>JAIUSX010000014.1:24800000-26000000 GCA_026573805.1 Hesperophylax magnus | reverse complement strand
AATGTAACAAAAATCAGTTTTGATTAAACCTCTTAATAATTACTCCAGATTAACTTGGGACTAATTGTTCTTCGATGATGCGGTTACTACCAAGAATTAATAACATAATGAGATGATTGCATATTTTTCTGCAAGAAACTGATCGAATGCAAACGTAGTTGCAATAGGACGGAATTTTTTTTTCACAATATTAGCGAAATATCATACACAACTTAACCTCAACACATAAATAATAATTTTGAATTTTAGTATGAACTTTCTGAGACAATCGTAAATATTTATTATTATTGCACACCAGTGAAAAATCACGGGATATTAAAATTGTAGAGTTTTTTGAAGTTGAAAGTATTTATAAAAAAATATTTGCCACAGAATGATCGGTTTTCTAAATAGATTTTTCCTTTCAAATGTTGGTACAATTAAGAAGCATGATATCTACATATTCAACAACATTATAAAAATAAAACGTACGTCTTATGTATTCATATTAATCAAACAGAAATACAAGGCGCGTCTTATGTATTATCATACTAATCGAACAGAAATGCAAGGCACGTCTTATGTATTCATACTAATCGAACATAAATACAGGGCACGTCTTATGTATTCACACCAATCGAACATAAATACAGGGCACGTCTTATGTATTCATACTAATCGAATAGAAATACAAGGCACGTCTTATGTATTCATACTAATCGAATAGAAAAACAAGGCACGTCTTATGTATTCATACTAATCGAATAGAAATACAAGGCACGTCTTATGTATTCATACTAATCGAATAGAAAAACAAGGCACGTCTTATGTATTCATACTAATCGAACAGAAAATGTAGACCCGTTTACGAAAAGGATAGCCATTCAAAGTCCGACTGAAATAGCTGTATGAACGCCCCGCTAAAGTATGTCCACTGTACCTACTTCAGTGACATCACGGATGATGATTTTATTTTGTTTTCGTATCTAAAAAGTTTATATTTTCTCACGCAGTTAGTTTTGTGTGACATCAAATAGAAAATAAGTATCCCCATAAAATTGGTCTATCGCCTTTCGACATCCTAGTTTATAATAGTAGCTACATTTATGGTATCATAATATATTGAAGAAAACAACACTTCAATCTTGATTTACGTGTAAACGAGGGTTTTATTTTGAACAGGGTTTTGTACAGAATATTCAAGCCCGTGTCTTTGCATTGAGAAGTAACGATGGGCCATTATTATTCTGCAAAGGTCGTCCCTTACCACCGCGACACAGTACGAATTTAAGGGGATGTTGGTTATTAACGTGCTCTGCATACTGCAGTTTTTATTTCGCATTTTTTTATTGATACATTAGAATTATTATTTTAAAAAATATGATTTATAATTTGAGCCTCACTGGGTGCTTTACCGGTGCCGAGGCTTCCGTTTTGTACTGCATTGAAATATGTTAATTAAACTAAATAGAAATACAAAACCTTAGCAATATGTGTAAATTTGATGGTCGGTTGTGTGTGATTTTTGTACTAAGTAGGTATATTTTTTTATTGTTTGAAGATAAATTTATTTTGTGCTATAGCATTTTATGTTTTTTATTCTTAATTTTAATTTTTGTGAAATGTTTTTTGTTTCCTCAATTTTTTGTGTCGAGTTTCATTTTGTTGAATGCTTTTATTGCCTGGCATTTGTGGTGTATTTGTCCAAAGCTTGTATTTATAAACGGATTTTTTATATTTTTAATGTACGCTCGTCTAATGGGTCTATTATTGTTAGTATTTGTTTGTAGAAATTTTGTTTTTTTGTCAATAATGTACTTTAGTAGTGTTTTTTTAATTTATTTTTGGGCGTATGTTTAGTACGTCAAACATGTTGCATATTGGGTCACTGTCAGTAATTTTATGTTTTTTGTTTAATTATTTTTATGACAGATTTTCGTGTAATTTCTATATGACCGATAGCTGAGTTTTGTCCTCCTCCCCAAGCAATTATATCGTATTCTATAATGGATTGGCAGAGTGCATAATATATTGTTTTAGTTTAAATATGTTTCTTATGTTAAGGAAAATGTGTATTATTTTGAGGAGTTTATCTGTGATGTGTTTGATATGATGTGTCCATCTGAGGTTATGGTCTATTATGATACCTAGATATTTTATTTGGTCAGTTTTTTCTAGAGTAGGGCTATCGCTGATGTTGGTGTCTATGCATTCATATGTTCTTTTGGTGTTTGTCTTATTTTTTTGCTGTCCTCTGGTATTTATACTGTACGTTGTGAATCTTGTTTTTGATATGTTTAGTGTAAGTAAGTTTGTATCTAACCACGTGTTCACTTGCGTGATTCCTTATTTCATACTTATTAGTAGACATTAGTCCAACTGGAATAATCCTCTGCGAAATAAAGTCCTTTGACGGCGAATCTAGGTATGTTTTATTGCTTTTTACATTGGAAAGTTTTCCCAAAACCGAAACCCAGAAACCAAGAAACAGGTAATACCAAAGAAAATATAGTAAAAACTCTTCTACCGAATGTAAAAACAAATGCAAAAGTGATACAGTAAAACTAGCGCGGAAAAAAACGCGGAATATCATAATGGTAGGAATTGTTAAGCTGAAAGTATTTTTAAAATGTTTGCCTCAAAAAATCAATTACAGAGACGACAAATTTAAATTTAAAATTCTTAAGTGATTTTGATTTATACTTGTCAAAAATTTTAAGGAAAAACATTTTTACTCATTTCAAATGTATAAATATTTTTAAAATTAAAATCATTTTGATACCATTATTTCGCTTGGTTCCCACGATCAGTTGCAATTTAAAATCAAAATTCCATCAAAAATAAGAAGAAATATTTCATATCATCACTGACAACTGAAATTAGTATACATATAATATTTGATAAGGATGTTTTCCGGTGCAATTTTTTGTAGATCGATAAAACCGCATTTTTTTATTTAATTTTTATGGCTGTTTTTATCGATTAAAAATATATCTTTACAAATTTACATGATCTCGTAAATAACACAAAAAAACTTAATGGATAATACTCTCTTCTTGAGCTTTTGATGATATTATACGACGTAAATGTCATATTTACTACTTCTGGAACAAAATCTTTTCATCTGGATTTTGTTCCCACATCCTAATCGTATTAATATCAACAATATTGTGGAATGAATGAACCGAATCGCCCACACAAATATTATATTGAGAACACGGCAAACCTACCGTCTACCATCTGCAAAGAAATTTCATGTAATATAAATGGTTTAACCCATTACCGCGCGCGGATACCATATAGTATCCGAAAAAGTGCCATTATTTTTGTCGTCGCCATCTTAAAACGTCTGCTGGAAGGTATGTTATGATTGGTCTCATCTGTATACCAGAGGTGTGTCAAGATATCTGACTCAACGGACAGGTAATTTATGACCCCAGCGAAGTATGAACGAGACTTATGTTATAAGACTTATGTTAACTTATGTTACTTACTTATGTTCTATTAAAATTTTGTGTACCCGAAAATACGAACCTGAAATTTGCAGATGCGTATTTTTTAAAAATATATTTTAACTCTTAAAGTTACAATGAGTTGAAAATTGAAAATAAATATTTATGTTGTGGCGTTTACACAAGGTCTGGAAGTGGCAAAAAACATTGGCAAAAAATATTTGCTCTGTGAATGTAAAATTTTACTTTCCAGTCCTATATTTTCACCATCTCCAACACTTTGATTTGATTAATGAAAACACCGATATAGCCGATAACGTACTACATAGATATATTTATTCAACCACCCGACTCAAATATTCTCTTGAATAAGGTTCTACGGATGAAGACTCTGCGTATAAAATCAAAGAAGGATTGATGGATAAGAAATGGAGAAGGAACTTCTAACAAGTTGGGTTGGCAACTCTTTTGCACGATTGCTTCTACAAGTCATGGAATTTTCCCTACAGGAATCGTTGAACCGTTTTCTAGAAAAAATTGACTCTATTTTCAGGTGTAGCGTTCATATTGTATTGTTCAATTCAATAAAAATATGGTAGAACTGATCTACCGAATGTTGCAGACAATTAGTGGTTTTTTCAGAAAAAAATCCTAAAAAAAGTACCAAATCTGACATTTCGGAGAGAACTCGCTCAAATTTATTTTAAGAATTTTAGAAGAAAGACATAAGGAGTTCTTATAGACGTAAGATTCGACCGAATGGACCACCTTGTTACGCAAGAAAACCTTATTGAAAATGTGGATTGCGTATTCCTCGTTTTGCCAAGTATCACACAAAACCATTACAGGTTAAATTACTTAGTAACAAGGTTACTTTTTAAGCGATTATTATATTGTAAAACAGTTTATTTGAGATTATAACGTTTTTTATTTATTACCATATTTTGCAATAATTGCACCAATATCCACCCTGCGGTACCATATGGTAGCACCAATTATACAGTGAAAAATAAATATCAACAAAAAAATGTATGTGTTTTTTGACTAAGGTCTAATTAATCCAAAAATAATAAAAGACTACCTAGATTCAATAAAAAAATAATCCCGACAGTAATGGCTTCTTTAGTGCTAATGTGTAAATCGGAATTCTCCTCGAAAATAATTTTCCGAAATCAATTTGAGATAAGAGTTTACAATATATAGTTGGAGATAATATCTTAAGAGTGCACTTTCCCTATCAGAATTTGAGAATTGCCTCTACGGCAACTTTTAAACCTTTGTAAGATTGCCTATAGGGTCTCTGTCGTCACTTCAAGAAAAATAATATTATGTCCTGAATTCGAGACATCTATTAACACGACTCCAAACTAAATCTACTTTTACAAATGTGAAATAATATCAACACGTGTCAGCTGCCAACAGCAGAGCTCTGCTGGCACAATACAAAGGAAGTCAAACTGTGGGGTATTTCAGAATCCATAAATTATTTATTTTTTTAATTTTATAATAATATGTAATTTGTAAAAAAATATGATTTTATAAAATCAATATATATAAGTTTATCTATACAGGGTGTCCGGGGGTAAAGTTCAAAAACTTCAGGAGGTTTCAAGGAGGAGAAATTTCATTTTTTTTTCCTTAAAAAAACATTTTTTCATAGACCAATATACTTTTTTATGTACAATCAATTAATTTTTTTTATCCGAAAACTAGCTTAAAACGTTAAAATTTCAAAAAATCGTCTTTTTTAATTGTACTATCATGTAGAATCACCTTCCTTGCACATTTAACCCCCGGACATATTGTATAAAAAATATATATGTATTATCTACTTTTGTACATTTATATAAATTATATAGATGTATACGTTTTTTATACTTATCATATTTTGTATTATGAAGATAATTTATACATTTTTAAGCTTTTTTATCAGGGTGTGGGCCATTAGTGTCTCAAGGATTTAAATATAAATCAGAAGACAGTTTTGTAATGATTTATTTATTCATTTAAACAATTCAATAATTATGAGAGTAATATAACATGTATGAATCATAAAATTACATTCCAACATATATTTTTAATGATGTACCTACTCTCACAAAAAAGCTTCTGTATTTTTGTTTGGAGGGTGCTTTATTTATTCACAAAGGTAAGAAATTTTTGTAACTACTATTTTTAATAGTTTAAGTTCATGTGAACTTACAATTTAATTTTGAACTTTATTGGTTATAACATACGATATACTTTTAAATACTCTAAATCTTGTTTGTTTAAATTGTCAAATGTAATTTAATCACAAACATAATACAATGAAGAATTGGTGGTTCTGAGATATACCAATAAATACGGTGAAAGAACCTTAAACTATGTTGTACCCAAAAAATACAATAAACTAAAAACAATCAAAAATAATACCATTTGTATTGCAAGTCAAATATAATAAAAGGAAATTACTATAAGATACAGATATTTATATTGATGCCCTATTGAAGCACTTGTATTTGTAATTAGAATTGACATTGTTAGGAAAAGGAATATCATTATATGTTTGTAATACTTCATATACCTACCTATATAATATATGAAACTATTGATGTGACCATTCATTTGTACTTGTTTAGTGTATAAGTTTTTTACTGCTGTTTACATATTTATATTTATACTATTCTGTTAATTTAACCAATTGATCTAGTTGGTAATTTATCATCATCTTTATTTATACATATACCTTCTTTGAAAATTTACCAATTGCATAAAATGTTGTCACTACGTACCTGCTGACAATCTTCATAAGTAGTGTAGCATGTTTAAATATTAATAAATAAAAATAAAACTCGTCAGGTATAATAAATAATAGACGTCAGCGACAACAGGTACATAATCGGGTTCATTCAACGTGAAATTGGGTGTGATGAATGAAAGTGGGTTATATGAAAAGAGACAACCTGGTAACAACGTTTGACGCTGGTGCCATATGATGAAGACCGTAATACAATACAAACATTAAAAAACTATAACAGTTATACTGGCACTCAAATCAATGTTATTGTTTTCATAGATCGATATCCATTTTAAGGCAGCTTTTGATTTTCTAGGTTGGATACAAATGACACGGTCGGAATAAGGAGAATAAAGATGCACCATCGACACCTTCTTTTTTTATCAACCAACTGCAATCCATATCGGACCATTCTCCATTTAGACGCGGATTTGGAAAAGTTATTGTCAAATCTGAGCCCAGATCTGACCTTAAGTCCAAAATAAAATTTGAATGTAAAATGTGGCGACAAATTTATAGTCAACACATGCGACCAAAAGCCTAAAAATACCATGGACATCAATGTAGCAGCAGCATCGGGGATGACTGAAGGAATTGGGCTTGCTCAACTGTCTGAGTTTTTGACGGCTGTCGACTTATCCCTGGTGTACCAAAAACATTATAATAAAGCAAATATATGTCAAGAGAGTGAAAGAAATGTGCATTACTCGCAGTGGAAGTCACAGTGGAGCGAGAGCGTCAATCTGCTATTGAAGAAGGTTTTCTGCAGGATGGAGTGGCGGTGATCGCGAAGTGATCATACATATAGATTAAATTATACAGCCCTATTATGTGCAGCAGCAATTATTGACAGATAATTTGGAGAATTTTTAAACCTACAAGTAAATATTGTTGCATTTGTGCAACTGAGAACCAATGTGCTTTGCCTAAAGACCACGGATGGTACAAAAATTAATGAACTTGATCAAAACTTCCGTTGAATCGTATGATTTGATACATGCAACTTATATTGGTTGGCGACAGTAGTACTTATAAGTTAATCCAAAAGAAACCACATCCGAAGTAAATCATCGAAAAAGTGTCGCAATTATTTACTTCCAAAGAATGTGCACCAAATTATCCGCTCCAAAAGATTATTCGCTGATGTGAACGACCAAGTATCCTTTACATCAGCTAAAGATGATAACCACACAAAGGATACTGTTCATCAGAAAAGTGATTTGTCACCTATTCGATCGCATAAACAAGATACTGAGAACATGTCAAACAGAGTCAATACACTGTATGTAGATTTACACTTCAGCAACAGTTACAATGAAGTGTTCAATCAACAATTCAAAAGCTATTATTGTCAGAGTTATAAAGTACTGCACTTCAAGTGACCTTTTAAATAACAGTAATGGGCTCAAATGATTTTATTATTACCTCCGTGCTTTAACATCTTTACAAGACTCGGGCAAAACATTCTGTAGCGGAGTATAGATTTCACATCTGAAAAATAATTAAAGAGTTTATTGAAAATAGAACACCTAGGTACGGTTAGTCAAAAAACGTACAATAAAGTCAATTCTGGGTAGAAATTGTACAGTTGACATTCAGGACAGGTTCACTCCCTCCTCCTCAGAAAATACCCTCTATACAGCATTCTCAAAGATGACACAGGCTCTGAGAGAAATTATTTTCTTCAGGGCCTCCTTCCGACATAAAAAAATAACATCACTGAACTAAATTAAATTCCCCACAGTTTCAGAACTTTCAATAGCTTCTTTCGCTCGCATGTTTATTATTTTTCTGGATTCCACGTTCGAGTATTGTTATTTGAAACAGATGGCCCATATATTATTATTATTATTACATATTATATTATATTTCGGACATCGTTGCTGTGTGAATCATTAGAGCAGATGTAAAGTGACGTGTGTATTTGTGTACGTAGAAAGTTAATTCACAAATAGGTAAATCACGATCGTATAGGTATTCCTCAACAAGAAAACTAAATTAATAAAAATTTACCCCGTAATTTCTAATGCATTGGAATTAGTTTTATTTCCCAAGGTACCTATTCTGAAAAAAAATAATAACTTTTTACTACACAATACATAAATAAAAATATGAATTATTAATTTTTATAGTAAATTATCGTTTATAATAAATATAAGCGTATAAATCAAAAATTGTATTTTTTTCTTCTCACCTATTAGATAGGATATAATTTTATGAGATATCATTTTTTCTTTGAAATACGGGATATCTTTCGTGTAGTTCCCATCTTTGAAAAAACAATATTTATTAACTCATAAACTTTACACG
The DNA here is from genome assembly GCA_026573805.1 of Hesperophylax magnus. Classification (NCBI taxonomy): domain Eukaryota; kingdom Metazoa; phylum Arthropoda; class Insecta; order Trichoptera; family Limnephilidae; genus Hesperophylax; species Hesperophylax magnus. Next base: position 25,991,480 of record JAIUSX010000014.1, on the reverse strand, counting down.
CGTAAAAATTATCTTTATAGATTCAAATATTTGCACGTAATCGCACGTCTGTAGATCAGAGAACGTTGAACAACACGTCTGCCCCCAAAGCCCTCGAGTTGGCGAATGAACTTTTCAAAGAAAGATAGATTAATCTTCAAGTCGGAGCGAGCGCGCTATAATAAATATGATTTAAAAGCAATAGGCGTAAGTGACAGTTGTGAAAATGTTTAATAAATCACGGCGTATTTCAAAAATAGCAAAAATCACTTTTGGGGTCTATTGAGTAGCATTAAAAGAAGCATTGTGATTTTTTTCATTTTTTTCATTTCTTGTAAAATAACAGAAATAAACGTGTTAATAATATTTTTCGGAGCATACTTTGCGATTTATTTCTATCGAGGGAATTTCAAATAATTACCGTTTCGGATTTTGGAACAAATAGATACTATCTTAAAGAATAACATATATTTTTTTAAGAGCTTAAAAACTTCAAACTTTTAAGGAAAATATGTCGGAAATTGGATGAAATTCGAATAGTGGGCCCTTAATATAGATTTGTTTCATGGAAAATAAATTTTATTTTTGGAGACATGTTCAAATAATACAGCTTCACGAAAAACAATTTACTGAATAATATTAAACATTCAGATTACATTTTATTATTAAACTTATATAATAAATATTTTTATTAAATTTATAAACATACAGATAATATTTTTTTATTAAAATACAAATAATATTTATTTAATTCATTGTAATTTTTATTAACATTATAAATATATAAATTATAGATATTCTAAGAAGAAAGTATCCCGAACAGCTAATGTATTGTAAAATTGATTATTGAAAGAATAAATAATTTTTAGAGAATGTGGTATAATTAAGAATACTAATTCAGTTGTGACTCAGTCTCTCTGTAACTCTGGAACTTTGACTGTGAATTTAGTTTCATTTTAAAAATTCGAGTATTTGTTTGGAGAGTAGGGTATTTTAACTTTTTTTATTCTCGTGAAAAATTTTCTTCGTGAACTCGGCGGCGTTGACGTCACACAGGTGTTGGTGACAGCCAACTTACCAGCCAGCGCTGGTATCTATGTCATAATAACATGGTAGCCAATTATGAATGAACATATTAAAATTAGGTACTCATTTTCAGCACATTGATCAGAATTAGAAAAAAAACTTTTAATCTTCCACAGATTTGTAACGGTATTCATAGTTTGTGAAAATGACCAATTTAAATAAGCTATATATAAACAGAAAATTATTTTAACTGTCCTTTTCAAAATTGGGATTAATTTGTATAAATTCTGACTATTCGCGATTTTTTACGAGTCTGCAATAGTATTATATTGTTTTTTTCACATTCTTTGAAAATTGTTAGCATTCTTTAGTAATGAATATTATGTTTGTTGACTTCGAAAAATATTTCCGTTATTGTAATCATTTTCAAAGTAACATTAAAATAACTGACGATAATAGATTTCTCTGGCTAATATAATACAATTACCGTAGTGTAACGCAAGAGAAGGACTGTAAATTATTCTTACCTTAGTTTCAAAACTAAGGTTTATTCTTACCTTAGTTTTGAGGCATAGAAGGCCACACTTCCAAACCTGTTTTTTTAAAGACAGTTATATCGTTTACATTGATCCTACTTTAAATGCGGAAAGTATTGCTTGCCATTCTCTACCTAAGGTCCAAACTAAAAGTTAACAAAAATGTGGCACAAATCTTCCTTTATGTATGCTTCTTTGTTTTAAGAAAAACCAACACTTCCAGGTTACGAATAACCTGACATAATTTTAAAATCTCCTACTACCACCAAAGTAAGCAGAAAATGTTACTTGTGGCATGATGGAAGACTTATTATTTACAATTTTTAAAGGAACGAAGGTAGGTTATCTTTTCAGATAGTCGTTATTAAGAATGTAAGAAAAAAATACCCATACTTTTTAGTTGACAAAAACTCACATACATAAATTTACGACGCAAATTGTGACTGTTAACTTGTACTAGTGTAAAATTGAAGTTATTCAAATTAATGTCTCGGAATTTTTGTTGAAACGATTTTTTTTTAAATGTTATTGACTGTTATGCAAAGTTGCTAAAATATTTGCAATGGAAGCCGCAATAAGTAAATAATAAAAATATATTCTAATATTTATGTAACAAAAACAAGTACTGTTTAAATATGAAACCAGTATAAGAGTACGAAAGAGTGAGAGAATAAAACAAAATACTGCATATAAAACTATAAAATGTATTTTTGGTTAAAAGTTACTAAATTTTACTCCATGCTGTATAATGTTCATTTATGGTCCCATATTTATAATATCCATGGTATCTATTGGGGTAGGTATATATCCTACAATATATCTTGTTGTTTAAAATATGTGATACGCGAGGTTTTAGAAACCCCTAGGGAAATTTGAACTTCAAGTAAAGGTAAGGGCAATCAAAAAGTGGGTGGCCAAAGACAAATCATCTTAGATTGAAAATACCCGTAGGTTAAAGAGGTTACAAGAGGGTTAAATAAATGAAGCCGCTTTATATTTCTAAGTTATGATGTTTTGCTTATTGATCCGAGGCAATTCAATTTTTTTTCGACAGCCAAATGGTTAAACCTTTTGAAGCCAGGTCTACGATTGTACGCATTTTAAAAGAGATACTGCTAATATTAACCCCCAAACAAGCCATTTTTTCTCAAATTTTACCTAAAAATTCCAACTTCGGACTCGATTTACACCAACACGAAAGCTTAAATTTAAAAAAAGTTACGCCATAAAATCATTGATGCAGATTCATCAGATGCAGATTCACCAGTTTCCCGCTTGTACTACGAGTTTCCGGATACTAGTTTCCGTGTCCAGATACGGTGTATAATGCCCGGTATATCAGTTAGTCCGTATCCACGTTATGTGCAACATTTCTTGCGCAAATTTAAGCGAGTTAAATCGGCCGCTTAAGCCTTGGTAAGCCGCAGAATAATTCCATTCGCTAACAGTAACACAGGTCAAATATGTCGTTTACGTAAGTAATTACATACTCCAAGCTCACCGAAATATATGTAAATTGCATAACTTTATCAATATGGACTGTTACATTCATTGAGCGATGGGGGATGTTGATGTTGTTAACCCTCGACCCGTCGCATGGGGTCTTTAAAAGCCCAGGTTTTACAGAAATGCTTATTATGTACATTTTAATTGTTCCCATTGATTCCTTACTTTAAGTAGCTTCCTAAAAGGGACTATACTTGACGCTAGCGCCACTGAAATTTAGTCTGCGCATGTGCGCTGTAAGATACAGACGTGTGTTTCGGCGTGAGGCTCAAAGTTGGCTGTTAAAGTTTATTTTACAATTCTGTTTTTTTGTTTTAGATTAATTTTTTATAACGCGAGACAAAATCAACAAATTTTGAGATGGTTGGAAGAGGAAATTGTTGAAGAAGTTGGTGGTGAAGAGGATGAAGATGAGAATGTGTATAACCCTGACGAAATTAGTAATCACGACACAGGGTCAGAGAAAGAATGCGATGATGATCTTCACCAGGACGAGCTTCCATAAATTATGAGTTTTTATAATAAAACCAAAGGGGGCGTTGATGTAGTGGACAAGCTTATTGGTACCTACTCTGTTGCGCGAGTTTGCCAACGATGGCCACTGCGTCTGTCATTTACTTTTTTGTATGTTGGTGCACTCAATGCATGTATAATACTGGACACGGCCAATCATATAAACAATATAAACATTTGACCGGTCGGTGGCCGAGTTGACATCGCGTTTGGGTCCCACCCAGGTGTAGTGTGTTCAATTCCTCGGCTGGCTAAGTCCTCCATCACAACACAAGCAACATTAACAGCTTACTGTGGTGGTAGTAGGAGATTTTCAAATATTGTCAGGTTATTCGTAACCTGGAAATGTTTGACTTTCTTTAAAAAAAAAAAATAAATAAATAATAATAATAATAAAAAATAAAAAAAAATATATATATATTTATATATCCCGCTACATTTGATACGTACGACCCCTAAAAACTCCATAGCATTGTAGTGTCCACCGACTTATACAACGACGCTGCATATATATATATATCAAATTTACTTGAAATCATTGCACTATGTGCACCTCAATTGCAATCACGAGCGACCATTTTGTCTTTGCTATGTGAATTCAAACAGTGCATAAGACGGTTTGCACCTTCCCTTTAAGATCAGCCACCTAATGATAATAATGAGCTCTTACCAATGAGAAAGCGCTGTATTCACTGTCCAAGATAAACAGACAGAAAATTTAAATCTATTTGTCATTTTTGCAATGGCGAAATTTGTCCAATTCATACCAAAACTATATGCACTCACTGCGTTCTAAGAGAAAACTAAGACTAATTAGATAAGGAGAAGATTATATGTTTTTTCATTGTATTTTGTTGATTTCTTTTGTGTTGAAATAGTAAGTTTATATTGAAATGAAATAGTTATAAATTATATAGAAATTGTTAAGATTTGTTTAAAAAGTTTACTATTAAAATATGTATGATTTGAAATTATAAAAAATGTGCCTTCTTGATTTTTTGGCTTTCATATCAAAAACAAATATCTAATTTGTAATTATTTCTTTTTATTTCATTGCAGCCTCTATCACCTGACTATAATCAGTCAAAATAAAATATTTGCTATAACAACAACTTTATCATATTTATTTTTGGGGTCCTTAGCGACCCCGCGCGACTCCTCGCGTTAGAAAAAAGGCGCGACGGGTGGTTGGTTAATTATTGATAATCAATCTAAAATAGACAAATAGTCTGGCAAGGTATTATACGAGGAATTTTTCAACGTATTTTTAGCGGTTTGTTTATAATAATTTAACGACTAGCTCATTGACTACAGCTAAATAAGAATTATATAAAATTAGTATTCTCGCGTATAGCACCATGCTGATTACATTGAGCAATCTTATCAAAAAATCAACTGGTAAATTAGCCTGCCTAAAACATTTTACATTTTGAAAGCTCTCGATCTACCGATGACGTAGAAGCATATATATACCACTCACGCAGCAAAGAAAATCTACTATTTTTCTCTAATAAAATTAAAGACAATACATGTAATATTACTGATATCTCTGATTCCGACGTACATATATTTATAAAGATAATAATCCGAGCCGCGCTAAGCTCCACATTCCAACCACGCTGAGCTTTAAATCAACAAATATACTCGGCCTAAATGGCACTGATAGTAAGAATCTAGAGATTGATATCTGAATTGAGCTATATAAAATCTATAAAATAAATGAACTTCCTCAAAATAAAAACGTTTTTATTTCCAGAAATTCATAATTTTTGTGGTTTTATTAACACACATTTCATTTCTATCTTTGTGCAGCACCATCATCGTTTTATGTTTGAATTAAAAATGTAAAAATAAATGTGATCATCGTAAGCGAGTGAAGACACCATGATTTTTACGAGTATATTTTATCACAGACTTCAACTGCATTCTTAAAATTTCTGGAAAGTACATAATTTTATAAACTGTTTACATTTCTGTCGTCAGGCTATTGACGCTGTTTAGTATTTCATTATTCTAACATCCCAATTCATCGTGTAATTATTCATATTGTAAATCTCCAAGCATTGTAAATTATGGATTTTATCACACCTGCCAAAAGTTCTCCTAAAAAAAGAATTAAGGTTAAAAAGAATCAAACAGAGATTCGTTTTCAATCATTCAGACCTACTTCAAAGAACTTCACCGGAAACTGTATAATGAAATCATTCGTCTCTAACAATAGATTGATATCATCTGCGTCGTGAATTCGTTTATAATTTGTGAAATTTATCACATTCCAATCGTCATTTAATCATTTAAAATAATAACTCTCATTGAAAACATGAAAATACAATAATAACCATAGTAACTGGCACTTGAACTTAGAACCTCGATTCTTACCTGGACCAATGCTCGTTTGTATTGTTAATACGTTTTATTGTAATATCGATCTAATATATATATTTTTTAAGAACTATCAACATTTTTCTATGTAGGTTAATCCCTTGGACCATCAAGGTTGCAAATATATTATTGGAGGATCTTTGCAATTTGTTGTAATGTTGAAACCAAGTGCTATTTAAAAATGTTATTCATATAAAGCGTGCCGTTGGATTTGACAACTTTATGTGTTTATGTATCTGCTTTTCTCACGTTTCTGTCAAACGGATATTTTTAATTATATTACTTTTTCACGTTTAAATTTCCATGATCTTCCTTTTCTCTTTTTGCCTTACACTTATATGTTATACAGAATTGACGTTTGGTGTTAAATGTATTGCACTTAAGTTCCGTTTAATATAAGCATTTTAAATGCATTTACCAAACTCAACGCAGACTTCTAGGAAAAATGCTAATCCTTCATCACCATTTGAAAAGCACTGATGCAAACCGCTAAGCCTGCTATCAATCGTCACATGCATCACCCCTGCAGTGGTAGCATGATCCCCACACAGGTTATAGGTAACTATTCCCTTCGACATGGACTATTGATGATTTTGTGGTTCATTTGTTTATCTATGGCTACATATCGAAGCTAAGATCCGTCACAAATTGTAAATGCGTAATTAATGGTACTGTGACTCATTTTCATTAATTACTATCCACGAGATTACAATGTCTGTTTTCTATGGAATGTTAACGTGAGATAGATATACAACCCTTTTCATAAACAACAAGGCTCGGATACCCTGGACTAGGCATACAACACCCACGCTTCGTTAACGTATATAAATATTTAAATTTTGCATAGCGATACACAACAAAAGCATTCATGCTTATCAATCAAAAATATAATCGGCGATCAACAAAATATTTGCATTTAACACTGATAGTAATACTAACTAAATAACCATCACGCCGTTTCCCCGCAGAGGTAGGCAGAGAGGACGGACCGCCAAACAACTTGGTCTTAACTCACACTCTTTGCTTTCAATTTACTGACAGTGGAAATAAAAAAATATATATTTAAGTTTATTTTCCTGTGTCCTGAGTGCAACCTAAACCAATACTACTATATAACTCAATAAAGTGGTTTAAAACAAAGTTTTTTTGTCATTTATTTAATGTCAACCGAAAAAAAGTGTGCTTTCTTCGATTTAAAATAAAAATACAGTTGAGCATCTGATTTTATTTTTCTAGTCGTTCAATTATTAACTTCCCGAAGGATTCCTCTAGAAACATCTGAGATTTTGGTAATACGTTCAACATAAATAATTAAAGTAAACCCCACGGAAAGATCACCTTTGTAGGCCTGTTAGGGCATAATCGACCTTAGGTCCGTCCATTACGCAAATATACAACATATATACAGGGTGTATCGGCACGTACCCGACAAACTTTAACCAGCTATTCCTTAGCACATTTGGAGTAAAAAATGTTATGGGCACTTTGCTGTCCGGTAACATTTTTTTAAAATTAAAAATAAAAATAAAAAAATAAAAAATCCACACTCCGTCACTGTCATTGGAATTGTTTCTCGTGGTCAACAGCTGTTATTAGCAAGTGTGTCAAAAAGTGTCCTCGCTCTTTCGTACACACTAAATAATAATAGTTAAAAATGAGACGAATGGTGCCGTGCCATTTCGTTGTGATTGTAAAAGCGCGCCAACGTAGGTACGTACGTACATTATTCAACGAAACTCGAACAAAATATTGCCAGACGGGTTTTCAAACTATGACAAAGGATAAAACATTGGTGACATGTGGTGAAAATATGAATAGTAAATTTTTTATTAAAAAAAAATGTTACCGGACAGCAAAGTGCCCATAACATTTTTTACTCCAAATGTGCTAAGAGAAGCTTGATCGACCTATATAACTCAATAAAGTGGTTTAAAACAAAGTTTTAAAAAAATCATTGATCTAATTTTTATAGTTGAAAAAAGTTTTCAAACCGTTTCACATCAAATACGTTAGTGGTAAGATACTGTTTTTATTAATCTTAAATATAAATTAGTTATATTCATAAGAATTGTTTTTTTTTAATTATTTTTACGAATTCATTGGAATTTATTAAAATGTGAGCCTTCTGCAAACCCCCGTTTTTGGAGTATCGTTTCGCCTTAATAGTTCAAGTCCATTTCAATATGTTATTTTTTCTTATTATTACTGACGTGTTTACGACATTTAACTAGGTAAGAAAAGTAATTCTGTGAACAGTTGATGAAAACCATAATTTCCTCTGAAATAATGAGATTTGTAAGTAGGTACTTACATAATTATAAAATATGTATTTCATACATCATTTAAAAAAATAAATAAATAAGGAATAATATAATCTATTTTAAGATACGTAAACATCTCAATGACAATTGTGTTATTTAAGCTTTATTCTGGCAAAAATAATGAAAAAAGTCTAATAAGAAAGTCCAAATAAACAAGACGATTTCACATTTCAGAAATGAATCATTAAAACGGCCACCATCTCGAAACCGAAACGTAACGTACACACAAAGTTATAGACAGATGTAATGCAAAACCGTCGAGTTAAAACAGGAGTTCATTACACTCAGTCACTTGATATTTTGTTAAATATACAGTCACCTACATAAATGCTCTAACGACTGTTGTGTGGTTTGGTCTACAAAAACATTTAAAATGAAATAGAAATCAATCATTTTGAGTTTAATCCACTGTTTTGTGACGTCTCAAAAAGTTGCGATAAATGAATAATTTATTTTGATCGAATATATCTCATTGTCAGGTTTATCCCGGTATTAGGTACATCCCGGTATCAGGAACATCCCGGTATCAAGTACATCCCGGTATCAAGTACATCCCAGTATCAAGTAGGTACACCCCGGTATCAAGTACATCCCGCATGTTAATATACTATGAATTGAATCATCTGCTACCTTTGCTTATCTATATTCACGTGCATTTATATCAAGATATAAATGAAAACCATAAAAATGTTATCCGCTTAAAGGAATCAATACCTACATTAATAGAATAAAATTCTCTTTCAAATATTTTTTATAAAGAAATAAACGATCAAAACAAACGCTCACAGAGAATTGTATATACAATTATAACTGAAACTATATATTTCAAAAGGACCAAATAAATCAAATATGTAATTTAATATTCCGGTAATAACCTTGCAAGATCGCATCAAATACAAAACCTTTTCAAAGGTCAATTATGGATATTCTACATATTATTTTGTTATTACTAAGAAGTTACAATAAATAAAGTAATATTTTGTTAAAAACGTAAAGGAAGTTAAATTTTATTCATTTTAAATTTATTCTGCAAGATACCAAAAAAAATATGAAAATGTCTAAAAAACATACCTACTATAATGTATGAGTACAAAAAAAGTTTATTTTATTATAATTTGATGCAGAATTAGAGACAATAAAAAAAGCATTATTTTGTTTCATCATTCTCAAAAGACATTCATGTCATTGCCATAAAAATATAATATCACCCTCGAAAGAATTTCGGATTCCGCTTTTGTATTATGTTTTTATTTTTTATTTTTTTATTTGGTACATTATTTTGTTACAATTTATGTTTTCCAGTAATTTAGGCCTCACTGGGTGGCTTGCCCGTGCTGAGGCCTTCATAGGCCTTATTGTTTATTGCTACATATATGTAAATTATTATGTTATAAAAATTAAAAATAATTTAAAAGGCGTATTTGTAAAGCGGCAGCGTTAAATGATATCTCTTGAGGCCATTGAAAAAATCAGAACTTTTCTTAGCATGACATTGAAATAATATAGTCGACCAACATCTATTGAAAATACACCTTATTATGTAATGGTATTTTTGAGAGAACCGAAAAATTTTCCAACGATTATCCGTGGCGCGAACCATGGTAAAATTTTACGTGAAAATATCTGGAAGAAATTCAACATACCGTATTTGGGAAAAGCTCTCCATAAGCGAAAACTTGAAATCGTATTGTCGACCGACATTTCTAGGAAGTAGAACTTATTAATCTTGAGGCTTGTAATGGAACAAAAACATTTTCAAGCATTTTCCGAGGCGCGAACCATCGGAAAATTGTTTGTTTTTGTTTTACCAAGAGATGGCACTGGCTATGAAAATCCAGGACTCAAAAGCTTATTTTTAGTTATTCGACAGTCAATATTTTTATTTTGGGTTTCTTCGCACTTTATTGTATTTTGATGTGTCGTTTGATCACATTGTGTACACCGCCATTTAATAAAAATAATTAACAACATGTTTTGAAACCAATGGTTCCTTAATCAGTATAAACATATGATTAACTTATAAAAATTGTTAAAATCTTTAAAAGTACTAAAAATTCAGGTATTAAATAGAGCTGCTGCCAGGATATGTTATCAGGTTTGCAGAGAATGAAAAGAACCAACGAAGAAATATTATAATAATTATCGTTTTTTTCTGTATTTAAAAATTATTAGTAATATGTTCACAGATTGCGTACAATGACTACAAGAATTATTATGCGTTTTAATGATTGTATAGCTACTCTTCATCGCACATTTAAAATTACTTAAAACCCTTATTTTACGATGCTAAAAAATCCCTTGAGCTCTGTTGCTATTTTACTCTATACTCAGTGCACAGAGTATAGAGTATACAGAATACAGTTTTGTTATTTTTATATTGGATTAAGTTGAATAGTTACATTTATTAGTTATTTAAATAATTTTATTCGTAGTATATAGTATTGATACATTGACACGAGTAAAGTGACGTGTGTTAGTGCTGAAAACAAGGAAATAACATCAGCCACTCATAAAACGCAAGATACGTTCATTACACCCGAAAAATTACCAACTACTACTAAAAACCGCGCCTTGTGGCACGGTGAGCAATACCCTATACCCCTTTCGCTCACTACCGCAGCACTCGAAAAGTTACCAAACAAAACATTTTTTCTGTTGCGTTCGATAAATACTCTTATATTTAAACTATTTTATCTTCGACGTAAATGTATTGCCGAGAAAGAACTTAAATATGAACTATGTGTTTACTCAGTATACCCTGAATCTGTAACTGAAAAATTTATGAACATGTCAAATCAGTACACAGCAGTGGCAAGGAAAGGTTTTTCAGAAAGTAATTATTTGTTCCAAATTAAGCCTGAATAGGGATTTATTTGGTTTTTCTACTTTGATGATGCCATCAACTGCAAAGTTATCATCGTTAACCTGTGTGGTGATTTTTTTTACCTACTATCCATTGTGTTTATACGATTTTTAAGATTGACATCTCTTTAAAAATGATTCTTAACGTGGTGTAGAAATCACAGATGTACGTGCTGATATTAACATTAGCACACATTAAAAACAATCTTCGTGAACCCTTCTTCATAAACTATTATAAACATAGTGAGCCAAAACAAATCCCACATGTTATGCGGATTTTCAGTATCTACCTAAAGAGTCAGTGGGCCTTTAATCGAGATTTAGGTAAAGCCTTTTAAACTCCAACACGAGCGGGATATTAATTAAGGGAACGGAAGGGTTAATCGTATTTAATCTGCATACATTAGTTCATCGTAGAAAGACAAACCAGGCTCTGTGCCAAATGGCGCCTGTAGTAACTTTTGGATGAGTTTTAACACTTTTTGAAATTAAAAAAAATGGGTCATATTTTTGGGTGTCCCGACAGTTAATCCCCCAACAGTTGGCCCGCCGATAGTTGATCCTCGGGAGAGTTGATCAATGGACAGTTGATGCCTCTGAAAGTTGATACCTCGGATAGATGATCCCTTAGAGGATTATTTCTTCCGTACATCTGTCCTCATCGGTAAAGTAATTATGCAGAGAGGATATACGGCCGTATAGCAAAAATCGCATACGTTTTAAGTGGAAATCTGTTATAAAATATTTTTAGATAAATAATGCCGTGTCCCCGAAAGAGAATACAAAAATACGTCATACTTATGTCTACAGGCGTCTTGAGTGGAAATCCAGTATGCAAATATTTTTACAAACAATAATGCCCCGTCCCCGAATGTTGCTGTGAGAATAACAAAATACGGCATATTTATATATGCAGTCTGTTTAGAGAAATACGCTATACCTACTTACATATAATACAACTAAGTGTTCCCGGAGGGGGATGCACAGAGGATATATATAGGTATAACAAAAGTCAATATACTTATATCACACTGATATTATATGACATCCACTATACAAATATTTTTACAAACAAAAATGCCATGTATGGAAGGAGTGTTCAGTGAAAATAATAAAATACATCATACTTATTTTATATCCAATCTGTCTAGGGAAATACGCTATATCTACTTACATATAATATAACTAAGTGTCCCCGAAGGTGTATGCAAATAGGATATACTACTGTAGGTGTAACAAAAGTCGATATACGTATGATAGGTAATTAACATAACAGATATGCACTCTTAGTATTACTTAGATAATTTTTTCAAACTATGTTGAAATTCATGTAGTTTTTCGATAATTTTTAGATTTAAAGGAAGATTGTTGTAAAAGATGATGTTAGTTATTCCTAGAGGTATGTATTTTGAATATATTTGGTGCTCAATTTTGGGATTTTAATTTTATTCTGACGTCTTCCTGATACATCAGTGTAGGTTGTTAAACTATAAGTATATGATGCTTAAATGGAGTATGCATGACACATAGTCGATGCAAACTCTAAATGACTTCCTTCTTTGCAAAGTATATTCGTTTGATGATGACAATGTATTTGAAGTCTTTTGTATTTATTTTTATTAGTCAAGCATTTTGGCTGCTTTGTTCGTGATTGGATTAGTGTGCATTTATATTATAACTTACTATCGATAATCTCACAAGGATTGCGCATATTGGAGTTGGCTTCGATTAAAAGATATTGATTTACAATATTTTTTTGTGACTTCTTGAGAATTTGACGTGAAAACACTTTGTATCGTTAAAAAAACTGGTTTTAATGACAGTAATTTGATAATCATTTTGGTTATTTATTGGTTTTAACAGTTTGGCATCTGAAAAATTGTCAAGTTATTTGTAATTCGGGAATGTTTGTCTTTCTTTAAAAAAAAATTATACTTGAAAGGTTATCGTCCTAGGTATATTTTTATGATACTTACGGTACATAAAGTTCAGCTACTTTAAGGGATGAATGAATATTATTTTCAATTTCAAAAATAACAGTAACATAAGTATTTAATTATTACTGTGATAAATTATTTGAAACAATGTTTTGTTGAACTTTTGACTGGAAATCTTTTGGTAATAACGCTTTCAGAGCATGGCAAAGGAATTTTGATTTGTGTGAACTTCTCTTTGATGTTCTTGTAACTTGTAATGTCTTTGCAGTGAGTTTTATGTTAAAATTAAGGGAATTAAGATTCATTGGAACTTTTATTTTCAGGAAATATATTTTATTCGTAATGAAAAACACTGAAAAGCATAGCTTTGGGTAAATCATTTGGAAACTAAGAAATAATACTAAAAATGTTTTTTCCATGTGATATCTATGCTATGCAATACATTTTATAATTCAGACTAACAAGTTATACAAAATAAAAATAAATAAAATAGAAAAAAATTATCGTATAAAAAAAATATGTATATTTTGTTGTTCTCAGTATTTATGATATAAACTGGTGTAATCTCTTATTAACTGTGCCTGCTCTCAACACAAGAGTTTATAGTGAGACAAGCACAACATATAACCCGTGTAATGGAATTAATAAAGATGAAAAAAAAAGTTAAACATATTTAAACATTGAAAAAATATAACTATTAACTCTAAAATAAACATGAAACACAACCAGATACAGAAAACAAAAAGGATCAGTGTATTAATTGGCAACGCTTCTAACCACTCGGCCATTTAAGGATATATCCTTCACAAGTTGTTTAAACAAAAGTTGAAAAAAATACATAAAAATTTCTATGATCTATAAATTATGGATATAGTAGTTTATTCAGGATATTCGACCTTCTCCAGAGAGCCATCATCGTGCAAGTAGCTATGGCAATGATCGTATTCTTGGATTGGCGTAGTCTGCGTACAGAAAGGATTGATAAACATTTTCAAAGTTGTAGTCCTACTTAATAATATTAATAATTGGATATTTTGTACGGCGCCATTTTTGTGTAAAATTACTTCAAGGACGCTGTAGTGTAAAGATATATCCCAAATAGTCATCCAAATGGAACACGTTTTTTGCTAGTTACAAAAATTTATATTATAATAACTACATTTTATAATAAAATAATCTCGTTTAGTAAACTAAGACCTCGTATTAGTAAAAATCATTGTTGGTTGCAACAAAGAAAAGTCTCCCTATACCACGATAATAATTCTACTGTCGTAACTACCACAGTCATTACCAAAATAATTAATAATATTCAATAATGAGTTGAATAAGGGTTATGATTAAGTTTCGATTTTTTTATATTTCACCAATTTAAAATATATATTTCTTGTTTTTCAGTAAAACAAGATGATCTAGTTTTTGATCGTACTCTTGCTAAATAAAAATGCAAGTAAATAACACGTTGAAATCTTCTTGTATACTTACATTTAAGAACACACTCTGTTTTCATCTACCATCTTGAAATACATTCAAGTATTTACTCACGCCGCACTATTTTTCACTATACGGCTAAAATAATTGGTGTTATTTTGCATAATTATTAAAACTAGATTTTTGCGCTTAAAACAAATACCACAACAATAAAATAATTGAAACTGGTAACAAAAAGCAAAACTGCAGGAAGATGAGTGACTGTTAGTTTTTCTAGTACAAAATTTGAAGTACTTTATTTCAATAATATGCCACTAAGTTAAGTTGAATGTACATGTAGTATCTTTACATACACATTCAACATAATGTTTGTAAGCGTGTAATTAAGTTGAATGTGTATGTAAAGTGACTACAGTCGTATAAATAAGGCGATTTCAACCACTCCTAACGGCTTTGTAAATATAATAGTCATCTCGCTTGGAAATGAGATCGGCGCGACAAAAACCGCAGCCAATTTCCCGGCCTGGTCATTTCCGAACGAAAGTGGATTGGTTTGGGGATAACAATTAATTACTCCCCTCGGTACCCTGGTGGCCACGCCTCGAACTACCGGGGCTACGTCACGTGGTCTCGTCACGTGACGGCTGGTTTTGTTCTCCGCTAGAAAATAAAGCAGCAAAACAACTTACTGTAAAGCCTTATTGCTGAAAAAAGGCTGGTCACCCTATTGGCTTAAATGTTTTCTCATTTCACAATTTATATAGCTTTTTTATGTTTAACTCACATAAACAACTTACATTCGACCAAAATCTCGCAGACGTGTTTTGCACATTCTTTATACATTAAATAATGCTGTAATTTGTTGAGTTTGCAGCGTTTATATTAAAATAAAGATTTTTGTAACCAATTCAACAAAAATGCGTTAAAATAAGTAAATACCCGTATATTATATGCGTCCGCATCAGTGGCGGTTCGTGGTCTAAATCTTTGGGAGTTCAAAATTTAATCCATTGAAAAAATAATCAAATTATAATGAGCAGCTTTTCTTCTTCGTCGATTTTATGTGTCACGTTATTTTAAAAGACTGAAGATTTATAAGACCGTTTCGAAGTGCAAAAGCACAATTACTAGGGTATGAAATATAAAAAATCGTAAAAATATGAACAAGTGCCCATTTCATCATTGACTTGGAATAATAGTCCATTGGCTTTGGAATATTATAATAAGTGGCATTAAATAAAGAAATTTTAATACATAAATAAAACCTCGAAGAAGAAGATAATACTAATATATCTAAACGAAACGTGAAACAGTACAAGATACAGAAAAATAAAAAGATTACGGTCACAACTACGATCTCCTGTCTTAACAGAACAGGCGTCTAAAAATAAAAGTTTCAAATCGGTTGAATGATCTCTAACACCAAATAATTGTTGAAATGCTGATGCGAGTGAATAAAACGTGTAATCATTTCCGTGACGTCAATGATGCATGTAATATTATAATAAAAGTGAACACATCTGCGTACCTAAGTGCCTAGGTTCGAAGCCCATACACGCAGAGTGCAAAAACGCCATCGCAGCGCACACGAATAAAACATTTTGGCCCTGAAATACGTACTAGCACCGTTCGAAACAGACTTTATGTTGCATGAAATATATCGCAGGTTTTTTAATTTCCTTTACCGTATTGATTGATTTTTTAGTTTGGAGTTGGATATGCATTTGTACGTGTGGATTTTTTTGACTATGGAGTAGTGGCGCAATGTTCGCACTGTAAAAATACATTAATTCAAGTGAGTCTTGATCGTCGTAGTTATTATTTGGGATTTCACGGCACATTGGCATATCAGAGAAAACCGCTACTGGTCTGCATTGTTAACAATCGACTCGATTTCATGCCTTAAGAAAATCAAAGTTAGAGGTGAATAAGTCGTCAAGCTAATGCTGAAGATCAGCGTCATTATTGGAGTTGAGAGATTGCCAGAGAGATAGCGAAAATTATGCAAATTGATGGAGATGGATTGGAAAATAAAATAAGTCAACGACCAATCTTTTAAATTTGCTCTTTCTTATAAATAGGGTGCATATAATTAATACTCACACTCTTTCCTAAGTGAAATTGTGCGAAATCATCAAATAACTGTTTTTTTCATCATAATCTACATTTTTAAATTCTTCTTTCGGTTAATGTTTCAAATGTAAGCGAAAAAAATTATAAACTAAGAAAATTGTGAAATTAGAGAATTAATAAAATTAAAATAAAATGTGAGTTTTGCAACCCCAGAAGTTGGATTTGTGACACATGAGGCTGACTGAACTGTTATCCGTAAAAAATATAGATTTTCTTTTCCTGTTTTGCATTGCAATGTTTTTAGCCTTTTTGAAGTACTTTCGCACGTAATAGTAATCAAAATGTTATTCTTAATGTTCTTCTAAGGAGCTATCAGCACTGATTCCCACACGAGTGGCACACCCATTTACAGTTGATGAGAATGGACCGCATATTCGACTCGTTTTTGTATACGTAATATCGTATGTGAAACGAACTACCGGCATCTGCTTTTCCTCCTTCGTGTAATTCGGGCCTCTTCGAGACCCATCTCAATAAATCCTTTCCTACAGCTCCTGCCTTTACCCGCCTTACAATGCTGCCCAACTGGGTGACGATATAGCTCCCCTACCTTTAAAACGTAGATACAGGTGCGCCTCTCGTGAGGATGACATAAAAAAAATTTCATCACTTGTAGATGGGTAATATGTATGACAAAGAAAAAAAATTATGGTCAATTGTGGAGTCTTTGTGTTTTGATTCTATACCCCTCAAGTTACCGTTAGACTATCCACATCCGATCCCTTTAGTTCTTTGTTAAACTATAAATAACAATTATGTATTTCTGAACTGTAACTGGACGGAATAATTTTATTTAATTTTTTTCCAAAGATAAATATTTCCGTCTTACAAATAACTTGACAAAATTGTAAAATCTCCTACTACCATCGCAGTAAGTGGAACTTGTCGCTTGAATCGTAATGGAGTACTTAGTCAGACTAGGAAGTGAACTCACAACGCCTGGGTGGAAACCAGACATGATGCCAATTCAATCACTGACCGGTCAATATTTACAATACTCACTCAATTTAGCGCCCAGAAAAAACTTTATTAAAAAAACTTTTGACTGGAAAGATTTCTCCTTAATTTTTTTGGTTTCAGCTGTTTTTTAGGACAGTACGGAAAAAAGTTAAAATATTTCAGGCAAATCATTTGATTGCTATGGCGAAAACCAAGGTTTTGTTGGAAAAAAATTGTTCATTTCACACGTTCTCTAATGGTCGCCTGCATTAAAAAGTTTCTTAACAAAACTGAAATAATAACAGAACTTGGATAGAACCTTCACAGAACGTGAAAATCAATTTTGAAATTTGATGAACTGATCAAATTCCGTGAAACAAACCCGCCCTTAGAACTTCATTTGCAATAGTGGGGCATGACATGGGCATTTAGAGAAAGAAAAAATAACAATATTATGATACACAAATCTGCCATACCAAGCTGGGCTATGATTACATACATTATATGAAAGGTTGATCACGCCTCTCTAACTGTGCAATGAAATTAACAAGCATATCATGTCAGCATAGGTGTCCAATTGACATATCCGCACTCGTGTCACGCGTTGGACCTAAAATAATAATTAACATCGTTAAATTCAAAAGATGTGGAACATGCAATGGTGGTGTCATGTCAAATTATTTTATACGCTAAGCATGTCCCATAAAACGTACCTTCCCACTTTTTAAAACACATAAAATTATACTTATTTATAGGTGTCGCAGAGTTGAGTCAAACACAGCTGTTACACATATGCATCGCTTGCATACAGCATGTTTAAAACACGCAATTAAAGTCCAGTGAAAATGGGAAAGTTTCTTTTCGAAAGTAATTAAAAAACATTCTTTAAAACTTTGAATATTAACATTTAACTGTAGAAACAAACAGTACATGATTTACAGAGATGAAACAATATACAGGAAAAAGATACTTCATTTTGGGTACCTATGATAATATGTTTATTTGTAATGTCTGCTAAATGGTATGTTTATTCCTTAATTACCAGGTGACGTGTGTAATGTATGTGTGGGTGTTTGTGTGTTTGTATGTATCTGTATGTATGCGGATTGAACTGTTTAAATTATTGACATGATGTTATTTATGATTGTATAGGTATGTGAATATATATACCTGTCCTCCCTCTCTCGCTAATACCAACAACTAGGCGTAGGAAATATAAAAGGTTGCTTCTCAGTTACGTTGTCAAGGATATTATTGTACACATGCACCAATACACAAAATCCTAAGTTTGTGTAGTTTATTTATCTTAAGGAGTTTAAATAATTAATTCTATTTATCTGAATGTTCATTTTGGAGGCCCAGAGTTCAGACGCAATTTGTGTTGTGTGCTCTGAAACGTTTTATAGCTATAATATTATAATTTTGAGCTGTTGGCAAGCATACTTTTTTCTTTGTAAATATTGTATTGAAAAAGTAACTAAATAAAATAATTTGTAGGTACTTATAATATTTTAGGAAAATGTGAACAAACAAATATTACAAAAATATGTCTTGATACCTAACGGAAAAAACTTACTGATATAAAATAATGTTAATCTATTAATTATATGGTCAAATTATTCGTTTTCCTGTTAAAAACGGGACTGGACGCCTATGACGAATGAATTGACAAATTTCATAACATTATAGCACGAATATGTTATGAGAAAGTCGGAACACGTGTCCTTTAAAATAATAATAATTTCGCATCTTGTCCATTATATTTATTCGGACAAAGCCACCTGAGCTGAACACGTCTTCAGATATATTTTGAATGACTAATATTTTACTAGGCAATGGCTTAGATGAATTAAAAGCAAATGGTAGCAATAAAGCAGTCACATTTTTAACAGAATGATTATAAAAAAGCCGTCCTCATTTTTCTCCTTGTACATAATGTAAATGTGGCAACAATAATATTCTCCGAGTACATAATGTTAATGTGGCAAATTGCCAACAGTAATATTCTGCGTGTACATAATGTAAATGTGGCAATTTGGCAAAAATAATATTCTCCAAGTACATAATGTTAATGTGGCAAATTGCAACAATAATATTCTGCGTGTACATAATGTAAATGTGGCAATTTGGCAACAATAATATTCTCCGAGTACATAATGTTAATATGGCAAATTGCCTACAGTAATATTCTGCGTTTACATAATGTAAATGTGGTAATTTGGCAACAATAATATTCTCCGAGTATATAATGTTAATGTGACAAATTGCCAACAATAATATTCTGCGTATACACAATGTAAATGTGGCAATTTGGCAACAATTATATTCTCCGAGTACATAATGTTAATGTGGCTAATTGCCTACAGTAATATTCTGCGTGTACATAATGTAAATGTGGCAATTTGGCAAAAATAATATTCTCCAAGTACATAATGTTAATGTGGCAAATTGCCAACAATAATATTCTGCTTGTAAATAATGTAAATGTGGCAATTTGGCAACAATAATATTTTCCGAGTACATAATGTTAATGTGGCTAATTACCTACAGTAATATTCTGCGTTTACATAATGTAAATGTGGCAATTTGGCAACAATTATATTCTCCGTGTACATAATGTTAATGTGACAAGTTGCCAACAATAATATTCTGCGTGTACATAATGTAAATATGGCGATTTGGCAACAATTATATTCTCCTAGTACATAATGTTAATGTAGCATATTGGTTACAATCATATTCTCCGGGTACATATTGCAAATATGGCAAATTGACAACAATAATATTCTCCGTGTACATAATGTAAATATGGCAAATTGACAACAATAATATTCTCCGTGTTCATAATGTTAATATGGCAAATTGACAACAATAATATTCTCCGTGTACATAATGTAAATATGGCAAATTGACAACAATAATATTTTCCGTGTAAATAATGTAAATATGGAAAATTGACAACAATAATATTCTCCGAGTACATAATGTGAATATGGCAAATTGACAACAATAATATTCTCCGTGTACATAATGTAAATATGGCAAATTGACAACAATAATATTTTCCGTGTAAATAATGTAAATATGGAAAATTGACAACAATAATATTCTCCGAGTACATAATGTGAATATGGCAAATTGACAACAATAATATTCTCCGTGTACATAATGTAAATATGGCAAATTGACAACAATAATATTCTCCGTGTACATAATGTAAATATGGCAAATTGACAACAGTAATATTCTCCGTGTACATAATGTAAATATGGCAAATTGACAACAATAATATTCTCCGTGTACATAATGTAAATGTGGCGAATTGGCAACAAAAATATTGAAGTTCTTCTTCGATATTACACCCGATTTTTTGGTGGAACACAATGAATATGTTTAGTTCCCTTTTTGGAAGGTATTATTTATTAATTAGGTAGTTTTATTATAAAACATTCATATTACTAGAATTTTAAAAATAATAACGTTTAAAATAGTTTACCACAAGGCAGCTTGTCTGCAGGATCTACCATTTTCCTTTAATTTAATAAACATAACGCAATATATTAATTATATCATTATGTTAAATTTTATTTAGTTAAATTTAATTTTTCGACAGTGTCTACCCATAGTGCACCGGTCTCTTTTTCTGATTGGATCTGCTTCCTATTGTGCGTTTCCAATATTCCTTCCATGGCTGGGTAAATTTAATCATTAGGGTAATTTTTTTTTAGATAGTTATCCCAAATTAAAGTACACTTAGGCGAGTCCATTTTAATGATTTTTGAATTCCTTCGAGTTTGTTTGGCAAATTTTGTATCTTGAATACAAATAACACAATTGGGTGAGACCATTTTTAAATTACCCGAATTAATGACAATGGTATCCATAGTAAATTCTTTCTAACAAGATTGTAATGCTTTTAAAGCACTTCCCGGTAAGATACCGAATAAAAAAACTGTAGGGCGTTTGTTTATAAAAAAAAATATTCATATTTACACAAAAAATTGAAAAAAAAACGCACACTTTTTCCACATTTATAAATTTTGTTAACATGAGCAAACATCAAGACAATCGTACTGTAGAAATTTAAAATTAAAATAGAAACACATTTTCGGTAATTGGGTTGCAACACAGTGTCTGGAAACTCGTAGTACAAGCGGAAAACATCAAATTTGGAGTCGATTTTGCAGGACAACTTTTTTTTGATTTGAGCTTTGGTTTTCTAGTAAATGGACTCGGAAGATCGAATCTTTTAGGCCAAATTTGAAAAAAAAAGTTTAATTCAAATCTAGTCGAACCGTAGACTCGTCTTCGAAAGTTTTTTTTAGTGGAAAATGAAAGAAAAAAAAAGTTTTTTTGGATTCTCCGTGTGATGCAGATTCACCTGTTTCCGGATAAGTTTACAAGATTTCAGATCCCGTGTATTTTATTATTTATTTCATTTTTTTTCTTAATAAATGATATTATCACAAACTCTAATGTATAATTTTTTTGACATGCTTTACTTATAACTCTGTTCCGCTGAATGATGCAATATTATTTTTTTTTATTATTATTTGATTTTAAAGCTAAAGCCTATAGGGCTTTAACATATATACATAAAGGCAGTACAACTTAACATGAGAATTAAATATACATACATACATGAATTATAAATAAAAGCAACACAAATATAAAGTACGATGAAAAATAATAACAATAAAGTTACGATAAAAAGTACATACAAGATATAAAATTACAGCAACAAAAATTTAAAGTACCGTGATCAGAGAATTGCAACATTCATATAGATACTATATAATAATAATTATAATATACTATAAACGCGTCTTAAATCAGTAAAAATAATCATTCTTACATATACATTATTAAAAATTATTGAAAAAAGGTTACTTAACTTATCTCTTATATTGTAAACTTGAAAGTAATTTCTACAATGCTATAAATTCAATGTTTTGTAAAAAGTTATTTCTTCAATGATAAGAATTGTATTTGTAAAATGTATTTGTGTTACATTACCTACTTCATGTGAATTAAACCTATCAATTTGATTATAAACGAGAAACCTCACCAGTTGAAAAGTCAAAGATTAATTATTCTGTAATTGCATTTTTAGTAGCTAAAAAATAAATACAATATTGCGATGTGTAGATTTTTTAACAATAATTTTAAAAAACAATATATTTCCATACGGGTAGGTAAAAATAATTTCCCAACATTCAGATATTATGTAGGAAATTGCGGCTTCAATCATAATACAGTTAAAAATATTTCACGCTGTAAATTATGATGACTTGCAATATAACGATACGATAAAAGTATTTTTACCAATTCACCTGGCCCATAAAACTTTTCAATCATATTAGCTGTTTGATAATAGAACTACGCCTCCGCCCGAGATACCCTACATAGACAGTGCTGGTGCCAAGCCCAGACAAAGGAGGGTTCCTTGACCCATATTCATTCCCTTACCTATTAAGTATTCCTGAGCCTCAATAAGAATCGAAAATGCAGTAGGTAATCTTATTCATCTACTTTTGGCAGTACCTACGCTAAATTGCCTAATCTATTTTGCTGTACTCCAAGATGAAGGAAACATGAAGACCTTTGAGATCGAGGGGTACTTCCTTGACTATGGATACAGAGGTCGCGAGCTCAAAGCTAATGTTACTTAATTATGGGATGGCATGATACTCTGTAGAGAAACTTTGAGTGTAAACTTTGCGCCCTAACGTTAAAGATTAAAGTTACGGGATTCAATACTTTGTTGCAATGTGAAGCAGTTCATGATTTATGTTATTTCATAATTACTTCACACAGCAGATTGGAAGATGGTCTTGGTATTGTCCTGGTGAAAGATCACCAATCAGAATTTAATCGTTGCTGAACAGTTAGCTACTTCTTATTTACCATTTCCTTCCCTTCTCTATAATGTGCATGCTAACAGTACACCCCAATTGGGGATGCTATAATCCTACTGGTTCCGGGCGGTTGGGAGCAGTTGGGACTCTTGTGCGGTATTCACATAAAAAATTTTGTTATAAAATAAAACCGTGCTACTTATAATTGAACTATGCAAAACTAAGAAAGAATATTTTATTATGGCAGCCTGCAGATGAGAGACTTTATATGCGGCAACTATTTCGTCGTAGTCGCCGTCTTCTAGTTGAGTGCGCACACGAGAGACTTTTGTTGCGCAACTATTTCTTAACATAAAATAAAAAAAATTGAAAGAAAAATACAGCAAATATATTAGCATGTGGAAAAATTTGAATTTGGAACAGTCTCTGAAGACTTTAGATATAATCGTTTAGCCGCGGAGAAAGTTGCGGTTGCCGGCAGCAGCAAATAAAAAGTCTCTGGTGTGGGCATCTCCGTGGCAACTCCATACACCGTATGGAGTCCCGCAACTGTTGCAACGCAATTCTTTCTGCAGCTTAAATCTATCTTCTGCGGGGACTCTTAGTTTTCCTAGACAAAGGAATAATAGTTATCAATACTAACACTTGGGTCAGATACTCGAGTTTCAGTGTTCGGTGATCGCACTTTGGGATAATCGTATCCCAAAGCTTGAAATAAACTCCCACAAAAACTTAGGCGAAATAAAAATTCCGGGAAAAAGCAAAACTACTGTTTTCACAAAATCCTATCGATAAGCAGATAATAAATTTCGTCGATAGTTCTCATTTTAGAGCTAATCCACATTTTATCAGATATATTTATACTATTGATTTGTAGCTAATGCGGCTATTGATTATAATTAAATGAATCAATGTAACTTCGTTTTAACCAATCTTATTTTTGAATGCATAACAACCGAATAGATTTCTTCAATATTTGCGGAAGAAATGCTTTGAGTTGCGGCAGAGAGTTGACTTTTCTTCCACCATTGCAAATGGTGCGCCTCTTCACAGAGTATTCTGTAGCTTTAGGTCAAAAATAGCACGAACCCCGTGCTTCAAACTACCCATTTACTTGATGTCGTCCAATATGATATTTTTCCAAAAAAATCCTTGCAGAGTGAAACAAACATCTGTAAAATCACTTAAAAGTATTAAGACTGATTAGCTCAAACACTTTAAGCAGTGGAAACAAATCTATAAATTGCATCACTTTAAAGGTGGCCGAAATATAAACAACTAAAAATAATATATTATTTTAAATAAATTCTGATTATTTTTGGAACCATCCACGTATACTAACGTTTTATAAATAGTCTTCCTTGATCCACAATATTTGTTATTGTAGAATGTATGTTTTTTATCGTAACAGTTTTGTATAAAGGTTTTTTTTACGATTTGCGCAACACTCCGAAATGATATTACAAAAAAATTTCCTAAAATAATAAAAATTATAATTTCATGAAGTTTTCAATGATATAATAATTATATCAAGGTTTCAAAAGACAAACACTTCTTTAAAACAACAAATTTAGGTAACTAAATGTTTTATACTTCAGTTGTACAACGTATTAAATTTAATATAAAAGAAATAAAAATTTCATGGTCAATTTTCAACTACCTATATTTCCATGCTATGTTAATTGTCCGTCTATGTATTTATGTGTGGAGTTGAAAACATTATATCCACGTGGTTTCTTTCCCAACAACCCGCTGTGTTTACACGTCGTTTCAAACACATGTATTTAAAGTTTCAGCACTCGAGTTTGAATAAATTATTTATAAGCTTGTTATGATTTTTTCACTAACGTAAACAGCCATTAAAAATGTGTGTCAAAATTTAACTACAATAGATTTTTATTTAGCTATGGGAACTAACGGCTGGGTATTTCAAATTTTTTATTGTTTTATTTACACCAATGCCATTGGGATAAAAATTTGAAGAGTTTTATAAACGTTACAATGTTTATTGCATTACAGATAACTTTTGCACAGCCATGGGCAATTGCTGATAATCATGTTTAATTTTATTGATTGTTATTTTGAAACGAATTTCCTAAATAGTGAACACATATTATATAATTTAACTATTTTTATTTCGTTCTCCCAATGATAAATACTGGATTTTTTTTAAAAAAGAAAGACAAACATTTCCGGGTTACGAATAAATTGACCATATTTTTTACCTGACAATCTCCTACTACCACCACAGTAAGCGAAAAATGTTGCTTGTGTTATGATGGAGGATTTTACAGTCGAGGAATTGAATACACTACGCCTGGGTGGGACCCAAACACGATGTCAACTCAGCCACCGACCGGTCATTTAATTAAAAAAAAAAATAATGATAAGTACCATAGATTATGTAAAAGAAGGGATTGTTTTCTTTTTCTAAATAATTAACAGGTTACACGACTACCATAATCGGTAGTCGTGTAAAATGGCTGTTTAATGTTAAAGAACTCAAGGTGCACTTGAATTTGGGGCGCAGGTAACCCGAATGTTCCAAGCGGTGGCGCGGCGGGAGCTCATCGGAGACTCCATACAAAAGTTGTATTAGAAAATAAAACTCAAAATCACATAAAACATATTATCTTAAGTTAAATTACGAAACACCCAGTACCCGAGTGACCCGCTAAAACCGATGTTTTTTTCCTTTCACTCACATGTCCATGATATTATCATTTTCAGTGGTAGGGGAAGGTGCTGTACCTTAAATACAATTTGAAAATTTTGCTTTGTAGCACTTATTGTGTTCACTGTAGGAAAATTTTTATGACTGACGATACATTTAATAAAAGCGTAATCACCACTTTCCCAGCAAATATTTAACAATCATCGACCAACTGTTTCATGGTACACATAGAACACATCATGTACCTTGAAACAAAGAGTATGTTTTTATAATGGAAATAAATAATTAAATATAAATAAAATTTGATTTCGAAGATAACAAATTTAAATTTATTTTAAATTATAAGCAGATAATGTAAAGATTGTTGTCACTGTATATCGGAAAATTACCAACCAAAATTTAAAGATTAGACTCTATTTAACAATAATAATATAATAAATTGTCCGAAAACAATCCTCACAAACGTCATAATTTTAGTGTTTAAGAAATAAAACATAAACTCTATATATGCGAGGATGTATTAATATAGAACCTTGGAACGCGTTTCTAGGTACAACACCGAAGATTGTTTCAAGGTACAACGACATGTAGTTTTGTAATAGGTAATACCTATAAATATTACGATCAAATAAATTACAATCAATAGATATTTACTTACATTTGATAAGAATACACGACTACGATGTTCACAAGCGGAACACCCGTTCACAGTTGATTTTAGCTTCATGAGAACGGGCCGCTTCTTAGATACAGGAATCTGTTTTTAATTCTTCATATAATCCGGGCCTCTTTAAGATCCGCATTAATAAAGCCCTTCGTACAGCCCCTACCTTAACCCGCCTCACAACGCTGCCCAACCGGGTGGCGCCATAGCTCCTCTGCTTTTACAAACACGGTCACCCCTGTAAGGGGTCATATATCAAAATAAAATATTTGTTTTAGCCGAGCACTTACTAACGCCTTCCAGCTATTTAAAAAAAAAACATAATAACAAGTACGATAATCACGGGTAATCTGAATTCTCGAGAAATCAGTTGATTTAATTAAATAAGTAATTTTCTGTTCAAGATATTAAATTATAGGTAAGAGCTTGCACTGCTTATCTACTTTACCGCTTTTTTTTTGTTTTTTTTTTTTTTTAAATAAATTTAAGATAAATCAAATTTAATAATGTTATAATAATTATTAAGTTCTGCAAGTATTTCTGTTATTTTTACAGTTTTTAATGTGACAGCTGTTTCGGTTTTTGAGGCCATTATCAAACTGTGATAATGGCCTCAAAAGCCGAAACAGCTGTCACATTAAAAACTGTAAAAATAACAGAAATACTTGCAGAACTTAATAATTATTATAACATTATTAAATTTGATTTATCTTAAATTTATTTAAAAAAATTAAATGGAGTTCTACAAATTAAACACCAAAACAATAAATATACTTTACCGCTCGTCTGAATTCTTCAAAAAATCGGCTGAGATTTTCAAAATGAGACCCAAATTCAAAATAAATTTGAGTTCATTAAAACGGATTTCACACAGGACTAACAAATAGACAACCGAAATTAGTGACCCGTAAAAAATCACGGGAAACAATGTATTGTGTATGTACAACAATAATTGGGATTTCAAGATAAAATGTATTATGTGTACAACACTTTCCCCTATTCTTCAAAACCACCCACGAAGACAGCCCAGCAGGAACAGCACCAATCTGGAGATGATCCATCAAGCAAGCGATCTGATGCGAGTGCCCCTGTCTTTCGTGAGAAGACGGGGGTAGAGGGTGATGGATTCGTTGCCTACAACTGGAGTAATATTATGTTATTGCCTACCTTACCCCATTTTGATTGCGTAAAGTCTACATTTTACACTATCCCAGCTTTTATGGGAGTATCCAATTCATGAAAGTCCCAACTGCATATTAGTGTTATTGAGAGTATAAGATGTGAAGCTAAAAGGGGGGCTCATATGATTGATATATAGCAAGATGTACTTAAAATAGTTTATATTTAGAGAGGGAGGGGAAGGAGTTTGTTTGAGAAAATGTTTAATTATTTATTTGTAAATAAATAGATGTTATGTGGACATTTTTGAATGGAATGTTTATTATTGTTTAATGCCATTTCCACGTGAATATTTTATTATGCTCACTGAGTAGTATGTTATGATTGTTACATTCTATAAAGGTTCCAGAAAGAAGGGAAATAATTTTAAAACATTATCTTTCGGAGGAACGCAGTCGTGGCTTGTTTCATAGAACATCTAATTTTGGAAATGGGGTCAAAATACCAAACCAAACTAAATTATCTATTTTAAGAAATCTAGTACCTACCTACGCCTTGAAGCTTTATATATATTTTCAATTATGAAGTATAGGCCGATAAAGAGCATGTTAATATGATGAAATTTCAACCAAGATAATGATTTTTTTTTTAAATTTTTGATTACTTACCATTAAAAATGACCAAAATTGTCTCTAAAATCACAGAATACCGATTAATTTTATATCTCATCCCTTATTATATAGACATATATCATCAAACATACTGATTTTGGTTTTCCGTGGTCAATCTGGTTCAAAATACCAAAATTTGCTTTGAATTTAAGTGTCATTTACAAATTACGAGCTGATTGTTCAAAGAATTCAAACAAGCGTAAAGTAAATACTAAATAAATAAAAAGTATTATATAATAAATTATTTAATTGTCTTTTAGAAAATTGGAACTGATTTGTCAGGATTTCATAGTCCCGCGTATAATCCTGTTCAATGAACTCAAAATTGCTTTGAATTTAAGTCTCATTTTCAAAATTTTTACCGAATATTTGAATAATTCAGACAAGCGGTAAAGTAGGTAAGCAGTGCAATGACCTACCTATATTTTAATATTTTTAACAGAAAATTACTAATTTTAATTGTCATTTTCAAAATTTTAAGTGATTGTCGAGAATTCAGACTATCCCGTGATTTTCCACGGGTCTGCACTAATTATTATTATTTTATTAAAACTGCTAGGTGCAGCAACTAGATTAGATTTGCTTTAACTAGTAATTTAAAAAATCTTATTTGTATTTAGATATTAAATCCAAAATTGGCTTCTGAAAGTAACAGGCTGCGACTGCCTTCCTAAATAGGCCAAAACAAATATTTTGTAATGGTAACGATACTGAAAAAATTGATCGACAAATTGTAGCTTTGGGAATCGAAAAATAACCTTTTGTTTTAGCCTTAAAGCGGCATTTCCAATAGCATCCCTAACACCGGAGGGCAGCTCGCTCCAGAAACCTTTCGTTCGAATTGTGAAAGAATAAAAGCACAAATCTGTCGTTTACTTTTCATAAAATTATATGTATGTACACCTTTAAATATGTAATTTGAAAAATGCAGTGGGTATTTCAATGAAAAGAAAAAATGTTTCACTTGCCTTGATTGCACTTCGCTAACCGTCTCGTAATTTACTCTTCATTAGCGTTTTTACGGTACAATTAATGGAGTTGAAATTATTAGGTGCAAAATATTAAATTTTGTGTTAACCACCGTGTTTCTGTCTTAAATTAAAGTTCGTAGGATATTTTAATTAAGAGTTGGTTAAATTTCATTTTTATAAAAGAGAGAACTGTATGTGACAGTTTATTAATTAAAGTAAAGGTTTTTAAAGGAATTTATTGTTTAAAGATGTTGTAATTTTTTGTGAGAGTAAGATAGATGTTGGTTTTGTTATACGTAATACGTTTAAGGTGGCGTAGAAATAAAGTGTTCTTTCTCTTCTCTTTCTGTTGACTGTCATCAAAGCAGAACGCAGTCTGTAACAATTGAATACGTACAAGTAAGACAGTTGGATAATCAGTTCGAAAGTGTCCTGTTTCGAATTTATTGAATTTTTTTATGTGATTCTGCAAGTGCCCCAATTTTCCTGGGACAATAGAACAACGGCATCTCCTTTTGGGAAATAAAAAGAGAATGATTGAATTGGGTTTTATTTATGTTTAATAATTGGAAGAGGAAAATTTAAAGATAGTTTGATTCCTGGAATGCTTTACTTAGATGAAGCCATTTTTTAAATTTTATTTATGACCGTTAAGTTGGGTATAGTAGTTTCTTCACAGTCCTCCACCATTCCGGTTTCGAGGAAGACTGTGGTAGTTGTTTTGGTGTTACATCATGATTTCCTCATCTTCATGCTTGTCGACTTTATCTTCATATTTCAGCTAAGTATTGATACGAATGCGAATACACACGTCATTCTGTCGCGCCGTAATTAAAAAATCTTTTCGCGAGTTTTTTTTTCACTCTCGCACGAAATAATGAGTGATACCGTACTCTTTGAATTGAGAAGCATCATTCTCGAACAAAACAAAACAATAAACGAATTATTAATCCGTGTAAAGTCCGTGGAAGAAATATTAAATCGACAGGCGACAAACAGTGTAAACACTAATGGTCTACCTACACCTCCCGCTACCGCCAGCTGGGCTGACGTCGCCGCACCGCCCGCCGCCCCCCCCGCCGCCCCCCCCGCCAACCCGCACGCTGTTACACTAACCAAAGAACGTATGCGCACTAGGGCGCACAGTGGTCCCAAATCCCGATCTAGCTAGACAAAAATTTTTTTTCATGGCATTTGATGCAAAAGGGTCAAAATGCAATAAAAAAAATACTTAAAAAAATATACATTTATTTTAGCCATTGTTACAGATTTTTTAAAATAAAATTAAATACTAATAAAATGCCTATAGTATAATGGTTAGGTTAAGTCATAACGTAGTACTTATTTTAAGTTTTTAGTTAAAAATATTTTTTTAACATAATATAAGAACAAAACCGAATGACATTTTTTGTTTATGAATTACTGGCCGAATCGCTATCGTCACTATTATTAAATGCTATTGTTCCAACATTGGCTTTGTTAACAAACTTCTGTATTTTCTTCGCTAGAACTTCTGGAATCGATAATAATTTTAAGACACCACTAGGTAAGACATCGCAATGTGTTGTTGATATTTTGGCAGCATCCCGTTTTCGATGTGACCTCAGGCTGATTTGAGTAGTATGAGAGAGTTCTTGTGGACTTCGAGAGTCCAGAAGACATTTAATTTTTCTTGTTTTGCTTTTTGACGAGCATAAACCAAATTATTTTTTCTGGTTTACTACGTAGTTCCTCATCACGCGTCTCTACAGGATGAATAAAAACTATGTTAAGCCATTTTGCGTGTTTAAACTTCAATTTTAAAGTACTTCTTCCGACTCCAAACCATTTTCAAAATATTAATATGAAGGAAGGGATTTTTTTCTTAAGTAAACTATCCTCGAGACTTTTAAAACTGTTTTTCTTCAATAAATATTTTATATGTTCATAAACACACTGCCGTATTGCAGCACAATTCAACTTTGACGTGCCCTTTACTTCTAGAATCTCCAAAATATCTGAACGATAGATTGTAGGTAGAGGCTCTGTAAAAGACAAAAGAGCAAGTTTGAGCAAACAAATTTTATAAGATATTATACATAAAGAATGGTTTTATATGAAACTAGTTTCGTTTGGTGGTACAAATCGGTACACGATTTTGAAAGTTTAATCAAACTTTGGCAAATAATTGTAAATATTGATACTTTTTTCACGATTTTTAATTAATAATGAAAGTAATGTTGAATAGGCAAATTATAAAATAATTAAATCAATTTAAAAGAACATACAATATACTTCAATTTCCATCTGTGTGTAATTTCTCTCCGATTTCAAATAACAACACTAACGATCGAACAGCGTGCACACCCGAAAGCGACTGACCGCTGGGCGAAAGATTGGCACATCCGAAGTGTCGTGTTTTCAACGTTGCTACGTATCGCGCGTATTGTTTTGAATTTTTTATCGTTGTGAACATAATACTATGGAGATTTTTCAATGTTGTGAAAATATTTTTGTACATAAATAAAAACATCGTTGAAATCTTTTTGTCTAGCTAGTTTCCTCTAAGGGGACCATAGTGGGGCGGCCACCAAGGCCAAAAATAACGCAAGTCATCTCGAAGTCCCCACTACCAGCGGCGCGATCCCCAAAACACAGACGACGGAACCACGCATTCTAACTTCCGAATCTGAAGCGAAAACCGCGCCAAATAAGGAAGAATGGATGAACGTCAAACGCAGACAACGGACAAGCAAGAATCTGATTGTCGGAAATGGCGATAAATCCTCTAGTATCAAGGTATGTCCAAGGATAAGGAATATCATAGTATCTAGGATTTCAAAGGACACCACAGTAGATGATATCCGAGCGCATCTAGAGAAAAATAATATAACAAACTGTGAGATAGAGAAATTCATCGCTAATTCTCAGGAATACGCAGCGTTCCGTATAGGAGTAACAGATGAGTTATACGATAAACTTTTGCAGGAAGATTTGTGGCCCCGAGGAGTACCGGTAAGAAACTACCGTTACTTAAAACCGAGACAAAATCCGGTTGATCTTAACCAAAACCGAGGCAAACAAAACGATTCTGCGGCCACTAAATGACTAGAGAGCAGAGTTAAAGTAAATTCACTCCCCTGCACAATGTATTATCAAAATGTGCGGGGATTGAGATCTAAGACCGATGACTTCTTACATAGTGTTATTATACAAGACAACGACTTTATATTATTGTCAGAGACCTGGCTCAACGACAGTATTCATAATTGTCAACTGTTCGATCAACGATATGACGTCTTCAGAAAGGACAGAACTTCAGGCCAATCAAGAGGAGGAGGAGTGCTACTAGCCGCGAGACGTGATCGCGTCCAACAATGCCAGAGACTCACGTTTCTAGAAAATGATGGCGAAAACTTATGGATTAAGGCCAAAATAAATGAAATTAGTATTTATATATGTATAGTGTACATTCCACTGGCTTCACAGAGAACTACTTACTCTGATTTTTTCGATAAAATCATAGCTAGTTTTAACTTTTTAGTAGATAAAAAAATTATTATTGTTGGCGATTTTAACTTACACTCCTGTGTGAGTCACAAAGCAACTCAAACAGATTTGTTATATTTTATGGAACTATTTCAATTAGAACAGAAAAACTTAATCACTAATATAACGAACAGGACACTGGACGTTATTATCAGTAATTTTGACTTAAAAGTGTTCAAATCCGTATACTCACTTGTTAGTGAAGATTCATACCACCCATCTTTATATATAGAATTCGCGCTCAATGTAAGCAAAGCCTATTGTCGGAATTTATTAAATGACGACAATGGAAATTGTGTTAAGCGAGGATGGAATCTAGAACGTGGTAATTTCGAATATTTTTATGTTTACTTGAATTCTCACGACTGGAAACCCTTATTAAAACTTAAAGATGTAGATTTAGCAGTAGAATATTTTTATAATGTAATTTATGACCTTTTTGACATGTGTTTTGAGAGAAAGCGTGTACCTTGTTTTGAAAGAAGATACCCTAAATGGTTTAATGGTGAAATTATTAGTGACCTGAAAAAGAAATGCAAACTTCACAGAAACTGGAGGCGCACCGGATTGATAAGATATCGGGAAAAGTTTTGCATTCTACGATCTAAAATCAAACGTAGTATAAATATTGCGTATAAGAATTACATAAATAATATCGAAAAAAACGTCAAGAGTGATCCGAAATCCTTCTGGAAATTTGTATCCGAAAAGAGGAAAGACGGTGGGTTTCTAAACTCAGTGTCATGGAACGGAAGTACTCATACTGGGCCCGATATTCCGGAAGCATTTGCGAATTACTTTAAGTCAGTCTATAGCGAACATAGTGCAGAATTTGACTCATACACCCCAGGCGGTTACTCTTCACTAGCTCAAAATGTTGAATTTTTAAGTGTAAATAAAAATGATTACCTAGCTGCAATTAAAAAACTAAAACCAAAAAAATCTGTTGGACCAGATTTTATTAACACAATTGTCCTGAAGGGATATGCAGATCCGTTAATGGTACCGCTTTTACATATCTTTAATATTTCACTTAACTCCGGTAAGTTCCCCGACCGCTGGAAAATCTCAAAAGTCACGCCCTTACACAAAAACGGCGATAAATCATGTGTATCTAATTACAGACCTGTGGCAATTCTTTCGGCACCGGCCAAATTATTTGAACTCGTAATACAAAAACGTATATACTATAAAGTAGAACCATTTCTCATAAACCAGCAGCATGGGTTTAGAGAGGGCAGGTCTACAACGACCAACTTAATGGTATTTACGGATTACGTCTCAAATATATTGGACAATAACGAACAAGTAGATGTCTCATATAATGATTTTGCGAAAGCTTTTGACAAAGTGGATCACCTCATATTACTTAATAAACTTGAAAGCTTCGGCTTCTCATACATGCTGCTTTTGTTCTTTCATAATTATTTGTCTAATAGAAAACAATACGTTGTTTACGGGCAGTTCACATCGAAACTCTACGCCACAAATTCTGGGGTCCTTCAAGGGTCTAATTTAGGACCACTATTATTTTTATTGTTTATTAATGACATAGGGATGTTTATAAGATTTGTAAATTTTTTATTATTTGCGGATGACATTAAACTGTACACCTGTATAACGACAAATGAAGACTCCATTCGTCTACAAATCGATATCGACGGTATAGTAGAGTGGAGTCATCAAAATAAACTTCATTTTAACAGTAGTAAGTGTTCAATTATGTGCATTACAAGGGCAAAGCGTACTTTATATTTTAACTATAAAATGTCTGGTACCTCTCTAAAACATATTTCGATAACGAAGGATTTAGGAATCACTTTTGACACGCGTTTGACTTTTCGAACTCATATCGATTCGGTGTGCAACTCTGCAATGCGAATGCTGGGTTTTGTTATATGTAATTCGAAATCTTTTACGAATACGGCAGTCATAAAAATGCTTTATTTTACTCTGGTTCGCAGCATTCTTGAGAGTGGATCGATAATATGGGGACCCGAAGATGCCCTTTACTCAAATGATGTAGAAAAGGTGCAAAAAAAGTTTATGCGATACCTCTACATGCGAGAGTTCGGATATTACCCTTTATTGTATCCCTCTGATTTTCTTGCCGGAATGCTGGGGATAGAACGTCTAGACGTTAGGAGAAATATTGCAATGGTGTTAGTGGCGCACAAGCTGCTAAATGGGCACATTTGCAATCCAGATATTCTGGAACGAATTTCTTTTTATGTCCCTGATAATTTCATCAGAGCTAGACAGCACAGATTATTTATTTTTCCAAGGGGCAGGACCAACCTACCAATGATCATGCCTTTGGGGAGAATAACTACTTTGTTAAATCACATTTCTTCTGTGATTGACATTTTCAATTTGAACCAAAGAGAATTTAAGACGGCAATAAGCATACTATTTAACAAATCTGGTTAATCAGATAGTATTGATGTACTTACCCATGCAAATAAATGTATGTACTTACTTCTTATAAACTGTAATTTATAAACTGTTATTTGTGAAATGTAAATGGCTTATACTGTTTTTCACAATAAATCAATAAATAAAATAAAATAAAATAAAATAAAATATTTGTTGATTTCTTGATATTCATGTTTGTTGGCCGTAGTTTGTGTTGGTGATGTTACTTATTACCTCCTCTTCATGTCTACTTAGCCATATTTCAAATTATTATAAGGAATAATTACTCGCCTAAAATATCGGGAATATAAACGAAAATCGGCGGGACTTATTTTTAGTCGGGAGGTATTTTCAATTGGTATGGTTCAATCATCAATCAATCATCAATTGCAGAACTTCCGTGAGTCAATTTTATTTTAAATAATTTATGAAAATTTGCTAACTTTTATTTCAAGTTCTTATAAATATTACGTTCATACAAAATTGTTGCACTGTATCGCACCTTGAAAAACTTTAGTCACTCCAGCGCTTGAAAAAACAGACAAATTTAGACACATTTTTATAAGAATTTGGCCAATTGATTACAAAATCTGATTAATTGCTTTTGTTATAAAACGTCAAGTTTATTCATAATTTTTGTCCACTAGCATTCAAAATACGATGTCTAACTACTAAGTTCATTAGAAAAACATATTTTTTTAATTTAGTTCTACAAGCAAAATTTGCAGATTCATTAAATATTTCAGACGTATCATAAAAATACAATCCACGACAGTACAAAATAAGCTTCTAATTAGATTAAACCATTTTCATTTAATTTCCCGTGAAGACCAACAAAATGAACAAATATTGCTTCTTACCGTTTTGTAAGCATAATTTTGTTTTCTCGTAAATTTAAATTATTATGTTGAAGGTTACTTTAAGAAAATGAGTTGCGATAAAATATATTAATAATATTATTCTCATTATGTACGCTAAGTGTTTGCATTCGTCTTTCAATTATAAAAAGAGGTTTTTTTAGATAAAATTAATCTAAATCCCACTACGTTTGTTTGTTATTATTTTATATTGTTAATAAAGTTTTTCAAGAGACCAATGAATTTATTATCGTTTCATTAAAACTTACGCTTACTTTATAAAAAGGTTGTTTACTCTTGTATTTTATTTTTTTTTGGGGAAGAAAATTAAAAAAAATATTTTTATGAAATCCGAAGGTGAAAAGAGTAAAAAAATTTAACGAAGGAAACTTCATATTTGATTTTGATAATAATAGAGTTTCTTTATTTGTGTCTGAGACGATTAAGCTTTGAAAATCAAGAATTCCGTTCGTTTTATAGTTATGAAATTGAATGTTCGTTGTAATAAAAAAAAATCTTTTGTTTCAGGAGGTAAACAGTGATTTCTCATAAAAAAATGAATAACAGTTAATATTCGTAGTTACATCGATCTTATAAAATACATAAGATCAGAGCGGGTTAAGGAAAAACTTTCCTAGGAGAGGAAGTTGTGAAAGGAAAGTTCTTAACGATTGTTCGAAATCTTTTGTACGGAAGCTCTTGATCCTTTCATTGGGTGAGTATCCATGATGTAGAATGGAAAGAGGTCGAGTTAAAAAAAAACTTGGTTAATCGCTTAAGTTTACCAAAAACAATTAGTCACAAAGTTTTAGAACTGTCTTCCTTTTGAAGCTCATTTAATCCAGTGTAAGGGTTTGACGCAATATTTATTTTACCAGTTAATTAAGCTTTGTCTGGTCGCGCACCCCTTTTTCGAGTTAAGTCTTTTCAACTTATGATATGAAGAATAGATAAGATATAGTGCAATACTGATGGTCAATTTTAATTTACTTTAGAAAATAGAAAAAATATTTTTTGCTTCTCCTCCGCCTGTACTATGCTTGAAGTCGTACAAATAGGTGAAGGTGCACAGTGGCCTTCTAATATGGCTTTCAATCTATATATATAACACCATTTTAGCCTTAATTACCGGTATTTATAAGCCAAACTACTAACAGTATTTTGTCGGGAGTGCCTCAAGACTCGCATTTATAGCCTTAACTATATTACGCAAAAAAAGCTGTTTTTTTAATATGAAAAAGTATTTTGGATATTTTTCATCTCATTTCATCATCATAAATATCAGTTTCATTTTCACCTCCCTCCCGAAAAAAAAATAAGAAACCCCGAAACTTTCCATGTTCCTTTCCATAAAACCAATTTAACCTTTTTCCAACATGTTGATAGTATTTTAAGAATATATGACATCCGCTGTTGTGGTAAAATTCCGCTCATATTCAGCTTAAAATTTCTTGTTTTACCCTGACTCAACTTGAATCTATTAAAATAATCGCTTTCCAACGACAATTAAACAGCTATAATTTTGAGTGCGCGTGACTGAGCAAGACGAATAATAGCAGCATTTTTTTATTAGAAATAGATAAACCAATTATCAGTTTGCCCTGATAATTGGTTTATCACACATTTTTATAACACATTATCACGGTTTTTTAGAATACAAACGTTAAGGCTGTAAAACAAATGTGAAATATACACCGTGTTTATGCTTATGTAGTGTTTTTTTATTAAAATCCAAGGAAAAAATGTTGTTTATCATCAACGTCCGAATTAAAAACATGTGATCGTTATTCATTTCGTCCGGTTGACAAAGTATTCACGGTAACGCACCTATATTTTACATGTTTCGTAAAATAATAATCGTTGTTAATATAATTACATAATCATGCACCTTCCCTTGGTACCTTCTCCTACATTCCAAACATAATACCATTACGTGCTAATACGAAGGAAACGTGTTATTCAGTAACATGAAACTAAAACTTGCTTGGCTGACTAAAAACTGCCCATACGGATAGCATTATTAAAACAGCTATTCAAGAGCTCTTCGTCATCCGCCGTATTTTATATTATCGATATTCATCTTTCCCGCTTTCTTTCCAATGATCCCCCAATAATCTGCTGCAATTACGAGGCTACCTTCTACAATTTTAAATCCAAGAATGGTCAGGTACTACGATTTTCTGTTATTAAAAATGTTCCTGTTATTGTTTAAATTATAAATTTTATTTTATGAATTCCACTTTTTGCCTTCCTTGGTTGTTTAATTCTACAAAATAAGATTATGTGGCATTAAGTTTTTAAGGTTGCACCAAACTTGTAATTTATTTTAATTTGTACAATCATCTAAAGTTTTTATTAGTTCAAAGAGCTTTAGATGGTTGGCGAAAAACATTACTTTACTACAATAACGGTAATATTAATAAACAGTAAAAGTATTGGCCCTAAAAGCGACCCTTGGGGTACACCACTTGTGGCCATGAATTTGTATAACAGGTTAGAATTATTTCTTACTTGTAGAATTCTACTAGTTAGGTAGCTCTTTATCCATTCCAAGCTAAGTTTATTGAGAACAGTTTTATTGTATACTCTATCAAATACTTTTACGAAGTCGTATAAACTTAGTCGACTTGGGTTTTATTTTCAAGTGAATATGACATAAATTGTTCATATAAAGAAAGATTTGATATAGTGGATATGACCGGCATAAAGCCACGTTGATTAGGTACAGAGAAAGAGTGCAATTCATTCCAGATGAATTTATGTTAACTTACGCAATTTATAGAGGTGCCACGATGGTAAACTTGAATCGCGTTCTTTCGGCTTCAGGTTGTCTTCGAAATTTATCATCAAGTTTCTCTTGTGAGTCTAAACGGTTTGGTTCTTGCAGTTATGTAATCCATCCACAGCTCGCAGTTTCATTTCTCATACCGAGCGCCGGGTGTAAAATAGAAAAGTTCCGTGCCTCGAACATATATGAATACAACGTAATTAGAGTTAAAAATCAGGTGAAGAAAGTATATTGTTTCATTTTATCCAAGTATAACGTCCAGTCCAGTCTGTCCAGTCTGTGAACTTCTTCCTTTTATGGATCCACCTCGAATGGCAGCCGGACTCGAGGACCCCGCTTGGACGGAGCCCGGGCGGGCCCCACTCTACCACTCTTCCCAAGTACCATCTTAAATGAGTCTGATAAGCTCAAACCAAAATATTTTCATTGCGCTCGGACGTGCGTGAGCTTACGGCAAGCTCCGGCCAGAGTTGGGATAGCATCAGTAGGGATGTGCAGTTGTGTGACGATTAGGTTGTAACCCACACGTTACATAGTTTAGCTAGTATAGTCATACAGTTAATTAAAAAAGAGTCCCGATTTTTTTCTTTATTTTATTTGTATATAACATGAGAAACATTTTTTTAAAGCAGGAATGTTAACCGCTTCCTTTGGATGAAAGGGTGGAATTTTTTTACTTGGGTTATCTTCTTCGTAAACATTTCTGAAGAAATCAGCAAAGAGGTTGACAATGTTACTAGTGTATTTGTTATTGTATTGTATTTTGTTACAATTTTTCCCTTTTAAAAACGTGTATGTAGATACATAATATATACATACATGTGTTTAAAAGGGAAAAATATCTATGTAGTATTTTAGACGACAACTAGGAAATCAGCAAAGAAGTTAACAATGTTACTAGAAGTTGACAATGTAACTTTTGCCTTTTAAACACGTGTATGTATCTACATACACGTATTTAAAAGGGAAAAATATCTATGTAGTATTTTAGACGACAACTAGGAAATCAGCAAAGAAGTTAACAATGTTACTAGAAGTTGACAATGTAACTTTTCCCTTTTAAACACGTGTATGTATC
This sequence comes from Hesperophylax magnus, assembly GCA_026573805.1. NCBI lineage: Eukaryota > Metazoa > Arthropoda > Insecta > Trichoptera > Limnephilidae > Hesperophylax > Hesperophylax magnus. The sequence continues at coordinate 25,951,295 of JAIUSX010000014.1, read as the reverse complement.
TACATACACATATTTAAAAGGGAAAAATATCTATGTAGTATTTTAGACGCTAACTAGGATTCGCTTTTACCATATCTCTACATATATTTACCATGATATATTTAATGTGGCATTAAACTAAGTTTTATTTATATTTTTAAATTTTTATTTTATATTATAGAAACGATCAGTAAATGATTTACAGAGATGATACAGTATACAGGAATAAGATACTTCATGTTGGTATCTATGATATGTTTCCTTGTAATGCCTGCTAAGTGGTATGTTTATTCCGCATTTATCATGTGACTTGTGTAGTATATAGGTGTGTGTGTGTGTAATGTATGTGTGAGTGTTTGTGTGTGTGTTTGTATGTATGCACATTGAACAGTTAAAATTATTGACATGATGCCACGTTTGAATTTGGGCAGTGAATCCGAAAAAATCTTAATTTAGTCAAATATTATTTAAAGTATGAAGAGCTCGGTTTTATAATTAATCGTGTGGAATAGCACTGTATGTAGTGTACGTCTCAAAGGTATGTTAAAATTAATAAGGAAGAGAAGTTTGGTTCAGTCGATGTTATTGTTTAAAATTCTGTATATAAAGTGTGTTTATAATTTATTGATTTTTATGGCCACATTTTCAAGAACTTTTATATAAAATGCTTCATTTATGGAGGTAATCTCTTAATGTGATATATTTATTTAAATACTTTTATATTAGTTGTAGTTTGACCATTTTTTGCTTATTTTTGCCTCTCCTGACTTGAAAAGCAGAGTGTTTACTTTTAGTCAAGCTCTCATATCCTAAAGCATGGATAAATAACACCCGTTATTCCAAGCTTATCACAATTATCTTCATTATTATCCCTCTTTATGCGTAAAAATATTGCTTCCATCAAAGTAATCGCCCTCTTTGCCCCAAAAGTGATGGTATTAATATAACGCTGTAGCAACCGAACAGTGGTGAAATGAAAATAAATTGCAGGATAAGTAAACAATTCAGCTACATATCTGTTGTGTAAAAATGATGGAGGATTCTCCACTACTTATTTTATTGTAAGTATAAAGTTATGATAATCAATATTATATATATACATAAACAAAGGAACCTACATGTGGAGTGGAAAGTATCTTAACTTTGTAGTACCGCGGTGGAGTGTAAATAAAAGTTGTGGTTGTACTTCACTAACAATTGTGTAAAATTAAAAGATCGTTAAATTATTTCGGTATTAACTATTCCATAAGTTTATCCATTTTGGAGCACTGTTCTGAAAACTTGTTTTCTGTAGCTAGAATATGTTGCGATATGTGAATATTGTGAAATTTGCACCCCGTTTTCATATCTGGTCAATATACGTTTTGCGTCATGATTTCAAGTACGTATTAAGATATTAAGTATAACTCGGTTGGTGGTAGTAATGGTTAAAAATGCAATTAAAAATATGTTTTGTTAAATGAAATAACATTATTTAATAAGAAAATATTGTTAAACTTTTCGTTTTATGCAAAACAGTGAGAGAATGAATAAAGGATTCATTAATTCGTAGGTTCATTTACAGAATATGAAAATCTACTCAGTGACAATTGTGAAAGTGTAATATTAGATATGACTCGCGATGAATTATTGAATGGAAAAAATGTTAAATCATGTATTGATCATTTTGCAATACGTAACCGCTATAACACTTTATTGTCATGTATTGTAACTAATAAAATTTCCGACCATTATGTAACAGGAGTAGCAAAAGGGAAAGAGGTACTTAAAAAATATTTAAATTTAATCAAATTAAATTAATAAAAAAATATATTATGATACCTTTGTAAATTGAAAACTTGTAAAAATGAGAGATTTTTTACAATCAAAATGAATAATACTCTGTTTTGTATGACACTGTAAAATACAAACGTAAAAAACACCTGAATAAAAAAAACATTTAAAAAAATGTAATGAAGATAAAAATAATTTTGATTTTTTTAAATTTTTTATTTTGAGTTAATGGTAGCTTCGTACCGTTTGTTATACAAGAACAAACAATAACCATATTGATAACAATTTTCATGAAAATCTAACGCTTTTATCTATATTGTTTTATTTAACCCTCCGCTAGCCTGGTGAAATTATTATTATTAAAGCACTACCTATGTCATGTAGGATCTGAGGGACCCTTCTCTTTTTCTCATCAATTTTAAATTTATGTTCTAGTACATAAAGACAAAACATCTCAGAAATTCTTACTCCATTATTCATCATGAGTCAAAACAAGCATTCTAATTTGTATTCAACAAAAATGTTCGTCTTTTTACAATAGTGTAAGACTCAGCATAATTAAAAAAAATGATCGGTCGGTGGCCGAGTTGACATCGCGTTTGGGTCCCACCCAGGCGTAGTGTGTTCAATTCCTCGGCTGGCTAAGTCCTCCATTACAACACAAGCAACATTTTCAGCTTACTGTGGTGGTAGTAGGAGATTTTCAAACATTTTCAGGTAATTCGTCACCTGGGAATGTTTGACTTTCTTTAAAAAAAAAAAATCATAAACACAATGACATATTGTGTGTTGTTCAAGAACCAGATTTAATTTTTTTATTTATCTGATTAAGCTTCATAAAGATTTTGGTTTGTAAAATTTGCAGTTTTTTGCATGAGAAAGATGAGTGCGCTGATCAAATATGAGCATTGCTACACTGCAAGAGAGATATACATGTTGTACACCTGTACTTGATATCAGGGCGGTGGTTGACAATCATCATGACAACATGTAAAAAAAAGTATTAGAGTGTAAGCGAAGGCAAATCTTAAAAAAATAAAACACTTAAAGAATACGAAATATCAAAAAAAATATGAGAGAAAAAGTATGTGAGATCCGCAGGGACCTTGTATGGAGTAAAATGATTATGGCTGATTTATTGAAACGCTGTTAAAAACGTGCTGAAAATTCATTTCCTGATAAAATATTGAAACACATTTAGAATATCTCGGAAGACGTGTTAATGCAGGTATTTTTTTCCTGATAAATACAGTGACATAATGCGATAATAGTATTTTTAACACATTCAGGAAATTATTTGTATTCCTGTTAAAAACAGTACTCGATGCCTTTAACGAATGAACTGACAGATTTCCTATCAAAGTTTTTACTAATACTTTGATAGAAAATAAAGCTATTAAACAGCTTAAGTAAAAAAATAAAAACAGCTTCAGGCGTTCCTCAAGGAAACATATAAGGTCCAATTTTATATATCATTTATGTATAATTTAAAATAATTTAAACATGCAAAACGCTTTATGTAAGCGGATGATATTGCATCTGTGATGTTTGCAGTGATTTTTAATTAGGTATTGACCTCTTACAACAAATTTAGATTGAACTTACGAAATGGTCTCGCGACTCTGGCCTAATTATAAATGCAAAACAAACTAAATTTATATATATATATTTATTGACCCGATGCGAAGGCACGTATTATTACATCTGAAATAAAAACACAGACTTCAGATTGCTTACATGTCGGTATCACTGCATTATGTACATGCGAAAATATTGAATTGGCTAAAGAATATATTTATTTGGGTGTTATTTTTTACTGTTTTCTCAGATGGCCTTTACAAATAAATATAATCTGTGAACGACTGAGATCAATCGTTAGTAAATAATTAAAATTAAAATTAGTTCACTTCGAATTATTTATTTATCATTAGCTGAATCTATTATAAAGTATGGAATTGTAGCGTGGAAACTTTCTTACAAAAAAATCAATCAGTTCAAAATTCCTCAGTTAAATTATTAACTCCTAAAATTTGTATACGAACAAAGGCATAGTATTCCGTACTTTTATCAGAGTCTCAAAATTCTCCCAGTGAGAGTAATTCTATGGAATAAAATTTTATTTCGACATGTAAATAGCCCACTTTATATAAATAGACTGAACCACACTTGAAACGAAGAACTAACGTACAAATAATTAATATGGGCAAATAACGCTAGACCATAATTTAAGCGGGTAGGTTGCAAGTCAAAGTACTGACTTTTATTAGTTGCACAAAATACATACAAGATGCTTGTCCAATATACATACAAGGAACAAACAGTAGTTTATTTGTTGTATTAGCTGATTTTTAACACGTCCACTACATTCAATAAATCATGTGTTATATAGGGGCAATACATTAATACAATTACGCTCACCAAACACAAGAGCCTTGTCACTTTATGGTGAGGAAAAGCTATTTTTGTTTAAAATTATAATATAATATGACATATAAATAATGTATTGATTGTAAAAAATAAAAATTGTAATGTTTGTTAATATGAAGCAGATATTTACTGATGTGACATTATAATTTAAAATAAAACAATAACTTAGTAAACACTACCTTTATAAATATAATATATCTGTATGTTATACCTCTTATCCACATACTGTTTTATTTTTTTCGACTTTATGTCCGGGTTAAATTTTCCCCACAGGAAAAACTGGTTGAAAAAAAAAAACAATTTGAATCTTGCGATCATACATAAAGATAGTTGCCAATAAAAATGTGCGGTGAAAAAATGAAGACAATGTTAGTAGTTCTTATTTGAAGTATGATACAGTTAAAAGTGACCGAGGGGGATAGGGTCCCATTAGCGCAGTTGGTAGAGCACTGTCCCGGAAAGACAGGGGTCCTGGGTTCGAGTCCCAGATGTGACCATTTCCTTTTCTGATTTTTCTGTTTCAGATTTTCGTTTAGAATTCACTAATATTGTCTTCAATATTTAAATATTTAAAAACTAAACCCTTCCTCACACTTTTCCACAAATGATCATCTAGTCAATCAACATTATGCGAGTGCATTATATAAGCAAAATAAATACAAAACAATACAAGAACAACACGTCAATTGACCAGAGATCAAATGGGAAAATAATTCACCAACTCAAGATATTGTCATATCAGAGGGTTCGGGTCGGTAGAACTCCTAACAGGGCCTATAAATCCTACTGATCTTTCATAATCTTACACGTATTTAAAATGATTAATTTTTGCATTTTTATAGATCAAATCTATTACGTCTAAATTTTGAATGAGAGAGCTAGGTATAATGCCAGTAGCTGAAATAACAAATGGTAATATTTGTATGGTCCGAGAATGCAAAATTCTTTTAATCTCATTTCTTAAATCTTTGTATTTTTTTCAGAAACAGATTTTTTTAATATTACAGGAATTTGGAAAAGCGAAATCCATGATATAAGTTATTTTTTTAATTTTGACATGTAAAACTATATCGGGTCTATTATGACTAATCGTTCGGCCTATTAGTATAGTTTTATCATGATATATTTTATAAAATTCATTTTCCAAAAAAGAATTTGGTTCGTTTTGTTTTGTTAGATATTATCGTTATAATGTCTAATTTATTATTTATTGCACGCGCGCATTTACACAATTTTTATAACTTCATTTTCTTTATTTAAAATGGCCCATACAATACAGCTTGAATCTATTCTTTAAATCAATTGCATTATGGTTTAATATTGAATGCTTTTGTACATGTAAGTGTATTGGCTTTGTCCGTTTTTGGTAACCAAATTTCATTGAACGTTCTAGTATTATGTTTGTGAATGTCTTTGTTATATAATTTTCTTTGTAAAGTATTTTGTTAATTTTAGGTTTCCTATTATTATATTATGTTCAAGATCAGCATCTGTTTCACTGTTCCACTCTCAATTTGGTTCGTTTAAGATTTTAGTTACTTTTGAAAATCTATTTCTCAAAAGTATTATTCTCATTACTCTATTTTGTTCCCTGTCATTACAGAAGAAAAGATTTTTATTAACGTCTTTATGTGTTTGTATGATATCAAGTGAACTAAATATATATATTTTTTATAGTGAATACCTCACAAGAGTCCCAACTGCTCCCGTCTGGAGCCAGTGAGACTATGGCATCCCCAATTGGGGGATGTTGTGAGGCTGAAGGTAAGTGGGGAAGGGAAAGAGGAAGGTGGGGAAGTACCTGGCTATTCAGATCTAGTCACTAAACACGGCTAAAGCCATTTGGAGCAACGTTTCAATTCTGAATGGTGGTCTTACACCAGGGCGATACTGGTAGTATCTTCCAAATATAGTAAGTATTTAACGTTCAAATCACCCATTAACAAACGACGACAAAGTAGTATATTGATACTTCATGGTTTTGTATCAGTCGGTGTTCCAAGTCATTGACAGGCACCTTGTTTTTATGAAAGATGGATATTTTAAAGAATTATGAGATGAAAATGTTTTATTCCGACTAGAAATAAAAACAGAAAGTTTAAATATATTTGATGACGCCAGAGATTATCATCATCCGTGAGTATTTGCTATTAAAGATGTATGTTCACGAACACAGATATTTCACGTTATACCTAGACATAATTAAAAAAGATTCTTTTCCGTTCAACAAATATTTAAGACAAATATTTATATATTCGCTCTAAATGTTTTGTTTAGAAATTCTGTTATTTTATCGTTTTGCTGAAGTGTTTACTTCTATATAATCAAAACACCAACAAAAAAGCAGCTACACACCTCATTTGTAATATACATTACAAACGAGTGTGAAAATACAAAAATCACATAGTCTTTTTTGTTGTGAAATACAAATAATGTCCACAAATAAAATACGATTCTAATTCAAAGTACGAAATAACATATATAAAGTAAAAGAGAATGAAAATACCTTGTTTAAAGATATTGTTTATAAAAGAGAAATTTTACACAGATAAAATACATACATAAAAGAAGTAAAAAGAAATCAAGTAAGAGTTTTACATATACTTCAACTTTGTAGGTAATTTTATTTGGGAAAGGTGGGGAACACAATAGAACAAAAAATGATGATCATTGAAGGTAATAAAATAACTGTGGTCTCAAAATGAAAATAACTAAAATGCTTTCATAATTTTATTTAATATTATAAGGGCATACTTATAATAATAATCATAATAGGAATTCAACGAAAAATCATCATTTTAACGGGCATAAATGTAAGACTTTTTTGTACTTTTTTTCAATAAAATTGATTTTATTTTATGCTTTTGACTGTCCAACTAGAAAGGATTCCCGTTTTAGGACAGAAAAACTATTTAAATAAATAATTTAATCGGGAATTGTGTACCAGAATGGAATGAAATATAGGATTCGATCTAAGAATCATGACATGAAGTGGAATCATCAATAAAATTTATAGTAGAATTTAAAAAAAAATCACATTTTTTACGGGCATACATGTAAGAGTTGGGTTCGAAATTTCTACGGCTATCGGTTTCTTGGAAATGAAGTCGAAAACGGATTGACATTAACGATTCGTTCTAAGAATCATAGTATAAAGTATACAGAATTACAATAAACTGGCATTTCAAGAAAAATCACAGTTCATATGGGCATAATGGAAAACGTGGGTACGAAATGTTGCCAAACGGATTGAAATTAAGGATTCCTCTTAAGAATCATGATCTGTAGTGGAATCATAAAAAATATTACAATTAAGTGATATTTCATGAAAAATCACAGTTTTTATGGGCATAATGCAAGACTTGGTTTCGAACATTGACAGCCGGTTTCTCGGAAACTATGTAGCCAAACGGATTGAAATTAAGGATTCCTCCTAAGAATCATGATGTGTAGTGGAATCAACAACAAGATTGCAATTAAATTTTAGTTCATGAAAAATCACAGTTTTTATGGGCATAATGTAAGACTTGGGTTCGAACTTTGACAGGCTTTATCTCGAAAACTGTGTCACAAAACGGATTAATAATTAGAATGTAATCTAAGAATCATGGTCTTAACTGGAATCATCAAAAAATCTCAATAAGCTGGGAGTTCAAAAAAAATCACAGTTCATATGGGCATAATAGAAACATTGGGTTCGAACTTTAACAGCTGTTTTCTCGGAAACTATGTTGCCAAACGGATAGAAATTAAGGATTCCTCCTAAGAATCATGATGTGTAGGGGAATCATCAACAAAATTACAAAAAAGTGTTATTTCATGAAAAATTGCAGTTTTTATGGGCCTAATGAAACACTTGGGTTCGAACTTTGACAGCCTTTTTCCCGAAAACTGTGTCACAAAACGGATTGAAAATAAGGATTCCCCCTAAAAATCATGATGTGTAGTGAAATCATCAACAAAATTACAATAAAGTGTTATTTCACGAAAAATCACTATTTATACGGGCATAATGGAAAACTTGGGTTCGAACTTTGACGGCTGTTTTCTCGGAAACTATGTTGCCAAACGGATAGAAATTAAGGATTCCTCCTAAGAAATATGATGTGTAGGAGAATCATCAACAAAATTACAATAAAGTGTTATTTCATGAAAAATTACATGAAATCACTATTTATATGGGCATAATGTAAGACGTGGGTTCGATCTTTGACAGGCGGTTTCTCGGAAACTATGTTGCCAAACGGATTGAAATTAAGGATTCCTTCTACGAATCATGATGTGTAGTGGAATCATCAATAAAATTACAATGAAATGATATTTCACGAAAAATCACAGTTTTTAAGGGCATAATGAAATAATTGGGTTCGAACTTTGAAATGCGGTTTCTCCGAAACTATGTTGCCAAACGGATTGAAATTACGGATTCCTCCTAGTAATCATGATCTGTAGAGTAATTAACAACAGAATTAAAATTAAGTGATATTTCATGAAAAATCACAGTTTTTATGGGCATAATGAACTACTTGGGTTCGAACTTTGAATGGCGGTTTCTCGGAAACTATGTTGCCAAACCGATTGAAATTAAGGATTCCTCCTAAGAATTATGATCAGTAGTGAAATAATCAACAAAAGTACAATTTCGTAATAATTCATGAAAAATCACAGTTTTTATGGGCATAGTGAAAGACTTGGGTTCTCACTTTCACAGCAGTTATCTCTAAAACTGTGTTGCCAAACGGATATAAATTAAGGATTCCTCCTAAGAATCATCATATGTAGTGAAATCATCAACAAAATTACAATTAAGTGTAATTTCATGAAAAATAACAGTTTTTATGGGCATGATGAAAGACTTGGGTTTGTACTTTGACAGGCGGATTCTCGGAAATTATGTTGCCAAACGGTTTGAAATTTAGGATTCCTCCTAAGAATCATGATGTGTAGTGAAATCATCAACAAAATTACAATAAAGTGTTATTTCACGAACAATCACTATTTATATAGGCATAATGTAAGAGTTGGGTTCGTTCTTTGACAGGCGGTTTCTCGGAAACTATGTTGCCACACGGATTGAAATTAAGAATTCCTCCTAAAAATCATGATGTGTAGTGGAATCATCAACAAAATTGCAATATAGTGTTATTTCATGAAAAATTACAGTTTTTATGGGCATAATGTATGACTTGGGTTCGATCGTTGACAGGCGGTTTCTCGGAAACTATGTTGCCAAACGGATTAAAATTAAGGATTCCTCCTAAGAATCATGATGTGTAGTGGGATCATAAATAAAATTTCAAAGAAATTTTATTTCAGGAAAAATCACAGTTTTTATGGGCATCATGCAAGACTTGGGTTCGAACTTTGAAAGCCGTTTTCTCGGAAACTGTGATGCCAAACGGATATATATTAAGCATTCCTCCTAAGAATCATGATATGTAGTGAAATCATCAACAAAATTACAATTAAGTGTAATTTCATGAAAAATAACAGTTTTTATGGGCATGATGAAAGACTTGGGATTTTACTTTGACAGACGGATTCTCGGAAATTATGTTGCCAAACGGATTGAAATTAAGGATTCCTCCTAAGAATCATGATGTGTAGTGAAATCATCAACAAAATTACAATAAAGTGTTATTTCACGAAAAATCACTATTTATATGGGCATAATGTAAAACTTGGGTTCGATCTTTGACATCCGTTTTCTCGGAAACTGTGTTGCCAAGTGGATTGAAATTAAGGATTCCTCCTATTAATCATAATCTGTATTGGAATCATCAACAAAGTTACAATAAAGTGTTAATTCATGAAAAATCACAGTTTTTATGGGCATAATGAAAGACTTGGGTTCGATCTTTGACAGGCAGTTTCTCGGAAACTATGTTGCCAAACGGATTGAAATTAAGGATTCCTCCTAAGAATCATGATGTGTAGTGGAATCATCAATAAAATTACAATGAAATGTTATTTCATGAAATATCACAGTTTTAATGGGCATCATCCAAGACTTGGGTTCGAACTTTGACAGCCGTTTCCTCGGAAACTGTGTTGCCAAACGGATTGAAATTAAGGATTCCTCCTAGTAATCATGATCTGTAGAGTAATCAATAACAGAATTATAATTTAGTGATAATTCATGAAAAATCACAGTTTTTATGGGCATAATGAAAGATTTGGGTTCGAACTTTGACAGCTTTTATCTCGAAAACTTTGTCACAAAACGGATTAATAATTAGAATATAATCTAAGAATCAAGGTCTTAACTGGAATCATCAAAAAATCTCAATAAGCTGGGAGTTCAATAAAAATCACAGTTCATTTGGGCATAATGGACAACTAGGGTTTGAACTTTGACAGCTGTTTTCTCGGAAACTATGTTGCCAAACGGATTGAATTTAAGGATTCTTCCTAAGAATCATGATGTGTAGGGGAATCATCAACAAAATTACAATAAAGTGTTATTTCATGAAAAATCACAGTTTTTATGGGCATAATGAAAGACTTGGGTTCGAACTTTGACAGGCGGTTTCTCCGAAACTATGTTGCCAAACGGATTGAAATTACGGATTCCTCCTAGTAATCATGATCTGTAGAGTAATTAACAACAGAATTAAAATTAAGTGATATTTCATGAAAAATCACAGTTTTTATGGGCATAATGAACTACTTGGGTTCGAACTTTGAATGGCGGTTTCTCGGAAACTATGTTGCCAAACCGATTGAAATTAAGGATTCCTCCTAAGAATCATGGTCTGAAGTGGAATCATAAACAAAATTACAATTAAGTGGCATTTGCAGAAAAACACAGTTCTTATGGGCATAATGTAAGACTTGGGTTCGAACTTTGAAAGCCGTATTTTTAGAAACTATGTTGGCAAACGGTTTCAAATTAAGGATTCGTTGTAGAAATTATGATTTGATCTGTAATCATCAACAAAACCTCAATAAAGTGTCATTTTAAGAAAAATCTTAATTATCTTAATCTTATATCCAACTCATATGTCTTTTTCAATTTGGGAGGCGAGTATGGGTACCGCCGCCTCGGGAACCATTTATCGCATAACGAACCCCTCTTCCATAGGTCGCCCCGAGTGGTTGGCAGCTTTTGGTGACTTGACTTTACTAGGGGTCCCCCGGATCATGGGGTAGGGTATGTCCAGGTTTCACGGTTGATGCATCTGCCCACCAAATGTGAGATCGTTCGAGGCCGGTTAACGGAGACACTTTTTGACGTCTTCATTCGGACTTTCCCGACCCATCGCCTCGCATCGCAGTGAGATGGATGGATTCATACGCCACTCCTGGACATTCTGACCCCCAGATCCCTTCCCATCTCTCATACCTTTTTCCTTCCCAGAACTTCATATCCTTCCTTTCCTTAAAAAGACCCTTCACACGGCATCCCCAAAAATGATATAGGCCCTGAGAAAAATATTTTTTTCTCCTGTGTGGGGTTAAGTTTATTCTTAACCCTAGAGTCGGCCCGTCTTTCCGCGCCGACTCTAGGGTTCAGCCTTTGGTTTTGGGTGCCTAGTGAGCATTTTGCCGCTCGTTTTCGTGGACAATTTTAAATAGGAATACTGCAATTTAATTTATTTATTTTCTCATTATTTAAGTTAAACACAAATAAGGAACGACAATTTAACATATTTATTAAACTCTGTTTAATGAACTTTGGTTTACAATTACAATTTTAGTTTCTTTTTTTTATGTTATCCTACATTATCCTTCCATAATCTTTATAAAAATGGTAAAAAAAATAATTTTCTTAATCTACAGGATATGTTTTGGCAAAAAACTCTTCACATAAGTATGTGCATTGTACATTGCACAGCAATTTTGAGCATTTGCAACACCCTTTTTTCATGCACCTTTTTTTCTTTGATGGACATATACTGCATTCGCCTTCCTTCTTTCACGACACGAACACTACCTTTGGTTTCATTATAAAATGTATTCAGGCTTTGGAGTAAGTCCGGTGTTTTCGTCGATTCTTTTATTCTGATGAAACGTTGATAAAAGTAATCCTCCTTTTTTTGCTTCTTGATTGGAATATGAGACAGCAACATATTCTTCTCACCAAACCCAAACATCGAAGATGGTTTTTTCCGAACTTTGGTGTTCAGAAAATAAGAAGAAATTTATTTTTTTATTTTTACGTAAAGTTTCTACGATGGTCGTTCTATGATCAGTTGGTAACTGATCAGCGAGAGGTATCGAAGCAAAAAAGTAATTAATAGTGATGTTGTGGCCAGTATTGAGGATATATTGGGCTTATCTTTTTACCAAAGCGTTTCCCGAATTGTCAATGCTGAATTTCCCTAATGGTTGTTTCCTAGCATACACCTCCATATTGCTGGTGTAATATGACTTTGCATGACGATGGTGTTTCAGAGGGCACACCAATTGAAGAAGGTTCTTCATTGTCTGCTGACTGTTCTGTGTCTATGTTATGCTCACTATGATTACTAGATCGATCACTTTCAGACACATTCTCGTCAACGAAGTGTGAACTAGCATTTTCAAAATCTGATATTTCCTCTTGCCAAGAAAAAATATTTCATCTTCCATTACATTCTTGAAAAAATGGGCTTTTTTAAGTTTTTACAATAAAAGCACCATAAAGTATAGTCTAAATTTCAACTTTGTAAATAACCAACACTTATTTACTCTAAGCATTGTGTCCAATTGATATAACAAATGATCTATAGACTTGCGTTTATAACGATACGTAATAGAATATTAACTTTTTCCTTCTACCCACAATACTGTAATTTATTGGTGAACTAAAAGTGTCGGACTACTTATTTGTTTATTTATTTAGAAGTACCTACCTTATTCATAAGTAATTAATATATTTTGTTTTAAGTATCACTTGTATTTTTCTTTTTGAGAAAATAAATGTAACAAACCGTAAATAATATGCAGTACAATTTTTTACTTACGTGAGTTTGCGTTCGGTGAGCAAATCGCCGCCGGACGACCCTTGATGGTAACAACCTCCTTCTCAAGCGACCCCCCGCGCACCGATGGCGTCCAGTCTTTCAGCACGGGTAGCGAACGATAGTGGGGCCAGCTACTAAAACGCGCAAAGTTTTCACGCAATAGATTTAAGAATGATCAATGTTTTGTTGCAGAGGGCGGCTAAATGCTCATAGCGCGCCCACTTTAGGGTTAAAAAAAAAAAAAAAAAATTCACCTAGTTTTCAATATTTACATTTTTCTAAATTAATTTGGTTGCGTGGTATAATATTTTATGTATTTGATTGCGTGGTATAATATTGTGTGCATTTAAGCATTATGTATTTTTTTGTTTATTCTCAAATGATTAGCGTATTGTTTATTATATTATTCTCAACAATGTAATGATTATCGTTTCCATATTTAATAAATTTATATAAAGTCCAGTTATTAAAAATTATATAACTAAACGTACGTCGTAATTTTTTGATGAATGTCCTACGTCATATATTATCCCGGTTTACAAGAAAGAACGGTGAAATTTACTAAATATGATATGCAAATGTATCAATTTATGCAAAATTCTTAGTTTCGACATAGAAGTAAAACACTGAAAGAAAAATACACACCACAATTTCGTGTCAAAGCTCCATTAAAGGCAGTAACATCGATCGCCATAAAATTACTCTGATAATAAATTTCACAGTCGTTAAGACTTTTCCATTATTTTATAACAACTCCATGCGTATGACTGATTCACCCATTTATTTAATTTTTTAATGGAACAAAAATTTACTGAACAAAACAAACAAGAAGAAACCTAATTCAATACCAATCAACAGCGGAAATGTCTTCAAGTTGTTTACTGAAGAGATTCTAGAAGTTTTAGAAAAGAACAGAAAAATAAATTGTGATCTGAAGATTTTTTATCGATTTGAAAAGTTTTTCTAAGGGTGTGTTAACTGGCTTATCAATATCCCGTGAAAAACTCTGAAGTAATAAGAATTGTTTTGTTTGTAAATCTTTATTTTAAATCTTTTTACCGTCACCCTCAAACCTTGCGCATTGGTTTCATTAAATTTGATCAGATTTTTTGTTTGGAGTTTCTTTTTTCAATTCGCGGCGTCATTTACATTATGATTTGTGAAACTCTGAAATATCTATCATACTGTCCTAAAATTAGACTAAATGTTTTATGTAAAAAAATTCCATACGTACCTACCTGTAATATTCCCATTAATATTATTATTGATGAGCAGGCAGCATTCTGCTAGATGCGCCCATATCGGATTTTACAATCTATTCTATTTAAAGTAAATTCCAGGTGAGGTTTGAATCAGCTGTAACAGTTGTCAAAGTTGATGGGGTTTACTATTATTTTTAACACCTTTCTCTGGGAGTGAGTTTTATTCAAGCTACGATCAAAATGTCTGCTCGTCTTCGACAAATTGATACTTACTAGAATGATGCTCCTCCGTCTAAATTATTATTTTTAATTTAGGCAAACTGGCAATCAAGTTCATCGAAGTTATGAAAAAAATATCCAATTAGTTTGAGAAACTCAGAAATCGTAAAAACTTTTAAACGGATGTTCCTAATCTGTACTAACGAAGCAAAAGTGTGCTCTTTTTTAATCGTATTTATTCTTCAAAACCCTTAATTTGTTTTTGCTAACCCAAAATACCCAGATCCTTCCATAAAACATACAATTTAATGAACTTAAATAAAACTCTACTGAAAAGTGGATAAATTATAAGCAGAATTCTTGCTTTCACGAATACCTGGTAATTTGAGATTAGGTACAGTCTCTTTCTTTTGAAAGTACGGAAATACAATATTGTCTTTCATTGTTACCAAAAATGTAAACATTCAACCTTTCTTAAAAATAATTTGAACATGAACAAAATGCATTTCAATATAGATAACCTCATTCTTAAAAGAAGAAAAGGTTGTGAAGAACCTTTGCAATAAGCATAGAAAAACCATAAACTAGTGTATTTCGCATTACATCACAAATTTCAGCATCACCATTTTTTTCGTACCGTAGGTATTTATTTTGTATAAATTTGGTGATGTAGGTACACTTAAACAAAACAAAAGATTAATATTCGTGACGTAAAAAAATGTTTCAATAAAACTTTAATATGATGCATCCTTCGAATAAAGAATAACGCAAGAGGTGCCTTTTGGGAGTGTTTCGTGATCCAAATATAAGCCCAGTTTGGACCTATATTTCCATACAAAACTGTGTTTCACCATGATTACGAAATTCAAATGGGATAGTGATATTTAGTTTCAGGCAAGTGTGCGATAGATGGATCGCGTACAAAATGGTCTAAAACGAGAACTCGGTGGTACACTTGTTTCCATTCAAATTTATACTGAAGGCATTTCTTATTTTTATGTCATTATTCACTAAGCAATGATACCGGAAGTTATAAATTAATATTTTATCTCCATTATACTTTATTGATTTACACTTTTTGGTTAATGTATGCTTAATACATTATATTATGAAAACCGATCGCAGTAAAATGTAAGTATAGTTAACCATTATAACATATCAGGGAGTTATAATGATGTAGTAAAGTTAATTATATTCGCAGACATATCGGTATCTTTGATGTCACATTTTAGTCATCAGATCCTTAATGAGGTTATTGGATATGATTTTCTTAATAATTGGGTTAAGGGCTCTATAAAAAACGCACACGCTATTAAATTCAAATATTGTAACCTTGACTATAAATCAGAACCTCTTTGTACTCACATCAAAAAGCACAAAATCTCTTAAATGGCATCGTGAACTATTTTCGCTAACAACTATTTCCTTATTATTTTATGACAAAAACTCTAATATCAATAAATAAAATAAAACAGTTTCTAACGTTTTCTTCCAAATATGTTTTTCGAATTTCAATTCTGAATCTTCGACTACGTATTCTTCGAACATATCAATTCTTCGAATTTTGTTCGTATTTTTTTGATGCAAAAAGGACGATTAGTCGTTGTAGCATTTTTCAAATCTGGACGGATGTTAAAAGATTTTTCGTGTTTAAAGCACGAGTAATGGACTACGCTTGATTCCGATAAATAATTTACTCACAAACGCAAGTCAATCTACGTAATAAAATAAAAACTGAATACAATGCATGTAATTGACATTGAGCTGAATTCTAATAACTGCCATTCCAAGAGCTGCCATTCGAAAAATATGCTCTTCGGACAATTGATTTTGGTTTAAATTTGATTTCGAAGAATTGATTTTCGAAGAATGTACCTATAATTAAACGGTATAGCTAATTGGACACTTCATAGTATTTATTTATGCAGTTACTTAATCAGAAAATAGTTAATTTTTCAAATAAAATTTCTTCTGAAAGCCTATCACTGTGATGTCATTATTTATTATATTTAAAAACAAATAACTTCGTTTACATCACTTTAATATATATATTTGTATATATACATAACCTCTTCATTCTTTGAAGCATGTGGCTCCTGGTGAAGTGAACTTTGTTCATGAAACATGAAGAGATTTTATACCTATATTAAAGTGATGTTAACAAAGTAATTTGTGTTTTGTAAGTTTTTAGATTCTCACGGCCAAAAGCATTTTTGTTGTTTGTTTTTGGGGTGGTATGCCGTGTTGTGCTAACTCCTTCTTTAGCCGACGTTTCGGACTGCGTTGCAGTGTCCATCATCAGGGCAGATCCGGTAGATCCGAAGATGTTCGATGAAACATCTTCGGATCTACCGGATCTGCCCTGATGATGGACACTGCAACGCTGTCCGAAACGTCGGCTAAAGAAGGAGTTAGCACAACACGGCATAACACCCCAAAAACAAACAACAAAAATAATTTGTGTTTTAATATAAGACAATTGGTCTCGAGTGAAACCGTAGTAAAAGTTGTTTTTTTCATAAAATAATGTTGGAAGAGGGTGGATTACAACTACCTAGTTATTCAGATCTGGTCACTTAGCCTATTTAAGCTAAGAAACGACTTGACATGAATGGTAGTTTTCACCTGGATGATACTTAAATTATAATCATCTACTCTGATGGGCGCTTAATATACCGAGTTTCAAAGCACGCTGAGTTTCAAAGCTAACATTTTTCACGGTTAGCATTTACAAATATGAAGGTCAGCAATCTTCCATTTAAAAGTCATTAAATTTGATACCAAGAGATTTTTTCAATATCGCACTTTTAATAAGAATGAAACTTTCAGAAAAGTTTTAAATGAGTTTCTGAAATATCCAGAGACCTGCGATAGACGATGTTGAAACTTTAACATATCTTATGATTATAAACTGAAAAAAATAAAGTTCTAATAATGTGACCCAAACCGATCCGACTACGTACCTAACTTTTTTGTGGTACTGACTATTTTCTTAATTTTGATTCATACATAATTTCACACGCTCTGCCTTTGTACCGCTTCTAGACATGTTCAATTTATTGTCTAACCAACATCGCTGCCATAGGTCACCCCAAGTGGTTCGCTAGGCCCTTTGCCCTCTTCAACTAGTCACTCCTGTACACTCTGATCCCTAGATTCCTACCCACCCCTTATTTTTTGTTTGACAGGCCCCCAAAGGGCACACAAACTCCAACGGCTCGGAGGGCTTTGACGCAGAGAATGGACGGTTATCTCGAGAGTATTTCCTCCTGGGGTAAAAATAATCTCGTCGAATTTAATGTTTCAAAGACCCAATCCTGTCTGATTACATCTAAAAGGGATCCAAATGATAATCTAGTCTCCTTCAACGGAAGCAATCTTCCGAACAGGCCTTCCATTGATATGCTTGGTGTAACTATAAGTGACCAGCTCAGGTACGGGGGCTCCATCGAATCCAGAGTAAAGTTGGCCTCTCAGAAGCTGGGCGTACTGTACAGGGCCCGCAGATACTTTAATAGTACACAACTGCTGACCCTGTACAAATCGCAAGTGCGCCCTACTATCGAATTTGGCAGCCATCTCTGGTCCGGAGCCCCAAAATACCTGAAAAAAACCCTTGACTCTGTGCAGAAACGGGCGGTCCGTTTGATAGATTCCCCAATCTTAACAAACGGACTGCAATCTTTAGAGCACAGGCGTCAGGTAGGTATGCTATCCTTGTTCTATCGGTATTACAATGGAAGATGCTCTGAGGAACTAGCGTCACTGATCCCTTCGGCACCGGTGCGTAGTCGGGATACACGCCAAACGCGCGCCCAACATTTGTACACGGTTGACATTTGTCACATGAGAACGCGTCGCTTCTACGATTCGTTCTTAGGTTCAACAGCTCGGCTGTGGAACGAACTGCCGGCCTCTGTGTTTCCTCCCTCCTACAACTTGGGACTCTTCAAGATCCATGTTCACTCCTTCCCTCCACACAGCATCCCCAAAGATGACATAGGCCCTGAGGGAAATTATTTTTTTCAGGGCCTCCTGTGTGGAATTAATATAAAAAAAAATAAAAAAATACCTTTTTTCCTTCCCAGAACTTCTTCTCATTCATTTCCTTAAAAAATCTCTGCGCACGCAGCATCCCCAAAGATGACATAGGCCCTGAACAAAATTATTTTCCTCAGAGCCTTCTTTGTGGGGTGATTGTTAAAATAGACACGATAGAAGTAATTAATATATTATTTGATTAAACATTTTATTAGCAAGTAATTTCAATTATCTTACGGTTTGTTAATAGGCTAATTTTTTAAATATGCCACCTGAAATATATTGTTAATAGTATAGTTAAATTATTTATATTGAAATGACTTCAGCCGTGTTTGATACTTCTAGCCTTTTTCCACCATTCTCCTTCCTTCGGTCTCACAACGTTCCCCAATTATTGGGTTAGCCATAGTCCCATTGGTTCTGAAAGATGGAAGGAGTTGGGTTTTTCGCGCGGTACAGAAATTCTGACGTATCCGGTACCGGTTCCTCAGAATTTCAAAATATTTGGTCGCTTCAATAAATTTCAAATTTTTCATTTTTAATAAAAAAATATTTCAAAAGTAACCACCAGTTCCTAAAGTAATCTGGTCTCCGGAGAAATAATACTATGGGTTCCTGTGAATATCGACCATCTCTATCAATAATTTAAGGGACGAATAAATTTACCATCCGTTTAGCTAATCACGTTAAGAAGGAAAAAAATCACATTTTTATCAGTTAAATAAACCAATTATTTTCTATGATCGAAATTTTTATTTTTTAACTAACAAAATGCCTTCTGTCTATTGTTTTTATATTTATGAAGGCAACATCAATTAACAAACAAAATAATACTACATTATATAACCCTTGTCTAATAATCTTTTTAATTTTTACTATGTTCACATTGTTCAACTATCACTACTCGCAATACCATTTGCAGAGCATCTTGCTAGGCTCAAATACCATATGTAGAGTGGGCGGTAGGCGCCGCGACGCGCTTGCTTTGCGTAGAGTCGACGTCGTCCCAGCGTTAGACGCCTTTCCGCCCAAGTTTCAGTGCATCGTTTGACGCCGCCGGTGGAAGTTGGTTGCTGTTCGCTCGATGCTCTCAGCTGGAATCTTTCGCGGGAACTTTTACAACATTATAAGTGAAAATCAACAAAACAATCAATTAATAAGGTGAAAAATCAACGTTGATTTCATCTGTGCAAACTTTGGCAACAATCAGTTAAATTTAGAAGTTTGTTTTGTTGAGTTGTGACATTTTTTAGAAGAAATTTTAAAAACTTATTTAAAGTTTATTACCTTTAACAATTGAAATATAAATTATAGCTCTAGGGTAGTAGATAAAGTACTATTTGTCTATTTTTGTTTATTTAGTCCCTAAACAAACAAAAAACAAGTACCTAAAATGACGTGAAATAATTATTAAATTTACAAGTGTTTTCATGAAGGAATACTTATTCAATTGAAGTTTGTGCTAAATCACAGTTCGAGCATGGTAAGTTTATTTACTTTTTTATTTGTGAAAGTTCGTTCAACAAAAATATATGATAATTGTAGTAAAAAAATACAAAATCATATTTATCTGTTGGAATATAATGTTGTTATAATTATTAATAAGTTTTTCGATATTTTATTATTATTATAAACCATTTAAAACATATTTTAGATGCTGGCAACCGAATTATTAATGCTGGAATAATGTTTGTTGGAAATACAAATACTTTCAAAAAACCAAAAGAGCGCCCAGTAAATAGGCATAGCTTGTTAATTATTTGTACATTGTATGTATGCAAATTATGTTGGATACGCCAAATAATTACTGTGGATTAATTTAACAGCTTCATTTCGTGTAAAATTTATGTCAACGGAATTTTAAATAACTCATCATTGTCATATTCGACATTTTCGACTAATACTACATCATGAAGGTGAATATATTAAAATTGTAATTACTTAATTCGTTCAGCGTTCAACAGGTGCGTTAGACGAAGTTAATTTGACATATTAACTGTTTCGCAGGTATTTTCGTTCTCGTTTGAATCATTTCATGACAAACAAAATGAAATTCAAAAGAGCCTCCTCATTTAATTAAATTAAACAAACAGGAAGAACATTCCGTAAACATATTTTTCGTCTTCATTAACGTATCATTCAGTTGATCAACGGGGGTTGTCTTATATTCAGAAAAGTATCGGAAAATGTTTTTTTACTTAACACATAATTTCATATTCGCGTATTGACAAAGGTCCAGTTTGTAATTTAATATTAAGAACATCTCAATTTACAATTTTTATGAAATTTAGTCGTTCCGCTCCGATGATTATCGTTTCTTTTAAACATTCATGACGTGTGCTTTTTGTCACCGCCTCGAATTCGAACCACTTTAGCGACCCACTTTAATCTATTTTTCATCCCCCGAATACCGACGATAAGGTATTCAACCCAGTTTTTATCGTTTTTTTATCTATTCCACCAAATAATTTATCTTGTTTATGAACGATGACTTGATAAAGCAGTAGCATTAGGCAAACATTTTTACAAATCTTTATTTTTTTTCTAAATAAATATGCACTTTCCCGGGATATGAATAAATTAAGCGTGAGTATTGTTTGTGTCATGATAAAGGAATCGATACCAGATCTGACGCATTTGTCAACTCAAGCCCGGAAGAAAAAAAGAAGAAGACTGTGCTTACCTATTCAGAGCTGGTCACTGAAATATCTAAAGCCATTTCTAGCAAGTGTCTTATTTTCACGTTACTAAGGGTAGTTACCTTCCTCATTGGAATAACTAATATAATTTTATTTTATTGTATTTGGGAACAATCCCTCATAAACTAAATTAGTATGTTTGTAGGTACCGCTAACTCTGTATTCAGTGCTAAAGAGCTTAAAACTCTTTAAATTATAGGCTTGTATAATCTCAAACGCCCTACAAATGCGAGAATAGAATTTTGCGAGAAGGCGGTTTCACAGCCGGAACTTCACCTACCGGTAAAAAATAAATAATCAACCATGTTATTTTATTTTTGATTCTTCTCCAGAGAAAAGTTTGGCACAAAAAGATCTCCGGGCTAAATTTTTTTGTATATCCTGAACCAAGAATTCTGTTTAGTCTTTCTTGGTCTTGCATTTTTTGTGATTCTTTTATTGCGGCCTCTTAGTAACTCTCTGTAAGAAATAAAATATTACGACGACTTTTCGTCTCACAAAGCATTACAACCACTGAACAAATAATCTCTAGATGCGATAACTTTACCAATTTGAAAGGTGGTCGTCAATTTAGCATATCTTATAAAATAAAATTTTGATATATTTCGTTTGCTTGGAAAATATTGGCTTTTAGGTACTTCGGATATATAGACATTGGACACCTTGGATACCCCACTTCACATTGATATCTGGATTTTTCTTCAGAAGTTACAAATTTATTTATGGAAATAACCTGTGGTATCTCTTATTGACTGTACAAAATAAATCGGCTTTTTGCAAATACGAGGCATACAGTTTTTATAGGCAGTCTCTGTTCAATCAGTCAAGTTAAGTTATAGAAAATGTATTATAAATTATAATCAATAAGCGAGACAGCAATGATATTCATCACAATATCCAAATATTGTGATAAACAACTTTAACGTTCCACAAGTTTACCTTCGTCATTGGCTGACTACCCAACCAATTAATGTCAATCATCAGATTATCAAATTTGATGATTGACATTTATTTATGTTTTCTCGTTCCTTCGCAAAAGAAATGTTTAATTAAGAAGTTAAGACTGTTACGATTTTGTTTGATTAATTCTTCGCTTTTCTCCTTGATTTTGATTTAAAACATCAACTAACTTATTGCGAAATATGCTTGGTACAGCTTTCTGGAAATGTTTCAAATATTATATTTCTTTTAACCTGACAATTGAAAAGCTAAAAATGATTTCACAGAAGATTACCTTTTCTTTGAAAAATGCCATTTCGCAACTACGAAATGTATCAAAATGTCATTTTACATTCTTGCAGTTTCGCTGGCGGTCATAAAGGTTGGCTGTTGAAAAGTTGAACGATAAAAACGAATTTCCCTTGACATTCCAAATCACGACATAAAACTTAGAACATCTAATCTGCCCTGTTGACAAACAAGAGACAAATAAGACAGTACTTCATCTTTATTTTACTCTTTTTTTCATAGAAAATAGCTTTTTATTCTCAATACTTAAACAGTTATACCTGTACTGCCGTGGTAAAAACACTTTCTCTGGGAGTCTCAAAGAAGATAATGTATTTTTACTTACCACGGTAGTAAACCTATTTTATTTATGTCTATAAGAAACAATTTATTTTTTAAATACTTACAAAATATTATTTTAGTTACGGTAGTAAACTTACTACTTACAATTCGCCAAGTTAAAAGTTACCAAACATTTATTTTCCTTTGTAACTGCAATGTATTTACTACAGCAAATATTTATACGCTTACGTTTATTATAAATTAATGATAAATGACTACAATAATGTACACCCCTCTTTCAAAAGTATTTTAAATTCCATTAAGGCCAAAAAATACATATTGGTGCTTAAAAAATTGAATTCCAGCTGCTTATCTAAAAAACCAATAATCTCGAATTAATTTGAGGTTTTACTTACTAAGTTATTTAAAAAAATAAATATTCATCCTAGACTTGCAGAAAAGTCAAAAGATGTCGCTCATTAAAATAAAAATAAGATATGTTTATCTAAAGACGCTGTCTTGCGATCATACATAAAGATAGTAAAAGCCAATAAATATGTGCGGTGAGAAAAATGAAGGCAATGTTAGTAGTTCTTATTCGAAGTATGATACAGTTAAATATAACCGAAAGAGTAGGGTCCCATTAGCTCAGTTGGTAGAGCGGTGCCCGGCAAGACAAGGGTCCTAGGTTCGAGTCCTAGATGTGACCGTATCTTTTTCTGATTTTTCTGTTTCAGATTTTCGTTTAGGAATCGCTAATATTGTCTTTAATAATTAAATTTTGACTTTATTATTTATGAAAGAAGGTCATCCCCTTAATAAAACATCTCAAATATGTAATTCAAAGTGGTTCCTTTTGAATCCAGGTTCAGTCATACTAGTCTTTAAATACTTTCTATAATGCAACCTCCGGCCCGAAATATCACAGTCATTGTCACATATTAAGAAAGTAAGTGAACTTAAAGGCCCATTATATAAATGAATTAAAATAAATAAAAAAATTACCACATCGGTATTCAATCAATTTTCCTAGTACCACACTGCCTTACAAAATAAATTACTATTTCACCAATGCGTAGAAACTAAGTGAAACACGCACACACACTACAGACACCGCACGAAAGCCTGTATCACACATTACTTCACATTTGTAAAACATTCAACAAAAGCAAATCAATCACTTCACCGACACCCCACCATAAATTTCGTTTCGCGTTAGATCCAATGGTGCATATAATATTTATTTTAGGGAGTCCAGGTTAAAATTATTAAGATACCACGGGATCAATATTTTTATCTTTACCAAAGAAAGCCCGTATAGTTTTGCATAGAACAAATGTATATAATTTGTGGAATACCTATATTGCCTGTATCAACAGAATCAAGTCTAACACTGTGCCTTAACGAAGCAAATGTGTTTGTTTTAACGGACGTGTATTTAAACAACCAACAAGGTTTGTTTTGCCAAATATGTTTGCTTGAGGCATGGAGAAAAACGCATATGTTAGTGCGGTCCTAATAGGGTCTAGCCGCAC
The DNA here is from genome assembly GCA_026573805.1 of Hesperophylax magnus. Lineage (NCBI taxonomy): Eukaryota > Metazoa > Arthropoda > Insecta > Trichoptera > Limnephilidae > Hesperophylax > Hesperophylax magnus. Next base: position 25,926,963 of record JAIUSX010000014.1, on the reverse strand, counting down.
CGGGATTATCTAGCCTTATTTGACTGCTTGCCAAAAAGGTAAGGGTTCGAATACTGGCTCTGCATTAAAATGTATTGACATTATTTTGTCTAATTTTATGTTTTAATCACATTTTTGTGAAATTGATTTTATTTTTACGGATCTAACAAAAATATTTTACATTTGATTTATGTTACTGTTGTGAGTTTATTTTTTAAGTTTAGTAACTTATTATAGATGGCTGCATTCATTATATATTCATGATGTAAATGCGTTATTTTTCAATGATAATTGTACATGGACGGTTAAATTTTTTACTTATTGTAATTGTCGACAAAATAGTGTGTTACTGTATAATATGAACTATCAAATGGCTATTTGATAGTTTATATTATACATACACCAAAGTTATACAACGGTATAAAAGTAATCCATGCGGATTTGACGTGACTTCGGGCAAACCAGCAAAAAATTTCCATCTTATCTCTTTAGTAGTATTTCCAGTAAGTTTCAGAGGTAGTGTAATATAATAAAAAAAATATCAAAGAATACCAAGAATTTTACAAACTAATGAGAAATAGAAATCATTTTATTACACCAATTTTTTATTTATTTTTTTATTGCTTATTCCAGATCTCGGGTAAGATAATACATACACAGTAAACAGAAGACAGTAATAATAATAATAGTACAAAAAACATAATGAGACTAAAGTTTTTTAAAAAGAAAAAATATATAAGAATATATAATTAATATATATGAATATAATACAAATACAAAACCATTATATTTACCAATCCATAACAAACTACAATAATATCCCTTATGAACTGCGCTGTATGGTCAACCAATCGGAACAAATAAATGAAATGAAAAATTAAAAAAAAAAAAAACTTAAACTAAACATTACATTGAAAAATTTATATTCCATACAAAAATATTATTACAACATAAAACCTATGTAAGAATCGTGTCTCCCTTATCAGCCACAAGAACTCCTCTTTTCTAATAAGGTATACATAACCAATGATTATCAGAAATGTAATATTGTTAAATATTTATGTATCTATATTCATTATATTACAATTTCAAATATATATATATTTGAAGTTATATATATATATACATATATTTATGTTTTTATTCCTTATCTACTATTTTTTCATCTTGTAATCTAAATTATAATGTTGTGTACATTTAGATGTTCTTTATCTTAAAAAATAACATTAGTCTCTGAAATGTCCCTTCAGGAAAATATTGTATCTACCTATAATATGGTTTGTACTGAAAATTATATTTAAATAAATGATTTCTTCATATGAAGCATTCCACTCATTTTATTGGTTGGAAAAATAACTCCTCCTCGCAATCTAGAAGAGAATTTTAACGTTTCATGATCACGTCCCTCGAAATGAATATCCCAACCATCTCCTTCAGCTCATTTTGCAATGAGAGATTAAGGAAAGACGTGGAATTGGAAAAGTATTATCTTAGAACTTGGGTAGAATGCTTTTAACCAACGCTCCTTTGGCCTTTAGAAGATCATGACATTATGTCTAAATTGAACGCCACAAACAATTTAATGAAAAAAATACAATTTTCTTTTTACAGACATCCCGATAAATTGCAACGGTTGCAATTGTCTGATATGATCTAAATGTAACCGTTAAAATACTTAGTTAAAAAAACTCCCATTTCATGTCTTTCTTATATACCAATTTCCCTGTAGTAGTTATTATATTATTATTATATTATAGCCAACAGTAGTTATTGAGTTCCAAAAATGGCGGCGTTCCAAATTCAACATCCAAGTTATTTATTGGTGAACTGCAAATGATAATTTAAAATAACGGCATGAAAACTTGGCAAAGAATTGTTTTGTTATAATAAAGGTTAAAAGTGAACGTATAATAATATTATTATATCTTTATTTTTATTACAAAATATATATATATATTATACGCCCATATATGCTTTTACAAACATGTACATAATATTTCAGTGGAACAGTAATTAAAAGCAATTTTTTTCTTTTAAATTCTTTAGAATCCATGCAGAAGAAACGTATTATGCTAACCTTAATTGTGATTATTATTGAGAATTGTTTTTTATAGTAACTATATTCTGTGCAGTTGAACACATTTACAATTTTTGCGAAAGTGTTTCCAACGGCATGCAATCAAGGCAAAAGCAAGTATCCAAATGTCCTGAAATATTGTTGCAATTAAACGAATTCTCGATCTAGTTGTAGTTCTAGTTGGTATGATGAAGATGATTAGACGCAGTTAATCGAGACTGTCTTTAATTCTATTCATAATTTTAAAAATGAAAGTCAATTTCAAATTAAGTCTTCATATGAGAGTTTTAATAATTTTGATTCTTTCATCAAGTAGTTGTAATTTATAGACCGAGTGTATAGTTACTATATCTTAGAAATTTATGCTGATTTTTTCAACGGAATTGGAGTGGATTTTAAAGTGAGTGGACCAGTTAGAAGAATTATATTAAACTAGATTTCAAACTAAAAAAGAATACAAGATTTTTAATGTTGATAGAATGAAGCCAAGCATTTTGAATCCATTATATATTACTGTGTTGATGTGAGAACGGAATAAAAAATAATGCCAAAATTAACAATTTCTTTGACTGAGGTGAGAGAAACATTTTTGGTTTTATATTGATAACTTGATAAGGTTGATTTCTTCTAAAAAATCTTATAATGTGGCATTTGCTATTTTTTAGATAAAGTTTGTTAAGTGTACACCAATCTTGTTATTTATTTAAATTTATTTGAATGTGAATAAAATCGTCTATAGTTTTTATAAGTTTAAAGACCTGTAGATTATCATTAACATTATTATCAAATACATTAATGATATCATTTATAAACAGTACAAAAGTATTGGAACTTGAAGAATTCTATTATGATGTACATATCAAAGATAAACACGGAATGCAAAATTCGACAGACTTTAAATACCAATAACGTCATTGTATTCTTAGAGGTAGGCGGACAGGATGAACCGCTAAGCAACTCGGTCTTGATACATACTCTTTGCCTCATTCACATTCATACATCGTCTCATACTTTATTATTATTCTGACTCTTGAAATCAGCTAGCTTCGCTTCAACCGCGTTCAGTCCTTCAGTAATAGAGTTAACTGCATTTACCCTTCTTTCAGCCGTACAATCTCTCGTAAACGGTTCCATGATAACTCAACACAATGACAATTCAACACACCTTTAAAAGGTGATATAAAGTCATTAGAAACGATGAAAAAAATAATTTAAACCTAACCTAACCTAACCTAACCTACTTAACCCAGTTAATAAAGTTTTCGTTTCATCACTTTCCATGACTTTATATAACTTTTTAAAGATGTGATGAGTTATCATTTTGATGATTTATCCGGTCACCCTCGTAAACATACTTCCCAAATACACAAACTCATTCACATGCTCCAAGTATAAACACAAATATATTGAATACTGTTTTCGTATTCTTTCTTTCAAACACCATGACTTTAGACTTACTAACATTCATAATTACCATTCATTATTTTTGAACACTGTTCATTCTAGATACGAGAGAATAAAATATTTCATAATCCAAAATCAGAAACCTTGTCTAATTATTTATTAGCAAACTAATTTATTTTATACCGTGAATTCAAAAACAAATTATTATTCGATTTGCGCAAATTAAAAAATAAATTCACGATTTTGACATTCAAGAACGTACATAATGTCACTTTGACAGCTCAACGACTAAGTGGGAGTAGTTCAACAAAAAAAAAAAAGATCAGCCGCGTTAGTGACACATTAGTAAATATGGGCATGATTTTTGATAAATGACAGTTCAACGATTTGTTGAGATGAATCCATAAAAAAATATAATTTATGTATAACGCTGAGCAATTATTATGTTTGGCTGCGTTGAATACAGTAACAATTTCAATTCTTGAATCATTTTGTAATTAATTATTGATAATCATGACATAAACAGCTCGATGGACTATTATGGACAAAAGCCATTAAAAACTAGAAGAGACTCGGCAGATATAATATATCTTCATAAAATTATCAATGGCTTTATTGTGACTGTTCACCCTTTTGTCTGAGATTAATTTTAAAATTCCAAGCCGGAGAATTAGTGATAAATCAGTTTTTCATATTTATAAATGCTCTACTAATAACAGACAAAACGCTTTTAAAATCAGAGCGTGTAACTTATTTAATAAGAATTAATGTAGTGAGGATAATTTGTTTGAAATGTTGTAATTTATTTGTGTTCTTACATCTTGTTTTATTATTTATCTAATAATTACAATTTTGTCACTGCTGTTGACAAATAAGTATCCCTGTTTAAAGTAGTCTATTCACTCTGTTTATTTATCTGGTTGCGGTAAAACAACATACAAATCGGTAGTACCAACGAATATCAACAAGAATCGCTACCATTTGTAAACTTTCATTGCTCTATTATGGAAGTCACTTGATACCTCAAAATCCTTCAGGCGCCCAGGCTTGTAACTGAAGTCGGCCTCGAGGTAGTATTCGGCGCAACTTTTGAATGCAAAAAAGCCGCCCGGTCCTATCGTTTATTTTGTAGATACGCATAATTTTAATATTAATGTTTGTCATACATGAACAACGTTTGAATTAAGAATTTACTAGGTACATTTAAGTGTTTACTTACTTCCCACATGTTGTCTTAATTTTGTGAGACAATAACAAGTCTGGATGTATTATAACCTCATTGATTATATCTAATGTAGTATTTTCTGTATTGATTTATATTTATTACACTTTAAAATTTGTCTCATCGTTCTGTCATGGATTATTGGAGTTTTTTAAGATACCTACATTAGTCAAAGTACGCATTCGGGAACAGGAGCCCAACAAGGCCACGGGACAAGATGGAATCCCACCTCATATTATCAAGTTAGAAGAACAATTGTTCAATCCAATATGTTCTATCTTCAACCTCAGTATTTTCACTTCCAAATTTTCTCAATCCTGGAAACTTACAAAGGTAAGCCCGATTCATAAATCAGGGAGTAAATCGGAGTAAAATTCCAGAATTATAGACCAATAGCGGTACTGTCAATACTTCCAAAAATATTTGAAATAATTATTTGTGAAAAGCTGAACAAACAAATTAATTTTTTTAATCTGGGGAAAACAACATGGATTTTTAGCAAAGAACTCCACCGTCTCTAATCTTTTCGAACTCTCACAGAGAGTAGCACGAGGATTATATTCGAACAGCAGACAGTACGTATGCATCAACGGATGTGGGTCTAGGGAATTCTGTGCATTCTATGGAGTACCACATGGGTCAACCCTAGAGCCACTTCTATTTATAATTTTAATTGATGAAATTCGAGAATGCATCTAATATGCCACTTGCTTACTTTTTGCCGATGATCTCAAATTACTTATGAAGATTTGTGACGGGGAAGATTGTGTCAAATTAAAAATCGATTTGGATTCAATTTCTTCATGGGCTGTTGAAAACGTTTATTTTAAAAGAAGAAACCCCATCAAGTTTGATTACTGTACTAAAAAAAGATTTATTGTCATCAGTAAAATCCATCAATGACATCGGGCACCAATGGGGTAGCCTTTGATCCCAAACTTAGGTTTTCACACCAGTTGACATTATCACGCTACAGGCTTCTAGGGTTTGAATTAAGATGTTGCAAACAGTTTTCTAATCTCGAAGCAATGATGGATGTGTATAATTACATTTATAAGGTCTAAAATTGAATACGCATGATCTGTATGGGCCCCATACCAGCAAAAATACATTAAAAAATTAGAGCAGATTCAAAAAAGTTTCTTAGATACCTGTATATGAGAATGTTTGGAGAGTTCCCGTGATGCATGCATCACGAAGATTTGCTCGATTAAACGCGCTATCAAAGTCTCCAGTCAAGGAGGAGTAGGCTTTAGCAGTAACGGTGTATAAAATTATCAATAATTTAATGGATAGCCCATACCTACTGGAATGCTATAAGTTATTCGTACCAAACAACTAGAGTACTCTGTATCCCACATAGCAGGACGGACGTACTGGCTAGGCATAGTACAACACGAGGTATGGTGCTATTAAATAATATGTCTAAGGCTGTCGACATTTTTAACAGTAGCCATGAAGGATTCAAGGGACACGTGTGTAAATGCCATTCATTACCCAATATGCACAAAAAAATAATAACTTGTTTTTTTAAAGATTTTTTTCCTAATTTTTCCGAGGAAAGACATATTTTTACATTAAGAATGATTCATCTTTATGAAACGATCATAAGAAAGTTTGTGATTGACGTTACTGGTTCATTTTTTGCCATAGTTGTAATCCACTGGTTCGAAGCTTTCATAAAAGTTTTCAGTGGATCGGGATATAACAATATTTTAATGTGCCTACCACACAGGAGACCCAACTGCTCTCATCCGTTCAGAGCCAGTAAGACTATGGCATCTCCAAATGGCGTATATCATGAGGCAGAAGGTAGTGGGGAGGCTGAAAGAGAGAAGAAGAGAAAGGTGGGGAAGAACTTGACAAACACGGCTAAACCGCCTACACGGCTAACCTAAATGACGGCCGGCGTGGTCTAGTTGTATACGCTTTTGACTACAGATCCGAAGGTCGCGGGTTCGAACCCGGCGTGCGCAAATAAATTTTATTTGATTAATTTGTGTTATTTCACAATTAATTAATTAAAAAATAATATATAGTATATTTGCGGCACGTTCCAGAGTGGAAGATACTCTCAGTATCGCCCTGGTGTAAGACCACCATTCAGAATTGAAACGTTGCTTGAAATGGCTTTAGCCGTGTTTGGTGACCAGATCTGAATAGCCAGGTACTTCCCCACCTTCCTCTTCCCCATCTCCCTCCCCTCCCCAATACCCTCAGCCTCACAACATACCCCAATTGGGGATGCCATAGTCTCACTGGCTCCAGACGGGAGCAGTTGGGACTCTTGTGCGGTATTACTGTAAAAAAAAAAAAAAAAACCCATCTCAAGCAACGATGGTCTTTACCAGGGCGATACTGAAAGTATCTTTTATTCTAAAATAATAAAATGACAACGGTAAAACATATTGCATATAATCGCACGAAATCCTACCGTTTCCTTATATTCGAATGTTTTCGCTGTTTTGTGATATTTTACTGTATTTCTTTTTGGGTTTGGAATTTTATTACGAATCCAAGCAAGGATTTTTCTTAGACTTCTTTTATTTATTACAAATGCTTTTGCTACCACCGTAAAGTATACAGTCGATTGTTTCACATATAAAGCCAGAAGTTACGAAGGGATGTAGATACTTTCATGGATGTACATAAGTGGTGGCTGGGTACGTTTCCCGCTAGGAGATTGAACAAACCTAGGAATAGATACTACGAAAGTATCATATTGCTTTCGAAAAGTCTATTTTCTGGATTTGAGTTTACAAGTATTCGTACCGCATTGTCTCTTGGGTAATAATCTAATATTTATATAACTTTAACAATTATCCAAGTAAAATTTGTGCAAATGATTTAACACATGATATCACGTAGTTTTACTTCAGCTCTGTTGACTAACAAGGGAGGCTTTGAACAATGCGGTTGTTGGTCATATTTACTAGGCAACTTCGTGAACATAATACAAACCATTCTATAATATTCGGATTATGTGAAACACTTTGACTTCATGTACCTATATAACTTAACTTCTACAAACCCTACATTCAATTTGGTAAATTGGTTTCGCCACCAATCATTCATTGGATACCCAACACCTCTGCCATTGATCATTGGATACCCAAAACCTCTGCCATTGATCATTGGATACCCAGCACCTCTGCCATTGTAGACCTAGGTGACTTTCCAGTGTTACCCGAATTAATGTGGTTTTTTGTACATTTTATTTAGCTATAAATTTTAAAATTTTATACCTAGCATATGTCCACTCTAAAACTAATACATTAATATACTATTTCCTAAGTACTTAAATTTGGACTTTAAAAAAAAAAAAAAAATTGTGAACAAATTGATAGTGCAAAAAATGATACCAAAAAAACGTGGAATATTATTAACGAAATCACGAACATAAAAAAGAAGTATCAACCGATGTCAATGAGTTTATAATAAATAAAAATATTATAACTGACAAATCGGCTATTGCAGAAAACTTTAACAATTTTTTTACAAATGTAGTAGATCAAGTACTTGAATTTTCTAGTAAAATTGATAATACAATACCAGTAGACTCATCTCTAACGATTCAATTAACTCCTAAGAATATTTTTCACCCATCACAACAAATGAAATTGATAAACACATTGACGGTCTAAAATCAACAAATTCTACAGGAATTGATGGTTTATAAGGTAACACACTAAAAAAATTAAACATTTCATTTTAACTCCATTGCTACATATTTTTAATATATCCTTAAAAGAGGGACATTTTCCCGAACAATCAAAAATCTCTAGCATAATACCAATTCACAAATCGGGAGAAACGGGCATATTAGGCAACTACAGACCTATTTCCTTGGTCTCAAACCTCTCAAAAATATTTGAAAAATGTATCAAAAATAGAATAATGAATTACCTAGAACAAAACAAAATTCTGTCCCAAAATCAATATGGCTTCAGAACAAAATTAAGCACTGAAGATACAATATTCGATCTAAATAAAAATTTATACACATCAGTTGATCAAAATAAAAAGAAATTATTATTTTTTGGTAAACTAATGTTTTTAAGACAAGATTTTTTATGCATAGCACAAAGGGTAACAATTATTTTACAAACAATTATTGCTTGTAAAATAATTGTTACCCTTTGTGCTATGCATAAAAAATCTTGTCTTAAAAACATTAGTTTACCAAAAAATAATAATTAATATTTGACAAGTTCAAGTATTTCGCCTAAAAATGTAGACAATTTGTCTCGACGCCATCTAGTGAGAGAGTTAGCACTTACAATGCCTTTCTCATATAAAATAAAGTTGGTTGTTTTCAGGTGAAAAATGTAACAAGCAGTAATTGTTGAATGAAACACTAGTATATATTGAATAATTTCGCGGGTAAGAGATAAGCCGCCATAGCTCAGTGGTCAGAGCTGTCGACCGGAAATCGAAGGGACACGGGTTCGAGTCCCGTTGGCGTCATGTATCTTTTATCAGGAAATTTTTCAATGTGGATGAGTGTTTCAGGCGAACAATTATTGCTTGTAAAATAATTGTTAAAATAAAAAGAGTTTAGCTATATTTCTAGACTTAAGAAACGCTTTTGATACGGTAAATCATAATCTACTTATACAAAAAATGAATCAAATAGGTTTCATAAATGATACACTAAAAATTCTTACTAGCTATCTCAAAGACAGAAAACAAAAATAGGGGATTTTTATGGTACTGAAACAGGAATAAAAAATGGAGTACCACAGGGAACTGTGTTTGGCCCAATTATCTTTCTAATATACATAAACGATTTATGTGATGTTATGATCCCTGGTAAAATTATATCTTATGCTGATGATACAGCAATAATAGTGAATAGAAAATCCTGGCCTAAAACTTTTTTGAAGACATCAAAATGTATTACATATGTCTCATCATGGCTAAAAAGTAATAGACTCATAAACTATAAAAAAAAAATTTATCTAACCTTTTATAAAAATAGTGAAAATAAACCCCCCAATAACCTTAAAATTGTTAATAATAATACAGCTAATGTTAACTGTAATCAAGAAATATGCTCATCTTTCTCGGAACTCGGAAAAGTTGAAAAGATCAAATATTTAGATATTATTATTGATACAAAATTAAATTGGCAGTCCCAAATTAATAATACCGTCTGTAAATTAAGATATCTTACATACACATTTTACAGACTAAAAGAAGTGCTCAATGTTGAAAAACTGAAAATGATTTATTTTTCTTTGGTGCAATCTTCACTCATATACGGAATAATAGGATGGGGCGGTGCGCTTCATGCACATATAAAACCTTAACAAATAAGTCAAAATTATACCATCAAAGTTATGTATAATCGGAAAAGAACATTTTCAAAAGACGAGTTATACAAAGAATCTAAACTAGTCTGTCTCCGTAAACTATTTATTTTGCAAACTATGAAATACATCTTTAAAAACAAAAATAAATTGGAAATAAATGAAAACAGAATCAACATTAGAAATAATAATGTATTTTATACTCCCTAAACGAACACAAAACAAATGCAAACACACTGCAGTTTCATTGGACCTCGTACTTTCAATTTTTTACCGAAAAATATTCAAGTGATTACTAAACTTAGAGTTAAAATTATGGCTTTTCGATACAGCAGTTGAAACTTTTTTTATTTAATTTGTATCAATTTATGTTTCTCATAAAATACTCACCATATATTACACTAAACACTTATAACTTCACTATACACTATTGTAAACAGTTTTTACACAAACCGCTTAGGCAAAATGTAATCTTTTTTTTGTTTTATATGCCCACAGTTTGTTTATTTCTAGTTACAATAATATAATAACTTAAATATATTACCCACGCACAGGCTGCGCCTTAGTGGGTTCCCATTTTTCGTATTGATTTATATAATATTGTATGTAATTAATGTTAAAATTGGGAAAAATAAAGGAATTAAAAAAAAAAAGCAATGGAACATAAAACCTACGAAAAAATTCAAGATGTGGCTGAGGTTTGTCCAGGTTTTGGTGGCGGTTGCATCTGCCCACCAGTTGCGTGGCTTGGTGGATCGGGTCGGTTAAGGGAGACCATTTGATCTCTTCAACCGGACTCTAGACCAAACGCCTTTCACCGCAGCGGGAGGGATGGATTCATACGTCACTTTTAGATACATTGACCCACAGATTCTTAGCAACCCCTTATACATTTTTTCTTCCTAAAACATCTTCTCTTTTCTTTACTTAAAAATATTCTTCACACAGCGCAGCATGTACAAAGACGTCATAGACTTTGAGACAAATTGCTTTCCTCTGGAATTATTCTCGTTAGGACAGTTATAAACTGTTAAGGATTGAAGAAAAATATGAAGGTGGATTTGTGTTGGTAGGTCTCTGAATTTATATACGACAAAGTCAATCAAATTTTCAATAACAATTTTTTTGTATTTTTTTCCATATTCGGTAGCAACCTATAGCTACACTTTTGATTCAAATATAATCTGTTAACTGTATTTTTTCCAGTAAAGATAATATTTTATCTTTTGTTGACATCTGACAAGTGGGTTATAACCGTCACAATTGTTCTTTGATAGCACTGATTTAGACAGACCTTTATCGAAAATACTAATTATAAATGATATGACGCGCTAAGGCTTAGTACTAGAAAGGTAGGTATGTTTATTATTTGACGTTGTTTTGGCAAAATATTATATCATGAAATCATGTACCTAATAAGAAAGCTGCACGGAATTATTTTCTCTCCAATAATTTTTCTTTTTCTTTATTTCGGTCAAGGCTTACTGGAAGTTTGGCGCTGAAAAGGCAATATGATAATTTTTTTTTCGACAATTTTTTTTTGGTATGTCGTCACTAGAAAAAACACAAACTCATACCGGCCTCTTGCACTCTCTCTCCAGTTGCACAAATTCTGTCACAGTTATTTAGTGTTGCCGCACATATTAAGCTGCCAACTGCCCGGAGCCAGTAGGACTATGGCATCCCTGATTTAAGTAGTAATGCAAGACTGGGAAATATTATACGGTGGTCAGAAAGGTTGAGAAATACATGGTTAAACAAATCTGGTCTCATATTTAAATTTGTGTCAAGCAACGCCAAACAAGGAAGATACTAAGATTATCTTTTAATATGGAATTAGGTGTATAAATTAAGATATTTTACTGTTTTTAGATCTATCCTTCCTTCCATTTCTTTACTGTAAATTACGTAATTAAATTATCACAGCTATATGCAGGCCCCTTCAATACATATTTACTCTCCCCCGACAAAACCATAAAAGAATATCAAGAAAATTATATCGTGAATAAAATAAATTCGTTCATTTTCTCGCGAATACTCGAAGCACTCGAAAGAAAAAAAAGTGATTGATTAAATTTAAACGAGCACAGACGTACGCGTATTTTATCAAAGGATCATCTGCATAATATATGTAAGGTCTCGAAGGTTGACCCTTCCTTTTGTCTAGGACATTTTTTAATCATTTTTATCTGAATTATTCTGTTATTTTTGGTTTTTCTATCAGAAGTACATGCTTATAAGAATGTCATTACTAAAGGGAAGTGTTGTAACTTACATGATAAAAGCAGGAAATTAGTTGTGAGAATTATTTCCATAAAATTATTTATTAGAAGTTACTCGTATCTGAAATCCACCAACTTTTGTAACACCATTATTTTTAATAAAAAGTATGCTGCAATTATTTAAAAAGTTTATTAGAAGATTTAACAAAGTAATTTCCTCATTTTAAACCTAAAATAATACTCCTAAGCATGAAGATACTGACTATAAAACTAATACTAACTATAAAATTAATATTCCTTTAAACCACGGCAGTAATTTCCTGTATTAAATATCTAAACAAAGTGATTTCCTTGCAGTGATTTATTTTTGAGGTATAATGCTGTGTTGCGCAAACTCCTTCTTTTGCCAAAGATTCAGACAGCGTTACAGTGTTCATCATCAGGGCAGATGAGTAAAGATTGCGGTGAAGTGTGTGTGTATGTATGTTGTTTGTGATACCGTTTCGCCAACTCCAATCCTCTAAGAGCTAGTAATAAATTATAATTTGATATAGTTTTTTGCATTTAGTTTTGGTGTAGTCATCAATTATCGGATACCAAGAACTATTGAGCTGAGACCGTCGTCTTTATTAATATTAATAAGAGTTCCTTCCTCCTAATCACGACAGTGATTTCCTGTGTTAAACATCCGATCAAAGTATTTTCCTGTATTAAGCATCTGATAAAAGTGTTTTCTTGTATTAAACATCTGATCAAAGTGTTTTCCTGTGTTAAACATCTAAAATAATCCTCCTAACCATAAATATTCCTATGCGACAATAAAATTAACTTTTATCCAAACAACGACAGTGATTTCCTGCATCAAACATCTAAAAAAATACTTCTAGGTATGAAGATTCTAATGCAACAATAAAAGTAACCATCTTCCCACTACAATATTTTATAAGTTAACAACATTGAAAATGCATTATAACAGAAACTATGGTAGAGATTTTGTACTTAACAGTTCGGTTGTGAAAATTCCACTTTAATTTTGTGTTTCCTCCCTACTGCAACATGCAATATGGGAATTCATCAATTTTCTTTCCTGTAAAATACCTTGCGTACAATATTAGAGTAGCCTCGTATGTACATCACATAATTTAGCCCGTCGTCCCACGGGTCGGTAAGCAATCGACATTAACAAGAGTAAGGACCAAAATCTTTGGAAATATCACAATGGAAAGTTTCACAGTGGATAATATGTAGCACAAAAAAATTAAGTAAAGGCTGATCTGATCAATGTTAAATGCTTTCAATTATAAGATGTTTAAACAATTCAACATTTATCATATTATGAAAGGTTATCTAAAAATTCTTCTAAAATGGATTGATTGTTTAAATTTTAATGTATTAAACAACGATCAAATTGAAGAAACTTCGTGACTTTCGATCGATGTAATCAAGGTATTAAATGTGACAAATAGAAATAACGGAATGCTTTATTGACATCTAGAAATCGGAAATTATTGACACGAGATAGTTAGATTAGAAGAGTTAGTTTCATAGCAAAGTCAATCTGAGAATTGTACTCATGTTGACTTATAACAAAACGCTGCCTTAGTGCTTGTATGTTCAATAGACCATTTAGCAAATTTTACAGGAGACGTTTTTTTTTGTTTTTACAGGCAAATTCTAAAAAATTCTCGATTTTGGTCATATCGTTTAATACATATGTATAACAGGGAATGTTTAAAGATCATTTTTCGAAGATTGAAGCTATAATATGCCCATATTATGACTTATGGTGGACGTTGAACATGGCTTGAAAATGATGAATGATTATTTTGGATATTGAACATATCGTCTGGAGATTGAACAATTCGGCTCCCATAAGTTTGAGGTATGTTTTGTTCAATTAGCCAATTAGTGGTAAATTGTATATACAGGATGATTTTCAGATTTCAAATACTTTACTTTATCTTAGTTAGTAGTTGACTTAAAGTATTACTTTAAAATATACAAACAGAGTCCTTGAGTTGATTTTTCAAAAAAACTGCTCTATATAAATCATCCAATATTTTGGAAGTTTGAAAACAATGCACAAGTACAAAGGTACCTACCGCTAATATACTACTATCGGTTGTCGGTGCATGCGTGATGTGAAATATTCTTACATCGTACGTATTACGGCCTCCGTGGTCTAGGGGTACTCTTGACTAGAAATCCGGAGGTCGCGGGCCAAACCCCGGCGTGCGCAAGTAAATTGTATTTGATTCATTTACGTTATTTCACAAATCATTCATTTAAAATAACATATAGTCTATTTGCGGCATGTTGCAGAGAGGAAGATATGGTGTAAGGACCACCATCAGAATTGAAATGGCTTTAACCGTGTTTGGTGACCAGATCTGAATAGATACTCACATACCATCTCTCTTCTCCTTCCTCCTCCTTCCTCTCTTTCTCTTCTCCATCTCCTTCCCCTCCACACTACCTTCAGCCTCACAATATACGAATATACCCCAATTGAGGATTCCATAGTCTCACTGGCTTTAGATGGTTGGGAGCAGTTGAGATGTGTGCGGTATTCCATAAAAAAAATCCCGAGTGATGCGTAAAATTATTGAAGTTCAATTTTGTGAATAAGTTTAAAAATTGGTTTGTTTTTTATTGTTTCATTACCTACATTTGACAAATGTAATTTTTGAAGTTTTCTTACTTTAGAAAGATTTTTTTTCTTTCGAAAGATCTTATTTGCTGTGAGCTTATTATTTATGTTGATTACCGTGAGTAAAATATTATTTTTTTAAATACTTTCAGCTCTTAAAATCCTAAAATTATAATATCCCGCGATTTGGGTTATGGGTGTGCGCTATTTAACATTACGTTTATTATTGTTAGTCGTGTGCCTAGTTGGTTTTATTGTAGTTCCTATATAAGAATATGTTTATTGTTTTTTATGTGACTAAAAAACAATATATCGGAAACTTTTAATTGAATGAATTCAAAATTGAAAGATTTGGATTTCGTTTTCATCAGCGATCTCAACAGTGATAACGGACTAAATGTGTGTCGTAGATGTCTTTCAATCAGACTATGGGGACAGTCGACTTCTTGCACATTTCCATGTCCTGGCTCTTTTGTTGTATTTCTTGAATAAAAAAAGTTTTAATGCACTAATATAATTTATTAATACTTATTTTAGGTAAAAGCCCTAAGTTTTTAAATAAATAAATAATTGAATAAATAAATAATAAATGAAGCATCCTGTATATTTGCCTAGCAAATTCAAGAAGTACATGTAAAATATGGTGAAAAAGCCTATGAATGACATAATTTTAAGACTTACCTTTCTATTTGAGCTACTGGTCTAAGGTTTATTGATTCTGGAGTCGGTGAAGTCATTTTTTAGTTCAATAACAGTATATATTCGCAATTAAACGTATTTTTAGTGGAACAATTTCGTTGTTAGAAAACAACTAAAAATCAACATGGCCGCACATTTTAACTAGCCGGCTCCTGATTGGTTGAAAGTGGAGATTGAACATTCAAGACCTCAACGTTCGGCGGGATGTTGAACAAATATCTATGAACTTTAAAAAAAATATTATGTTCATAACGTTGAGTGTTTGAATGTTCAATATCCGGGAGTTTGAACAAATAAGAACTAAAACATTGTTCCGTGAGTGGATATTGGCACTCGAAAAATGCTGAAAATGTCACTTAAAAACCAAAATATATGTTATTTTTGAGCTTCATTAATGCGCAATAGGCTAATGAACATATTGGCATTCATAACTCAGTTTTGCAAAAAAAGTCTATTGAACATACAAGAAAAGAAAATATAACATTTAAATGCTCTTACTAAATACAAATAACGAAAAGCTTTATTGACATCTAGAAAATTATTGACATCTAGGAAATTATTGACACGAGATCGTGAGATTCATAGAGTTGGTTTCATAGCAAAGGCAATCTAAGAATTGTCCTCAAGTTGACTTATAACATTACTACCTAAGCTTCAATCATTTAAATACAGTTGCTTATCACATTTATATCTGTATTACTTGCACCCAATGTCAATATGTAACCATATAAACTGTACACATAAGAAATAAATAAATAATATAAATAAACAAAGAAAAATATCACAATTAAATGCACTTACTAAATACAAATATCGGAAAGCATTATTGACAACTAGAAATTGTCAATTATTGGCACGAGATCGTCAGATTAGTGGAGTTGTTTTTATAGTAAAGGCAATCTGAGAATTGTACTAATTTTCTTGTAAACCTAGTTGTAAATCACTGTTTGTTAACAGATAATGCAATCATTATTTACAACGTGTTTTCACGTTGAAAAAAAATCATCTTTGAGTAATTTCAATTATAATTTGTGGAAAAATTTACACATTCAATGGTCGAGCCTAGGGTGGAATGAAATTATTATACTTTGAAAGTAATTGTATTAGTAAGCAAATCAATTTTATTGGTTAATGTCAAAGATATTAGAAGAACGAGATATGCTATGTTGGCCGCCGGACCGTAGCCGGAGTACTACCTAATTAGGGTACTTTGAACGGTATCGGGACGTGTACGCACAGAAATCTGTTCTATGTATTAGTGTGGATACCTTAGCGATGCCTTAGCGTAAGCGAAGGTGTGCAGTAGTATTGGTGAACAAAACCGGCGACACTCGGCAAAACAATTCCACTCAGTACGAACTGCGCATAGCACATCTCGTTCTTCTAATATCTTTGGTTAATGTGCTTGGAGGACCTTCAAATGACGCATTTTCAGAACCTGACGTATGCTAATATGTTTATTAATTTCATTAATTTTGCAGTTCGTGTTATTATTAAACATATTAATTTCGGTGATCGTTGCATAGGTGTGTGATTTAATACTGTATTCCTACATAATTCATCAAATTATTCATGTATAAATCAAAACTGAAGAGTGTAAATCATATCAAAGCACCCTATAAAGTAGGTTCCAATATTATTTTATCAATTAATACTTCTTTACTTAAAATGTGTATTTATTTTGTTTAAGTGTTTGACAGATGCTGATATGAATTAATAGTGTGAAGATACGTTACTGAGTGATTAAATTGTTTTATAAATATTAACTGAACACTGGCAGTATTGATGAAAAAGTGTATGAGTACCGAAAACTAATGAGATCGTGATTATTTTCAATTTGAATCATTGTACGTACATCATGTCGGCATACCTATAAAATTCACTGGCTGGTCGGTAGTGGAGACGTAAATAGAGATATCTGATATTTCTAAAGATTCCAAAAATAAAACAGATTTGGGAATACTAAAATATTTTCTTTTTAGAACAGAAATGACCAAGTGGAACTAATGCAATAATCAAAATAAACGTTAGAAAGGTATATATTAAATAAACATAAACTTTCCAAGAGCACGCATGTGGAAGAAGAAACGTTTGACAGAGTTAGTTGAGGCTTTATCAAATATATCTTCGGCCAACTACTGGACAACACACTAATACATCACATTCAGTATTACACAATAGGGAATTTTAGATATTCATTTTAGTGCCTTAATAATGTACGAGTAATAAGTAGCTTAGATGTTAATAAAGCAAATAGAGTATGTGTTTATGATATGATTTGTGTTTTGGGGCCAACGTTTCAGAAAGCGTTACAGTGTCCATCATCAGGGCATACATGTAATTAAAACGCATATATGCATCTGCCCTGATGATGTACACTGTAATGCTGTACGAAACGTTTACGTAACACGGCAAAATAAATATATATCATAATAGTTTCTTTTGTGGTACAAAAGAACATTTTTCATGTCGTGATATTTCAATTATTAAAAAGACAATTGCAATAATTTTCCGTTAAAATATTATATATGTATTACCTACTTTATCGCTTGTCTGAATGTTTCACAAGATCAGTTCTAATAAAGTTCATTGAACATTTTGAACAAGAGTTTCAGGATTGATCTTCAAGGATTTTTTTATTTTTTTGTTTGTTTAGAACTTTCTATTGGGCTTTTACGTATATACATATAATTTTAAAAAATATCAAGAATGTAAAAACGTACATGATAATCTTGAACTATAATACCTAATAAAAATTACATAATTACAAACTTTGGATATCAAATGGTCGCGTGGAAAGGAAGAAATGTAATTCAAATTAAATACGTGCACAAAGCAAATATCGTTCCAAAAACGATGCAATCTGTATGAACAAGATTTGCGAAAAGCAGGACATGGAGCACAAAATTGATTTTTAATAATTATAAAATATCGAAACTTTTTCTTTTCGCGACAATTCGGGGAGTGAAAAATTAATAAATTTTGATTATCAATAATTGGAATACGTAATCCGCTTCACTGTGCAAGCATTGCTAATAATGGAAGTGTAGTATTGTTGTTGTTTTATTTATGTAATCAATCATATCTTATATGATTTAAGATTTTCACGGCCAAAAGTATTTTTGTTATTTGTTTTAGGGGTGTTATGTCGTGTTGCGCTAACTCCTTCTTTAGCCAACGTTTCGGACAGCATTGCAGTGTCCATCATCAGGCCAACACATCAACACATCTGCCCGCAACACGGCAAAACACCCCAAAAACAAATAACAAAAAAAAAATCAATCATATCTTGTTATTTTTCACCAGTTGTTTGTCTATGACCATAACTCCGAGGATTTATTTAGGAATATGACGTCCCTTTCTACTTATGAACGTACTGGCACTAACTGTACAAGCCTTGGAGAATATATTACATCGTCACTTCAAGGTACAAACCATAACTTGTCATTTAAGCTTGAACATCTCCAGTAGTTTTGAGTATTGTATCTTGTAAAGTAAGTCTACGTCTCCTTGAAGTCTCACTTGTTAGAGCACGTCTTGGGTAGTGTTGCTGTTTGCAGTTGAAGATTGACGAACTTGATTAAACACCAAGTTTTACTCAGTGAAATACGTATAATGAAAGATGTGTCTCATTGAAGACTGAAAACTAGTTTTGAATAAAGTGTTTTATTTATGACTGAATCATCACGGTCGTGTTGTAAAAAATAATGACCAATAGGAATGAGAATTTTAAATTTTTTTTATTTCTTGTTGGCAATCCCGATGAGTTACAAAACTCGTTGAAAGATGAGAGAAATTTACAAAGATAGGTGGAAGTTAATAAGTTTATTTTTACATTGGTATTTTAATATAAAAATTATAAGTTTTACACACAAAACAGTAAAAAAATAGAAAAAGAGAGGTTAAGTAGAAAAAACACGAAGAAACAAAAAAGGAAACAGACAGGGATATATACACATAAGCATAAAGCCAAGGAAGGAATTTATAAAAACTTACCTAATAATTTATTTATTAATTGATTTTCGGGAATCGACAGTTTACATTAATTTCAGTTTGTATTTAAGTATTGTATAGCCAAAATATAACCAATTATGGATTTCCTCCTTGTGACTTTACCTCTACTGAGACAGCATAATAAGGAATAAGTAAATTAAATTTGTAAGAAAGGAATATGAAGCGAAAATTTATAAAAATATAACAAAAGATTATATAAAACGAAAAATTTACAAAAAAAAACATTTATCTAATACATTTATACTAATACATTAGTAAAAATATAAAATGATCGATAACAAATACAGGTGATAGGAAAGGAGAGAAAAACAAAGAAGACAAAATACGGAAGATAATAATTACGAATTTTCGTTTTCATATGTATAAAAAAAAATCCTAGCCTTACTTTGAATTGTTTGTATATGCTGGCTGTTTTTATGCGTATCTAGAAGAGAGTTATAGAGCGTGTAGGCAATGTAGTTAAGAAATTTTATCCCATATTTTGTAGTGTGTTAGAAGAATGCGGATTTTTTTGTTATTCCGAGTATTGTCGTTGTGGATGTCTTGATTGTAAAGTAGCTTGATGTTAGGGTGGGTTGATTTTTGGGTAATTTGTAGAATGGTAGTCGTGATTTCATATTTGGGAAGGACTGTGAAAGGATACAGGACATTGAATAGATGTCTTTGACATGGGTGTCCTATGGAAGACCAAGAAAATTTTGAAATTATTTATCTTAGGTGACTAACCACTCTTGTCGAATTTCATTAGTGTTAGAACATTTTTATTAACATAGTATTCTTTGGTGACTTAACCCCTTACTGAATAAACTTAATTATATTAGTGACCGCACACTGTTGTTGGAAAAGATTTGCACCGGTGCGCGGTGATGGAATACTATTATAAATTCTTAATCCCCTCGTTAGAGAAATGTTTACGTTTTTGACATATATCAACAACTCTTAGAGAAGTTTTGCAAATTATTGAAGCAACACTATTAAGTACGTGTTTCATTTGCGATTAAGCAATGTCTGTATATCACCCTTCAAATTCATAGCTTACGGTAATAAATTATTAGTCAGTCATTCGTGGCAGTTTTGATAGCACAATGATATCGTTCACTATTTTGTTCCCAACAGTTACATTATTTAAGTATTTACTTTTACTGAAAGTACTGTCAAATATTACGGTTAATAAGCTCACCATATTTTTCCATACCTCGAACAATGAATACCTTACTTAAAGATTTTATAAATAAAGATTTTGAAGAATCTATTGCGGTAGTGCAAATACCGTAAATCTTCTAAATTACACTGTTACTAGTTTTGCAGAGGAAAAGTGTATTTTTTTTACAGTCATATACATTTTTTATACCATTCGTATCTTGTACTTTAATTGTAAATATTACATCATTTTAGAAGTTTAAAATCATAATTTTATGATTTTTGTGCATATGCGCTAAATATACTTAGAGTATTATTAAGACCACGACGAACTGAATGGAATTTCCCAGGTGAATGGGAAACGGCTAACAAGAGATTTGGCAAATGTTTCGGTTTTCTTATATGGGTAGTATTTTTGCTGAATTTATTTTATGTGTCCTTTTTGAAAAACAAAATCATTTTCTGCTTGAAAACGGGATTACACTGTGACTGAAGCTAACTGAACGGTATAAAAGTATTGCAAGTAATATTTCATTCACTTTTAAGTCATGAATTTGAATTTTGAAACAACTTTGTCTGGAGGGAGTAATCTTATGTTATTATATGTTCCATTTTTCTGTTCAGCATGAAAACTAGAAAGGTTTTTAAACATTTTAACCAATATGAGTTGATTGGAAGAAATTGACACCTCGTAATGAGCCCGCCTTTATACTATGATTAGCACCTAAATTTATACAATAATAATTATAGCAGTGTCAAATCGAGGAAACACTGCACCGATCCAAGCAATGGCGCGGAAAGTAGATGCATTGTTTTAGATTTTATTACGCTTAATCTCCCTTGACCCCCCGATATCTAATCCCTTGATGGTTGATCCTCGGACATTTGATTTCCTGGAAAATTGATCTATTGGACAGATGATCCCCAACAGGATTATTTTTATTGTAGTATTTTAACACACGGCCGTACAACAAAAGACGACATTCAGCTTCATTCAGCAGTCAGTTAAGAGGAAATACGCTGTACATACGTGCATATATATATTTATATATTATATATATAATAACTCCAATAAGTAAGATGATATACCGCCGAATAAGAAGAAATGACATACTTATATGCATAGTCCGCTTTTGGAAAATACTTTTTACCTACCTACGTACACAATAAAACGTAGTATCCTCGAACGGGTATGCATAAAGGATACACGGCGGTATAACAAAGCCAAAATACTTATATCTGAAGGCGTATATCCTCTCTAAACAACCTTTCTGGGACACACAGCAAGGGAATAACTGGCAGAGGGATCAACTGCAGGGAGAGTCAATTATAGAGAGATCAAACTTCATTGAATCTAAAAGAAAGTAACTACTTTCTGTGCCATTGCTTAGAACAGTGTGTTGATTCATGGATTCAACAACTATTGATGAATCAACTATCGGGAGATCAACTGTAGGTGGATCAGGAGTCGGATCACCATGCTTTTGAAATTAAGCTTGTATAATTTCAGTTCCATTGAGTTTGTCCAAGTTGCTGTATGTAGGATAAAAAATTTCAGCCCCCGATAGGAGAAGAAAAGGAAATTTATTAAAAATATTTTAATGTTACAAAAACACAAATTTAAAAGTATTTTCAGAAAAATAGGGTAAAGTCAAAAAACTACAAGCTAAAGTTTAGGGCATGCTTTCCGTGGGAATAAAAGCAGTATCATTTTTTGTAGAAATAAACAAGCTCTATAGTTTTTTTATGAAAAGGGTCGCGCTTTGTTCCTATGAATCGGTTTTGTGGAGTAGGTACTGTATCTACTGCAAACAATACAATGCTAACAGTAGTAGCTTGGCGGGGTTCAATTTAAAGGCAAATACTATTTTAGTGACAATGGTAAGTAGGTATTCTGTTTTTCTTCTCCTGTGTCCTTTTAATTCTGCGCCGGACAGGATTGTTTCCTTTCGCTTAGTTATTTTATTAATTCGTTCATGTTCGAACAGTTTCTCTCTCTCTCTGACTGTTATACGTTACAATGTGCGTCTTTGAGGCATTCCGTGAACCTATTGGGAAGTTAACCGTTTCGAAATATCAACATTTCTAAATGTCACATTATGACGATCAGCAGAAATAAACATATAATTATGTTATCTTATTCACTCCACAGTGAATCTTTCATTATTAAGCGGAATGTAAAGATCTTGGGAAATACCTAGATAGCAAATTCTCAATATTTAATTAGCACATTGACTCATTCATCCGGTAGTTATACAAAAAAGTGTGTTTTTGTTCTGCATATAAGAAAAGCATTCAGTACACCGTCATGTTATATTTCTCATTAGTCAGAAGAATATTGGAATATGCTTCACCAATTTGGAACCCACAGTAGGTATTGTCTGTACATCGACAGCAAAAATATATTCAAAGGAAATTTATACAATATATTTTATTAAGATATTACCATGAGCAGTCTACTGTTTCGATTGTTCCTTGTTCTCCGGTGTGTTGCGATGGATCCATGTTTTGTCCACGGTTACGAAATGACGCAAAATTCTTTTTTTCGAAACTAAAAATCGCCAAATACTCGTCGATATGGTCAGACGATCGCGTTTGTTGTCGACTGAGAGCAAATCTGGCAGAGAGCTTCATCACCCTCAAATATTCATGGAAAATGTTGAGCACCCGTTTGGTTCAGATGCTGCGGGCATTTTGTGATTGAAATGATAATCATTTCATGGATTTTATGGATTTTATTTCTTTCAAGGTGACCTTTTTCGGACGATCTGGATGCTCATCATCGAAAATTCTCCCAGAGTACCCCTAAACATCGCACAATTCTGTGTTGATCTCATCGTTTGCTTCTTCAAAAACATGCTCATTAAAAAAAATAACTTGTCATGACGGTACCTTTTTAATACAAATTAACCTTACCTTACGCCTTAGAAGACAATTATTTTTGAATAAAATGCCTTTGTACATTGTTGGCATCTTACGTTTTGCAATCATTTTAGTTGAAGACGGATTCGCAAAGCGAGAGATTTTATTTTAACGGATTTCTCAGAAATAATGATCTCTTTCACAACAAAACAAAATCGTTTCACCTTTGTTCTCATTAATTGGGTTATAGCATGTTTATGATTTTTTCATCAGCTTCACCTATTTAAAACTTTTCTCGAGTATTTATGCGCTCTGTAACAAGTAATGAGTAATGTGTTTATTATAGATTATGATATTATGTTTTCATGGGAGTCATATTTTGTAGAACTGGAATGAAATGGTATTTCGGAATAATATGTCTATATGGTAATATAATATTGATATATTTACATACTTGCGAAAGAAAGTCAAGTATATTGTGTATTTGTTCAAATATTTCACACTTACTCGTGTATATGTATGATTTACAACACTTTTAAATAATTTTTTTAAAAACGAAATAAATAAGATTGTAAACACTAATATTTAATCAAAAAAGTTTGACCTTTTATCCTTCGGAAAAAGTCATGGGTTTTGAAACATGTCGTTCCGTTTTGGTTAAATAGTGGTGTCTACAAAGTTATTAATTTTATTTAAATTAAAATGAAGCCATAAAGTGATTTTGAAATTATTGAAGAAGTTATTTATTTCAACTACATTTTATAATTAAAACGAGTCAAAAGTATTTCAACAAATGGTGTTAAATATATTCGAAGTTTGAAGATAATCATTGACAAAATAAAACATTAATGTTAAAACACATTGGCAGAGAAAACCTAACTATGCTGGTTTATTTTGTTACTAAGTTAAACGTAATTTTTACTGTTTAAAGGTT
Source organism: Hesperophylax magnus (assembly GCA_026573805.1). Classification (NCBI taxonomy): domain Eukaryota; kingdom Metazoa; phylum Arthropoda; class Insecta; order Trichoptera; family Limnephilidae; genus Hesperophylax; species Hesperophylax magnus. Next base: position 25,902,448 of record JAIUSX010000014.1, on the reverse strand, counting down.
TAATTATTTTCTATAGCAATGCAAATTGCGAATTTATACAAAGTTATTCTACAGCAAGGGTAAAAGTACATTTTTAGAATCCAATAATTGAAATCAGTTTAATTGGGTTTGCTGAAAAAAACAGAAAACTCTCGATTAATTAATTTATCTCTTCAATTCGGCCGCTATATTAAAGTAAGTTTGAATCCGAACTTCTTTTAAGTTAAATCTCAAATACGTAACTAAGATGAAGATTGAAGAACAAGATCGGTGGTAATAAAACTTGTAATTGCCTTACTACTCGATGGTATGATTGCACTAATGAAGATCCGTTTTAAATTCGAGGATTAAGTCTACTTTCCACGCCTATGATAATATATTATGTTTATTTACCGACTAATTTTATTTATCTTGCGATTGGTGGGTTAACGGAATGAGTATTATTAATTACTGATGTTATTTTTCTAGGAATTACAACCCCAGTTTATCTTTGTACGTTGGATCGCTTACATTTTATATGGAGTGTAAATATGATTATACTTTTTATTCTACCTGTATACACGATTGCACTATAATTTTACTTTGTTTTAAAGTTTTTTTATACTACCTGTCTGCATTATAATTTCACTTTGTTTCTAATTTTTTTTAATACCTACTACGTGTATACACGTTTTTATTATTATTTTTGTAACTTTCAAGCATATCTTTCAAGAGATGTATCTGCGTCGGGGTAATGGTTGGTATACCTGCTTACTACATGGAGGAAACTTACTTTTATAAAATATTTTCATTTATTAAAATTCTGGTCAATTTTTTAGTTTTCCTGTTAAAAACGGGACTGCAGGTATAAAACGAATGATTTTACAGATTTCATAACAAACTACCAGTAGAGCACGAATATGTTATGAGGTCGAAACACGTGTTCTTAAAAATTATAATGTTTTCGCATTTCATGTTCAACAACTAGTTTTTTACTAGGAAATGGGCACATAGTCACATTTGTATCATTTTTTCCTTGTACTTATATGAAAGCATCCCTCTAGCTTCAATTCTTGATAGTGACCTTGAAAACTAGACGAATAGATTATTTATTTATTATCATTAATTTAACTATCAATTATTGATTTGTCATTTGCATATTACATTTTTTTAAATACTGTTAGTAAAAATGTGGTTGATGCAACTAAGCAAGCATCAATATGAAAAAAATGTTTTTTTTATAAATGTTGTGACTTGCAAGGTGCTTGACTACTATCAAAGTTCATAACTAGTGAAACGAGAAAAAAGTGACCTTGCCCATGACAACTGTGAACTGAGTTTTCCAAAAAAATTTAAAGTAACAGAATTTCAGCAAAAAATTAACATTGGTAAAGTTGTCAAAAGCTTTTGGGGATCAAGTGAGAGGCACGAAATAAAAGGCGTGTCGTGAAGGTCACAGTGTTTATTGAGTCAGTTGCCGTGACGAGGAGATGAAGTAGGACAAATGTTGAATACTCCGGTTGCTGCGGTGATGTGGTCCAGGCGGTAGTTGGCGACGGCGCGCTGAGACCGGACTCGATGACTGTCACGCACTGGCGATCTGGGGAATCAATACTCCAGTGCTGACGGAAGGCCAAAGTTGCGGCGGACCTTGTAGGTGGTTGAGCGGGAACGGCGTAGACCAGTGAGGATGCTGCGTGTCCTCGTGGTGGTCATGGTGGCATGGAAGAAGCGCTGGTCAGAGACACTGGAACCAGGGCGCTTGTAATCCGAGTAGCGCTTGCCAGGGACGGCGATCTGGACAAGGCGCTAAGATGATGTCCCGATGGAGTCCATGATGGTACGGGCAAAGCCGGGTAAATTGTCCTTTGCGCTAGTAAGAGGAGCGTGGTTATCACTCGTTGATTCTTGTTAAATGACGGCGGACTGATGACTGACTGACTGACTGGCTGCGTCGGGCTTATTTATACTGTTCGGCCGGTGGCAATAGCGGGTAGTTAAATGGCAACTAAATCGAGGCCACTCGCTCGGTCTGGACCTTTCGCGAAGTTTCGACAGCGCGGCAATTATGCTTAGGCGGAAGACTCGAACCTTCTGGCGAGTTCTCGTAATGTGAAAGACGGCCTGCGACGAATTGTCGCCGGTAGACAAGTAGGTGCTTGTTTTGTTAACGATTCCGGCTGAGTAGCTCAGGAGTAGGTACTAAGTAGGTCGAGCGGCTTATTATTAATTATTCGATGGATTCTTCTCGACGTTACAAACAACCCCTTCCCAGCAGCTTGCTGAGGGCTGCGATAGAAGAAAATAGCTCGGAGACGAACGTTTTTTAAATGTGACACTTCATAAAAAAAAAAATTTTGCAAAACACATGTTCACAACACAGGCTGAAGATACACTCAGATAACCATGGTGGCACTATTATCCGCGCTGGTGCGGAGATGGTCTGGTGCATGATGCTCTATGGTGCCTTGACTGATCACCCATTTTGAGACGGGGTTACCGGTGAGTCGGGGTAACACTATCACGTCGGGGTCACCACTTTGGGGATCAGGCGAGAGGCACGAAATAAAAGGCGTGTCGTGAAGGTCACAGTGTTTATTGAGTCAGTTGCCGTGACGAGGAGATGACGTAGGACAAATGTTGAATACTCCGGTTGCTGCGGTGATGTGGTCCAGGCGGTAGTTGGCGACGGCGCGCTGAGACCGGACTCGATGACTGTCAGGCACTGGCGATCTGGGGAATCAATACTCCAGTGCTGACGGAAGGCCGAAGGTGCGGCGGACCTTGTAGACGGTTGAGCGGGAACGGCGTAGACCAGTGAGGATGCTGCGTGTCCTCGTGGTGGTCATGGTGGCATGGAAGAAGCGCTGGTCAGAGACACTGGAACCAGGGCGCTTGTAATCCAAGTAGCGCTTGCCAGGGACGGCGATCTGGACAAGGCGCTAAGATGATGTCCCAATAGAGTCCATGATGGTACGGGCGAAGCCGGGTAAATTGTCCTTTGCGCTAGTAAGAGGAGCGCGGTTATCACTCGTTGATTCTTGTTAAATGACGGCGGACTGATGACTGACTGACTGGCTGCGTCGGGCTTATTTATACTGTTCGGCCGGTGGCAATAGCGGGTAGTTAAATGGCAACTAAATCGAGGCCACTCGCTCGGTCTGGACCTTTCGCGAAGTTTCGACAGCGCGGCAATTATGCCTAGGCGGTAGACTTGAACCTTCTGGCGAGTTCTCGTAATGTGAAAGACGGCCTGCGACGTATTGTCGCCGGTAGACAAGTAGGTGCTTGTTTTGTTAACGATTCCGGCTGAGTAGCTCAGGAGTAGGTACTAAGTAGGTCGAGCGGTTTATTATTAATTATTCAATGGATTCTTCTCGACGCCACAAGCTTAACTTTTACGTAGATATCTATGTTCTAAATCATCGAAAAAATCTTTCTTCACAGTGTCAAAAAAGTAACGTCTGTCTAATATGAAGATATTCGTGGATGAATGAGATAGCATGATTACCCCAAAGTATAAATAGGTAGGTCTAAAAAAAATTTTACTTTAAAATGCAAATAATATCGATATTCTATTGTTTTTTTAAATTTCTTGCACATTGCAAACTTGTGTAAATGCTGCAGACATAATAAATTACATGTTATTTGTACAAATAAAGATTTAAAAACATCTAATACCTCAAATTGTAGAACGAAAAAAAAAAGTAATATTGAGTTAATGAGAAAATATTATTTCGAGAATCTAGGATTTCACTTATGTTTTACTTTACTTTCTACGTTTTACTTTCTCATAGACTTAAAATATGGCATTATACGATATTGGAAGACATTTATTTCAGTGGCATTATACATACCTACTCCTCTCCATATGCTCAGTTATACCTTATAAATTTAAAAAAGAACAAATAGGTTGGACGAAGGTTTATTCGAATCGCATCCAGCGTCTTAAGCATGGTGTTCATTTAAATATTAATTAAAAATGAATCAGTTACAACGATATGAATTTACATCCAGGTTACAGACCTACGTGATTTATAATTTAAAATATTAAAAAATAACAATTATTATTATGTGTTTTAATTCCTTGAAATTCAGAATAAAGTTTATAATTTGTTTTCTTCCCAACTTAAAAAATACCTCAGATAAAATACATCGGCAACAAATAATATCCATTATCCGTTGAAATGAAAGTCATCCATCATGTTTTCGTAATAATTTTAGATAATAACATGGAAATATGATCACACTACTGGAAGTGTAGTAGACGTGTTTTTTTCCCATTAAATTAATTGGTATAATATTATGTAGTTGTCGTCCACGCTTCGGAAGGGTTATTGAGCATATTCCACCTTTTGCTCTGAACTTTGGGAGATCCATTAAGGTAATTGGAAATATGTTCCGATTTGAAAAAATATCTACTTTGAGATTTACTTGCCAGACTTTCCGCTTTACTTCAACAAAATATCCGATGGTTTCGTTGTCTAATCTAAATGCTTCTTATCTTGGAGCCAAAAATAATGTAGTAATTGTAAGTAGTGTTTTAACTTGATCGTTTGGTTTTTCATTAGTCAATAAATTTATTTGTACTTTCCGTTTCCGGTTTCTAAAATCTAATTATTCAAGCATGTCTGACTTTGACTAAATGGCTAACTTTGAGCAGGTGGCTTACTTTGATTAGATAGTTTACTGAATTACCTTATCGAAAATCTGCTGCATCCACTTTATTATTCAAGCAAGCCCTACCTTGACCAGATGGCTAACTGAATAATTTTTATTTTCTACTGTTATTAATTTAAAAAAAAATATAGTCTTGACTTGTGCGGTTGAGAAACACCGCTGAGAAAGTGGTGGAGTCACAAAAAGATGGCTATCTTTGACGTACCTCTTCAATATTATGTATATATGCTCTTGCTAAAACTGTTCTGTTATTCTGACCCTTAACATGGCCCGAGTCAAGTATTTGTTTAACTTGATATTGCCATATTTTCCTCGGGCATCCCTTAGCTCTGATCCTAACCCTCCTTTTTTCATTCTTCCATTCTACATGTCCAAACAATCTAAGCGTCCCTTTCTTGGAAATCTCCGAATCTCTCATACAATTATACATGATTTTACCATACGCATGCCTCATTTCCGTCTACTTTCATCATTGCCAATTCCATGACTCACTACCATATAAGGCGAGTATCAGCAAAGTGATGCATATTGATATTATCTTGTTTCGATACAATTTATAGTTAGTAACTATTGCAAAATCCAAGTTCGATATTTTCTGTCAATGGCTTTATCCAAATGAATATCATGCGACTACGTATTGGACCAAAATAAGTTTTTGGATTACAAAATTAAGCCCTTGGATCAACATGAAAACGTGAACTTAAATTAAATAGCTTCTTAAAACTACCCCTACCAGAATACTTCGATAGAAACTCTGCTCCAAAACTTAAGGCGAACCTTTCAATTTAACGGACAAAGTAATCAAGAATTTTAAAAAAAGTGAATGAAGAGTTACAAGGAATCATTTTAAATGAAACGGATATTTCAAAATGTAATCTCATACTATGATATTGGCCAAAATATTTTATTTATTTAAATAGTCCGCTGCATCAAAATTATATATTTAAAGGGTAGTTAGGTTTGTAAACAAATACTTTTCACAGCATTTACACAAAAATATTTATGACTAACTATGTACTTACCATAATATTGAGGGTTCATATAAGTGTCAGTTGAGATGGGTAAGATATTCGATTAGCAGTCGGACGGAAAGATTTTGAGGCTTATGACAGTTACCGACTTACCCTTTCAGAACAAGTTACGTGGTTGCTTAAAACGTAAAAAATCAAAGCAGAGTTGATTTTCTTTTTTTTTTAATTTTAAATAATAACACAACGAGATATAGAGCGTGTGAATAAGTCTGCGAGAGAAATGTAACCATTTGTAGGCATCATCATAGAATTAATTAATTTTAAAAACGTGAAACCAGTCAACCATAACATTGAAATAAATCTAGTGATTAAAAGAAGTTTAGGTTAGGTTATGTTAAATGTATAATTTTTTTTTTTTTTTCTGTGATTCGCACTAATTTTTTGTTTGATTCTCGTAACTTTGCTTTTCTGAATCATAGTCCTTCAGCTGTATAAAATCTTATCTTAATCTTATAGTATCTTGAAATTCAAGGCGAGATTTTTTTGTATTTAGCTAGTGCTAAATTTAACACTACCAAAGCCTTTCCTTTAAAAATAAAATTGGTTGTTAACAGGTGAAAAAATATAATAAGCAGTAATTGTTGATTTTAAGTACTAGTGTCCGTATTGAATTATTTGGTGTGTTGGTAATAAGCCGACGTAGCTCAGTGGTCCAGAGCACCTGACCAGACATCAGAAGGTGCGGGTTCAATTCCCGTCAGCGGCATTTATTTTTACTCGGGAGATTTTTACAATTTGTATGGATATTTCAGGCGACTAATTACGGCTTATAATAATTTGTTATCCTTTGTGCTATACATAAGAAACCTTGTCTTATAAACATTAGTTTATCATTAAAAAAAATAATTGTTCTTAGTGGTTGTTTATTTTTATCCGAAGAACTAGTTGTTCCACTCGCTTTCTTATAGAAATATTTTTAATTCACCATATTTTTTAAATGTTTTAATGCATAATGTGTTCAAATGTGTATTATACTATGTTGAAATGTAGGTATTAGTATTTGTAGCTGTTTTTTTTATAAAATAATTGCTGACGCATACCCGAAGTTGTTCGGGGACTTATAAATGTTCTGTGGTAAAGTTTTGAAGTTGTTAATTCTAGAGTACTTGACAACTGGGTGTCTTTTTAAGGTAGAAATAATATTATTGTATTGTAATAAGTGTGTATTTCACTTGATCGTGGCATGTCTCCCTGGACCATTCACTCCCAAGTCGTAGATTCTCCTTACACCTCTTTTTTCGTTCATCAATTTCGTCTCATTTTACCACAAATAATTATTTGATTCTTGTCTTCCTCAAGCTCGACTATTTCTACAATTCAATTCATGTAGTTTCATGAAATCTACATTATTAAGATTCAATCCACATTATGTTTTGTATGGTTTTAAATGACATTATACATAGTTAATACACCTATTACGTATGTCTTTCAAAATGTCTTGTTAATTTTGTAGGTGTGAGTAGGTGCTTTTCCTAACCACAAACACCAGTGGACATTCGGAAATAATACTTTATTTACATATTTTATTTTATTTATTGTATAAAATTGTACATCGCGAAGACGATTGTACATGTAGAATATAATGTTACAAAAATACTCTAAAACAAACAAAAGAAAAACAGTACCTGCTCAGTTTATTCATCCTTTAAAATTAATGCAGGGCTCAGGTAGGTACCTAGTTACTGTCCAATCATCAAAAGAAAAAAATCAAGGAAAAAAGTTTTATTTGAGGAGGAAAAGACATCAAGCTAATTCTATAAATAACAGTAACCACGCACTGCAAACACGTAGCGTTATTTTTATAAATAACAGTAACCACGTACTGCGAACACGCAGCGTTATTTCAATAAATAACAGTAACCACGCACTGCGAACACGCAGCGTTATTTTTTATAAATAACAGTATCCACGCACTTCAAAGACGCAGCGTTACTTCTTGGTAGACACAAAATACATCAAAAATGTGTTTACTATTCTGATGTAATGCCGCATTGAAGTAGACTTATTCAATAGTTATTCCTTAGAAGTTGATTTGGTGTTGAGTTTAATAAAAATAAGCATGAGTTTGTATTTCAGAGCAATGAGAACCGTTCCCACATCATAAATATCACAGATTACACGTCAACCGCAGGCTATCCACACTAGCGACCGATTTCTTCTAAAAGTGTTAAAGAGTTCTAAGATTGAATCACAGATGTTTGCTGTTATATATAAGTATAATTATATACTATACTTATATTACACTTAATTCCTATATCATGTACAAACTTTTCCATTGAAACTAATAAATATGTTAATAGATATAATTTTTTAATTAACCCTTCATAGCTAATGTTGTTATTGTACCGCATTAAGCTAACCATTCGACTTTTTAGCGAACCTTTTTTGGTGTCCTATTTATTTATTTAGATTTGTTTGCATGGTCAAATATAGTGTGATGAGGTTATAAATAAAACAAAGTGATAATAAATTATTTTTTTTATTTGTGTTTTAAGTATGTACCTACGTAATACGTATATAATATGCTTTTTTTTTCATAAATCTCATTTTGAACTAAATTGCACTTTTCAAAAAATGCATCCCTTTATTTTATTTACTAAGATTTGTTTGCATGGTCAAATATAGTATAATGAGGTTATAAATAAAAAAAAGTGATAACAAAATATTTTTTTATTCTTGTTTTAAGTATGTACATAATACGGATATAATATGCATTTTTTTCATAAATCTCATTTTTAACTAAATTGCACCTCTCAAAAAATGCATCCCTTTCTTCGATTGAAGAAAAAAATATAAATTAACGATGACAGTCGAATTACTTTATTTTTGGCGCAAGTTAAAAAAAACCTTTAAAACCACCAAAACCATTCGACAAAATGACGAGCAGTCAGTTGGTACCTAACTCAAAAACAAAAGAGCTTACCGCAAAAAAAAATGCCATGCGCGCCAGTCTAGCGGCCACTAAGTTGACACGTGTCGACTATTCTCGTGGTAGAAGTATTCAAAGGAGACTGGTTGATTTGAATTTGACGCTCGTCATTTTGACGAACATTAGCTAACTAGGGTTAAAACATTGTTTTGAAAAACAGTTTTTAATATATTTTATTAAATACTTGGATGTTGTTGATACGAATAATGTCACTTACTCATTCAATATGGCACAAGATAACAAAAATATTGGAGGCTTAGATCTTCAATTGAGACTTAAAATTTCCTTAAAGAATTTATTTACTGGTGCGTACGGCCGTTAATAATATTATATGGAACATATTTATACTTTACTGGAAAAAACGGATGTATTGTATCGGTAAAAATCGTGAATTATTTATTTATCGGGAAATTGGGTGAAAATATTTCCCGGAAGGAGCAAGGAATATAATTCGATTCTATTCGAAGTGCGATACTTAAAATGTTTAACATGGGGAAAACTCAATCACATGTACAGATAACTTATAAAGGAATTTATATACAAGACACTTTAATAGTACGGTATATTACCTGATTTTCTAGAGCAGTTCTTGAGTACTATCTACGTAGTTCCTGTAAGCTCTTAACTAGAACTTCAACTTTGAGGTAGATTCTCCATTATGAATTGCTTAGAGACAATGGGAATATATAATAACAATATTACAAAGTTAAAATCCGTCATTCTATCAAAATATTTAATTTTTTTCTTTTTTGTCATACCGTAATTAATGATGCACATTTATAAATAACTAGGGGTTATATAACTGTGCTGAGTTCTTTAATGAATTCTCTTTTGTTTGAGAGTTTATTTGATCATGTTAGGGCCATAAATTACAGCAAAATTGACAAAAGCCATGTTTAAGATGCCACAGAAAATAGCTATTGACCATCTATTAGTTTTGCGGCTGCACGACATTGAGGCGCAGATTTGATCAAATTAATCTACTCCTCCTTTTGTTTGTTTCTAGAAATGAATCATGTCTGGTTTGCCACTTGAATTATTAATTATTGCATTCTCATCACAAAAAGATAAAAGGTAAACCATATTTGCAGGTTTTGGCTTGTACGATAGAAGTGTCAGAGGGCCATCAAAACAAAACGTAGAACTGCGAACAGGTTGAGATCTCGAGTTCTGTAATTTTTCGTTCATTTTCTGCTTACTTGACAGAATAGTGCCCACTAGATTTAATTTGTAATTTGAGCTGATCCTCGAGAGGTGCAGACTTTATTCATAGCTGAAGTTCTGTGAGATGATTGACCCTTATTCGTTGACCAAACATCTCGCGTCCATTCTTACCGTGAAGAGTATTTTCAGGAACACGATAAATTCGCCCTGAGTTGGCAGATTGCAAAGCATGAGCCGAATCAGATGCTAGGTGAGCTTTTGAAATTTCGAGTCGGCTTTTTCAGTGGGAGCATATTCTTGTAAAGGGAAAGCCTCTTCAATTACATAGTTATTCTCATCTTCGATTTGAATGTCGTCCAAACTGGCTGTCCTCGTCTTCAGAAGCTGATTCTCCCAGAGAAAGACTATCTTCTTGGTCTAAGATTTTCAAAATATCTTTACTGTTTAATATATTAGACCACGACATGTTGGTATCTGAAACAATGCAAAAAAAACATAAAATGGACGAACAATTAACGAAATTAAAACATATTATCTTAGTTAAAAGTTACACAAAGCCTAAACATACGTCTCGCAGGCGTACTATACCTCAAAAACTCAAAAATGGCTAGATTTACCTTAGTGATACAGGTACCATCGGTGAGCTCCCGTCGGCCACTGGGTTGGTTCAAGAGCACGAGGCGCTAACTTCAACCGTTAGAAAGAGAAATAGAATTTAAGTGTGTACGCCTCGCAGGCGTAGATAAGGCTTCTAGGGTTAAAAATTTTTTAAACGGTAAGCTGACGTGGTACAAAAAAACAGGTGAATGTATTACTATGCAAATACTGTAAATAACGTAAGACTTCATTCCCAAAGCAAGATAAATGTTTCAGTTCGCGATGGCGAAACAGTCAGCAGGGGTTATATCGTCACGTGTTTAGTCGCATATTATTTTTTTCCCAAAACGTAATATAATAATCGTAAACTTTCGCAATTCGGTTACTCCGTGTAATGTGATGATGAAAGAGATTTAGAGTCTTTTAAAATTTTGCTTTGTAGATAGATTTAACATATGAGGGGAGGCTTTACACATATGAGGAGGAAATTTTACACTGAAAAAACAATGTCTGGTAAATGATTGTTTATTAGTTGAAATTAGTAGTTAGTTGCAGTTGTGTCAAATAAACAAATTAAATAAACGTTTATTAGTAAGGTGTATGTATATAATTTAGGGTTAAATACGCAAAGTAAAAGTCTCAAAATATATTGAATTATTAACATAAAATAACCATTAAACTATTATTTTACAAGCAATAATTATTCGCCTGAAACACTCATCCACATTGAAAAATCTCCTGATAAAAGATACATGACGCCAACGGGACTCGAACCCGTGTCCCTTCGATTTCCGGTCGACAGCTCTGACCACTGAGCTATGGCGGCTTATCTCTTATCCGCGAAATAATTCAATATATACTAGTGTTTCATTCAACAATTACTGCTTGTTACATTTTTTTTGTGCTAAGCATAAAAAATCTTGTCTTAAACATTAGTTTACCAAAAAAATAATAATTAACCATTAAACTAATTAATAAATATATTAATTCTTTACCGATCTGATATGTTGTTATTTTATTATCCATGACACGCTGATGCGGCAGACGGCCGGTTGCTGTTGACTGAGCACATTCCGCACACCAATGATCTATTTAGAATCACAATATTGCTGTTATTCGGTGTTGCTAAGCTTAGTTACTAGATCTAAACATCCAAACACTCCCCATCGTTCCTTTTCCAATGCGTTGTTCCATTAAAAATGCATTTTTCACGAAAAAATTAAAAAAAAAAAAAAAAAATGCAAATTAAATCACATAGCATATTTTCCGGTCTCTACAATGGATGTCTCAAGAATATATTAAAAAAATAAGGTATACGTAGTTCTCTCCGAAATCCGCTGTATATTTGTCTCATTTCAAGCTGCGGGAGATAATTCAGAGAATTATTCGTAATATACTTCTAACACGGTCTGCGTCATGTATCGTAACATTATCCCAGCTCTGTTTACGTAATTTGAAAATTTATGGGGAAAGTAATACTCTCGTGCTACTATCAATGTGAACATTGCATCCCTGAGGTCATTATTCAAGGGTGGTCGAAGCATCGGGCTAGATAGTACCCTCCACTGCTTTAGTTACTGCTTCAATCCTGCTGTTTATGTTTATTCGTACAAAACACGCGAATTCTACCGCCTTCCACACATTACTACAGGCATCATTAAATAACCCGAGGAAAAAACACATTTGGTAAATAATTGAATTGTTGGTATTTTTGCAAACATGGCAATTTGTTTGGTAAATAAATCGGCGTTCTGTGATCAGCATAAATTTTAATAATCATTATTTTACGTTTTGTAATTATAACAGTAATAACTTTTTTAATATTTGAACTACTCGGAATTAGCATTTATTTGTGTACATTATTCTGCAACCTTTGTAGATTGAAAAATTATCTAATTATTTTACGTCTATTAAGGCTTTTACATACATATATAACAATATTTAAGAAATCATACTCTTAAATAGTGCAGGAAATATCTGTTCAAAACACATATAAATATAAATAAAAATACTGTTGAATTTGATCCATTCAGTATGTAAGTACAAAATATAAAAATAAAAAATCCAAAATAATTTTTTTCTTTCAGCCGACAAAATACTGTTAACGTGCAAAATACTTTAATACTGTCAATTTAAATAGCTTTATCAAAATATTCCCCCACTTGATGAAAAAAACTTCAATAAGGTATGCTTATATAGTGAAATTGATGTACTAAATATATCATCAACATCGGAGTATTTGTTTCCTAGCTGTTGAATCCGTCGCATAGGAGTGTAATATTGGGACGTTGATATAGAATTGCTACAATAATATGGTAGGTACTGTCTTATAACTGACCTGCTTGGGGTATGAAAAGAGATTACATATAATGAATCAGGGGTATCAAACATCATTGAATTAATGATTTTATACAAACAGGTTAAATCGGAAAGGATTCTACGATCAGATAATTTTATTAAATTTAATGTACAAAGTACCTTACTGTAATTAGGTTTTCTCTAGGTATGCGCATTTTAAAATTTACATATCTTAAATATATAATATATATTATTTTGGATTCTTTCAATCGCATGTGAATGAACCTCATAATTTGGGGACCAAACCGTGGAATTGTATTCTACATGACTTCTTACTAGTGACATTTATAATGTTTTTACAGTATTGACATTATTGAAATCACTAGATACAATTAAAATAAGTCCCAACATTTTCAAAGCTTTATTGGTTATTATTTCTATATGCTTGATAAATTTGAGTTTCGTGTCAAACCAAATACCTAAGCCATTAATTTCCGAGACAGATACTAACGACATATTATAAATGGAATAATAAAAAAATATTGGATTCTTTATTTGATAAAACTTCATAATTTGACATTTGCTTATGTTAAGTTGCAAGCGGTATGTTTGTCAATTCTTGTTCAATTCCCGTCGCGGTGCAAACAAGTAAAGTCATTCGTTTAACTAACTCTTTTTTTAATTCTTACTCTGACACCAAACGCCTCTGTCATAGGTCATTCCAAGTGGTTCGCTACGTTTGGTGACTTAGCTGGGGTGCCCGGGTTCATGTGGTGAGGTTTGTCCAGATCTAAGTGGCGGATACCACTAACTGCGTGGCAGGCCAGATGGCGAGAAACTGGCTGATGGAAACCTTTTGATCTCCCCAGCAGGACTCTCTCAGAACATTGCACTGCAGTTGGAGGGTTTCATTCGTACGTCCGTTACTCCTAGACCCACTGACCCCTAGATAACTATCCACCTATCATGCCTTTTTTCTTCCTCAGAACATCCTCGCCTTTTTTCCCTAAAAAGCATCTCCAATGATGTAATAGGCCCTGAAAGGAATTATTTTCAGGGCCTCTTGTGTGGAGCTAATGTAAAAAAAACTGGTAATTTTAATTCCCATACCACCTAGCGTGTGTTACAACCAATAAAGTTTTCAATTAATAAAAAAAATGCTCTTTATGTAACTTTCCACCGATATTTGTGTCTGAGAGTCGTGACCCCCACTCCATTTTTTATGGTGTACAAGAATCCTCCACTTTGATATGTACTGTTTTAATCACACTAAAAACAAAATAGTATTATTCAAAAAGAAACATTGACTCACATAGGAATCCAATTATTTGCAAAGCGGAACAAACTGAAAAAACGATCAAAAGGAAATAAATGGATAAAGGTATGTATATAGAAAGATGATACATTGCTGAGAAAGAGAAATATTCCGAGAAAGTCAATTCAATTTGTATCAAGTAACGAAAGATAATTTAACATTTTTTTCAAATCAAAGTATCAATATTTTTTCGTGAAACCAGATATTTAAAAAATATTTTTCATTACGTTTTATTTGAAATTCAATATGATTTTTATATCGATAGTAAGCAATAATAATTGATCATATTATTTACGTGTCTTATTTATTTGAAAACTGATCAATACCCGTAGGTTCGCTTAGAAAAAACTCATCCCTTTTAATCTACATCGATTTATTTTTTGTACTCAACATCCGATTTACGAGGGATCATTGGAAAAACTGTGATCTGAAAATTGATGTATTATATTTAGATAAGACATGAAGCAAAAAAATAGTTTCCGCTTTTTAACCTCCAGCTGACCTCCAACTTTCCCAAAGCTCAAACTAAAATTACCTAAACATGTCTACGCGTCCCGCTTATCGCGTTCTTATAATAGTGGAACAAGTTTCGACGAAATATTAGTACCCAGTTACACCTCTAATTGTAGTTCTATGGTTCTGAAGGATTTGCGAGAAATATAGTTTTTGCAATGTTCAGACAATTTTAGTTTTTGTATGTATTCAAAAGTCTAATTATTCAATTTAATATATTATTTATTTTAATATTATTCATTTTGATTGACAGTTTGACAATGCTTTCATAATACGAAAGTTATGCAAAGCATAACTTGTTTACATATACTGTTCTTTAAATTGAATAATATTAAAAAACTTTCTGAAATTAAAAATTCTTTCTAGGGAGAAATTCTGCAAATTACACTATTTTATTTTCGAAATTTTTATGAAAACTTACTACTTATCTACGGTGTTAATAAATGAAGAGATTTTTTTTTTATAACCATCAATCAATAATCATAATCACAAAACGCAAACATGACAGCGCTTTCTTAGTATTGAATGATAATTTTGAAAATAAAAATATATCGTTTGCATTAGCGTAAGCTTTTAGACTCTGGGTCCAGATGATGCTCGTTTAAGACCCTGTGAAGACAAATCCAAATCTTGTTGAAGTCTTTTGCTAAATAAGTCCTTGATTCCCCATCAAACGATCGTATATATTAAGAACATGAATTCACATAAAAACTCATAATATGGAATGTTTGCAGCGCGTTCCAGAGCGGTATATAACCCAAGGACGGGTTATTTCGCAGAATTTGAACAATAAATCAACTTTCAAAGTTGATTTTCGTGTTGTGTGAAGGTTCTATTACGTATATATGTTTGTAATATATGGTTCTATTGCATATATATTTTAATATTTATATATTACTAATCCCTGCTACACAGGAACACTTCGGATTCTAGAGTTATTTTTACAAAAAATTTGTTTCGTTTAATCCGATCGAGTCCTTGCAGTGGGCCTTGAAGGAGTAACCTTATCTGAATAACCAGGTGCTTCATAACCGTCTACTTTCATATCCAATTCCCTCTAGCCGCGCAACGTACGAGTAACTAACGTAATGGGGAACGCCGCGTTTCTCCTAGCGCCAGATCATATCACATAAAAATGTACTTGTAACTATTTTTGTAACAACTACAGCATGGACCGACATGGTTAACTTTGTTAACAATTTTACATAGCTGAAGGGGATCTTATAAGGTTTCCACTTAAAGAAAAAGTGACTTGCATCTCCGAAACGAGTTGAAAGGAAAATTTCCAACATTTGACTCTTCCAATATCAGATAATATTATGTGTTCTGTAAGCGCAGATGCTCTCCACTGCCACAAAGTGAGCCGAACTTTTATACAATTTCCGCGTATTGAAGGTTATGTTAGGTTTCCTCACTATTGTAGCGTAGGTATTTATAAATTGTTTGCCGTCGAACAACGTTAATAACGGTTCTAGGGAGTCATTCAGATATTATAATAACAATATTTGATAAAATTTTCTACTATTTTAGACGTATTTTAAAAAGTAAGTTCCCTACTAAACTCATATAATGTCAGAGTTATCTCATTACCCGCTCAGGTAAGAATGATACCTACATATTTACAATTTTTTTTTGTTCTCTTTTCTACTTTGTTATTTTTTTAATAGTAGATTATGAGTATATTTATATTTATATTTATATTTATATTTATATTTATATTTATATTTATATTTATATTTATATTTATATTTATATTTATATTTATATTTATATTTATATTTATATTTATATTTATATTTATATTTATATTTATATTTATATTTATATTTATATTTATATTTATATTTATATTTATATTTATATTTATATTTATATTTATATTTATATTTATATTTATATTTATATTTATATTTATATTTATATTTATATTTATATTTATATTTATATTTATATTTATATTTATATTTATATTTATATTTATATTTATATTTATATTTATATTTATATTTATATTTATATTTATATTTATATTTATATTTATATTTATATTTATATTTATATTTATATTTATATTTATATTTATATTTATATTTATATTTATATTTATATTTATATTTATATTTATATTTATATTTATATTTATATTTATATTTATATTTATATTTATATTTATATTTATATTTATATTTATATTTATATTTATATTTATATTTATATTTATATTTATATTTATATTTATATTTATATTTATATTTATATTTATATTTATATTTATATTTATATTTATATTTATATTTATATTTATATTTATATTTATATTTATATTTATATTTATATTTATATTTATATTTATATTTATATTTATATTTATATTTATATTTATATTTATATTTATATTTATATTTATATTTATATTTATATTTATATTTATATTTATATTTATATTTATATTTATATTTATATTTATATTTATATTTATATTTATATTTATATTTATATTTATATTTATATTTATATTTATATATAATTTGTACATTTATTTATAACAATTACAGGTAATAAAGCCTAAGACGTTATAATTGAACCATTTATGCAGTGTATATGCAATGCCAAAAATCTTGCAAATGCGCTATAGGACACAAAAAATAAATCTAATTTTTTATCTACCGCATTCAAAAAGCACGTAGCTCTCCCCACAGGTGAGTTCATTAATAAATTAGTGCGGCTTGCTCTACTATATAGAAGATTGTGATGACGTCCTCGAGAGTGAGACTCTGGTACAAAAAAATTTAATTGGGCCAGTATCTCATTATTAGAAAAGTGACCGTTTATTAGTTGGAAAAAATATTTAAGCAAAGCAATACGTCTACGTGTCTCTAGAGAGTGGTAATTGGTCATGCCTAATATATAAATCGATGGGTAAAGCCAAGGGTAACGTCCATAGAGCCGCGAGAATAAAAACCTTAAAAAATTTTTATGGACTCTTTCAATGCGTAAAGTGTATGTTAATTCATGTGGAGCCCAGATGATCGAGTTTGATTCAAGTACACTTAGGACTAGTGTGTTATATAATAACGTCAGTGTTTTTGTGTTACGAAACGGATATGAGTTTCTAATTACGAAGCCGAGAAGCCTGTATCCTCTGCTTATTAAATCATCGATGTGTTGGTGAAAAGTTAGTTTGCTGTCGTAAATAACTCCTAGATCTTTGATTTGGTTTAGGTGTTGGAGAATAATTTCGTTGATTGTATATTCAAATACATGCGGTTTCTTTGATCTTGTATACCAGACGATATTGCACTTGGGTGTACTGAAGTTCAAGCCTTTGGCCCAGTTTGAGACGCAGTCAATGTCACGTTGAAGGAGAATACAGTCAAGATGGTTTTTTATTGAGCGATACAGTTTCAAGTCATCTGCAAATAGTAAATACAGCGAATGTGTGATGACTGAACCAATATCGTTGATAAAAATCAGAAACAGAATTGGTCCAAGGATAGACCCCTGAGGAACTCCAGAAAAAACTATGAATTCCGATGAACTGGAACCCTTATAATAAACAAACTGTCTACGATTTCGAAAATATGAAGCAAAAAAAACAGAGAAGTCTTTTGGAAAAACCAAATGAAGCTAGCTTATTTAGAAGAATGTCGATGTCAACCTTGTCGAATGCTTTTTCCAGGTCGAAATAAGCAACATCCACCTGTCCCCGATTGTCGAGAGTTTGTGATAAGAAATCTGAGATGCATAAGAGGTTTGATGTTACTGACATCTGGGGTCTAAAACCATATTGACGGTCATCAAGAATTGGATTAACGTGATTAAGTATATATTTATGTAGAATTTTCTCGAATATTTTCATGATGGAACATAGAACGGCAACTGGTCGATAATTCCGGATATCGCGTTTGTCACCCTTCTTGTAGATAGGGGTTATTTTAGTTAATCTCCAGATGTCTGGGAGAATCCCGTTTTTTAGGCATACATTGAAGAGATGACATAATGGTGGTATTAAAAGGTCGGAACAACCCTTTAGTATAAATGTTGGAATATTGTCAGGACCGATGGAGTGAGGTTTCTTTAAATTTGAGAGTGCCTCCATAACATCTTTTTCTGAAATACTGACCAGGTCGAATGAGGGCCCAATCTGTACAGTGTGAAGGGTAGAGTCAATATTGAGAGTTGGTTGGACATTTTTATAAACAGATGAAAAAAAGGTCGCAAAACTATTAGCGATTTTATCATCAGTAGTCAATTCTTCTCCGTCAAGAATCATAGACTTAAATGAGTTGTTGGATTTTTTTAGATCCTTAATGTACTTCCTAAACTGTTTGGGATCGATAGACAATTTTTCTTCCATTGAATTTAAATGATTTTTAAAAGCTTTACTGATTTCACGTTTTACGATGGAGCGATAGGCTGAAAAACTAGCATAGTCCAAGTTGTGACGAGTTTTTTTCCATTGCTTATGAAAAATATGTTTAATTTTAATATTTGAAATAATACTATTGGTGTACCATTTAGGATATACTCTGTGTGTCGTAGTGCGAGGTGTGGAAATGGGTATACACTTGTCGAATATATTGTAAATTGAATTGTAAAAATTTGTACATAATGCATTTATGTCTGTTGAACTTTGGCAGACCGGTTGCCATGAGCATTTAGAAAGCAATTCATATAATAAGTGGAAATTTCCTTTGTTGAATCTCCAGGCGTTTATGGTTCTAGCTCCATGATAGGAGGAAACTTCTATTAGACTTGGGTTTAGACATGAACTTGAACCACCTGAGTGAGCTATGTAGGATTATTATTATATTGGTTATGTAGGAATGCAAAAAATACCAGATCTGTTAAGATTATATTTTAAACTATACATGGATTTTTGGATAACCCTGTTAGTTAGTTTGCGTAAATTTAACGTTCATGCAAGCCGTTTACGCGGAATACCATTTGGCGTCTTAACGTATATGCTTACTTGTGCAAATTATAATTTGTGCAAGTAAGATTCAGAGTGTAAACTTTAGGTGTGAGCTTTAGGGTTCTACAGCATGTATATAATAATTAATCAATTAATTATTTACTATTTAATTAAAAATTATAATAATTAATTATTAATAAAATGTTAAATAATTCACTGATTAATTATTACATACACACGAACATCATAATTAATAAATATAATTATTTATTATTAAGTTCATGCTATTTTGCACGTAATTTAATCAATAAATTTTCTGTATCATGCTAACCATAATACGGAAAATTTGAGAGTTTTAATTGAAAAATATTACAGTTTGGAAATTAGTTAGGTACTTTGTAATGGAAAATTATAAAAATTACAACATTATTTACATACGGTTTGGGCTATTTGTTAAAAGAGGTTTTTGAAAATTAACAAAGTTTTCCGTTTTATTTGGAAATTAGTTACGACCATTTATTTGAAACTTGATGTGGTTTGTGTGAATGTGGGTAGTGGTAATTTTTTTTTTAATTTTTAATTTTCGCCTGTAAATCATTCATAAATCTTTTTGGAAATTCTACGAATTATTCTGATGATATTGAATTCTGAATATTAGGCATTTCATTATGTATTTATATACAGGGTGTGACAAAAATAGAGTCAAACGGATGTCTAGGGGTGAAGAATCCCTAGGGGTACCCAAATCACCCCCCATATACGTTCCCAGATTTTTATAGTTTTATAATAATAGATTATTGGCAACAGAGACATGAATTATTGAAATGCATATGTGTCTGTGACTAATAATCTCTTTACAAATGAAAATACTGTTTAATGTTTTATCAACCGTATCTAAAATACATATTTACTACGTAAAAAATGCCATTTTTGCAAGAACCAAATGGTGACAATATTTTTTATGTCTGAAAGCTCTTTGGCTGTGCCTGAAAACAAATTGATTCCATTGTCAAGCGGGTTGAGATCGATTGACTCGCCAAGTGCTAGGGATTTGAATTTATGCCAACCACTTTAACGTTGTTCGTGTCACACGCGTAGAAACACCATACTTTAGTAACTCTGTTACCTAACGAGGTTGGCTTTTCCAGAAGATTTCCGTAACATCAGCTCAGTCACCGTGCCTGCGCTAATGGTGTAACATACTCCATGAATATCCAAGCGTAGGTCAACACGTTATTCACTATCCTCTTTTTAGACCACATATTAATCACGTTGATGGGGTTGGCCAACGAAAAATCTTGTAATGAGCTTCCAGCTAAGATCATTATCAATTGTGAATTTTCGCGTCTATCATGGAATATATTATGTTTACCAAAAGAAAACTGATCATTTAAGATGATAACTTATACATACGAGGGTAATCCCAAAAGAAAAGTCTTCAAAGAGCAGGGAAAGTAGGGAAACCTTTCATGCGACTGTTGGCAATTCTGTTGTGTTTGTTGTTTCTCCCAAATAAACCTATACGCACATCATTCGAAAGCGTAGTATTTGCTTGACAGCCGTTTTTAATGGGACTCCCGCTGTGTCAACCCGCTTAGTGCGAAGTTCTCGGAGTTATTCGATTTTTGAACGCAAAAGGTGTTAAGTCGATTGAAATTCTATGCAAATTTAAAAAAAAATTATTGCAGAAACAAGAAGTACATAATAACATATAGGACAAAAGTTATACAAGTTATTCTCGAGTAAACACTTTATTCGTGCATAACATGTTTGCTCAGCGAATTACCTATGCGTTGAACAATTTTGTCATCAATAAATTCGTCTAGACGAAATTTCCAGTATACGTAGATATAAACATTAGTGTACATAATGCTTACACTCATGAATAACGATAATTTTTATCAATATGTATATATTTTTTTTTTTTTAAAAGAAAGAAAATCATTCCCATTGCATCTATAGAAATTTTGGTTACATGGTGGGTGTATATAAATTTTGCTGGTATTATTAAGCTTAATAATCAATGTCTGTTTATCAATATTCTAACATTAATAAGTTTATGATAAGTTAAAACATACGATAATAGTAGAAACATAATTGAAAGGTTGCACAAAATTATTCACATTCTCGTCCACGTGGCTCACTGACCCATGAGGTAGCTGTGTAAGTAAGATCTGCCTTTCTGTGCATAATTATAATAAACAAAACGTTTATACTCAAATCATCGTTTATTGATCTATAAAGTATGTGAATATATGTTTTTTTAAGACGTACATTTTTTCACGAAGTTCCTTATTCCATGTAATTTGCTGTGTATTGTATTTAAAACTCGACCTCGTTAACTTTAATTAATTCATTCGTATAAATTACAAGATATCCCTTTGGGAATTAGTGAGTTGAAATATTTGGTTTCCCGCACAGGGCTAATTAAGTTAATAGTAATTTAATTTCATATTATTCCCGGTGAGTGTCATATGTAAACGACGGTAGCTCAGGCTACGTGCTTTTGTACAAGCCCCGAGATGTCACCACCGTAATAATATTTAGGGCTTCCGATGTTACAGCATGCCAGGATGCGAAACAAACTGTGTTGCCATAAGGGGTGACTCAGTAACCCTACGTATTTTATATCATTTTTTAAATTATTTTATTTTAAAATGTTCTCATAGCTTATTTTAACTCATAGCGCATTTAAAGTGTTTCCGTGAAATTTTCCGTGAAATAATAATTATCATAATATAGCTAGTTTTATTAAAAAAATCTTCATTCATGAACGAAGGTGGTATCCGTGGGGAGGAAGGGATTATACTGAAATACTGTTGTATGAACATTTTATTTCTACTTGTGGACATTACCCCCTCATGTACTTTTGGTAATAGCGCGAGCAAGATGGCGCATATCATCCACTACTGGGTGGATATAGTATCACCACATACATATGGAGCGCGTAAGCAATATTATTTTTGGCAAGGAATGATCCCTACATACAGAAGGGAGGAGATAGGCATGGAGCGATGGGCCTACCGGGGTCCTAGCCCGGCAGCCCTCTATTTATCTGACCCCCTCTCCTGTCTACAATAAATTCAAATAACGCTTGGCCAGCAGATTAAGGTTATAATATCTTCTAGGCCACGCCCACATGTATTAATAAATTACTTGTCTGTGACGATTGTACGGCCAGCAATATAGTGAAAGGGCTTTGCCCGCCAATTTAAACAAAATATATTGTATGCGTCGTGTGTAACAAGCTTTAATCGTAGCTTCAGATCTAAAAAGCCAGGTACTCTTCACACCTTCTTCCTGCCCCTATCTTTCCTCTCACTATAACTTTCATCCTCACAACATATCCCAATTGGGGATGCCATAGTTTCACTTGTGCGGTATACACATAACAAAATCTATTACGGGTAAGTCTTAAGAAATTTCTTGTGTAGATAGTTTCTTGTGTTGTATGGAAAAAAAAATTTTTTAATAAAAATTGTGGTTTTTTTAGGAGGCTGAAGAACGAAAAAAATAAACACAAAAAACCTTGTTGAATTTAATCACAGGGGTCTAAATTAAGCGAAATCGACAAACGTCGCTCGCAGAAATTATCTTTGGGCATTTGTGGGTTATTAATATTTGTGCCGATTTTATTTTAAATTTTGATACTATTGGAGCAAAAATGCATTCAATCGTGTCTTCATTAAAATGATTTTCTCTTTAGTTTATTTTTAGTTTTATACACTGTGTTTATAGTTTTTGTACGATATTGATGATATTCACTTAATGTGATACATGGAGGATAGTATATTTAAAGATTTTTACTACCTCTATTCGCAACGGGGAGGTTAATGTCATCAGATTCAATTATTTTAAGATTAATCCTTGCGGTAGGTACTGCTTTGACCCTGCAAACAATCTGCTGGTCGGTAGTTAAGCATTTTAATTACTTTTTTTGTCACTAATTCGCTCATCTTTTAACGATTTTCTCTGATGCTAACTGAACACATGACCACAGATAAACTTTATTTTGCTATAGGTAATATTGAAATATGTCTTGCCTTCGAAATATTTTAAATAATTTTATGAGAATTTTTTTTTTAGTTTTTTTTTCAGAATTTACACGGTGGCAAAAGGATGATGTCCTACCACAAATGCGTGAAATGAGAGTCCAAGATCTAAAAATTGCCAAAGCGCTTATAAAAATGCATCAACCTTAATGTCGATAATGAAGAAAATAAATAAAAGTTTAAAATTTCAAAAAAGTTGACACAATAAAAAAATACATGTTTCTCTGAATTCCTACAAAATAGTAGTTCTTACTTTTGGGATAACGCTCGGAACTTCAAATGTTTAGATCTAGGCGACATACAATATGCAAAAGCTTACTATTGAAATTTTAAGTTCAATGCTATTATTTTCTGTTATTTTTATCAGGAGTATTTAAAAATGTACAGGTATATTGTAATCAAGCCAGTAAGCTATACTTTTCTCTAATACGGAATGGAAAAGCTGTTTTCTGGATATGGCGTCTTACGCAAGCAAGTAACGTGATGTTATTTATTAATTGTTATTCTGTCTTTTTATTTATTATAATTATATTAAAACAAAATATTATTATGTTATTATTTTGCTACTGGAATTATACCTAGCTTTCTCATTAAAAATTTAGGCGTATTAGATCTATCAAAAAATTTATATTTTCGTAGAAAGCAATCACTTTGTGGTTTAACATTTTAATGAAATAAAAACAATATTTTTTGTTTAAAACCACGAATTTTTATTAATTTTAAGACCGACCGGTTTCGCTACACTCGAGCATCGTCAGGGTACAAAATTAAACTAATCAATAATACAAAATGTGTCATTATATATACATACAGAGGGAGATAGAAAGTAAAACCAAAATGAAACAACAATATATTAAAAGAAAACAATTAGTGTACATAAATATTATAATAATAGAGAATAGGCATTAATAATTGTAAGGTGATTAAGGGATACTGGGAATTTTACAGTTTACAGGGAATATTCCCAGTATTGGGCTTTTTGACAAATCTAATTGATTATTCAGAATTAAACTTTTGGTTTTAATGGCTTTCTTAATTTCTAGTGCTTCTAGGTTATTCAATTTGTTACTATGGTCTTTTCTATGGAGAATCTTAGCACCGGTGCTTTTATTGAATGTATGATCTTTTTCAATAAGATGATTGGCAAACTCTGAAAAGCCATTGCTATTTAGGCATCTAAGATGTTCTTTAATCCTAATGTTGACATTGCGCGTTGTCTTCCCAATATAAAACGCTGGACAATTGTTACAATTTAATTTATAAATTCCTGCATGACTAAGTGTGTCATCTTTATCTTTAGAATTGACTAAAAATTTACCTAAATTGTTGTTGGTATAAAACGCCGGTTTGACTTCAGAAGGAAGGTTAACTATACTGCAGGAAGAAAAATTATTGATGAATAGAATACGGCGCCATTGGAAAGGAAGATTATTATTATTAATATTATGTGGACTCGCGAATAAGAAGTTTTTAACTGCTAATTGTTTTAGTTTTTTACTTAAAATTCTATCAATAAAATCTGGATCGTATCCATTATTAGACGCTATTTTTTTTTAATTATTGATAATTCGTTAGAGAAATTAATATTAGTTAATGGAATCGTGACCAAGCGATGGACCATTGAGTGAAATGCTGAGTGTTTGTGTGAAAACGGATGATTGGATGTATTATGTATGACAATATCGGTGTAGGTAGGTTTCCGAAAGATGTTAAAATCGATTTTATTATTTATGAGAGATAAGGATAGGTCTAGGAAGTTTAAGGATTTCATTTTGGTTTTACTTTCTATCTCCCTCTGTATGTATATATAATGACACATTTTGTATTATTGATTAGTTTAATTTTGTACCCTGACGATGCTCGAGTGTAGCGAAACCGGTCGGTCTTAAAATTAATAAAAATTCGTGGTTTTAAACAAAAAATATTGTTTTTATTTCATTAAAAAAATTATATATATAAATGCAAAAATCAGTCTTTTTAAATTCATGTAGGATTACGAAAGATTTTTTGATGTTGAGGGATCAGTAGGATTTATAGTCCCTGTTAGGAGTTCTACCGAGCCGAACCCTCTGTTATGAAAATATCTGAAGTTGGTGAATTATTTTCCCATTTGATCTCTGGTGAGTTGACGTGTTGTTCTTGTATTTTTTTTATATTTATTATGCTTATATAATGCACTTACATTATGTGGATTGACTAGATGATCATTTGTGGAAAAGTGTGTGGAAGGGTTTAGTTTATCCTATTGGGAAGATTTAACCCGAACATTAAGTCGGAAAATATAAAAAAGATCTTCGAATATTTTAGTTTGCACAGGTGTTTTGACGTTAAAGGTCATCCAAGAATAAAATAAAATATAAAAAACGTTGAAGTTTTATTTCGAGTTCAAAAATGCGTCAGAACATTACATCTGTGTTGTGCGTTAGTTAGTCCTGCGTCAAATCTTGTTCACAAAAGATTCTTTGAATTTGAGTGTCAACTTTTTTCAAAATTGGAATCAGCTGTGTGAACATTTCAGACAAAAGATAAAATAACTACCTATAATATACTATTTTATTATTTCAAAAGCTGGAAACCGATTTGTGAAGAATTAAGAATTCATACTATCCCGTGATTTTTTTTTCACGACAGCTGCGCTAGTAACTAGCGCAGCTGTCGTGACTTGTGTTTGTTATAATTAATTGTTAAATAAAATGGACATTATTCACAAGACATGGACAGGACATCGCGAGAATTTTCAAAAAAAATTAATTAAAGGTTTGATAAATAAGCAGATCGTTTTACAGTGACTTCTTGATCTCGTTTTTTAACGTTTATTTTTTTTAATTTAGAATCTTCACAGTTTTAGATTGGAACTAAAATAAACGATCAGTAATGTTTGCGGTAGTAAATGAAATTTGAGTTCTCAATGACGTCTAAATTTTATTTTTTTAAATGTCTTCAATTAAAAATCCCGAATATTTTCATTGAATCCATGCAAATTCAGCAAAATCAGACTCGAATAAATTACACCATTAAGATAATTCTTCAAACTCAAGAACAATAAAGCCATTTCTCTAAAAAAAATGATTTTATCCGCGAAATTCATTGATCTGTCACGTTCCAATGCGATCAATTTTGAAACTACGTCACGCGTAAGCAATCGCTTTTTTGTAGGTACCTTTTCATCTTGATCCTATATATGTAAGATAAGCACATAAAGCCGTATTTATTTAGGGGGAGTTCTTGTATATGTTTCTCCTCAGGGAAAAGAGGGAAAACGTTCACTGGCGTTGAGGATGCTGCGTTGAAATCCTACGTAGTTAAAAAATGATGATCTGCAGAAATATATTTTGCTGAAAAAACACAATATAATAAAGTGTTCAGCCGAGTTTTTCAAAGAGCAACCCATACAAAATCACAGCATGTATAATTGTAATATTACTTCCATGATTGAAACTGAGTAATTTTGTTACTACGGAATTAAAAAAATTCTGTTTATAATATACGTATTCTAAATTAGAAAAAACTAATGCGGTTGTTAAACATGATTGAATTATCGAATTGATTATCTTCAATGTACCCATCTAGAATTGTATGATTTGGTTATTTTTCATATTTTTTACTTATTCTAGGTCTACATAATTAATCCACAACTATTATTTTTTATGTGAATACCGTATTCCAACTGATTCGCCTGGAGCAAGTGGGACTACGGCATCTCTAATGGAGGTATGTTGGGAGACTGAAGGGCGTGAGGAAGGGAATGAGATGTGAAAGAACAAGCTGGCTCACCAAACACGAATAAATGGTTTGAATCTGAATGGTGGTAGTCTTTCACCAAGGCGTATCTATTACTTATAATTGTAATAGTTTTTAATTTTTTTATTATTTTTAGTTGGTAGTTTATCTGTTATTTTAGGTGTTCAATACGTGAAACCCTTTTAAAAATTGAAGTACATAGAATTTTTGAAATCTAAAATCAATTCATATTTCCATATCCAATAGAAAATAATTAACACACAACACAGTCATATTCATTGTGAACATACAACAAAATCATAAACCTAGTTAACTTTTGTTGTCTTCTTAGTGTTAAAAAAAAGAATATAACTTGTGGATGATTTATCCTTTATTAATTAATTTAAACAATACAACTTAAAATATGTAAGTACAATTTCAAAGGGAAACTATTAAGTGAACAATACGACAAGCAAGTGCTTGGATTCGATACACGGAATAGAGTGTCGTCTGGAAGCTGGAGTTGGGGTTTATATAGTCCATGCTGGTGCGATGGAGTGGGGCGTCATCTTCCTATTTTCGGGCTGCGTGTCAAAGCGTCAATGTGTCATTCCGATAATGGGGTTATTGTACCAGTGCATGTGGAACACGTGGTCTTTCTTAAATCGATCCTTTGTTTTGGGATTGCTGCGCGTGTGGCCGCGTGTTGTTTTAAGTTCATCTAAATGTTCGTTTGTTTATTAATGGTCTTCTCCAAGTAGCCGTAGAAGGGTACGTGTTGATATGTCGTTTCAGGGATTGTGATTAGAGTATATCGTCCCGGTGATTGTCCTTGTCCGGATGCAACTGCTATCCATAAACTATTAAGGTTTAATAGTTTATTTTAGGCGAGATGAAGTGCTGGTTGTAATGGGCGTGCTGCGATGTCTTCCTGTAGGTGAGGGTCGTCTTGGGTGGTTAACTCTCCCCCCCTAAAATTGAAACTCCTTCGCACTGTGAAGAGTTTATATCTTCTCCAAAGGATATATCCGATGGCCGTAATTATCAAGCAGCTGGTAAGTGTGATGTGTATAGTTCCTTCAAATCCCGTCGTGGTGGTAGGGATATCGAATTCTCTGCGTGGTTCTTGTATTTCATCTACATGTAGGATGGGTAGTTTTAGTACATGTAATTCTTCCTTTGAATATGTGATGAGTAATGTTTCTTGGTTAACGATTCTTCCCATAGTGAAGGTTTTGCCTTGTATACTGCACTCGTCATTTGTTACAAGTACAGATTTGGAAATTACTATATTTTGTTGGTGTTGAGGGCATTGTGCTTGTAATGCTGTTGGTTCGTTGCGAAACAGGTACATCATATTATCTCCAATGACATGTGTATATTCTTCTGGACATATAATCTGGCGTAGACTACAGTTTTGTTCGCTGTGGTTTTCTAGTACGGTAGTTGTGCAGTCATCAATAGAGTTGAGTTCCTTGTTGCATATGCTGAGGCTGTCTGTAATAACTTGGCACTTGTGTGCATTATACATCTGCTTTCCATCTCTCAATAATCGTCTCGGTAGGAGGTGGGGTTGGAAACATTTATTGTTAGTTTTGGAAATGATGGGAATTATTTCGTTATACATATAAACGGTGCGTTCTACTAAAGTTAGAGAGAGAATAAAGTGTAAAGTTTGTTTAACTTTAACGAATTTAACTTGCAAAAAGCGTTGAATAATATCAAAATCTTTAGAAGGTAGTTGTTCAGGATTTACATGTGAAATAGATTCCATAAATACCTTCGGTTTTATAATGCTAGGGTGGTACATTCCATGAGAGGCAAACGTGATAGCTTCCGTAATTCTAGTTATTAACTCGGTAATAGTTTCCGTCTGATAAATCAAATGTGTAATCAACAAGTCTGTTTTATCTTCATAATGGTCATGGCTCATTTGAGACCAAAGTACCAATTGATTATGTGAAATATTTTTTAGTTTGCCGTAATAATCCTCCAATGTTCTTGAACTCAACGAGATTCTCTTTTCATTTATATTTTGGTTAGTTTCAATTCGTTGCACTAATTTATCCAAATCATTATCATCTAAGTTTCCCGTAATTCCTTTAATTATTGAACCGAGTCCGTTTATTAGGCCTCTTTTATTCCTATTTATAACTAAATTATCAATTATCTGATTATTATGATCTATTAAATATTTCAAACGTTCTAATCCTACGTGTGGTAAGGTTACATTGTTACATTTTATAAGTTTATCGTAATTAATTCCTAGTTGTTGCGATTGTTCAATTAGTTTAGATAAATCTAGGGTATGAATGACGTGCCACTGTCCTTCGACGGCTCGTGCATTTCCCAGGGACGCGACGATGAAGTGCTCATTGTCTGCTAATTGGCGGATCCGTAGCGCTTGCGTCATGGCCGTCAGCCTGAAACAATTTAACACTGTCTTTGTGAATTGTTGTTAGGCCTCTCAGACTTTTATATTCAAGTACATTATGTGGTAGTATTTTAGTAATAGTGAACGGTCCTTTAAATTTATTTTTATGTTTACCCCGTGCGGTAACCTTTATAAGTATCTGTTGTCCCACGGACATTTCTTGCTGCGTACGTGTTTTGTTTACTCGTTCGCGTGTTTTATTTTTTGTTTTATGCTGTAAATCATGTATCAATTTTTTGAGTTCTTTACATTGATTTGCGTGGTCGGCTACGTAGCTTTGGGTAATCACACCATTAGGTTGTGGTACTCTGTTCCCATGACAAAAGTGTACCTCGTTTGGTGTATGTTTAGTTACACCATGTATGTTATTATTATAAGCATTCAAGGCTAAATTAATTTGGGTTTCGGATGTTACGTTCGGTATTGCCGTGCGTATTAATCTCAATATTTCTGTCAGAGTGGAGTGAAAGCGTTCTATATCAGCTTTTGATTGTGAATGACCAGTAGTAGTCACATGTGTTTTAATATTGTACGTTTCTAATAACTCTCGTGTCGTAGTGGACGTGAACGTGGTTTCACGATCTAAATGTATTTCTTTCGGTATACCGATTAACGAAAATATTTTAACAAGTATTTCACATATGGCGACATTGTTGTCGACAGTGATTAAAGTACAAGATGCCCATTTAGAGAATCTATCTACAATGGTTAAGAATTTTTGACGTCCGAAATGGTAAGTATCAATCTGCCATATTTCCATTGGACAATTGGGGGTAACGGTAGCTTCTAATGGGGCAGACTTTGGGTGTCTTTCGTATTTAGAGTTTTGACATATTATACATGTTTTTAAAAAATCTTTTATTTTGGTCCGCATGTTATTGAAATAGTGCGTCCGTTTTATTTTACTAAGTAAGGCATCTAGGCCCATATGACGTTGGTTCTCGATATGCGTCGAACGAATTACTTCTTTTTGTTCTTCTAAATTTATGGGTTCAATCTTAACATTTGTGAAACGTATTAATTTTAACGAGTTCTTATCAATATTTTTTCTATAGCATTCGCTTAAACACTCATATAGTCTATCATTATTTATAATTACTGCGTATTTATCCTTATCTAAACATGTTTTAATCAATTTTAAAAATACCGCTTCCGCATTTGCTAAAGGAATGCACCATACAAGGTCCGTACCTTTTTCTTTAGCTCTTAAACTATTCTTCTCAATATCGCTTAATTCGATAAAAATCCTATTCATACGCGGGGGTGGGTGTTCGTTACGAATTGGGATTCCACCCTCATGGTCATCCACATTGCTATGCACGGTGTCAGTGACACTCTGGGCACCCGAGGTGGCTTCTACTCGTAATGAATCGTGCTCCTCACCGTCCTCACTATAATGAATTTCGACCCTTGAAAGTGCGTCGGCTACATGATTATTACAACCTCGCTTATGTCTAATTGTATAATCATATTCTTGGAGTTTAAGTCTCCACCTAGTAAGTTTAGCATTGGGTTCTTTCAATTTGGTTAACCATACTAACGGTTGATGATCCGTTTCTATAATAAAATGTTTACCATAAATATACGGACGGAATTGCTGGAGGGACCATAGTATACCAAGCAATTCTTTTTCCGTCGTATTATACTTGGTTTCCGTTTTCGACAGTGTCCTAGAAATATAGGCAATAGGTTGAGATTTTTGGCTCAACACAGCCCCCAGAGCAATGTTACTTGCATCTGTGGTTACAGTGAATTCTTCGTTAAAGTCGGGATATTTTAATATTGGGGCATTCATCAGTAATTCTTTACATAGCCTAAATGCATTTAGAAACTTTTCGTCTTGGTTATTTATTTTTACGTTTTTTCGGGTACATTCTGTGAGTGGTTTCGTCACTCTGCTTAAATTTGGGGCGAATTTACGGTAGTAACCGATTAGTCCTAGAAAAGATTTTATATCCCTGACTGTCTTTGGTAAGGGAAATTTTCTTATAGCATCAAGTTTTGCGGGATCAGGTTGCAGTCCATCACCATTAAGAATATGGCCTAAGAATTTAATTTCTTCCTTGACAAATTCACATTTATTGATATTTATTTTTAAATTTGCTTCCCGCAGGGCGTTGAAAACTATTTCTAAGCGCCTGAGGTGTTCTTCTTCGTCGTTGGCATATACTATAACGTCATCTAAATATACCAAACATATTTTCCCTATGTATTTACGTAATACATTATTCATCATACGCTGAAATGAAGCAGGAGCATTTTTTAATCCGAATGGCATTCTAACAAATTCGTAGTGTTGATTAGGAATAGTGAATGCTGTCTTTTCTATGTCTTGATCAGACATTTTGATCTGGTGGTACCCACTTGTCAGATCTAAAGTTGAAAAGTATTTATTACCATGTAACTGTGAAAAAATGTCTTCGATGTTTGGGAGCGGAAACTTGTCACTACGAGTCTGTTCGTTGAGTTTCCGATAGTCTATGACCATCCTCCACTTTTTTATACCCGATTGGTCGAGTTTTTTCTCGACGATGTGGACAGGGCTTGCCCAAGG
Source organism: Hesperophylax magnus (assembly GCA_026573805.1). Classification (NCBI taxonomy): domain Eukaryota; kingdom Metazoa; phylum Arthropoda; class Insecta; order Trichoptera; family Limnephilidae; genus Hesperophylax; species Hesperophylax magnus. The sequence goes on along the minus strand of JAIUSX010000014.1, from coordinate 25,870,288 downwards.
CGAATCGCTTGGTCGGATGATTCCATCCTTCAGAAGTTGAGCGACTTGTCTTTCAACTTCAAGCCTCTGTTCGTACGGTAATCGATAAGCGCGTTGATACACGGGCTCTTCTTTAAGTAATTTTATTTCATGTTTTACATGAGGTGAGCAATTAACTACCAGTTCTTCAGAGAATAAATCCCTATTTTTCTCCAATAACTCATCAAGTTTACTCATATCCATTACATGGAACAACTGAACTTGTTTGGTTGGAGTTTTTAAAATATTATTTGAGTTGTTTAAAATTAATGTTGCATTCATTAATTTTAACATATCTATTCCCATTAACACATCGTATTTATGGGAAAAGTCAAAAATATAAAAACGCATTTCAGCATTATTATTGCCGAATACTTTTCTCCAAAATGGCGTCACGACTGTACCTCTATGGGCGGTCGTAGAGTGCGCTGTTTGTACAGTAAACTCTTCATTTATATATCTACAGTCACGAAACAATCTATTATATACATTTTTAGTCATGAATGATTTGGAGCTTCCCGTATCAATCAGAATTTTCATATTTAATGGCGCTACTATATATGGTAGGCCATTATTGATATGATTCAGGTGGATTAGGTTTCTCGGGGAGATTCTTGGTCTTCCCAAAAATCCGGCCGTTCCTGATCATTGCTGTCGGTATAGAATAGCTCCTGCGCCGTACGTCCGTTGCCGAGGTCGATGACCGGGCCTTTAGGAGGTCGGGACATTGGGGCCGTTCTCATACTGACATCACCGGCACGTGTCTGGTGCGTATTAAAATTGTTGTTGTTATTTCCGTGCCACGGGCGGTTTTGTCCGAACTTATTATTATGCGTTTGGTTATTATTATGCCACGGTTTATTATTATAATTATTGTGATTAAAATTATTATGTGGTTTGAACGAGCTTTGCGTTTGCGGAGTAAAAGGTTTATTTGATTGTTGTCCTGGCCGCATAAAATTAGATGGTCCTGCTTGTGGAAACACAAGATTTTGTTTAGACCGCTGGTGGAGCTCGCCATGGGCCTCCAACATTCTTATTTCTGTGCACAGGGCATCATAATTTTTTGTTAAGTTTGCGCATTTAATGTGCGTTGGCATGAGGTTTAATAAAGTATTTCGAGCCGTATCTTTGTATGGTTCCATCAATATGTGAGCACTAGGCCCTCCATATTGATCGGAAATTTTAATTTTAATCGAAAAGAGAATTTGGTTGATCTCATGGATCGTTGAGGAGAAATCCTTCTGACCGCGGTTGAAGTTTATCAATTCTGTTTGTAATAACGTCACAGACTTATTGTCCCCACATTCATTTTTCAATGTTTCTAATATTGTTTCAATATTGTTATCATGATCGCTCATGAGAATTACGTGAAGTGCTTTCCCACGTAATCTTGAGATTATTTTTTCAACATTATTTGGCGTATTGCCGTTTCGAGTAATATACCCCCTGGCTGATTTTATAAATAAATTAATATCTTGGGGAGAGCCACTGTACTCCAATATCGATTCCGAGTATTGGGGAGCGGGCCTCTCATTTGGCTGTGCCATTTTAATAAATTAGAAATATACGAAGTGACTTTTAATTAGAAAAAAAAAAAATAGTTTTCTCTCTAACCTTTTGGATAAGGAAGGGAAGGGATCTATCGTACGTATGGGATAGACGATCAATTGAAAAATGTACTCACAGAAGTATTGATGCGATGATCTTCATTGCCTAGTTAACGAGTTTGTTTGGTGTGTGGTCCTCTTCGCGTCGAGATATTAAAGAATATCTAAGAAGTCCTGGCTACGGCCAAGTTTAACAGCTTCTTCGAAATGACCCACGTACTGGGCGCCAGTTAACTTTTGTTGTCTTCTTAGTGTTAAAAAAAAGAATATAACTTGTGGATGATTTATCCTTTATTAATTAATTTAAACAATACAACTTAAAATATGTAAGTACAATTTCAAAGGGAAACTATTAAGTGAACAATACGACAAGCAAGTGCTTGGATTCGATACACGGAATAGAGTGTCGTCTGGAAGCTGGAGTTGGGGTTTATATAGTCCATGCTGGTGCGATGGAGTGGGGCGTCATCTTCCTATTTTCGGGCTGCGTGTCAAAGCGTCAATGTGTCATTCCGATAATGGGGTTATTGTACCAGTGCATGTGGAACACGTGGTCTTTCTTAAATCGATCCTTTGTTTTGGGATTGCTGCGCGTGTGGCCGCGTGTTGTTTTAAGTTCATCTAAATGTTCGTTTGTTTATTAATGGTCTTCTCCAAGTAGCCGTAGAAGGGTACGTGTTGATATGTCGTTTCAGGGATTGTGATTAGAGTATATCGTCCCGGTGATTGTCCTTGTCCGGATGCAACTGCTATCCATAAACTATTAAGGTTTAATAGTTTATTTTAGGCGAGATGAAGTGCTGGTTGTAATGGGCGTGCTGCGATGTCTTCCTGTAGGTGAGGGTCGTCTTGGGTGGTTAACTACCTTGAAACAATATATTTAATAATGAATAAAAATCATCGTTTGTTAAAATGTATTAAACGTGGGCAGGTACTTTTCGCTTGTCGCGGGATTTTCAAAGTTTAATTTTCCACAAAGATACAAATCATTTTAAAAAGCGAACGCTTGAATATATTTGTGCATTCCCATAGTAGTTTAAACTGGCGCGAACTAGTTTGGAATACCCGCTCGCTAGCTTTCAATTTCTGTTTTTTTTTTAATATTATTTATTCTTTCTAACATTTATGACAACCTTAACTCTTGACGGTTTTTAGCTATTCCTCCGTGGTTTTTGCTATACATCTGTTACTGGGAGGACTACTCTTTTCGAATAATCTAAAAATTGATATTGTGGGTGTTTTTTAAAGGCATTCGATACTATCGTACTGGATCTTTGACAGAAAGGTGCCGCGAAAAAGGTTCAACTCAAAAATAAGGTGTTTAAAAGCAAAATAGTATACGTGGTGTCCGGAAACTCGTAGTTAAAGCGAGAAACTAGTGAATCTATTTATATCACATGGATCGGAGCATTTCGAATATTTTTTTTGTTGTTGTTTTGAGTCAGGTTTACGATTTGACGCATTTTAAATACACATAAAAACTGCTTTTAAACCCCCAAACACCGATTGTTTTTTTAAATTGGCGGAAAAAACTTCTTCTTCGGACTCAATTTACTAGAAAACGAAAGCTCAAATCAAAAAAAGTTATATTTTAAAATCGACTCCATATGTGATTTTGTTCGTTTCCCGCTAGTTTGTATCACGAGTTTTCAGACACCGTATATATAATGTGCATTTGCATCGTAAATTCATATTTTCCAAGAACCAGAATCACCACTATCTTTAATAGCACGTTTGAATTTGGGCTACAGTGGAGACTTACTGGGATCGTTATACGTTGTACGTTGTACCTAGTACCCACCTTTTGCTAAAAGCTAAATTCTTTAACAAGGAACATCAGTTCAAGGTGTTGAGGATCTATTCCGGTTGGCTGAGAAATGCGAATAGTTGGTCGAGATGCTGACGAAACTATTTTATTAGCAACTCTGCATTTTTATCGCCTATTCGAAGATTCCCTTTGCACTTTCTGGTTTGTAACTGGACTAAGAATCTAACCAAATTTGTATGTTTTAAATTTTGACTCTTCTAACCGAATGGAATAAATTTTGAATTCCTTCTTCTATATCATCATAAAAGGAAATGTGCAATGATGAAGGAATTTTCTTGCAGAGAATTGAACCCAAGATGCCTGGATAGAAACTTGACGCTTTAGACCACTCGGACACTAGCTTTAGAAGGAATATTGAGAGACTGATGGACGTAGGGATAGAGAGGAGATACAAATTTGGAAGTTCACCTAATATAGACAACGTATTAAATATTTAAAACCTACTGTTACTTAATAATAATAATAACAATAGCATTAGATCTATCAAAAAAATTATAAGTTAAAATGCAAAAATCAGTCATTTTAAATACATGTAGGATAACGAAAGATTTTTTAAATATTTATGTTGAGGGAGCAGTAGGATTTATATACCCTGTTAGGAGCTCTACCGAGCCGAACCCTCTTATATGAAAATATCTGGAGTCGGTGAATTATTTCCCCATTTGATCTCTGGTGAGTTGACACGTTTTTCTTGTATTGTTTTGTATTTAGTTTGCTTATGTAATGCACTTGCATAATGTGAAATGAATAGATGATCATTTGTGGAAAAGTGTGTGGAAAGGTTTAAAGGTTTTTTCCTATGGGAAAGATTTAACCCGGACATAAAGTCGTAAAATTAAAAATAAAAATCAACTTAATGAAAATGTTTACTTCTGGATGGTGATCCATCACCCAAGCGATACTTGTGCATCTCTGGCAATATTTCTGGGACGATGTGCGAAATATACAGTTTTAAAATCATTTAAATTAAATATTTAGGTTTCGTATATAAGAACACAACCGTTTTGCAAATTGTATCGACCAAACCTGAAATAACACCACAATTTAATGTCTCCTTCAATCATTATCAAACAACAAAAATGTCCATATTATTTTTGTCTAATCTTTCTCTCTGGAACTCTAATTGTTAAAAGATAAGTATTAGGTGATCTAAAGACTTCATAATAAGAATATTAAAAAATGGATTTAAAACCATATTTGCAAAAGGATAATATTGAAGAACCGAACGCTGAATTTATGTTAAAAATGTCACATAAAATTATTTATATATTTTAATAGCACACTTAGTAGATAAAAGTAAAGAAAAACTATAGGTCATTGTAGAATAAGATATACTAGCGTTTGGTTTCTTAGAGCATGCAATCTGCCTAGCTAGGAACGAATGTCAACCTGATAAGACTTGAAAGAACTTGTACACATTGTATACTGTACCATTTGGATCCTTAGAGCAGACAATCTGCCTAGCTAGGAACGAATATTGCCCCAAAAACACTGTAGCATTTGGTTCCTTAGAGATGTTAATCTACCTAGCTAGGAACGAATATCGACCCAAAAGCACTTGTACTCATTTTATACTGTAGCATTTGGTTCCTTAGAGCAAGTAATCTGCCTAGTTAGGAAGGAATATCGACCCAAAAGCACTTCTACATATTTTATACTGTAGCATTTGGTTCCTTAGAGCAGGCAATCTGCCCAGCTAGGAACGAATATCAACCCAAAAACACTTGTACTCATTTTATACTGTAGGATTTGGTTCCTTAGAGCAGGCAATCTGCCTAGCTCGGAAAAAGTAGTACAAAAGCACTTGTACACATTTGAAATATTTTCAGGTTCTTCAAAACTCCCAGTCATTGTTATTAGTTATATTAATGTATTTCATTTTATATATGTATATATATATATATATATATATACATATATATATATATATATATATATATATATATATATATATATATATTGTCCTCTTCCCGTAGTATGTTGATCCAGTAAGAAGTTGTTAGACTAAGTTGATCCACCTTTAACACCATATAACTTGGCTATTGTGGAATACATCTGAATGAATTGGCAACGGTGGTACAATGATTATCAATGTTGCCAGTTTGCCAGAAAAACCATTTGATATACTGTTCATAAAATTTTCAAACTTTGTATGGAAATCGAATGCATAATTTATGTTGATCTACCCAAATTGGCATACTTATGTTGATCTCATATATATTGATCTATTCCCGTAGTATGTTGATCCAGGTAAGAAGTTATTAGACAAAGTTGATCCATGTCCATATATCTGGTTTTACTAAATGAACCAATCAAGAGGGCAATCGGCGGACTGTTCATCACAAGGTTTTATGTGATTCCGTAATCTTTTGTGATATTGAACTCAAAGCATTAGTCCCTAGAGTCGAATATCGCATGAAATGACTGTGAGATGGTATCGTTTCATATCAAAATGACGTGATCCTTCGACTGTTTGTTGTTTGAATTGTTTATAAGTAGAGATGGCAAAATTTCGTTTTAACTAAAAACGCGAAAAAATATTTATGGATCGAAAATAGGGCATTTATAAGTTTTCTTTGCATTTCAAGGCATTTGAAAGTGTTTCCAGTGATTTCTATTTCGCGAATTAACGCGAAAAACGTGATTTTGGCCGTATTTCAGCTAAATTATTCTATTTAGCGAAATAGGCGCGAATTTCCCGAAAATACCGGGTATTAAAATAATATGTGAGAATTTCAAAAAATCGATATTTACATTACGATTTTTTATAATTTTGTTACTATTTTATGTGTAAATATTTAATATTTATGTACTGTAGGCTAAAATTGCTTTTTGACATTACACAAATTGTGCGAAATAAATTACGCCTATTGATGTTAATCGCAATTTGCATTTGTTGTGTTTGTGTTTGCCCCGTACTTAGAGTTTCCTTCCTTATTAATTTAATATTAAAATTAATTATTTATAATCTTTCACATTGAAATACTTGCAAATGAAAGTTATACATATATTTTACCAAAAATACTTAAAATATGCGCTAAAAACATTCAGGAAATAATTTTTTTTCTATTTTGCTACAAAACGCTAAATTATGCCTCAAAATGCTATAAAACGCTAAATTTCCAATTGTTAATGCTAAAACATCTGAAAATTAATGCTAAATTTTGCCATCCCTATTTATAAGAAATGTATGTGTATTTAGATTGAAACGAAACTTTCGCAAAAGTCAAATCCATAAAAAAAAACATAACTTAACAGGGGTACACGGGTCCATAGGGTGAGGTTAGTCTAGGTCCTGGCGGCGGATGCGTTTGCCCATCTACTGCGTGGCGGGCCGGATCGAAATAAACTGGTTGAGGGATACCTTTTGACCGTAAAAATCCAAAATGGCGGCAAAAGGAATAATGTTATATGGGAAATTTTGAACCTGTATCTTTTACCATCTCTCCTGATTACGCTTCGTGACTTAGCAGGGGAGGCCGGGTTCTTGGTTATAATGGGTAATTAATTGATGATTTGACGCGGTTGGAGCTAACAAAAAACTGTCCAAAGAAGCGAAGCTAGCAGTCCACAATGGAGTGCTGGTACCTACCCTAATATACGGAAGTGAGGCATGAAACTGGCAGAAGAAGGCTGAAAGTAGACTGAATACTGTAGAAATGAGATCCCTGAGGCATATGTGCGGTAAAATCATGTATGACGGAATGTGCGTATGCTGTGTCTATTCTAGGGGTATTTTATTAGAGCCTGTTAAAAGGAGCTAGCAGCATTGATCCCCGGTGCACCGTGCACGTGCTTGATACTCGACGGACACGAGCAAAATACACGTTCACAGTTAAGTTGATGTTATTTATACATATATGAACGGGTCGTTTCTCCGACTCGTTTTATCGTAAGTCGGCTCGCATGTGGAACGAGCTATCGGCATCTGTTTTTCCTCCTCCATATAATCCGGGCCTCTTTAAGACCCGCATTAATAAATTCATTCCTACAGACCCCATCTTAACCCGCCCCATAACGCTGCCCAACTGGGTGGCGACATAGTTTCTCTGTATTTAACGTGTAAAGACAGGGGCACTCTTGTGAGAGGTGTCACATAAAAAAGTCATACCTCCGAATTTGAATATAGAGTCATACAAAATGATCTATATTATAACGAATGAATCCACCCATCTTTTATCGATTGTCACATTTTATTAGGTAAAAAAAATCCTAAAGTTTATAATCGCACAACTCAACTCAACTTCAAATATTAATATTCTGTATAAACGATTGTTACATCTTACCGGAGGTGACCGGATAAATCATCAAAATGATAATTCATCACATCTTTAAAAAGTTATTTAAACTCATGGAAAGTAGTGAAAGAAAAACATTATTAACTGGGTTAAGTAGGTTAGGTTAGGTTTAATTTTTTTATTCATCATTCCTAATGACTTTATATCACTTTTTAAAGGTGTGTTGAATTGTCACTGTGTTGAGTTATCATAGAACCCTTACCGGAAATGTTTAAATTTTATAGTTCTCTAAGGATGGGTTGTTTCGCAGAATTTGAACAATTCATCAATTTTCAACGTTCATTTTCAAGTTCTGTGAAAGTTCTATTTATGTTCGGTTGTTATATCATTACAGGCTAGTAGCTTGATAGAACTGAAATAATAACAGAACTTGAAAAAATCCATCACATAACTTGAAAAACTTCTTTGAAATTTGAAGAATTGTTCAAATTCTCCGAAACAACCCGTCCTAAATAAAATGAAATGCTCTTAAAAGAATCATCTCATATTTTATATTACAAAAAAATATGACCGGAAGTCGGCATCTTTCAAAATAAAATAAAGCGTAAACTAAAAAACAGCTACAAGGTGGCTACAAATGCAATTATATTTAATCAATTTGATCGATTATTTTTTGTGTGAAGTTTTTTTCACAGTGGCCCAATAATTATTACATGGGGCCAATTGAACCAATTTGACTTTAAGCATTTTCTACGTCTTGCGATAAAAACTTAGGTTTACGATAAAAATACTCATAATCAACGGCAAAAAACTAGATGCCTACCAAATTCTTGTTTTGTTAATCTCATATAAATTAAGCTATCTACTCATAAACCGATCGAGTGAAAAGCTGCAATGATCCCGACCCCGGGGTCATTGCAGCTTTTACGGAATGACGAGGAAAATAAGTTTTTTTAATAAGTTGAAAAAATTACTTTTCAAAATTTCAATTATGTTTAACGTAATACACTATCTGGCCTCAAGAAAATCAGTTTAATCACGAACCGTAACTATTTAATGTAATAAAATAACAAAACAAATTTATATTAACATCATAGTTTGCTTTAATCTCAATAAAAAAATAAGGAGAAAAAGTTTTTTTTATGAATGAGATAAAACTTTCCCCCAAATAACATGTATATATATATTATTATAATCAATATTATCCGGGAACGCGGTGGCAAGACGTAAAATTCCATAGCCGTTGATTATCAAAGACAAATTAAATTATACTTATTATATGAGTTAAATGTATTCTAATCAGGGTGTTGACAAATCCCGGCCAGTCTGCAGCTGCATTCTCTTAACAACGAAGTTTTGGTCTGATCACATTTTCAATACAGTGTTATTTTTTAACGAAATTAGTTTCCATACAGAGAATATACAAATAAACCTTTTTGTGTATAAAAACATAGCTGGTTTTAAGTTAAGATGTAGTGTGATATGATTTGTATTTTTTTATTAAACACTAATATGAAACATGAAGGAATTATCAAAATTTAAAAAATATATATTGAAGTGTTTTATCTTCTCTTTTAGTTGGTATTATTATAAACTGCACGTGTTAGTTCTACTTCTGCCATTTGTGTGCTAAAAATACTTTATTCAACTTCTCGAAGCTAGTATAGCTCTGGCTTTTTGTAGGAAATATGATATCTGAATATAATATTGTCAATATATTTATGTTTTCATTTTTTACAAATAAAAACTTGTGTGAATACCGCACCAGAGTCATACAGTCCTAACCGCTCCCGTCTGGAGCCAGTGAGACTATGGCATCCTCAAAGGCGACCTCGTAGGAGATGACGAGGAGGAAGGTGGGAGAGTACCTGGCTATTCAGATATGGTCACCAAACACTCATTGTAAAATAGTGCAAATTAATTTTAATAAAATTTATTTGAACCCGCGACCTTCGGATTGCTAGTCGAGAGCCACCTCAAGTAGTTTGATATGTTTGGTGACTTAGCAGGAGTGCCCGGGTTTATAGGGTGAGGTTTGTTCGGTTCTTGGCGGCGGATGCGCTTGCCTACCAAATGCGTGGTGGGCCGGATCGATTATTCCTCTTTAACGCATCGCCTTGCAACGCAATAGGAGAGTTGGATTCTTATGGTTATCACTCGAACACACTGACCCCCAGATTACTACCCACCCATCATACCGATTTCCTTCCCATAACTCACTGTCCTTCCTTTCTTTCAAAATACCCCCAACACAGCATTCACAAAGATGACATAGGCCCTGAGAGTTACGATTTTCCTAAGGGCCTCCTGTGTGGAGACGATGTAAAAAAATACAAAAAATAAACAACTATCTCGCTAAATCCTTGGCGGTGACTAATGGTAGGGGTATTGGTTATCTAATAAATGGTTCCCGGGACGGCGGTACACATAATTGTAATAATTCTCGAGGGCTCTGATGTAAAGACATTATGGCTCCTGTTGATTGACGAACATATACGAAAACATCGTTGGTTAGAATCGGTGCTTGAAATGACTTTAGCCATGTTTAATAAAAAACAAATTGGAATAAATTTTTCAGCAATTTTAATTTAAAATTTGAAAAATTAAATTCTCACCAATCTAATCGCCGCAATTTTAATAGGCACAAATTATGGATATTACGCTTTGTTTCAACTTAATCATTACAAGAAACTTACGTCGGGAGAGATGGTAAAAGATACATTAAAATAAAATTTGATTCAATCAATGTTCAAAATTTCTCTTTTACAATGACTCAATGAACCTCACCCCATGAGCCCGGGCACCCCTGCTTAGTCACGAAACGTAGTAAATGATGCATTAAAGTTACATTTTTGTTTAATCAAGTTCAAAAGATTTTTTAAGCATGGATTTGACGTTTGCGAAAGTTCCATTTCAATATAAATACGCGTGAGGCAGTCTATCCTCTTTAAGTAAAAAGTCATTTTCATAGAATATAGATGTTCTAACAGAATCCAAAAAGTACCACAACGCGCGCGAAATCGGCGGTTACAAGTTACAACGATGCAAGCCGTCAAGTCTGTCAGAAATATATAGATCAACAAAATAAATCGTGTAAAATGTATATGCGACCGAAAAATGGGCGTGGCTTACAGCTAAATCTCGATGACACAAGTTGATCTATGAGGATTTACATATGTATGCCAACTTGGGTAATGGATCAACATATCCGGGGTGGATCAACAAATGCAAACGGATCAACATATACCTGGCGTACCGTCGCGCGAGATCAACATAGTACGAAAGGGGATAAATATATATATACATATATATATATATATATATATATATATACATATATATATATATATATATATATATATATATATATATATATATATATATATATATATATCCCGCTACATTTGTTACGTCCGACCCCTAAAAACTCCATAACATTGTAGCGTCCACCGACTTACAGCGTCCGATATACGGACGCTACAATGTTTTGACGTCAAAATTGGCCAGAACGATGCTTACCCCATGTAGAATCGTATGGCAAAAATTTTTGTGGAAGCAAAAAATCTCTCAGAATGTCTGGAAACGAATATTGAAAGTTTGACATTTTGCCGACAGCTTCGCTACACGATGTATATTTCGAGCAGTGTATGTTTTTATTCATTTCTACGATCTTGCCGCGTCTACGAAGTAATATAATTTTCTATACATAACGACGATCGTGCTGCGTCTACGCATTACGTCGATAGTTTTGCGTCCTCGAGACCGATTACGTAGATATTATTTTATATACATAACGACGGTCGTGCTGCATCCACACATTAAGTCGATAGTACTACGTCCCCGTAGCCGCTCATCAGAATATACTATTTTTAACACATAATGACAATCATGCTGCTTCCATGCATCATGTGGATAGTATTGCGTCCCAGTGAACGATCACGAGTAGATATTATTTTGAATATACAACGACGGTCATGCTGCATCCACGCATTACTTTGATGGTATTGCGTCCCCCTGGCCGATCACGCTGAAATATAAATACATAATGACGGTCTTGCTGCGTCCACGCATTACGTCGATAGTACTGCGTCCCCGTGGCCATTCACGAGTACATTTTTATATATTATTTCAGCGTTTGGTTGAGTAAATCATCAGATTTGGCATCGTTGGGTTAATTTACAACGATGCCGCTTGACACTAAGAACTAAGAAGCGTCCTGCGTGTTTTTTAATGCATAACGACGATCGTGCTGCGTCCACGCATTACTTCGATAGTACTGCGTCCGCGTGGCCATTCACGAATGCATTGTTATAAATTATTTGAGCGTTTGGTTCAGTAAATCATCAGATTTGGCAACGTTGGGTTAATTTACAACGATGCCGCTTGACACTAAGAACTAAGAAGAATCCTGCGTGGTTTTTAATGCATAACGACGATCGTGCTGCGTTTACGCCTTACGTTGGTAGTATTGCGTCCGTTCACGAATAGATATTATTTTTAATACATATCGATGGTAGTGCTACATCGATAGTATTGCGTACCCGTGGCCGATTTAGAGTAGGTATTATTATTAATTAATGAAGACAATATTAGCGAAACTCAATCGAACATCTGAAATACAAAAATCTGAAAAAAGCACTGTCACATTTGGGACTCGAACCCAGGACCTTTGGTTTTCCGGGCCGTGACTCTACCAACTGAGATAATGTGTCCCTATCCGATTCGGTCATATTTACTGTAATATACTTCGACTGAGAATTACCAACAGAGTGGAAGTTACTCCCAGTATCGCCCTGGTGTTGTCGATAATAACATAAAATGGAAAAGTGAAATAAACTCCACAGTAGACAGAATGAAAAAACTCATCTTTATATTTTTTAGACTGAGAAATACTGTATCATTAAAAATACTTATATATTTATTTTGCACTTGCACATTCTACACTACTACAATATAGAATCGTGGCTTGTGGGGGGGTGCATATAAATCATGCCTACTTCCACTTGTGACAATTCAAAAAATATTGATAAAAATCATCTTAAAAAAGCCATATTACTATCCCATAATAAATGTTTTCCAAGGTTTCCCGGTTCCCTCTCTCACAAAAAATTTTGACAAAAATACTCGTACATTAAGTACTTCAATTACATAAAGATTTCATTGATAAAAATAACATTCCACAATTAATTTTAAGCAAAATAATTATTTATATTGGAGGACTAACCGTACCACAAGTTCTAACTACAACAGCACAACATCACTATTTATTTAACGGTATAAAATTATTTAATAAATTACTCCTGGATATATCTGAGGAAAATTATGATAGTTACAAAAAAAAAATCAATTTTAAAATTCTCTAATACCACCTCATAACTTTTCTTATTGTTTGATGTTATTTATTTTATTTCGGGGAAATCAACAGTTTACAATATGGTTAATTTATACATGTGTAATTTACCTAACTGAGAAACCAATTACAGATTTCCTCAATATACTAATATGTATTATGTATCTAAAAATTTAAACACTATACTTACAACAACTAAAAAATATTAAATTTATCGAAGAAAGCAAACACTTTGTGGCTTGACACTATACAAAATGAAACAAATACTTTGTTTTAAACCACTTTATTTTAATTTATATTTTGTTGACCGGTTCGGATTGAACCCAAATATTGTGTTAAATAAATATAAAGTGGTTTAAAACAAAGTACGGTTTTATTTTGTAAAAAATATAACGTTGTTCAAGAGGCAGATTATTATAACATGAGATTATTATAACTGGAGATTATTATAACAGGAGATTATTAAAACAGAAGATTATTATAACATACTACATAATATATATATCATTACATAATATAATTAAATTTTATGCAGTTTGTACACGTTTAATACATTTTTAATTGAGTTTTTATTTAAATTTTGGTTACATTGAAGATAGAATCAGAAAGAATGTTATTATATGTTGAACATATTCTTCTAAGACAAGCATTTTTATTTTACTAGATTACATGAGCGTGTGCCGTGTAGGTACTTTCAAATCAATTCTGCTTAATAAACTCCACATATTATGTTTATGCTTATCATTCCTTGGTATTATTTGTATTTAACCTGTTTTTATTACTTATATTGTATTTTCTTGTAAGGTTATTAATAGTTTTTGTAATAATATTTGCAATATAAATATATGTAAAAATATATTGTTGTCCTCTCCTAAGCACAAGCATCTTATTTATCAAAAAAGTGATTGAAATATTTTATAATATTATGTTGTAAATATTGTAACACTATAATTGATGCTAAGAAAGAACAAAAAAAAATATATTTTTAACTTTATGATAGTAATAAGTTAAACTCATTAATTGAAATATTACAATTTGAGGTTGAACTAATTAAGTTAAATATAAAAAACATATATTATTATATTGAATACGTGACGACGGAAGTGCTGCGTCGATGGTATTGTATCCTCGTGACCGATCACGAGTAGATATTATTTTGTATACATAACGACGGCCGTGCTGCGTCCACGCATTACGTCGATAGTATTGCGTCTCCGTGTCAGTTTGCGAATATATACATTGTTATGTATTGTTTGAGCCCCTGGTGAAGCAAAACGCTAGATTTGGCAACATTCAGTTCATTTACAACGATGCCACGTAGCACTCAGAACTAAAAATCACCCTGCGCGGGTGGACATTTTTGTAAGATGGTTTACAGTAGACGGTAAATTGATGTCCCGACCTAAAAAAGTCCGACCGCCCTCTGCAATGGAGCGAACTGGTGCGTTATGAAATGATACATTTTTATTAAGGATATCGTTGTAAAAATGATTGTCGCACGCCTGCGCCCAGTAGGTACTTTTTTATACAAGATATTCATTCAAACTTCTCACTATCAATAGACAGTTTATTGTCAGGTCTGGTGTGTTTCTGGATGCCAAAAAAATAAAACATATAAATATATTTTTTTATATACCGCACAAGAGTCTCAACGTGAAAACTTAACAAGAAGAGTAATAAATATTTTGTATTGTTTATTTATTTGTTAATTTATTTATTACGCCTAATAGACTTTTAGATTCTAGTTTAATAGTTGAGTATCGCAGTTATTATAAATTATTCAAAATTAAAACAATAGAGAAAACAAAATACAATGAAAAAAAAAATGTTACAACAAAAGCGTATAATAAAATAAGAAACATTGGTAAAAATGATAAGAAGTCTCACATAGGTAGATATTCAAAATAAACAAAAGATTGCAAAAATTATAGATGTGTATTTGTCTCGATATAAAAAAGAATTAAAATAAACAATATTTATATTGATTATTTTTAAGGTGAACTATATCTCCCATATCAGAATAAGTCATGTAATCCTAAGGGGTTTTATAATATAAGGGGCATAACAACGGCCTAAATGTACGTTTTGAAACTCTCAAAACAAATCCAAGAGTCTTAAGGGCCTTATATACAGAAGACGTAAAAATTAAATCGACCTTCAAAACGCCATGCAACAAACAAATAATATACACTCGGACGCCAGAATAAATTATTCATTATGGACGTGAAACCTTTATTAGAATAGTCAGCAATATACGGAAGACGTAACAATTGAATTAGAGTGAACGGACGTGAAACCTATATTAAAAAGAACCTTCAATATACAAAAAATATACACCCGGACGTGAGTATGTACGTGACGCTAGAAATGTATGAAAGTGTAATAAACATCAAAACCTGCATTATTATGAATATTAAAAAAATATGATATTAGCGATTATTGTGAGTAAAACATAGTGCAATATTCACAAAAACAATCCAAAAAAAAGAACTAGAAGTGCTGGACGCCCAAAGACGGATTTACGCACGGACGCAATAAATGTTGTGGGACCTATATATATAAAATTTAATAATTATAAGAAAAAAGGGCGTGTGATTCCAACAGTAAGCAAAGAAAAGAGGCATTTATATTTAACTTTTTCATCAGCGGGCAAAAAGGTCTCAAATTCGTGTGTCACGATCTGCCACACGAAGAGTTAAGGCGCGTTAAATTCCTCGCGAGACAAATGTTCTCTAGTCCCGGGTGACAACTTTTCCCTTCAGAATCTGAAGTGTGTACCTTAATACTGTGAGAAATATAGTTAAACGTGTCGCGTGACGTGTGAAAGGCCTCCGGGGATATCAATAATTTAAATTCCATTTCCCCAAGGTGTTTAGAACGTGACATGTTCCTAACAACACAGTTAGAATAACAATACTCGTAAAAATCTTTCTGAGTAAATTTCTATTTTTGCGAGTACATTTAAAGACTGAATTTTCAGAAATTCAATTTCACAACAAAACTGCTAATCATTACATACTATTCGTAAATTAATACCAATCATGTGACATTGAGATGTGAATAATATTCAGCATAAAGAAACTGTTCCATGATAACTCAAGACAGTGACAATTCAACACACTTTTAAAAAATGATATAAAATCATTAGAAACGATGATTTTTTTTAACCTAACCTAACCTATATAACTCAGTTAATAAAGTTTTTGTTTCATCACTTTCCATGACTTTATATAACTTTTTAAAGATGTGATGAATTATCATTGTGGTATATGATTTAAGATTTTCACGGCCAAAAGTATTTTCTTATGGGTTTTGTTGTTGTGTAGAAAGTTATTTTTAAATAATTATATTTGTGTTTATAGATTATGGTAAATCATCACAATGATATTTTTTTGTTATTTGTTTTTGGGGTGTTATGCCGTGTTGCGCTAACTCCTTTAGCCAACGTTTCGGACAGCATTGCAGTGTCCATCATCAGGGCAGATGTGTTATTAGTTAATTAGTAGTTGTTATTAGTTGTTATTAATAACACATCTGCCCTAAACGTTGGCTAAACCCAACGTTGGCTAAAGAAGGAGTTAGCGCAAAACGGCATAACACCCCAAAAACAAATAACAAAAAAAATATCATTGTGATGATTTACCATAATCTATAAACACAATTATTTTACAAGTAATAATTGTTCGCCTGAAACACTCATCCACATTGAAAAATCTCCTGATAAAAGATACATGACGCCAACGGGACCCGTGTCCCTTCGATTTCCGGTCGACAGCTCTGACCACTGAGCTATGGCGGCTTATCTCTTACCCGCGAAATTATTCAATATATACTAGTGTTTCATTCAACAATTACTGCTTGTTACATTTTTCACCTGAAAACAACCAACTTTATTTTATATGAGAAAGGCATTGTAAGTGCTAACTGTCTTACTAGATGGCGTCGAGACAAATTGTCTACATTTTTAGGCGAAATACTTGAACTTGTCAAATATTAATTATTATTTTTTGGTAAACTTATGTTTTTAAGACAAGATTTTTTATGCATAGCACAAAGGGTAACAATTATTTTACAAGCAATAATTGTTCGCCTGAAACACTCATCTACATTGAAAAATCTCCTGATAAAAGATACATGACGCCAACGGGACATGTATCTTTTATCAGGAGATTTTTCAATGTGGATGAATGTTTCAGGCGAACAATTATTGCTTGTAAAATAATTGTTACCCTTTGTGCTATGCATAAAAAATCTTGTCTTAAAAACATTAGTTTACCAAAAAATAATAATCTATAAACACAAATATAATTATTTAAAAATAACTTTCTACACACCACTATTTAATCAAACTGATGAACATTTTTCGTAACGTGTTAATGATTTGATTAATTAGTGTTCTATACAAAGTTATTTATCAGTGTTGTATGCAAAATTATTTATTAGTCTTGTATACAAAGTTACTTATTAGTGATGTTTACAATTTATTTTCTTTAAATTAAGATGACGCCAGAAAGTGAATTTTAAAGTGAAAAGTTATTTGTTCGGTCATAGAGATTCGAGGAAAATTATATACATTAAATCAAAGAGTCACAAAGCCATGGTTCTTTCACTTCCTTCGACATTGAAAGAAAAGGCAAAAACCTTTTTCGCAGAAATCGCTTTTCTAACATTTCACTGTTCCTCCCACTTTGAGAAAAGTTTAATTACTAGCACCCCAGCTTGGACCATCAAGGAGGAACATATGTTAATATTTTCCTTTGTTGAACTAATTAATGGTAAGGTTGAATTATTTCAACAAATCTTCTCTTCTCTAGAAAGTCTTGTCTAAATTGGCCTCCCCCCTTCAATATAGCGCCTCTCCATTATGTTTAGGTAGTAGGTACGCATATTATGTCCAAATAAAATTTCAAAAACAACTGTTATGTTTTGGCATGGAACTCGACAACTGACATGCTTCTATTAAATGTAATCTCTAATATAGATAGCGATAAATTTGAGGAAATCTATCCTAAATTTAAAACTGCACTAATTGATACCTAATCAGTTTCTAACTGACTTTAGGAGGCGCATTGAACCCCCCTACTCAGTTTCTTACTGTCTTTATGAGACGCATTGAACCCCCTATTCAGTTTCTAACTGTCTCTAGGGGGCGAATTGAACCCCCCTACACAATTTTTAACTGTCTTTAAGAGGCGCATTGAACCCCCTTATTCAGTTTCTAACTGTCTTTAGAAGGCGCATTGAACCCCCCAACTCAGTTTCTAACTGTCTTCAGGAGGCGCATTGAACCCCTCTCCTCAGTTTCTTACTGTCTTTATGAGGCGCATTAGTGCGCCCTACTGTCGAATTTGGCAGCCATCTCTGGTCCGGAGCCCCTAAATACCTGAAAAAAACCCTTGACTCTGTGCAGAAACGGGCGGTCCGTTTGATAGATTCCCCAATCTTAATAAACGGACTGCAATCTTTAGAGCACAGGCGTCAGGTAGGTATGCTGTCCTTGTTCTATCGGTATTACAATGGAAGATGCTCTGAGGAACTAGCGTCATTGGTGCGTAGTCGGGATACACGCCAAACGCGCGCCCAACATTTGTACACGGTTGACATTTGTCACATGAGAACGGGTCGCTTCTACGATTCGTTCTTAAGTTCAACAGCTCGGCTGTGGAACGAACTGCCGGCCTCTGTGTTTCCTCCCTCCTACAACATGGGACTCTTCAAGACACATGTTCACTCCTTCCTCTCCACGAAAAGACCCTCCACACAGCATCCCCAAAGATGACATAGGCCCTGAGGGAAATTACTTTCTTCAGGGCCTCCTGTGTGGAGTTAATAAAAAAAAAATGAGGCGCATTGAATCCCCCTTATTAGTTTTTTACCCGATAACGTGGAGAATAATAGCTCGTATTCTGTTCGGCTCATTGCGCCCTTATTTTTTATAAATTCTCATTTTTTATTTATTTCATGACAATTGTGTATTTAGCTCATTTTATGACATAAAAATACTACATAATTTGATGGATATTCTATAAAAATAAGTAGAAAAACTCAAGGCTGATTCGATTCAATTTGACGTTGGCAAGGATGAAACGCAAATCATTATGTAGACTAGTTTTAATGATAACCTAATGCTTACAATACAAGGGCTTTATATTTAGCGCCAATAATTAAATAATAAATGATGTTTACACATGTGTCAATACTGATAACTTTTGTGTTATAACTTATAGTAATACTAACTATAATATTACTTTTTATTTAGTAATAAACGTTTTTTGTCATCAAATGTGATTTATTTTACTATTATCTAGTAATATATCTAAATCCTTATAGGTCAGTGACGACTTTTGGAGTGCTGAAATTACTATATGTAGCTTAGAACGACCATTTTAAAAGCATTGTCTTTCAGGCACACAGCGACCGAACTCAGGAGGCGCAGAGGTACGCCCAACGGAGGGTTAATTGAAGTATATATTCTTATTTGTTGAGTTTCACCGTACTGTAATTGGGTTATTATTCTCTATCACCCTACACGAACTTCATATAATAATAATAATATATATAAAAAAAATAAAAAAATAAATTATTTTAGAAAGTTTGTACATTACAACTAAAAATGCATATTATGATGTATATTGTACATTGATTTATAACTTTTTTTAAGGTTATAAAATGAACAGAAAAATACAAAAATAATATGATGAAGGTAAAAAAGAAAATTAAATTACAGTTAGTTGAGGTTTCTCAAATTCCGCCTCACTAGGCTAGCCTTCGTTGAGGCAGAATTTTTCAAGTTACTTCCTAATAACTTTGAACATACCTATACTTGTATTAAGATGTATTCGCTCAATACTGTGGTTATTTCAATAATTGAAAATTTGGGTGAATGCACCGGTAAAGGCCCTATTCTTATTTTTGATCCAAGTTTTTACATTGTTTTTGAATTTTTTTTGTGAATCACATTGCTTTATATTGTCTGGAAGAATGTTGTAGTCTTGTCGCAAAGTATTTAAAGTTTAGTTGAACAAAAGTAGTATGTGTTATTTTTTTCGAAAATCTTGTAGTTAAG
Organism: Hesperophylax magnus; assembly: GCA_026573805.1. Lineage (NCBI taxonomy): Eukaryota > Metazoa > Arthropoda > Insecta > Trichoptera > Limnephilidae > Hesperophylax > Hesperophylax magnus. The sequence continues at coordinate 25,850,178 of JAIUSX010000014.1, read as the reverse complement.
GTACATTGTCAGGACTAATATGACCAACCGATGAATAATTATTCATATTATGCCACTTATTTAAAATAAGTAATTTAAAAAAAAAATTCTCGGCCATTGTACGTTACCAAAATGATGTTACACTACCTTAAAGAATCGTTGTGAAACCAGGAATTAGACATGCTGATAATCTTAATTAACTTTAGTTTTAAACAAAATGGTCACCAAAAAATTCTATTCGTTTTAGAAATTGACAATCTTATTTTACGGTCGGTTAAACAGCGTTAAATCACGTGATTGATAAATATAATACTTTCTCCATAACATCTCAAAAAAAACATTTAATCAAAAGATTTAAAAATAATCTCTAATAAACATACATGGAAGAAAGATTTTTCCTTATTTTAGTCATAACCAACGCTTAGGTCATTAAACCAATATTAATTCGTCGTTTTTCAACGTGGACAACGTGCTAGAAATAATAATAGAAGTATCCATTCTTTCCAAGTACAAAATCTAACATACTTTATGATTATCCTTTATAAAGTATAATCCCTTGTGCAATTTTAAGCCTTGGAAGTAATACTGGATATTTGATTCATAGCCCGATTATCTCATTTTATTAAAAAGATTCCTGTGAAAATCGTACCTTAGAAATCTCAAAAAATTAATTAAAATTCGAAATCCAGCGTTTGGCTAATCCACTTTTTATGAAACTAGTATTACTATTCGGCTACGGTCGAGTTTCAAGACTTTTTTATTCTATTTAAACAGATGACAAAATACATGGAAGTTTTTAGTTAAATTAAAATTTAAAAGCAGAAAGTTGTATTGACCAGCAAGTTTCAGACATTGTGAAGAGTGCATATTTCATGACGCCAGAAAAATTTTACAGCATATATTTGTTTTTATTTTTTAATGTGAAACCGCACAAGGGTCCCACTGCTCCCAACCGTCTGAAGCCAGTGAGACTATGGCATCCCCAATTGGGGAATATTGTGAGGTTGAAGGTAGTGGAGAGGGGAAGGAGATGGGAAAGAGGATGGTGGTGAAGTACCCGGCTACGCAGAGTTGGTCACAACATGGCCAAAGCCATTTCATGGTGGTCTTATACTGGAGCGATACGGAGAGTATCTTCCACTCCGGAATATGCAAAACCCGCGAATTCGGCAAATATACTATATATTATTTTAAATTAGTAAATTGTGAAATAACACGACCTCATCAAATAAAATTTACTTGCACGCACCGGGATTTGAGCCCATGACCTCAGGCTTGCTTGGAAACGAGTGCTCGGCCTTTTTCATGCAAAACTTACATTTGTATCTGACGCCAAAATACACTACTAAATTGTAAAATTATATTTTTAATCAAAAGGAATAGCAAATTTCTGGGTCGGGTTTGTGCTTCTCTATTAATTTATGTTTTAAGTTATGGTATAAAGGGTCTTCAAAATCCGTTTTTCGGTGAGTTATTTGTATTTTAAAAATAAAAAATTATTGCATTTCTAACTGTTTTAATATAAAGAAATAAAAAAAAATAATAAGTCATCGTCCCAAAATCATTGTTTTGGGTAGAAATTTTATTTTATCTACTGCAAATTTGTGTACCGATGTAAATTATTTCTAATTTAAGATTTTCATTTAAATTTACGCCAATCAAAATGATTTTTTTGAACATTTTTATATTTCCATAGTAAATAGAATAAAATTACTTTTTCAAATAATTGTCGAAATTACCTCTAAAACTCTTTAACGGTCTTTATTTTATTATTTAAAATACAAATTAATAAAGTAGCACTAATCTTACTGGGTATTTGTAATACTTGATAAAAAAATATCATTCAGTTTGGTTGGATATTTTGGCCTCAAATCCAAATTTGACTTTTGTATTAAAAAGGCAGCGCAGCTTTTTACCACTTCCTAAATTTATATTGATTATTTTTCTATTTAATAATAATAAGATCGTTGTATGATATTACCGTGCAAGCACTTCAATAAGTTATTTCAATATATTGGGATAATACCCTTAATCCGTTAATTTCCACATCATTTTCCGAATTGCGTTTTTGTTGCTCATTATTTCTGTTATGAAGCACGTGACAGAAATCCCAACATTCTTCGTTATGGGATTTGATCAGATATTTTCCTAAATGTAAGCGGAAAAATGATGTTCTTAAATATTGTAGCTTAATAATTATTTGCGGTTTCCTTTTAGTTACTCTTATTATAAATAAGTCAACATTTTCTCGATAAACTTTAAGCATACACAGCATTCTATTTTGTAATATTCTCGATTTTTCTAAATAATTTTGCACTTTTTAATCTTTTCCCGATCGATGTAGTTATCCACCGCCATCTTTATTAATACAAGCCGTGCTGTAGAAAATGAACTGACAGTTAAAGATACCTGTTTTCTAACTTTTGCACTGAATTTACCAGGGTTTGGTACTAATTCCTGCTACTAACCTATACTAATTATACTACTTATCCAGTGCAAAAGTTTGAACGTAGTTCTCTTTAACTGTCAGTTAATTTTCAACAGCACGGCCGTAGCAATAAAAGATGGCGGTGGGATATCGCGTTTATTCAATGATCTTTTTTAAAGATTTTTTTTAACGTGGCTGCTTCTGTAATATTATACATGTATAATATTTATGTTTTTAGTATATTACAGAATTGTTCACTTGCAAATATCTTCTCAAACCGTATTTATGCACGTTCGAAGCTAATCTCTTAATTCAGAAAACTGGCGTAGTACATATATTTAATCCTCGGCAAAACTAAGTCGGGTGTTTCGCCTAAAACGGAACCCAACTACTACAAAGCAGGGAAAGTGAAAGCTCAATATATGAATATTATCGTATTACGTTAATGCGTCACGCTCACAGAAAACCAACAATGCGGTAAAAGATACGTTGAAACAAATGACGTCAAGTCTACTATTGTGACGTTACGTGTATCATAATATTATAATGGTATTAGTAATTTTTCATTAAAAGCAAATCACGTTGTTTGATTTGACGTTCGTAGCTCATATAACGTTAAACAAAACGCAGGTATGAGTGAAACCGGTGGACGACAAGCACAATATATTTGGTAAAAATGGATTTATTCATATTGAAAGATCCGAAAAAGAATCAGCGACACGACCAATTTACACTGTAAACGGCAAATTGGACCTACCAATTTTACGCTACGTAAGCAATTATTTTCTTTTTAAATTTTTGACAGATGTTGAGCCTAAAATCATTATTTTACTTAAACTTTTTCATTCATGCGAATATACCAAATTATCTCATTACGTATGCTCACTGAGAAGTTTTGAATGATACTGGTGTAAGCGTAATAAGTAAGATTACGAAAAGGACGCTTATATGGTTTGGGCATGTAGAGTAAATGAACGAAGAAAGGAATGCAACGAGAATATTTGAGAAAATGAGAATGGTGGAAGAAGAGAAAAACATTGCACCATCAAGTGAATTAGATACTTGAGTCGGGTAAACAGTAAGAATAATAGAAGAGCATTTATAAGACGATGGATGAATGTGAATGTGACAAGGAGTTTATTCCAAGACCTTGTTGTTTGGCGGTCCGTCCCCTCTGCCTACCCCTGCGGGGAAACGGCGTGATGATAAGTTAGTTTAGTTACATAGTTAATTGTTTTATGTAGCGTCAATTTCTACACCACACCCATTGTTACCTGTGTTTGGCAGGGTTCTTGCTGACCTTTCAAAAATGACCTTTGAGTGCAGAACCGTTTCCTTTGCTCATTACTATAATCAAAATCATTTTAAAAGCCATCTGTGTTATATTTCTGAAGATACTAGTATGAAAAAGTTGTAAAATTAAGCTTTTAAAAAAATACGTTTTTTTTACATGGTCCTGTGGGGTAAATTATAGGGAGTTTGCAATTCCCGAAAATAACAACAATATTATTTTTACCCAAATTTTTGTGAGGCTGGTATCATTCTAAACCTACGCGCTAAACCCCGCGAGGTAAATATTATCATTCTGTCTTCAGCAGTCTTGCCGTCGGGTTGACCCTGAGCCTCCTATAGCGTGCGCGATTTATTTGTTCGTAAAGTTATTATAAGTGAGTTTCGTTAAAATAAAAAACTAAATTAGAATTTTCCAAATTCTCGTTATTTTACACTAAAAATAATCACGCAACCTCGGATTCAGCGGATTTGGAGAACCGCAGAATCATTTAGCCATCAATCTGGCAATGATAACCAAACCTCCAAAGTTCTAACATCACTTTCGTAATTTCTTTTGTATCTGAGTGTTGTTATGTTACGTTGTTATGAGGCGCATTGTAGCTCGTCACTTTGATTGGATAGGGTTCTTACTTCATTTAACCACGTTGTGAAGCGTCAAAGATTGCAAAGACGAATTATTTTCATAATCTATTAAAAAAAATATATATATGTATATATTAGGGTGTCCCAGGTATAAGGAAATTTTTTTTTCATGAATTTAAATACGCAAACCCTCTTATTTTATTCCATTTGATCCCAATAACTCATATAATAAATAATATTTTGATTAAACACCGGCAACCCGTGCCGACTTGATGCCAAACATATGGTACAAAAATTTGTAAATAGTTAATATGGAAGGATTTTAATTTTTAATTTTTGTCATATAAATAAAATTAAAAAATGCACAAATGTTCAATTATGTAGTATTTTATATTAAAAAATGGTTTATTGATTAAATTTTCTCTTCGAAGTTTGTTTTTTACAGTCAGGATAAATCTTCCGGTGTTCCTGATCGCATCGTAACAAAAAATGTTTTTGTTCCTCTTCGACCGCTCTTTCAGCTGTATCATTCACTACCCTCAGCGACGACACCTTCTTTCTGGCTTCTTGATACGAAGCATTATTTGACCACATCATAGGGCATTCGTTAAGAAAACTGGCATCTATTTTCAGACGATCAAACAGAGACTTGGTTTTGACTGAAATGAAGTCGTAAATATTTTTCTCTGAAACAAAATTCACTAAATTATGATATGAACAAAAATCTCAATACAAAACATAAATGTAACTACTTATTAAACTTACCATTAAGATCTTCCTTCGATGGGATGAAATGTTTGCCATGGGTTGATCAATTATTTTTATTTTAGTTGTTTGATCCACATCGTCGTCAAACAGCGATACAATAGATACTTCATCGGTCAAATACCATAAATGCTTACTGAATTTCTGTAAAGCTGGCAATGAGATGTTTTCATCAATTTTTTCGTAAACCTTCATCGATTTCAAAAAGCACAAGTCCTGGTAAGGTGCATTAACTGCTGTAATACATTGTAGCCATGGCTTAACAAAGTATGTTACTATGAACAGGCAAACGTCTAAAAGTACCGCCTTATCCTTACCGGTAATTTTATTTAATTACTTATTGGAAACTGATCAATATTATATTCAAGCGCCTCAATTGTAACTTCAAGAATGAAAAAAGAATTTCTCCAGCCTAGCGCTGCGACTAACCTTGGAGTAATTAAGTCTTTTCTCATCGACATTTTACTGGTTTCCGGTTGAGTTTTCTGTAGCGGTTTTGGAAAGTCTTCTAAATTTGTGTCTTTGTTAGAATCAGAAGATTAGTCGTTTTGTAACGGTTCATAAGACGATGTTGAAGGAGTTGGCGCAGATAAAAATTTTGTACGCCGTTTTTCCTCCTCGATTGTTCTAAGGCGCGCTCTCTCCTCTTTATCTGTCAGTTTTTTGTCAACCCCCCCTAAGTAGCCAGGACGACCTGGCTCTCTTTGCCGCTGCAAGAAGATTCTATCTTAATTTATTTTTAGAGCATCGGCTTGTGCAATGTCAAATAAATTATCTAAGTTTTTAACAAACTCTTGACGACGTTGTTCAAATATGTCTTGCGTTTTCTGCAAACCCCTCAAAGTCAAAGTCCTTCCAAACTTGATATAAGCTTACAAGTATTTTTACACAATTAAATAAAGATTTGGTTGGTATACGCGCCTTTTCCCAATAGATAACACACTCGAGAATAGTGAGATTAGCACTTTGATTGACAGTAAAATTCACTTCCCGGATATTGTAGGAAAAAACTTCAAGAACTTGTCCATCAGATGGTAGTTTAGAACACTATATTTGGTGTTTTACTACTCCTATTAATATACTCTTTTTAGAAGTGTGTAAACTAATGACATCTTGCCTGAATGAGTGATATTCGTTTACTAACAAAAAAGAAAGTAACTACAAGCTCATCAACACGTTTGCTCGCGGCCGTCTTAATGTACTTGTACTAACATGTTTTGATGCAAGTCGGCACGGGTTTTGGTGGTCCGAAGTAAACGAAATTTTATTTATAAGTGTTTTATCATAATTGAAAAAAAATTAGAGGGTATGCGTTGAAAAATAACAACTTTAATTTTTTTGGGACGCCCTAATATATATATATATATTGAGGTTCAACCGTGTGTAAAATTTTTTAAAATTATTTTATCATGATTTTTTTTAATATCACGGAGCCTTAGCTTGGGACGGCATTAATTAAATCTTATGGAATGCATTATTATGTCCTTGCTGGATGCATACGCTTCTACTTGCACATTCAAGTGTGTTATAAACTGGAAAGTAGTATACATCGTATTTAAATATTTTTCTTAAAAATTTGCTAAACTAATAACACTTTACACAAGATTCAAGCTTGAAGTCAGAAAATGGGAAATAAAAAATCAGTTATCAAACATTGACTCTCCATATCATAGAACAAGTGAAGTAAGTTTTGCTGTCAAACCAAATTGATATCATTGATTGTGGTTAAATTATGGGTAAAATAGTACAAAACAACTTATCAACATTAATAATTTCCAGCTGTTTCAAAAAGTTCATGTTCGATAGCGTTTAGTTTGTTAGTTTATTCAACAGTACAAAAACACGGATATGATTCTCCAACCCCATAGTTTTGTACCATAGTAATTGAATTATCTTTTGTCAAGGAAAGTTGGAGCTGCCCGCGATGTTCAAACAATCGGAGTAGGATATGGTACGAATATACATTGAATTATGTGTTACTTGTTTTCATACTATGACGAAAACTATAAAATTGTGTTAAAACTGCAGTTTGCCTTCTGTTCCGATTTGTTGACTTATAAGACTGAATGCTGTGGAAATGAGATTCCTGAGGCGTATGCATGGTAAAATCATAAATAAAGAATTTGCAAGGAATGCAAGGATGATGAGTAGGAGAGAGGGACGATTAGATTAGATGGTTTGGGCATGTAGAGGAAATTAACGAATAAACTAACTTCAACAAAATGCCAATTAATGCTTATATTTTTTCTCCGTTACCACATATATTAGTTGACATCTATTAATTATACTTCAGAAACCGGTTACCTCAGGTTTTACCGTAGAATTTTAAAACTTCGTCAAATTCAAAAATTAATATACAATCTCTGTGAAAGTCCTATTTAAGTTCTGTTATTATCCAAGTACTGTAAAACATAAACCTTTTTAACGTTCAAATTCGATAAATTGTTCAAATTCTGTGAATCAACCCGTCATTAGTTTATTTCACATTTTAGATAATGATTTGAATTGTTAATAGATGTAATAAAAAACAACGTTCGGAGAGTTTTCAACTATTTGAATTGTTATTAGATGTAATAGAAAACAGTGTTCGTAGAGCTTTCAACTATTTGAATTGTTTATAGATGTAATAGAAAACAGCGTTCGGAGAGTTTTCAACTATTTGAATTGTTAATAGATGTAATAGAAAACAGCGTTCGGAGAGTTTTCAACTATTTGAATTGTTAATAGATGAAATAGAAAACAGCGTTCGGAGAGTTTTCAACTATTCGAATTGTTAATAGATGTAATAGAAAACAGCGTTCGGAGAGTTTTCAACTATTTGAATTGTTAATAGATGTAATAGAAAACAGCGTTCGGAGAGTTTTCAACTATTCGAATTGTTAATAGATGTAATAGAAAACAGCGTTCGGAGAGTTTTCAACTATTTGAATTGTTAATAGATGTAACAGAAAACAGCGTTCGGAGAGCTTTCAATTATTTTTAGTTGAGGGTGCAAGTTATAAAGCTAGTTAAATTTTATAAGTTATTATTCCAGGTACAAAAGTAGTTATAGAACCAGCCATAAAAATAGTTATTGATCCAGTTATATAGCTAGTTAGAAAGCTCTTTATAAAGCTAGTTATAAAGCTCTCAACGATTTGCTAGTCTCTGTACATTTATAAATTCCCACGGGTTATACAATTGTCTCGATTTTATTTACGAGGGGCGATGATTGTAGACTGCCGGGCCTATGAATTATTATTCGTAACAACTTTCCGTAGTTTGTAGAGAGAACTCGAAACAAAACATTTTCCTGTCGATCAGTGTGAAATATAGCGAGGAAGTTGCCATTGTTTTAAACACAACGAATTGAAACCCGACGCCTGTAGAACTATTTTTTTTATTTGAATACCGCACAAGAGTGATAACTGCTCCCAACCGTCTGGAGCCAGTGAAACTATGGGATCCCCGATTGGGGTATGTTGTGAGGCTGAACGGAAGTGAAAAGGGGAAGGATATAGGGAAGAGAAAGCTGAGACAGTACCTGCCTAGCCATTTCAAGCAACGTTTCAATTCTGAATGGTGGTTTTACACCAAGGCGATACTGAGAGTATTTTCCTCTCTCGGACGTGCCGTAAGTACACTTATATACTTATATACTATATTATTTTAAATGAATAAATTGTGAAATAACAAAAAAATATATCAAATAAAGTTTTCATGCGCACGCCGGGATTTGAACCCACAACCTTCGGCAATATTTTTATTAATGGATGTATTTAAAAATATTTTTTTTGTGTGCATGAAGATTGAACACTCCTCCCCAGAGACTAGCCCTTAACTGCTGTGAACTTAAAATTTAAAACAAAAACGAAAAAAATGGTTTGGCTGAGGATTGAACGTTCTCCCCAGGGACTGAACTCAACAGCGCGAACAACTTCGCCAAAATCCGATTGAGTAGGACCGATATCTATTTTATATATTAATTGCTGTAATAAATTAATGCTGCGTGTATTAACTGCTGTAATGACATCCAATTTCAGGAAAATGCGTATATGTGTTTGTGTATGCGTGATTGCCGACGAGACTACTTGCCAAGTTTCAGCTCGATCGGATGTCGGGAAGTGGTTGATTACCAATTTCAAGATCTGTATTCACCCATGAAAAGAAAGTTAAAATAATAGAGATGTATTTAAAAAACATTTTATTAGATTTTTTCTTATTCTGTTAGGCCTTATTAATAAACATGTGAGATTTTACACAAACCTCCATGAATGTATATGATACACGGTTTTTTATCTGATGTGCAAAAAATAAAACACGCTTATTAGTATGGGAATAAATGAATAAATCGTGTAACAAAAAAAAATAAAAAAATATATTCTAAATTATTTAAATCAAAAAAATTAACAGAAATTTAAATAAATTACTTCCACCCCCAAAAAAACTACAACAAATTATGTGTTCCAATAATAAAAAAATAGTGTCTGACAGGATCAGGGTATTTTAAAAGAGCTATAACTATTAGGTTTTTTCGTGCGAATGCCGTGCGTTTTAGCAGCTGCCTCAAATGAGTCGCTCTAGCATTAATTACGTGAAAGTTAGTTCCATCAATACTTGCTGCCCTCGCGAGGCTACGAAAGTTTACGCCGCACGTCCGTGCAGATCTCAGATATCATACCAGGCATACGAAGAACTTATTTTGTAAGTGGCTATCATTTTTTATGATATTTTCTTTTGGCAATGTTTGTTGCTTTCATATTTTTTTTTTGATTTTCACTATTCACAATGTCTTCAGGACTAACCGCAGAGGATATTGACGTTATACAGATTGAAGAAAACCACCATTCCGAAAAATTTTTTTTTCGGCTACCAATTTTTTTGCAAATCGTCAAAAATTAATTTACATTTTTAATTCAAATAATATCAGTGATCAATGGTTTAATTTAGTCATGTTTGTCCCTCAACATCCTGTATATTGAACTCCCGCCATTAAACTGCCGTCAGTCAAAATATGTCAAACTGGGAAAGTGATTTTTAAAGTCTTTTCAGACGCCCCTTTTTCGTTGTTTAAGTTCGACTGAACTTTACACATCATTACTTAATTTAGAGCTCTTAACACTAGATACGATTATTATTCATACGTTCGAATTGTAAAACGTATGTTAAAATGTGGACTCATGTTTATAATACAATATATATGTAATAGAGTTTGTGTTGTCGAAATCTGTAACATTAATGGTGCTTATATGTACATCTGTGAACTATAAGTGCCCACGAAATCTTCCAGAACTCCAAAAGAAACAACCATCATCAACAGGTAAAGGCCTCCTTTTCTTCACTCCTAGTATCCTTTGTGATGAGTGGGTGTGCTCAAACTATTATTGATCCTCTGCAAAAAGTACAAACAATGTTAATACGTGTTATCAACAAGCTACCCTCAAGAAATTTCTTAATTCGACTTTTTTATCGAGTACGATGTCTTCAATATATGTACATCCTCCCATTTAAAATTCAAATTCAAAATACAATAAAAAACACTCTAACAACACAATCACACTACAAGAAATATAACCAAACGACACTATAATGTATCTAAACCTCATACTACATCAGCATAAAGAAAATTCACCTACCTAGTTCCCAAAACCTTCAACCTTTTCCCTGATATCCAAAAAAAGCCGAAACTCAACTCCATACTTTCAAAACAAAGATAACCCTATGGATACTTACATCTGCAATGCATTTCAATTACAACACCCACAAATTATACACTTTATGGTGAAACTATAAGTGAAATTACTATTTAGATTAATTTGTACCACGAACATAAGTTATAAATACCAATAAATATGCTATGGATACATTGAAGTTTGTTCTATCTTTTCCCTTTATGAGAATTAAAATAAAATAAGTTATTTGTTTTTTTCATGATTTTACTATGAACTCGAATAAGAAACAACTTTTTAAAAATACCCTTTTATGGCTAAGATTATTTGCAACCGTTACCCTTGACTAACTTTCTTTCATTGTTACAAAAAAAACAACGGCGCTTACGTTAAACATTTCCAGACTCCGCTGGCTATTCGTAAGACACAAATGTTGTATTGTTTCTACAGAAGCCCGCGAAGAGGGGCAATGGACGGACGTCAGATCTGCGGCAGTTTTTTCCTTGTTAGGATAATGTTGGCTAGGAGCATTATTAGTTTTCAAACTGTGAAGATAAGTTTGTGTTTCTTCTAATATAGCTTTTTAAATAAATCTATTTGAAATTCATATTTATTTTCTTGAATGAATGAATGAAGAAGAAATTAACTCAATTCTCGACAGCTGAAACTCGGCAGATAGACTCGTTGTCGGATGACATTACAACAGTTAACTTGTAAACTTCACCCGTCATAATAGTATGCAGCAAGTGCAGTGTGTTAAAAGTGAATAATCGAAAATTTTGTTACGAAATATTCGAAATTCGCTAGCGATGAACTTGGGTCGATGATCGTTAACTGTGCGCCAGATGTTTTCAAAAGAATTCTCGGAAACTCGGAAAAGGCCCTAGCAAGTGTTTCGCTAAGACCAGGGTAATTTATTATCCCGACCGTCATTTTTTATTACGGGCACAATGCACCACCAACTAACACAATCATCATGAACAGGATTATACGGATATGAATGATGGACTCGCCGAACGTCACAGCGGTGCTGCCAAGGTCTGTTATCGATGTGAGGATATTGTGTCAGCGCTTTATTAGCAGCAGACACATACCTGGACGAATGACGAACCTCGTGCTGGCACTGTTGGTAGACGCGGTAGACTCTCTCGTTGCAGCAGCTTGTCCAGTTTCTTCACCACCTAGGATTCTTGCTGCAGAGTCTCCATCTTCTATCTTCGTGTCACCTGTTCCTGTACTTCATTTTATTTAACTTAAATTCATTTTATTTTTGTAATATTTATATTTTTTGTAATAATTGCATCAACTGTAAAGCGCCCCTGAGGGGATATCTCACAAAAGCGGCGCTATACAAATAGTCAAATAAATAAACACAGGGACATCTCTAGTATAGAGGTGGAAATGGTATTCAACATGTTTCATCCGATGTAAATTTACATTGACACAAAAAAATAAAAAATAAATATATACGATTGTTTGAATATTTCTTTCATTTCAAATACCAATCTTCGGTACTAAACACCCACTCATTTTTCTCAGTGAAACCGTTTTTAACATGCGACAGCTTAGAACTGTGACTGCAGTATTATTATGACGAACGTTATTGAAGCCACAGTAATCCTGGTAAATAAAATAAAACTCACTTTTTGAAATGTTTATGACGAGATAATATATTAAAAAATTCGGTGTCATTCCAATATGAAATAATAAGTTCCTCAAGAATCAAAACCTAAACCATCAGCCCAGAGTCAAAGCTCGAACCTCCACTGGCTGAGATCCAACACATATTTATGTAGATTGTTAGCTGTTTTTATTTTTTATTATTTGTAAAACACAAATCACAGCAGTCTGGTTTAATTAATCTCAAGTGGAATTTTATTGACTTCCTTTCCATTCCATCGACTATTTAGGCGCCAGTGTTACGTGGTTTGAAGTGGCGAATGAAAATAATGAATAAATATCTTATTAATAAAGTAAAATAATTTTTTTTAAATTCAAATCAAAAAATTAAAAGTTAAATGTAAAAGTAAAGGTAAAAATTAAAGTTTGGTTTCTAAAAAACAATGTTCAAGTATTTAAAATATATACCTACCAGTAGACGTGGGTAAAATTGAATAAATTCACTCTTGTGATTCACTAGACCCGATTCTCAATTTCAAAAGATTACGATTTTTAACACCACTCTTAATTATTCATTTCTATTTATTGTACAGTTTTACAGTATTTCAATGAATGGTGAATGAAAGAATGATATGTACTGTAAACGATTTAAAAATTATAATGTTTCGTTAGTCACACCACCAACTACTCGTACTCACCAACTACTCGTACTCACTCAAAATTTATTTACATTTATTCAGCTGTGCCATCGCAGTCCTAAAGCTCCCAGGTGACACCTTTCGCTTCACTGGTTTATCGCTATCGAGTTTGTCCCGAGCGCTCAAATCCGAATCACAATTTTTGTTTCATTTATTCCAGGAATCGAACCATCTATGTCTTTTTCAGTTGTGACGTCGTAAGTCCTCATTACTAGGTCCGCAGCTCGCGATTTACTCAAGTCACTGCAAAGCAAAACACTAGCCAAAAGATACTAATTCATTCCTCAATGACGGCCACGAATCCGTTCGGAAGGTTTGTCAGTGCCGTCAATTTCATCGCGTAGTCGGGCAAATACTTCCAATTTTAATCCTAAACTCTCGTAGGATCGAAGCGAAAATTATGCCTAAGAAAGAAACAATAAGATGATTATATTATTATCGTTTTCTATGTACCTACATACTTTTAGATCATGGGTAGATATATAGGTTTGTAGATTTTCTGATTACATTAGTCAGCTTTCATTAAATATTTATATTAAAATGTAATTAATATGTTTATACTCGTATTAGATAACATGAAGTGGAACTATTTTAAATTTATTAAACAAAAAAAATTACTTTAACTTAATTTTACTGGTGAAACAAGAAACTGTAAAGTTTTCAGATTAAATCATCTACCTATAACATCGTATACCTACCTATTAAATCATATACCTTTTAAATCGTATACTTACGATTTCGCAAAAAAATCTTAAAAACAGCTGTGCTTTCCTAATACATTTATAAATTACATAAAACAGACAATTAAAATTTATGACTACTTTTATGAATGTCTGTCTGATATTTTTTTTCAGTCAAGTTTATGAAGGTTCACCTCAGATGCGATATACACCAAATAATCTAACCAAACATTAAGATAAAATAACAACTATTTTGACGTAATATTTATATATGCAATGAAAACATATTAAAACATTCAAGTGCAGCAGTCTCACTAACATAACCAGTATTTTTATAATAAAGACTGAGCCGGATGTACGAAAAGTGCTATAATATCTCCAAACACACGTTATTTGAACTGACACAATTTGCGATTCGTAAAATCTATCCGCTGTATTTATTCCCCATCTCTCGCATCCTTCAAACATTCAACTCAATTTAAACAAGCCCAAATACCGATATATACCGGTCGGTGGCCGAGTTGACATCCCGCTTGGGTCTCATCCAGGCGTAGTGTGTTCAATTCCTCGGCTGGCTAAGTCCTCCATCACAACACAAGCAACATTTTCCGCTTACTGTGGTGGTAGTAGGAGATTTTCAAATATTGTCAGGTTATTCGTAACCCGGGAATGTTTGTCTTTCTTTTAAAAAAAAAAATTTTTTTTTTTTTTGATTCTCTCCCTCTATTTAAGAAAAACTTTTTTAGCACACTGAATTCGCACACATAACACACACATTCACACACACATGCACACGTACAACACACTTCTGTCCTTCCCTAACACACTAACTAACTTAACTTAAGGCGATGCAATACATCGTGTAATATTTTAAATTGAGCCGCTATAAATAACAACCCTTACGTAGATGGCGATAAGGTTTAAATTCCCGCTTAACACCATCCGCCTGTTTTGATTTATGCAAGAAAAAAACATGGCCAAAAAGTGCCTTTTATTTTATTTTGTGGATGTTCAGGCATAAATATTTAATTTTTTTTCGATCATTTTATAAGTAACTTAATTTTCCACATTATTCAATAAAATTATAACCGAAAATGGGTTCGTAACTAGGAGATTTTGAACTTTAAAGCAGTTTTCATAGGCCTTATACATTATTTTTTTCTGGGCTTATAAAAAGACTTATCTAAAAAATACTCAATTATTTCAAAGGTCAAGATGTATTCTACTCGCAGTATTTAATTAAAGCATCAGAAACATTTCTAGGCGACCACATTTTCAAACCATAAACACATGATTTTGCATTACTACGCATGGCATCGCCTTAAGTAAAATGTATAATATGCCACATATGTATATATGTCAGCGACATGTCATTGGTACCAATTATTGTATCAACTTATATAACTTTGTAAGTATTGTCCTCTATGTAATTATGTACCGTTTGTTTCTGCAATAAAAATAAAAGTAAAAAAATAATATAAAGGGAGTCATAATAAAAATTAACGCAACTAAATAAGTCGCACGATTTGAATGACGAAAATTTATTTTTTCTTCGTTTTTTTACAGATTGTATTTTTTGGTGTTAAATTTGGAAGGTAATAAATAAGCTTTGTGAATAAAAAAATTACATTGTAGGTATAATAATATTATGTCAATTTTATTTGTAAATTGATTTAAAAAAAAAACGCAACGCACATAAGTAAAATCATTTTTATACATGTGTAATTTTAGACATAGTGCTTTTCAGGTTGTTAAATGAGGAAGTAACGGAATAATATTTTAATTTTTTTGTATTTACGAAAGCTGATTAAATGAATCGAAATATTTAAAGATTTTCAAAAGTGGACGTTAATCCCATTTTCTAATTTTTCATTTTTTTTAAAATTATTTTTGTACTTCAGAAGTCGAAAAGTCGGTTTTCACATTTTTAAAATTGGAAAATAATCTGTGTGAACACCAGACCTTTAGCGTTGATCTCACTTCGTTATGTTGTGGTAGGACGTTGTCCTTCTGCCACCGTGTAAATTCTGAAAAAAAACCTTTAAAAAATTCTCATAAAATAATTTAAAATATTTCGAAGGCAAGACATATTTCAATATTACCTATGGCAAAAGAAAGTTTCTCTGGGGTCATGTGTTCAGTTAGCATCAGAGAAAATCGTTAAATGATGAGCGAATTAGTGACAAAAAAAGTAATAAAAATGCTTAACTACCGACCAGCAGAATGTTTGAAGGGTGAAAGCAGTACCTACCGCAAGGATTAATCTTAAAACAATTGAATCTGACGACATTAACCTCCCCGTTGCGAATAGAGGTAGTAAAAATCTTTTAATTTACTATCCTCCATGTATCACATTAAGTGAATATCATCAATATCGTACAAAAACTATAAACACAGTGTATAAAACTAAAAATTAACTAAAGGGAAAATCATTTTAATGAAGACACGTTTGAATGCATTTTTGCTCCAATAGTATCAACATTAATACCCCACAAATGCCCAAAGATAATTTCTGCGAGCGACGTTTGTCGATTTCGCTTTAATTTTGACCCCTGCGATTTAATTCAACAAGGTTTTTGGTGTTTATTTTTTTCGTTCTTCAGCTTCCTAAAAAAAACCACAATATTTATTAAAAAAAAAATATATCCATACAACACTACACAAGAAATTTCTTAAGACTTACCTGTACTAGATTTTGTTATTTGTATACCGCACAAGTGAAACTATGGCATCCCCAATAGGGATATGTTGTAAGGCTGAAAGTAATATTGAGAGGAAAGAAAGGGGCAGGAGGAAGGTGTGAGAGTACCTGGCTTTTTAGATCTGAAGCTACGATTAAAGCTTGTTACACACGACGCATATAATATATTTTGTTTAAATTGGCCGGCAAAGCCCTTTCACTATATTGCTCGCCGTACAATCGTCACAGACAAGTAATTTATTAATACATGTGGGCGTGGTGTAGAAGATATGATAACCTTAATCTGCTGGCCAAGCGTTATTTGAATTTATTGTAGACAGGAGAGGGGGTCAGATAAATAGAGGGCTGCCGGGCTAGGACCCCGGTAGGCCCATCGCTCCATGCCTATCTCCTCCCTTCTGTATGTAGGGATCATTCCTTGCCAAAAATAATATTGCTTACGCGCCACATATGTATGTGATGATACTATATCCACCCAGTCGTGGATGATATGCGCCATCTCACTTGCTCGCGCTATTACCAAAAGTACATGAGGTTGTAAGGTTCACAAGTAGAAATAAAATGTTCATACAACGGTATTTCAGTATAATCCCTTCCTCCCCACGGATACCACCTTCGTTCATGAATGAAGAATTTTTTAATAAAACTAGCTATATTATGATAATTATTATTTCACGGAAACACTTAAAATGCGCTATGAGTTAAAATAAGCTATGAGAATATTTTAAAATAAAACAATTTTAAAAATGATTTAAAATATGTAGGGTTACTGAGTCACCCCTTATGGCAACACAGTTTGTTTCGAATCCTGGCATGCTGTAAGTTAAAATGATACCCCTAATGACATCGGAAGCCCTAAATATTATTATGGTGGTGACATCTCGGGGCTTGTACAAAAGCACGTAGCCTGAGCTACCGTCGTTTACATATGACACTCAGCGGGAATAATATGAAATTAAATTACTATTAACTTAATTAGCCCTGTGCGGGAAACCAAATATTTCAACTCACTAATTCCCAAAGGGATATCTTGTAATTTATACGAATGAATTAATTAAAGTTAACGAGGTCGAGTTTTAAATACAATATACAGCAAATTACATGGAATAAGGAACTAGGTGAAAAAATGTATGTCTTAAGAAAACATATATTCACATAGATTATAGATCAATAAACGATGATTCTGAGTATAAACGTTTTATTTATTATAATTATGCACAGAGAGGCAGATCTTACTTACACAGCTACCTCATGGGTCAGTCGGTCACGTTCACGAGAATGTGAATAATTTTGTGCAACCTTTCAATTATGTTAGAATATTGATAATCAGGCATAGATTATTAAGCTTAATAATACCAGCAAAATTTATATACATCCACCATGTAACCAAAATTTCTATAGATGCATTGGGAATGTTTTTCTTTCTTTTAAAGAAAAAAAATATACATACATATTGATAAAAATTATCGTTATTCATGAGATTGAAATTAACCAGCCACTTCAATGGGTTCGTAAGCATTATGTACACTAATGTTTATATCTACGTATACTGGAAATTTCGTCTAGACGAATTTATTGAGGACAAAATTGTTCAACGCATAGGTAATTCGCTGAGCGAAAGTGTTATGCACGAATAAATTGTTAACTCGAGAATCACAAATTGCGGCTAGTAGCATTTCCACAACCACTGTTTGAAGATTTGAATGAGATTTCGTTTCACCAGTCTCAAAAAGCATAGTCGAGAAGTTTTTATTATTCAAATTACCCACTTTACACATTGAAAAACAAAAATATTAGCATCTCGTCACAAATGTCTCCAATCAAATCCTTAAATGCATACGTGACCGTACCTGATAAATAATTTACCGGTGTTGGTAAAAAAAACTGCATTAAAATATATATAAAGCAAAGGTGAATGTGGACCAGAGTTATCAATGCATATGTTCAGAAATACCCAAGAGATGAAAAGATATTCAAATTCCCCACAAGTTCCTTGACGAAATGAAACGAAAACGAAATATAGTGTGTTCTCATAATTATTGTAAATATTATTTTTCAATGTGTTAGGATGGTCAAAAAATGCCCAGAATCCATGCATTTTCCCCACAAAAATGTCCTCCCCGCTAAAAACTCAATTCTTGAAAATCTTAGAAATTTCCCGCAATTTGGGGAACTCTCCAAGAATCGGCAACATTAATGTGGATATTGAAGATCATAGATATATTTTTCGCGTAGACTGGTTGTGAATTATCTGAAGCTTTAGTCGTACCAACCAAACGAAGTGTTTTAATGAGGATTTATAAATTCTTCGTATAATAAAACTTATGTATTCAGAATCAGATCACTGTAGAAATGTATTATAAACTTGAGGTGATAACTAACTAACCATCACGCCGTTTCTCCGCAGGGATAGGCAGAGAGGACGGACTGCCAAACAACTCGGTCTTTGCACACACTTCTTGCCTCATTCACTGAAGTGATTTTGCACAAAAACGGCGCTATACAAGTCATCCAAATATAATCATTTATTATTATTACACGAATATATATATATTTTAAGGTTATAATATTTTTCACTAGAGTTCCTTGTTGTGCATTTTTAAAATAGCTGTATTTCTGTCTGTTGAAATATTTTCTCATATTTTAAAGCGGTTAAATTTATTTGGTTGCCTTTCTGGGATTCGTTGGTTCTCTTCCATTGCTATTCTACAAAGTTAGTATACGCAATACTTAGCTAGAATAATAATAAGGAAACCATGGTAAGAAAATTCTTTATCGTTTTAAAAGTAAGATATGCTTTTAAATTTATCTTGCTTGTACAATTTGGCCAAATGTAATGTCATAATTTAAATGTGCCATAATTTTTGCAAATGGCCTCAAATGTCACTGTGCTTTTACATTTATTTTGTAGACAGATAGAGAAGTAATTAACAAAAAGCAATGGAGCGATACACACTTGATAAACAATAGCGATACACACTTGATAATAAATAAGTTACTGCTTTTTACCAATTTTCAGTCTGTAGTTTTAACGCAGATGGTGCAAAAGTAATGTCAAATTGTGAATTGGCTACCATTTTGTTAGAAATGAAAACAACTGGGCTATTTTCGTGAAAAGTTTATTTGAAGGTTTGCAAGAGACGCTCAGCCGAAAGCTTAATTGTTCGTGCACGTGGTGTCAATTCACGCTGATCACATGATTTTACGGGTCTAGGACGTTTCTACGCCGCCGGTTCTTCGCCGTCAGTTCATCGCCGCCGTTTCTACGCCGGGACGGTTCTGCACTGGCCGTTTCTACGCCAGCCGATTCTACGCCGCATTCAAATTAAATTAACGATTACAATTAAACTTTATTGTTAAAACCTAACCTAACCTAACCTAACCATAACATCATTAAGATAACCCGGATTAAAACTTCTGATTACCTGCTTTGTCATGCTTACTTGCTTTGTCAATGGGTCATTAAGATAATCCCGGCGATTGTAACATGCATGTACAAAATTTCCATTCGGAAATTCTTTTATTCTTTTAAATTAAAATTAATGTTAATGCTACTTTTTAAATGATTCGATATTTTTTGTATTGTCTACTTTATTTTCTATGACTGTATGTAGGTATGTGTTTAAACAATAAAGTTTAATTGTTAATTTAATTTGAATGCGGCGTATAATCGGCTGGCGTAGAAACGGCCAGTGCAGAACCGTCCCGGCGTAGAAAAGGCTGCGATGAACTGGCGGCGAAGAACCAGCGGCGTAGAAACGTCCCATTCCCCGATTTTACATTTCGTAAATTACCCTCCATTCGATATCAAAAGATATTATATGTATTAATTTTTCCTGTACAATTATACCTGTAAGCAACTAAACAATGGCACCAAGAATTATTTTAACCTCTCTTTATTTTAACACAACACTTAAATACTAGCAGTTAAAAACCCGCTCCGCGGGTTTTTGCTGCTAGGCCCTGCGGGCGGCACTTCGTTGGGCTTCGCCCAGTTTGAGTGATACTAACAGTTACATTTAATAGGTAGATATTAGATCAATGGGTAGATATAATCAAGACATCCACAACCACAATACTCGAAATAACAATAAAATCCGCATTCCTCAAACACACACTACAAAATATGGGTTAAAATCACTGAACTATATTGCCTATACACTATATAATTCGCTTCCAGATATGTACAAACACATCCACCATAACAAAAAATTGCAAAGCAATGCTTTAAAAGAATATTTTTTAACTACATTTAAAAATGAAAATATGTAACTGTGTTGTCATTTCTTGTTGTATCTTATCATATCCGTTATATCTTATCCATCATTATCTTACCCTTGTTTTCTATTGTTGTTTTTTCTACTTAACGTGTCATTATTTTAATTTTCAATTTTTATGCTGTATTGAATGTGAAACTTATATTTGATATCAAAATACCGTTGTAAAAATGTACCTACTACCTCCTACATATGAATTGTAAGTTCCTCCTGTCCTAAAATGAGTTCTGTAACTCATCGGGATTGCTGTAGCAAGAAATAAACACAATAAAAAAAAATATATATATATATATAATAGAAAGACATTCTGAACCATTAAACACCCCTCACCCCAACATAAATCTCGTCAATGAGAAAAATGTTTCCTCTTCCATACCACCGAAATGATTTAATTTTTAAATCGAAACTTAAATTGCAAAATATTTATATGTAATTTGAAAATAAAAAAAAATATCAACATATTACAATGTTACATATAACTTTGGTAAAATAATATACTCTTACCAAAAGACTGTCAAAGTAATTACATTTTTTTAAAAATATATTAAGAATTATTTTATTGGGATATGTCCTAAAAATCTACATATTTGGGTGAAATAATATTACGCTCTTACCTAACGATTTTCAAAGTAAATACACCAAAACTCTCTTAATTCTTAGGCTGGAAAACCTTACAGGTGGGATAAATTGAGTCAAAAAACAAAACTTTTTAAGCAAGTACAATTTATTATACTTTTATTTTTTACAATCTACAACATAATATTATACACTTTCATTAGGAAAAAATCTCTTTATAAACAATATTTTCCGTATACCAATCAGTCAGAATTTGTATAAATAACGATGACTGCGCTCAAACTGTCCATGAGAAAATACTGGTTCAGGAAGTAACAGTCCACCCCGTTCAAAAGTTTGTCCTTGAGATTTATTGATGGTCATTGCATAAGCTAATTTGTAACATCCGAAAAAGTGTTTTAAATTCTAGGAATGAAATGTACTGTACCTTTTCTGTTCCCCGTAATGATTTTGGCTTGAATTAAGTTACAGCTGAAATTTTTATAGCACCGCTTTTGTGAGATATCACCTCAGGGGCGCTTTCCGTTGAAGTACATCCTCATTGATAGCATAAACATGACTATTTTTAGGGCACAATATGGTACGTTGACTCATCACTAAGGCATCAGGAGTTGTATGTGTCTCACTGTATATATAGTGAATAATATCTTGACAAATATTTACATTGGGAATAAGCACAGATGATTCTAATGTTCCTTCTACCGAAGGAAGTTTGCCATCTTCCAAGTCCAAAAGCCATTTAGAAAATATATTTTCACTTTCTAAAGCTCTGACATTTGTTTTTAATTGAAAAGTTTTCAAATGGTACCAAAGTATGCTGCTTTTTATGCAAGCGGCAATTAATTGTCCTCGTGAAGTACGTCGACACACTGGAAGGATCTGACGAAAGTCTCCGCCCAAAACAATAACTTTGTTACCAAAGACAGAATCACTTCCCATGATATCACGTATAGTACGCTCAATAACTTCTAAAGCTACACCTGGTGCTTCATCCCATATTATAATATCTGCTTCCGTTATAATTTTCCGATTCTTTGATGTGACCTTACATGTTGTATTGTCCTGTAAATTGATGGGTAAATTAAAAGCAGTATGATAAAACTCTTTTACCTTTTCGTCTTAGAGTGTGAATTAAAGTTTAGTAAAGGTATGTTTTCCCTGTTTCGCCTGGGCCATCAATGAAGAAACATTCATTGTCATCATTTTCATGTGAAAAAACTTATTCAAAATAGAATTATATGCTTGAAGTTGTACGTCATTGAGTTTGGCAGCCATCAATTCACCTAAAGTGTTTTCAGAAATTACATTAAAATCAGATACTGGTCCAAAACTGCAACTTTCATCAGGTTCAGGTAAGCCCTGCATTCTGCAAGATGAATTCTCCTTCATAAGAATATCCTGTATGTTTAAAAGACAAAGATTAATTAATAGCTGTTTCTTCAGCAACACCACGATGAAAAAAATCTTCAGCCGAAGATCGAAGGGATACATTGTATTAAAATTGAAACAAATAGATGTCTAAGAATTTTAGGCATCAAATACAATGAAGCCTCCGTCATGCACTGCGTCCATTCTCGTATGTCATCAATGATGTTGCCGCCTCCCCGCTGTCGCCTCGTCCACTTTTTACCAGCTGAAAAGACATAGTTATTTGGTACATTTTGATACAGAATAGAGCGTCCCTCAATATCTTTAAGATTTAATTGGAACCACGCTGTTAAAGAGGTGTTCCTTGTAAATGCTTCCCTAAGAGCCTGTTCCTCCCGCCCCTCTACAAAATAAACAGATTGGCTGTCGGGTAAATGTAAAGCCAGAAGTAAAATTGAGTGAGATTGATCATGTATAGATAAGTGAGAAAATCTCTAAAAACCCAGTATAAATAAATAAATACTATCCAAAGAGGAACAAATTTCAACATTAATATGAGCATCATATTTTTTGCTAAGGAATTCATTATATGGAACAACAAATCGATTGTCGATACGTATATCCCGAACAACGTGATTTTCAGAAAAATTATCACGTATCCTGTACTCTGGGTAGCCTGCGGAATTATTATCAGTAGCATCTTTAAATGATTTGGGGAATTTTTTAGAGCACTTACCGTATACCATGCAGACTGACCTTGCATTAAGTACGCCACATGGTCCATGAATGTTATTTTTTTAAATAATATGGTACAAAGCCGTTCTTCAGATGGGGTAGTTCTGCAGATACGGCATTATCAATATCAGAAGCTGTATACAACTTATCTTGGCTGCAAAGTGTAAACACACCATGTAGATGAGGGAGTCCTCTTTTTTGCTGTTCAATTGTATACACCCAACAAATTAATCAGTCTTTACGAACAGGATGTTTTCCTACTAAATGGAAATTCAGCTTTCTTACGCCTATTTTTAAAAAAGGCGATAAACACGAGGTGATTAATTACAGACCGGTGTGCCTTTTATCAACAATTCCTAAAGTTTTTGAAAAAATTCTTCTTAAAAAAGTTATTTTCCGACTAAACCACGTCATTTCTCCTAAACAACATGGTTTCTCTACTGGAAAATCTACCCTTACTAACTTGTTAACCTATCAAAACTATATATCTGATTCCATGTCTAGTAAATGTCAAGTTGACTCTATTTATACCGATTTTAGCAAGGCGTTCGATAAAGTCAATCATGAGTTATTGCTGAATAAACTCCATAAATTCGGTATAGGTGGTTCACTATATAAGTAGTTTAATAGTTACTTGACCAACAGATTACTGGCTGTTAAAATTGATGGCACACTTTCATACAAATTCACTGCTACGAGTGGTGTTCCCCAGGGATCACACTTAGGTCCAATCCTGTTTTTATTATTTGTCAATGATGTATTGTATATTTTCAATGATGTTCAAGTGTTAATGTTTGCAGACGACCTGAAATTATTCAAAGCAATCAGAAACATTAACGATTGCCATATATTGTCAAATAACTTGTCAAGATTAATTATATGGTGTCGTGATAACCGCTTGCAACTTAACATAAGCAAATGTCAAATTATGAGGTTTCATCGAATAAAGTATCCAATACTTTTTGATTATTCCATTAACAACATGTCGTTAGTATCTGTCTCGGAAATTAATGACTTAGGTATTTGGTTTGACACGAAACTTAACTTTATCAAGCATATTGAAATAATAACCAATAAAGCTTTGAAAATGTTGGGATTTATTTTAAGGGTATCTAGTGATTTCAATAATGTAAATACTGTAAAAACATTATATATGTCACTAGTAAGGAGTCATGTAGAATACAATTCCACGGTTTGGTCCCCAAATTATGAGGTTTATTCACATGCGATTGAAAGAATCCAAAATAAATTTTTAAGATATGTAAATTTCAAAATGGGCATTCCTAGAGAAAACCTAAATTACGATAACTTACTTTGTTCATTAAATTTAATAAAATTATCTGATCGCAGAATTATTTCCGATTTAACCTGTTTGTATAAAATCATTAATTCAATGTTTGATACCCCTGATTTATTATATGTAATCTCTTTTCATACTCCAAGCAGGTCGGTTTCAAGACAGTACCTACCATATTATTGTAGCAATTCTATGTCAACGTCCCAATATCACACTCCTATGCGACGGATTCAACAACTAGGAAACAAATACTCAGATGTTGTTGATATATTTAGTACATCAATTTCAATATATAAGCATACCCTATTGAAGTTTTTTTTTTCATCGAGTAGTGGAATATTTTAATAAAGGTATTTAATTTGATTTGACTAACATTTAATAATTTTGTCAACTGAAACAGAAAAAATATTTTGGATTTTTTATATGTTGTGCCTGCATTCTGTGTAGATCAAGTTGAGTGATATTTTGACTTTATATTTATTTTTCTGCAATTGTATTAATAGTCGTTTCCTGCACTATTTTCATGTATAATTTCGTAAATATTTTTTATATATATGTATGTAAAAGCCTTAATAGGCGTGAAATAAATAAATAAATAAATAAATAAATAAATAAAAATTACCTTTCCAAAAACATGTTTCTCAGTCATATCATGAATAAATTCCTTGACTTTTAGATGGAAAACCTTGGCTACCATATCAGGCCTGTCTGCGGCCGATTGATAATGTTCCAATTCGGTTGGTATTTCTGGCCATTTGGGATTGCATGTAAAAGTTATGACGACGACAGGACGACCAAATTTACGTTCCATTGCCATTGAAACTTGATAAAGTTTATTCACATGGCGTGGTCCACCAGTAAATGAAGATGGAAGAAATGACTGTATTACCTGCACATACTCCTCTATCAGTGGCTAAATTTCTTACATGGTTTTGCAAACCTTGATAGCATTCCACTCTGAGGTGTCGTTGGTTTTTCCTAATGTAATCTAGGCGACCAAATTGGTAAATAATGTAAGCATGAATTAAATACTGTTGAAAAAGTTTACCCGCATAATGGATTGGATTAAATATGTTTCTTCGCACTGCTAATTTACTTGCATAAAACTACATAGCAGTTACAGTATGACATTGAGCAGTACAGAAGCATGATGCTGAAAGCCTGGAGTCCAACCACATTCACCTGATGGAAATAGTAGTGGGAAAACCATGGGATCTAAATGCTTTGATAAAGTTGCCATCCTTTGAGGTCCTTCAACATTTTTAGGTTAAACAGCGATATCTATACCCGATGACAAATTCCCGTCTGTCTGCTACGTAAACCATGGCGATATCGTGAGAACTGGTTGGAGCATTGTACCTCTGATGAACGTGTAAATAATAGACGTATATCTCTCACCTGCCCACCCTCAGCCGCAATGCGTATTTCTTCTTCCTCGACAGCTTCTTTTAGTTCAATCATCAATTATTTGCATTATATTTTTATAGCAATCGGCATAACATGGATGACTCATACGCACTCTAACAGCCTCATCAGGATCATATAGATAAAGCTGAGCATAGGAAGGTATTTTACCTGCAACTTGTATACTTCTGGAAGTCAGATGATAAACCTAACCAAATTTTTTTAAACAATATGGACCATTACCTGGGATATTAGCTATTTGCGCTCCAAATGAGGCAAATCTATTAGCACTGTATACATCTAGTAGCATTTGTATTGACAAACAAAATTTCTAAAGTTTTTAGATTGACTACAATCTCCTGTCAATCATTCGTTAAGTGCTGGAGGATAAGCTAAAATTTGTGGTATATGACACTTCAATCGCTTGGTAAATTTCCCTCTCATTCGAACATTCCGAAATTTGACCAATTCTGGTAAAATATTGCCCACATACCTTTTAGCCATAGTAATTAAATTGAAATAATAATCTGAAAACAAAATATTTCTTTTTAGCGATTCACAGCGATAGTTTTTAAAAGAAATATCTACGGTTATCACGTCAATAATAATTCTGTAATTATCACATATAAACATGACAGCTGATGACAGCGAATGGGGTCGGTGTTGTAATATCAAAAAATAATTAATTACGTATAAGTATCGAGTGGAACTGGTTATTTTTTATTTAATTTATAATGGTGGATTTATAAATGTATATTATATTTATTATTTATAATTATAATATATCTCACATTAAATAATCACACTGACATTGTACATTGCTTGACACTAACTGGCTAAAAAAGTTTTTTACATTGATTGGAAATCCATATACGCTGGCAACACTGAACAATCTGTCTTTCGCGTGAATAATGATAAACGTCAAATTTTAATATGTAATTGTGGATAATTTTTACTGTAATGTAATGAATCCAATGGATTGTCAACTTTCTAAAACATATTCTCTTCGATATTATCCAAAAATTATATGAGCATCGTGTCTTAATTTTCAAATCGTGTCTTTTCAAGTTAGCGGAATTTAACCGAAACAGACAATTTAAATTTGACCAATCAGAGGGCCTACACCGTCCAGACGCTGGAGTATTAATAATATCAGATTATAATGTAAGCAATTATTATTGCAACCATTGTTTATAACCCTTACGTACAAAATTGTAAACATTCCAATCTGCCGAATGTAAAATTCAGATAGAAGTGTAAAAATAGTAATAAATAAATTAATAAAATAAGTAAAAATTATGAAATTTTGGTTAAAAAATTGGGATAAAAAACTTGGACTTAACATTAAAGTTTAACCAGATAATTAAATTTATTCAAACGAAAGAAGGCTAACAATATAATATTTTGACAAAGAAGCAAATACTTGGGGATAAATGATTATACTATTGGTATACTATAATTCATTTTTTTATCAACTGACATAATATCAACCCCATTAACGCTTGCGCTAAGCAAAACCTGGTTGGCCGTCAAGTTCATTTATTAAAAGTGGTGTATTACAATGTGTGTTTTTCATTTGATATACATAATATTTTTCATTGATATATTAATACATTGACAATATAGGAAAAAGGGATATTAATAATGAACAATAGTGATATTGTTTCCTCATAGTCTTGAATGTGCCCTTAGCACACACCAGATAAGTTAACGAAAATTGAATTTCGATCTGGCTGAAACAAAATATTATTTATTTATTTATTTAATTTAAAAAAAAAATGACATAATATATTGTTACAGCGATCCTTGGCTGTCCAACTAGGATATCACCCGTTTTAGGACAGACAGAAATAGGTAGATCCATCAAAAGCGACTCTTGTTTAGTCCAGTGTATTGACTTTACTTAGTTCTTATAGTTCTTCTTATTCTTATAGTGTATTGACTGTACTTAGTCACATGCAGCTGAATCAAAGTTATAATTTAATTAATATAATATATATAAATATAAGAGTTAGTGAGTTCTGAATGATGTGTAGGAATTTTTTGTGATGTTTGTGTCAATGATTGATGTATGAAACACGTCTTATTACACGTCTTGTTGTTTGTATGGTGAGAATCTTGAATGCTATAAATATACTAAAAACAATAAAATGGCCTTTATCATGGTAAGAACTTATGATGGAGAGAGGTTGATGCTGAAAATAAGTTACAATGAAAAAATGAAGAAAAAGCAAATTTATAAGATCAATTACATAATGAATATATAGAGATATGATTTTGATCTTGTGTGGGTATTTGGAGTGAGGTTTTCTTTCTAATCTATGAAAATTTATATAAGTATATTGTTACCCATTGACAAATGACTTATGAATTATATATTTATATTATTAAATCTAGGTATTCAGTAGACTTGTGATATTCGAAGAAATCATTTAGACAACTGATTGTTTTGCTACTTTGGTTTATTTTACAAAGCAGAAATTATCCACAAAGCAAAACTTGCAAACTCACAACAGGCAAAATTAGACTAAGGCTTTTTAGATATGGAGCATCTAATTAATAATTGGATAGATAAAAATAGTTAATTTGTTATGTGCGGCAGGTGATAACCATTACGCAGTCGTTCAAATCGGATTATGCGGTCTAGGTGTACGAACACAAAGAACGCGTGTTTCGGCTTTCAGATTACCAGCACTCAGTGCCTGAGTCCGCCGGAGAAGATAGGCGCCGAGTTGTGAACACATAGAATGCCTGTAAAATCCGCGCCATTTGCGCGGTAGCCTGATAGCAGCTGTCAGTTTTAACAAAATGTCAAGCTCGTCGGAAGAAGATTTTTTACTTTTGTAGAATTCTTTCTTGAAATTAAGAAATAAAACAATTGGTATTCATCCAATTAATAGTAGTGGAAAAAGACATGGTGAATATCATCACTTGTTTAGTGAGCTTAAGGCGGACGAAGAAAGATTTTTTAAATATACCTTATTTCACTCGTGACATTTGAGGTTATTATAAAATTTTCTCAGTTCGTACTTTTGTTCGTACCGTTTTCATTCATATCCTTACTGATTTCTTTCCAGCACTTGTCGACAACATTTCTGTTGCTATGTAAACTGTTTCTTTTATCCTAGATCGGCGATTTTTTAAAAACAGCAGCAATTAGTAAGTCACTTATTTTGACAGGACTTGTTTATGTTTTGACACTAGCTTCCAAAACAAGCCTCACTAACCGGCCGCACCGGCGAGCCGGAATTAAGAATTCATTCCGGTAAAGCTTCTCGGAGGGCCAGCGCGCGGACACAAATCTGAACCTGCCTTCACTATGTGCGTTCTCACACGTTTAGATACAAACATTCTTTTCGGCGCGCCTGTGCCAGTCGGCCGCTTACTCGCCGGCTAATCTGAAAGCCGAAACACGCGTTCTTTGTGTTCGTACACTAGGCCACTTCAACCGGACTCTTAAACTGCAGACAGAAATCAGTCACAGACTTCGGGATACACTGTCTGTCTCGTGTCTTTATGAAGACATATAATGTACATAGTTTTACTTCCATAGTATGGCAATGTCACTTATTCCACAGTATCATAATATTGTTTATTAATTGTTATTTACTTTAATTCGTGAAACTCCCTTTTCGTTTCTCTCTTTTGTGATCAATAATATTACTATTCAAGTTTAAAAAAATGTTTTGTTTATAAACAAGTTCTGCAGTGTAAATATAATTAGGTGTGACAGCTTCTGAAGGCATTATAAAACTATAGCGATGCCACTTATAGACCAAATAGCTAGTTATAATGAAATACAAATTGATTTATGTTTGTCATTATTGATTTCCTAGTAAAATATCATAAATTATTAATGGTCATTAATTAAAGCTTCTCAGTTAATTTTGGCCGAAGGTCGTTAAAGTAAGCTGTTTGCAAATTAATAATTTGGATGACTCAGGGTTTTATTTTTTCACGCATAATTATTATACTAATTTAAACTTTTGTATTCTATAATAATTAAACTTGGCGTAAACACGTCTAGTAGTGGAGCGTGAATTACATTGTTTGTTAATTTATCAAAACAGCTATCGGATTATTAGAATTTTTATTAATTTCAGCCGAGTTGACATCGCGTTTGGGTCCCACCCAGGCGTAGTGTGTTCAATTCCTCGGCTGGCTAAGTCCTCCATCACAACACAAAAAATGTAACTTGAGATCACAAACAATGTTTTATAATAATATCAGGTAGGTACTATATTTTAAATGTGTTATTTTTTCAGTAGTTATATGTAGGTACCTATCTCTCCAACAAATTAATAATATTGTACTTTCACTCTTTATACTTGTAAGTAAATAACATAATACAATATCTTGCAGTATAAAAATTAATAAATCTAATTGTTTGTTGATGCTTGATTTACTTGACGAGACATCCCGAGGGAGGTCGAATGTTAGAGAATAGTTGAAATAATCACTCATTGTGTCTTTTTTCAATGCCCAAGTCAAAAAGCATGAGGCGAACCATTGCTATAAAAGGTTAGTGGTAATAAAACATAATACATGTAACAAGTACGCAACATGAGAGTGAAGGGCAGGAATCTGGCTCCCTTGTTTCGTAAAAATTGCTGAGTGTCTCGACGAAGCATTTCGGTATTTACCACCGTATGTATACCACCAAGTGGAATGTTCGATATTATCTTCTATTTTTACTTATTCATCTTCGGGAATTCGACAGTTGAATTTTATCACATTTTTTACATGTGTAGTATGTATTCTAAAATACAATCAATTTTCATAGATTTTCTCCTCTTGATTTTACCTCTAATAACAGATTAACAGAATTAGCGGAACAAAAGTTCATTATTTTGATTAAAAAATACAAATATAAAATTTCAAGGTATAAAGCGTAAAAAAGTTTTAAATATATAACAACTAAAAAGTTATAGTATAAGTATAAAAGGTAAGTACAAACTATTACAAATAATAATGTAATATGGATTAATAGTATTATGAAATAATCTTAAAAATAACTATAATATTATATTAAATTTTAATAATAATCCTAAATAGAATTATTAGCTGGTGACGCCAAACTGCGCAAACCCATGCAAACCCATATTTAGACTATAGAATTATGATCAAAATAAGGAGTTATTTTTAATGGTTCAGAGTGTCACCACGTCATATTCTCAAGTAATAATAATTGTGTATTAATTTGTTATATGAAAACAAAATTGTACCCAGCTCCAATATGCGCAATCTTGTTATGATTCTTGATAGTAATTTACAATGTAAATGTCTCACTAATCAAATCACACACAAAGCATACAAAATGATTGGATTAATAAGAAGAAATACAATAGACTTCACAAACATTACCATCGAAATGAAATCTACTTTTGTGCGTAGGAAGCCATTTAGAGTTTGCGTCGCTATGCGGTCTCTATTTATGCATTAAATACCTAAATATAAACTTAATTAAATCGTTTCAAAAAAATATTTAAAATAAATTTCTTACAAATAGCACAATCGATTTTACAATATAATCTTGACTGAACTGTAATCAAAATTGATCGATAGGTAAAATTATATAAAACAAAAAAAAACCAAGGAACATTATAATTTAGGTGGTGGTGTGATGCATAACAAAGTAAAATACAAATTAAGTAAAATACCATAACCCATTTAGGAAATTAATATATATTATATAAATATATATACCTGGCAAAATTATTGTTTTATTATATGTACATATAAGTACATGTCAGATTAGAGATTTGTTGGCTAATTTTACGATGAACAAAGCGTGGCCAGATCCCGAGCAATTTCCTAAATGGGTTATGGTAAATTAATATGTAAATACGATTTTTTTTTTAAATTAAGCGTTTGATTTTAGGTTAGTTTAGGGTGGGTTATTATAGGTTAGGTTAGGAAAGGTTAGGATAGGTTAGGTTAGGATAGGTTAGGTTAGGTTGGGTTATCATAGGTTAGGTATGGATAGGTTGGGTTAGGTTATTATAGTTTAGGTTAGATTGGGTTATTATAGGTTAGATTAGGATAGGTTAGGTTAGGATAGGTGTGGTTGGGCTATGTTAGGATGGGTTATGTTAGGTTTAGTTGTGTTTTTTTACATACAAAAATATTTTTTAAACTTGCCTTAATACACTTATTTTAATAAATAACGGGTTTTTTAACACATAATATTATTTACGTAAATAATAATTTCGCACCATTTTGACAGCCCAATAAAAACATGAAACACAATCGGAAGCTAGAAACGCATCGTTGATTGTGAAATTACCCAACATATCTCTAATCTGACATGTACTTATATTTATTATAAAATGTACATGTACTTATGTATATAATAAAATGGTAGGTTAGGTTAGGTTAGGTTAGGTTAGGTTGTTAGTATCACTTAAACTGGGCGAAGCCCAACAAAATGCCGCCCGCAGGGCCTAGTAGCAAAATACCCGCGGGGCGGGTTTTTAACTGCTAGTTGATAAAGAATACTTCAACCAGATAAGAGCTGATAAGGAATACCTTGTGTCCCCTGCAGAACAAACCATTCCAAGTTCGGATATCAGGAATTCCTTTCGCAAACAATCGCTGAAGTGCGAAATATTTCTCAAGAAAATGAGAAATGTGTAGGTTGAGCTGACTGCTTCCAACTACATTAGCTCGCCGTTTGTAAAACACATCATCGTAGTGAAAAGTTTAATTTTAGCGAAAGATTCAATCAGTTAGACCCACGTTTGATCAGAGTACATGAAGCGCTTTTGTCTTGAGTTTCCATGAAATGGATTGGGGAGATAGTTTGTTTGCCCCCCCAGACACCAAATAGAGCAAAGTCTCTATAAATCACTAACAGTGCGATGGTGCCTGTCAATTTCGAGTACAAATCGTTTTATTTTTAAAGCATTCATTCTCATCATCCGTACTAGTAGCAAATGTGAGTGAAAAATAAACTAAACATAGTGAAAAGCTATGTTAAAAAAATCATTAAAGATGGTTTTGATATTGATACTGACTGATTTCCATTTCATTGAAAAATTGAAATACTTTAAAACTTTTTTTAAACATTTTTATTATTTCTGACCGTTATCGATTTCAGCCTATCACGACCATCTTCAGACTTTACACTTCAGACGGCAAAAATATTTTTATTATTATTTATTTTCAATTTTTTTGTTTGATTTAATTACATAAATGGAAATTTAAGTAATTCGTTCTTTTCGATAATTATTTTTCCTAGATAATTTGTGTGACTTTTACATTGATAAATCAACGCCATTCTTAATTTAGAATGCATAACGATGAAAAATTATTCAAATACTTACCTTTTATTGGTGGTAGGTCAAGGTTCGTAGAAAACGTATTTAACAAGGTTAGCTCATCGAAGGGGTAGAGCAAATAAAAATCGTGACGTAGATGGAAGCTCATTTTCCACTGAGAGATTTAAATTTACTGCTATTCCAGTGCAATCGAGCAACTATGAATGTATTTGGAAATTATTTATTTATAATTTGTTTATAATTATATTAATTATTAAAACTGGTGTTCGGAATAAAGGGGAACATTCCTGTAATATTTGCATTGTTACTTGCACATTGATAATACAAGTACTTTTTTTTGTTTTTGTAGACGTTCATATTTTCAAATTGAAACTCTCATTTATTTATTTATTTATTTATTTAAACGCCCATTGGGCTTTTACATACATTGTTATTAGTGTTATTACATTAACTATGTGATATTTAAAAGTTTACGTACATATATAAATAAAATAGTTATTATATCTGTAGTACATAAATGTTTTACAAATAGTACAGAATACCATTATGGAGAACAGTTTTTTTTTTTTTTTTTTTACTTACTTAGAAAAATAAATGGATTGAAATTAATCAGCATTTATAGGGACTTAAAATCATATTCGAATTGTTATTTAAATTAAAATATTAATTTGTAAAGTTAAAACATATATATTAAAGTTAAAAGTCATAAAAGAAAAGAGTGAAAAAACAGAAGCTAAAAAATGGGTTTTTCACTATGGAGTGGAGAAGTCATACATTTCAGCAAAGTGTTTATGTAGATTTCGTTTAAGCACTGCTACGGAATCTCTAAATATATCAACAACATTACCAAATTTATTACCAAATTTTTGTATTCGATTTAACGATATGTGCGCTTGATAATTAGATTTGAAATTGTCACAGAAAAAGGTGGAATTTTGTCTCGTATTTTTGGAAGGTACAAATAATTTTATTGTGGCAAGAATTTCAGGGCTGTCGATTCTATAATTAATAATTTTATTTAGTAGAACAAGGTCGGAGATAATTCGCCTATCTGACAGCGTAATCAAATTTAGTTGATGCATGAGTTGGATATAATTTATATTTTGGATTGGAATATTCAGTTTAAAGTTAATAAATCTTAAAAATTTGTGTTGTACCTTTTCAATATTGTTGGAATGTACTTTATAAAACGGGGACCAAATAGGCGAATTATACTCTACTTGACTTCATTTAGCAAACTATCGTGGCAAGAATATGACAAGCAAAGTTTTGGAATAATTTTATTCACACAAAGAGTCACACGAGAGGCAAATACTCTTAGTATCGCCTTGGTGAACGACAACCATTCGGAATCGAAACGTTACTTGAAATAGATTTAGCCGTATTTGGTGACTAGTTAGATACTTTTCCAACATCCTCTTCACAATTTATGTTCCATTCACGCACTCTTTAGCATCAATGGAATTATACGATTGTTTATTTATCTATTTTTATTTTATTAACATACAATAGTTCCGTACAATAAAGCAAAAAATGATATAGGCCATTACGGAAATTATTTTCCTCATGGCCTGCTGTGTTGGGTTAATGTAAAAAATGTAACATTATGTTATTTGGCCCTTCTAGTTGGAAGACCCAAAAGCTCGGCTCTCAGATCCTTCTCATAGTCCTCGCTAGTGAACTGAACAGAACAGACTCGAGATGTTGCATTCCATTTACCGTCCCGGCGAGTACGGATTACCCACAGCTTGTTTTGCTGTCTATCTAGCGATGGTACATGATGGGTTGGGTTTGCTCGATCCTTAACCGTCGCTATCTTAGCATTTCTGCACACGGTCACTGCACATCTTACACCAGGCATCTACAAACAGAAGAAAACAGAAAATTCCCAAAATGTGTTGCTAATTAAAGATTTTGTATAAACGCTTAACCTCAAAAACGTTATATTATTGTTTATGAGGGGTTAGAATTTATTCTACAACCGCAACTGAAAGTGTAATAAAGGAAACAATTTATGTTGTCATAATATACCTACGAGATGTACGTTTGTTAACTCAAAATGCAAAGTCTTGTTATTTTATTTATTTTAAAAGTTATTTTATTATTCACAGTAATTTCTTGATACACTGTAACGGCGCATCTACGGAGGAAATATTCAACAACGAGTAGAGTATTATCAAGGTAGACAATAGACGGTTATCAAAGTCTTCATTTGTTTGAAGCTTGCGAGCGTCCAAGTG
This sequence comes from Hesperophylax magnus, assembly GCA_026573805.1. Classification (NCBI taxonomy): domain Eukaryota; kingdom Metazoa; phylum Arthropoda; class Insecta; order Trichoptera; family Limnephilidae; genus Hesperophylax; species Hesperophylax magnus. Next base: position 25,814,607 of record JAIUSX010000014.1, on the reverse strand, counting down.
CGTTTTTTTAGAAAAGTGCCTTTAGTGGTAGGTATGTATCTGATATATTTTTTTTTGTTTTCTTACCAATTTATTATGTAATTTTTTTTTTTTTGTTGATATCATCTTGTTATCATCAACATGTAACCAAGTTAAGTACCCACCTACCGTTGGGTACTAAAAATAACTAATCTCATTATTTCTTGGCAGACCTGTCTTAACTCTAGTCGTGCGATATGCGTAAGGAGATTTCGATAAAAAAAAATATTTCTTACATCTGAGAGAAATAGATTGCTCGAAGTTAAAAAAAATGTTAGGCGATCAGTCAGTAGTCCTCCTTCAGCAGTCACCATCGGTACAATTAACCTTACGACCCCCAGCATTGAGAGAACGGATCATGAGTAGATTTATGCGCTGGAGATAATAGAGAATTTTAGAACTGACTGAGAACCCATCGGAGATTTTTCCTCAAAGGTCGATTCCGCGATAAATGAAGACACTGGACCAAAAATGAACATGAATGGATATTTGAAGTTGGGTAGTGACACGTGATGTATTGCTCCATATCGGCGATTATCGCACATTATTATGTGCTACAAACGCGTTTCGAGAGTCAGGCATCGTAAGTCCATATATATATATATATATGGACTTACGTTTACTTATAAAATAATTAACGCGAAATTGGAAAAAAAATGGTATATAGATTAAGCTAAGACAAAAGACTAAGTCTAAGACTAAGAAAAAATAAGTCTTAAGTCAAGACCTCGCTTGAAGTTATAACAATCATAACATTTCTTCACTTGCTTAGTGAGAGACAAAAATCATGGGCCAGCTGTTTCATAGAATTTAAACAGTTCATCAAATTTCAAAGATAATTTTCAGGTATTGTGAAAATTCTATTCAAGTTCTGTTGCCAATAATATCAGAACTTAGTTAGAACTATCAAAGAACTGAAAAATACGATGAATTGTTCAAATTCTGAGACTGGCCCTTACGACGGGCTTTTTCACAGAATTTGAAAAATTCATTAAATTTCAACGTTCAAATTCAAATTCTGTGAAAGTTCTATTCACGTTATTTTATTATTTTATTATGGATCAGTTGTTTCACAGTACTCTGATAAGAACAGACTTTCACAGGCCTAGAATATTAATTTTGAAAATTGATCAATTGTTTAAATTCTGTGAATTAACTCGTCATCAGACTTATACTAAAAAAATCTTCTTGCGTTGCCCAGTCTATTTATTCTGGACAGTGGTGAATAGTATCCATAATTAGTATTGATTGAGGAAAAATAAATAAAATGGTTAAAAAAAGATTGCTAAATATGCCAGCTACATCAGGTTATTGTGTTTAACTGTAGTAAAAACTATATAAAAATAATAATTAAATAATTCATGAGTTATGTAGGTACCTACCTACTTCGTTTTACGACTTCATTGTTATATTCATTCAAGTCATCTAGTTTCATTAGTTACATGTTTATCTTCTTCAATTATCTAAGGCAGGGGTCACCAAATAGTGGACCGCTGTCCGGATCCGGACCGCCGACCTATTTTGTGCGGACCTTGTGGACAATACAAAATATTTTACACATGTAACTTGAGTACGTTATTTGATTTTTCGTTTTTTTCCCACGAGACGTTCATTAAGGATCTTAAATCAGAATTTGAAAACAGATTTTAAGAAAATTTAGAATGTTGTAGAAATCCTCAGTAACATTTACTCACTGCATCTCGGTTATGAATGGATCAATGAAGCTGCAAATATTTTCGGGAGTAATAAAGCTGCTCTAGAGATGGAAATGATCGATTTCCAAGAAAAAAGTTTCTTGTCAAGAGTTTTGGATAAAATTTGTTTGTGGTAATAAATACCTAGAATTTAGAAATAGCGTTGAAACATCTCACTTTGTTTGGGTCAACGTATGTTTGTGAGGCAGCATTTTCCAAAAAAAACCTAATTAAAAATAAATTCCGGAGCAGACTTACTGATGAACATCTCCAAGATCTAATGACAATAGCCTGCACAAACTTTAGTCCAAACTTCAGACGGATAGTCCAAAGCAAAAAATGTCATTTTCTTTTTATTCTATTCTATTTCTATTCTTTCTAAAATTTCAACTTCTTTTTATTCATAACATTTGTTAATTATTTAATAAAATAATGTTCCGGAACCCATATATTTGATTGTATGCACACATATATAAATAGTACACTTTGATTTTCTATTATAAACATTGGGACTATTATCGTTAAAAGATAGACGGATGCTTAACGATTTTTTTTTTTTAAATTAAAAAAAAACTAAATGGTTTGACTCCCCTGAACTAGTCTCGTTGATAAATTATCATGTACCTAGTAGACCAACTCTACTCATATCTCCTTATTATTATAACAATACTGCCAGTAATGTAGAAAAAAAAAATTTCGTCTGCAAGAATCAAAAATAAGTAATTACGCATACCATATTCACTAACTGTATTTTTTTATGGAATTTTTAAATGACCGTTTTTTTAAATGTCTGTTTATACACGTGCGTGTATAATTAACACATTATGTATTTAATAATTATACAGTACAGCTAATACATATTATTAAAAATTACATCAACAATTACCCCATAATACATGTACTTTGGTTTATTTAGGAAATGAATACATTTTCAACAGAGATTTTATTTTTATTTTCGTTGCAATTAAACATATCTACTTCAGAGAAAATGTGTTTATAGTGTATTAAACACAATCTAAGCATTTTGATTGGAATTCGTTTACATTTTTTTTCATTAAAAACAATACACGAATGCGTGTGCTGCGTCAGTATTTTCAATTCAATTCCATTTAATAGTTCACATTCAGTAAAGTGAAGTTACTTACGATTTTATATAATAATATCTGCAAACTGTTTACGTACACCAAATGAATCATTTTTTTAAAACACAGTTGTAATAAGATAATTAATGATAAGTTCGATTGTGCGATTTTGAGAAATGTATTTCATGATTTATTTTCTGATTAGATTCAATTTTGTTTTTAAAATATATCATATTTTGTTATATATTACATATGTAATGTATAAATGAAAACCGCATAGTCGATGCAAACTCTTAATTCATGCACATGCAAAGTATAGTTTAAGACAATGGTTGTGAAGTCTTTTGTATTTCTTGTTTTTGATACAGGTATTTTAACTGCTTTGTTAATCATCTGATAGTGTTACATTTATAATGCCCCTTACTAAAGTTCTCACTTAGGACATCATTGATTTACTTACATTATTATTTTTTTGTCTTTTTTTGAACCATAAAAAATAACTGGCTATTCTGACAACAAAAAGACAGCTACGCTACTTAAGTCACATGTCATTTAATAAAAAAGCTCATTTATGGTTTTGTACAGATTGGCATCAATGGAGAATAATTTATTACATTTCGTAGGTCATTTTAACTCTTTTTCTTACACTTTATGCTTTTTGCTTACAACTTTATATCTTTGTTAATGGCACATGTTGTGCCTTTCGTTTTTTAAATAAATATATATAGTATAATGGTCTTTATACGAACATACATTTAGGTACCTATCTGTGAGAGAAATGAATTTATTTCTAAGAAACAAATGGCCAATTCGTACATATATTATTTATATTAAAAGATATATTTATCAATACATATCAGGTAAATTAAAGTCAACCAAAAAAGTTTATTTTGCTAATGTTGCTTAGATATAGAAGTTTTATTATGTTTTAACTAATTCGTAGGTGAAAGGGAGAAGAAAATGAATATATTATAAGGATAGGAGATGGTTCCGATAAATTCCATATTCATTTATTGATTAATGATCGTGCGACTTGTTTTTGTTCGATAATTCTGAAGATTGTTACTAAAAATGTCTACATTATGAAATTTTGATTAATACTGAGCACATAATCTACAGGGCCCGCAGATACTTTTATAATACACAACTGCTGACCCTGTACAAATCGCAAGTGCGCCCTAATGTCGAATTTGGCAGCCATCTCTGGTCCGGAGCCCCTAAATACCTGAAAAAAACCCTTGACTATGTGCAAAAACGAGCGGTCCGTTTGATAGATTCCCCAATCTTAACAAACGGACTGCAATCTTTAGAGCACAGGCGTCAGGTAGGTATGCTGTCCTTGTTCTATCGGTATTACAATGGAAGATGCTCTGAGGAACTTGCGTCATTGATCCCTTCGGCACCGGTGCGTAGTCGGGATACACGCCAAACGCGCGCCCAACATTTGTACACAGTTGACATTTGTCACATGAGAACGGGTCGCTTCTACGATTCGTTCTTAAGTTCAACAGCTCGGCTGTGGAACGAACTGCCGGCCTCTGTGTTTCCTCCCTCCTACAACATGGGACTCTTCAAGACCCATGTTCACTCCTTCCTCTCCACAAAAAGACCCTCCACACAGCATCCCCAAAGATGACATAGGCCCTGAGGGAAATTATTTTCTTCAGGGCCTCCTGCGTGGAGTTAATATAAAAAAAAATAAAAAAAAACAAAATATATGGGGGATTTTTTCTGAGGTTGATTCTGCGGGGCAGTGAAAAAAATAACAGCTTGTCGGGTTGGTCTATGCGGAATGAATTTTTATTCATTTACTAAGCTCAGTTAGTCCAGGTTATTATTCAGATTTTTAAATAATAAGGGGTTTGCAGAGATAAACTTAAGTACTTATATAACAATGAGGTGCTTTAAAACGAAATTTTCTGTTATTCACTAAAATGTTGTTTTAGGAAGTGTTTTCATTGCAAAGTAACAATAGGAGAGATGAGAATTATTTTCTCTCACGTTAAAATTAAGGGATTCCTACATTACTCTGTTTGGCATTTAACCTGAAACCTCCAAGGTCTTATTACTAATGTCAAGAAGGTAGGTTTACTTCTGACTTGTAACTTGAAGTGAGGAGAAAATACCGCAAAACGGTCCCCGAAGGTGTAGAATACCCCAAACCATCATCCGTAAAACACCGTATTACTCACCGCACCTAGCCCTTGTAGGGAATGTGGACAAGACAATCTTCCTCAACGGGTTGGACATATTGGCCGGTCTTGAAACATTGCCAGGCTGACGCGCTATATTGTTGATTAACATACCTACTTGCCTTTGAGATATTTCTCCCCAGTCGTAGACAAATAGTGGGAAACAAGGAGTTATTGTCGTTATTTATGTTGGTGGTTTAGTTCCTCGTAAGGGAACTTATTTTATAATTTCTGAAATTTGAAAACGCCGTCATTACGGTGAAAAATTACGTAAATACATCCGAGTACATGTATGATTTGAAAAAATCGGAAAAATAACGTTAAATTACTTTTTATTAATGCGTGGTAATTCGACTTAAGCAAGTCTGTCATGACATGTTATTAAGTATTTACAATAAATATGTAGGATATGAAAATTTTCTGACTTGGGAGATAAACCTTCAAAATTATAAGAGAATGGGTTAAAATTTACACAACGAAGCAAAAATAAAATCTATATATTTTGGGAGCCAACCAACTTGCGATGAGTCGTTCATGAACGACTCATTCTCATTCTCTTTTTGATGAGTCTTATTCGTATGACTCCCGGTAAACTGTACCGTCTATCAATTGAACGGATCCATTTTTATTAGGAGATATTTTAGTAAAATAGTGCCATATAAATTTTAGAAGTTTAAAAATATTAATTATGATTGCATGCTCAGAAACTTGAACGGCGTCTGATAGTCCAACATCTGGACTTGGATATATGTATTTACCTACGACTACAGTTAGTAGATAGTTACCTAACATCACGGGGGGAGCCGTGTACCGGGGGAGCCGTGCCGGGGGAGTCGTATCGGCGAATCGTATCCGGCAAGCACAGTGTTCTCGTTGTTTATACGCTCTAAGCTCACGGCTCGTATTTAATTGAGCCGTCGTTCACTTGAGTCGACTCATTGAGCCGTACAAAAATATGGAGGTGGTACCGTGGTTCTTGTTCTTAATAAAATGCGTCTTGACCCATTGCTACAACCAACACCTCTAGCGATCACACAATTATTAAAGCACGAAAAATAATCATAAAAAATAATTCTCAAACTTCCTCTTTCTACCAACACTGATACTATCTTCAATACTATCAACGTTATGGACATAAAACAGCTCTTTGCAAGATTCATCTTGATTAATTTACAGTAAAACACTATACAAACCAACTCAAACGATACACAATACCCGAGCCAAAAACAAAAAAATTCTCCAAACTCCTTTTGCTAAAACAACCTTTGGGCAAAGACATTTTAAATGCATAGCTTGCAAACTATACAATGCCACTATTAGACAAACAGAGTCAATGACCAAATTCAAACATGAAATAAAAAAATGGATAGCAACTATTGGGCGTCCCAATATCACAAACATATGTAAACCAAATTACACGTAAACAGTGTACAAGACAATTAACCGTCCGCACAATTACCGTATATGAATAGGGTACTGGGTACACTTGTCACGTTTCAGTCTCGGCGAGTGTGGCGAAAGTTTGGAGTGAAGTTTGAAGTCAAGTACAGAAAGGAATTTGTATCCAAATCTGTATTGACGAAAGGAATTTAATACTGGCAAATCGTAATTTATTTACTAAATAAAACACTTGAAAATATTTCTTGGAGACTTGGTGATGGTTCTTCAGTAGAGAGGATTCCCTTTCAGAGGTAGTTATTGTTGAACTAACTTTTCATAGAATTTGGTTCTCTATTTATAGAACAAATTCAAGTCGGGCCCTCCCGGAGGAGGTTCCCCTCTTTAGTGAGGAGTAAATTTGTTAGGTATTTTTCCTCTCGGCGGTTGGCTTGCTGAGAGGAATGTCAAATTGTGGGGTGATACCTTTAACCAAGTCAGTTCAATTTACCTAAACCATCACCTAAAGTCTCGTTTATTTATTTTATAATAAAATATACAAATTTCAATATTGAATTTAAAGTTAAACATCTTTGGTTTGAACATTTCCCAAAGAGCAATAAATATATTTAGGTGTGATTTTTCATGTTATTATGTTAGCATATAATAATTTTGATGTTGGTATTTGTTTCGTGGTTATATTTATGACCTTTTTCCCGTAAATCGAGTCCGAAGTTATTACAAATAGTCAGTTTTGAATTTGTAATCATTTTTTGATTAAAATATCAATGGGCTTTGCTGTACTGTGATTGGTTGGGAAACGTCGGCCATCTTGGAATTCCCTCTGGTGAGTAGTGGAGGGAGACCAACGTAAATACTGAGTCCGTTTCTTAGCGGTGGTCATTTCGTTGACTGGTGGCTCCGAGTGAGGAGGTGGATGTTTATTTTCAAATGTGTTTCAGGATCTGTTGCTATATCACTATGTAATTTTCTTGATTAATTACGTATAACATATCATTTGAAAAAGTAATTGTGATTTAAAGATTTTTAAGTGTGTCGGCGACATGGTATCAAGCGGTTTTTGGGTCAGAGAATTTTACAGTTTTTACGTAAACATGAATTTCATTGAAAATGCTGGTTAGTCTGGACACGTATGATACAAACAGTAACAACAAATCACATACAAAATAACATAATAGAATCAATAATTTTATAATAGCCCCTTTGTAAGTACCTGAATATGTCTGTCTCGACACAGGTGTACCCTAGTTAGACAGATGTAGAAAATTTAAAAAAAACTTTATATTGATAAATAAAAAAAAGTGATTCGCTGCGTTTGGTGACTTAGATTTAAACTAAGCTTTAAAGGTTTCTTGTTAGGATAAGGAGAACTTATATAAGGATTACAATCTGAATTTTTATAAAAATCACCAATATATTATTTAATACCTACTATTCTCAATATTATAATATTACAAATATAATACTAGTAGTTCTCTGACCTCGCGTCTAAAAAATAGAGTTTCTAATTTTCTTGGAAATCATAATATTTGTAAGTAGGTTCATAAATAACCATCTACTTAATTATAAACCTCACATGTATCACATTTTTAATCCTAATTTAAATAACCACTCGAGCGATTTTTGGCTTATTATGCCAAGTTTGAAAAACGTTTTGAGCGATCGGTCGCCATAATGTGCCAAATTTATAGAACCTAAGAATATTGGATAAACGGTGAAATTTATATGGATTCATCGGCTTTAAGCCGCAGTAAGCAGTTTTATGTGTTTCCATACTAATATTTTGAGGAATGGTTTTTATTAAAACATAAGGTAAATTTACCTATATACATAATATTTGTTCAAATAAATAACACTATTTCAGTGACGTTTCTTTTATAAAACTTTATTAAAATAGGTAGGAACCAGAATATTGAAAAAAAATGCCGATAAGAACGCGACTATTTCAAATTTGTAAAAAATAATCTTTTGTGAACCATTAAAACGACCACCAACTTGAATCGTAAACAGAACGTATAAACAAACTTACAGACAGATGAAATGAAAAATGGTCGATTCAGTCAAAAATGCGTACAAAGGATATATGTATTCAACAAATCGAGATAAATAATAACTAAAGCCACAAAGATGGTAGCTTCAAAGAAGGAATGTATTGAAATATAACAAGCTAAATGCCGTCATCGTTTAATCATGTTGATTTTGCCAAAATTTGCATAATATTTGGATATAATTGATAATTAATGTCAGTAACTAAAACAGAAGAATATTACTCAAAGCAAAGTAACGCGGTCATCTGAATTTTAATTAGTATTTTATTATGTATTGTTTTAGCAGACTGGACAAATGGAAAAAAAAGTTGGTACAGTTTATACTCCGTGAATGATATTATATGAATTAACAATGCGCTTTTCATTATGTACCTTCCTACTAGACGCTTTGATAATTTTCCTCTCCGGTACAATCGATATGTAGCGCTCGAGTGAATCTACCGGTAACAAGTAAAATATAATGTCATAATAACAGTTTCAACTGTTCCAGCTTACGAAAGGGGATCCTTGATAATATTAAGATCGTTAGTTTTAACTTTTATTAGTTAGTGTCAATCTCAGACCTGTTTAGTTTAGGTGTGCTTGGCTTGTCGCTCGTGAATTCATATCGTAAGTGTATATGTTAGTTATTATTTTTATTAGTAAGTGTCAATGTCAGACCTCTTAAGTTTATGTGTGCTTGGTTTTTCGCGCGTGAATTCGAAATGTTTTAGTTGAGTAATGTGTTTACCATCGTAAGTAATGTGTTTTGTCCTGCAACCAAGTTCAAATGTAGTGCAAAATTTCTAAGCGATCATAAAATTTAGTCAGTTTTTTTATGACGGAAAAAGTTTTGTACTGGATAGTACTAACCCATTTTAACTATATTAATAATTTCAACACCTCGGAAGCTAGTCGAAACATATTATTGGGTAAAAATTTTTTATTTGTGCCTAAACAAGTGCACTCGTTTGAAATCCCTTTGCATTTTTTTGTGCTCCGATAAGAGGACTTCTACCTATTAGAACGCCCCAATCAACAGAGCGGCTCAACTAATTAGCGATTATGAATTGACTATCGAAATTTTCAACGTTACTCACAGATGGCTGTACAATAATTACTTTTTTTTCACGAATGTCACAAAATTTTATATCTGTCACGTCACCTTTTAATACTTAAAAGTTCCTCAAATGTACAATCTTCCCCATAATATATATTGGTATAATGAAATGAATAAATAATTAATATTAAATGAAAAAACACACTTTGTAACGCACCACTTTTTGATTGAATTAACAATTTACTGCCAACCAGGTTTCGCTTATCTCAAGCTTCATCAGGGCTTTTATTTTAACAGTAGATAATTTGTGGTAAGCTTAACTTGGTTGGCTGTAAGTATATAACTTAAATAAAAAAAGTGTTGTATTATATTGTGTGTTTTTTGCATTTTATAAAAATATGTCTATAGCTGACCCATAATTTGACCGGTCGGTGGCCGAGTTGACATCGCGCTTGGGTCCCACCCAGGCGTACCGTGTTCAATTCCTCGGCTGGCTAAGTCCTCCATCACAACACAAGCAACATTTTCCGCTTTCTGTGGTGGTAGTAGGAGATTTTCAAATATTGTCAGGTTATTCGTAACCCGGGAATGTTTGTCTTTCTTTTTAAAAAAAGAAAAAAAAAAAAAAAAATGTCAAACCTAAAGTATTTGCTTCCTTCGAAAAAATAATTTATAGCTGGCTATAAGAAAGGTTTTACCGAGTGTGGAGCAATTTAACACACAAAACTCAAACAGTCCCCCGGAAAACCTTTGGAAAACCTTTGAAAATAAAACGTTCACGTTGAATCCCACCGCTATATTCAACAGTTAACAATCGCATTGGAGTTTTTTTTAATTATCTTCAATACCCAGTATCTACTTCTTCACCTGAACCATGTATTATGGTGTATCACTCCATTTTACAAATCGCGAAAGAAGACTTGCTTTTTATCTTCCTCGTCGCCAGACCAACTTAACTCCTTTTTTTCTACAGATCCACAAATTCATCTAATTTTCTTAAATTATTATAACCACATTGTTATTTTTTACTCGACTATACGGGACATAAAACAAAAAGTTATTTATTATTTAACAACCGCACTCAAACTAACCTTCCATCTACTCTAGTTTTATTTTCTTACACCACATGATAAATTACGGATTAGTCAGAATTCTTAAAAAAAAATTCCGGTTTTGAAAATGAAACAGTTAAAATAATTTTATTTTAAAAAGTTATACCTACTATAAATACGTATTTTATCTTTTGTATGAATTCTTCACAAAATCAGTTCTAATTTTGAAAATTACTCTTGAATTCACAAAACAAAATTGAGTTCATTGAACGAGAGTTCAACGAAAATTAATATTTCGGATTCTAATCTGATGTTCCCCTCTACGAGATAGTTAATGTAACTATAGCAGAGGAATGTACATAATTGATGTAGTGTTCACTTTTGGTCACTGCAAAATACTGGATTCTACATGATTTTACAAGTAAAAAGGTAGATAATTTTTTTCGAAATTCCAATGCATTAAGGTAGTTTTTATGCAAATTGAATTGTTTATATGGGAAAATAAATATTCCACTGTAGAAAAATATTTTTTGTATGGAAAGTCGTAGAAACTCCGCAGACGTACTATTTTTTACAAAAAATTGCCACCTCTATGATAGATTGCCCGGAATTACTAGAAAGAATTCAATTAAGAGTACCCATCAGACAAACCAGACAAAATCACGCATTAAACATCCCTTAATGTAACACGAACTCAAAACAAAATGCTTTTATTCACCGTGCTTCATACAATTTTAATACTTCATACAGTGAATAAGACTTATTTAACTCAGCACCCCACAATTTCAAACCTAAAATCAATAAATAATTATATTATCATTATTATTTTTTTATTAATACACATACGCACATGCTACACATTACACAGACTAGATCCATCCCATACCCCTCCCTTCCGCCATCCCATCCCTATAGGCTAATGTAACTTTTTTTCTTACATAAATATTATATATATTCACTAAATAATTAAAATACCTAAGTGAAAACCTATTATTGGTTAAATAATTAACACTTACTACACCATACCTTGTAATAATTATAACTGTTGGTTTTCCAAATAAAATAAAAATAAAATAAAATAAACATAGGAATTTTGAAAAAAAATATTTATCTTTTTACTTCTTCCATCGTGTAGAATCACCTCCCGAAGTTAGCGCACTTTACCCCCAAACATCCTACATAATACACTATAATGTTATTATGTTAATTTAAAAAAATATATATACTTAAAGATAGTAGGAATAGCGTATTTGTCAGCTGGGAGGGATATTATTCATAACAGATCGCTGAACAAACCGATACACAAACAATAGTGAGATTTCATACATTCAAAAAAGTGTGACCATTTCACTTCACCAGCTCATTTTACTTGTAAGGCTAGGTCTATTCAAATGAAAACCAACTAAAGATAATTGATACCATTTTCTAGCTTTTGTATTCTCGCTGTGTAAACTTAAGAATTATATCCATCCGAAAAGATACTGTCTTGTGATATTTTTTTTCATTTATCTAAGACCAAAAATATACAAATTGTCAATTATTATTTTCAAAGAAATTTTCAAATTTATATTTATGTGATTTTTTACTGAGAATCTTGTTTTAAAAATGATTTACTATCAAAGAATTCAAAATATTATGAAAACATCACATTTTGTCAATTTCGATTATTATTTTTATGAAAAACTCAAAATATTTTTGTTAAAATTTGCTGAATACAAACTTTGTATTATGTTTCAAACGCCTTCGCATTTATCGGAAAAGAAACTTTTGGATGACTGAGCAGTTATTTAGACTCCAAAAATAATTTTAATTTAAGAGATACGGTTATCGATGTAACATGGTTGAGATATTTTACATATTTTGTAATGCTATTAATATTCGTCCATTAAGCTAGCTTCTGTAGTACGCCTATCAAAGGAACAGCGCTATCTATATCAAAGCATTGATAAAGCCAATGTCATCGGGGTGACGCTCGAGTGACCTTAAACGAGTTTGTATTTAGTTTCAAAATCAATTATGACCAATATTAAATAATACACAAGCACTGTTTGGTTTTCCTACTACACGTGTGCATGTACAGTAAAAATAATAAATATACCGTGTATTGATTTCGATAAAAACGTTTTATTTTTTTACGACTAAGCAATGATAGTAAATGTAGGTTTTTTGTTTTATTAAAGTAGATACATACCCTAGGTTGGTAGGTACATACACTATAGTTAGGTTCTACACATTTCATATGGCATAGGTATTGGTATTATCGCCATTCTTTTTTGGGTTATTATGCCGTGTTGGGCTTCCTCCTTTCGCCAACATTTCGGACAGCATTACAGTATCCATATTAGGGCAGATGTGTAAACGCATATTGTGGTAGAATGTGTGGTATGTATGTAAATAAGACAAGAGACACTTAAGAGCCGGTATAACATTATAATTTAAAATGGCTTTCTGTCTTTAGTTTAACTTTAATACTACCTCTTAAATGATTTCAGCTGGCAACGCGCTATCGGATCTACGTACATATACAAACACTTTACCACAATCTTCGTTTAAATATCTTCCCTGATGATAGACACTGTAATGCTGTCCGAAACGTTGGCTAAATAAGGAAGAATCCCAACATGGCATTATAACCCAAAAAATAATCAAAGTAATACTTTTGGCCGTGAAAATCTCTAATCACATCTTTCAGACAATGAAGTGGGGCCTCGTGACTTTTGAGTTTGATAGAGAGCTAAGTTTGAAAAATTCGACAGTATTGATGTTGTTTGGTCCCAAACTATTATATTGCGGATTACTCTTATATTGAGGATTTCGCAAGGAACAGGAGGTGTTTATTTTGTTGTGTTAATTGTTAGTTTATGTAAACTTTGTTATCTTCCAGTAAATTTATATTTTTTGAGTACAAGACACCATAATTTATTTTTTGGTCGATGATTTTGTCCTTAGTTTCTTTGTTTTGGAATGATACTATTACGGCTGGATATTTGTTTAAAGGGTTTCTGTTTTTGATACCATAAATATTTGTTTTTTTTGATGATTCAGTTTCGCATTTGATGGTTTCCATTATATTATTGACTATTTTTGATAAATTTTCATTTTCTTTAATTGGAACTTCTTGTATCTCGATGTTGTTTTGTTCCAGTTTGTTTATTTGCAGTTTTATTTAATTGTTTTCTGATTGCAGTTGTTTGATCAGATTTCTTTTTATTATTTTCTTCATCAATTTTATTGCAACAGAATTCTACAGATTTTTTAAGGTCTCTTAGTTCATTTTTAATTTGTTCTCTAAAAGATTTCATCAATTGTTCCGATACTTTTTTTTATGAATTTAAATATTTTATTTGTGTTGTAGTCATCATCAGAGTCGCTAGATGGTTCTTTTTTGGTGGTTTTCTATTGTTTGCTCGTTTTAATATATTTGATGAAATTCACCGGATGACGTTACACTTATATTATTATAGTTTTAAAAAAAAAAGTTGCTTTAACCGAGGAGCGAACTCAGCTCCTCCACGACAATAGTGAGCGACATTAAAAATGCTATCATCTAGGCCACGGCCTATTTATCAACAACCTTAAAAATATTAGTTTAATATGTGATATCACCCTGACAGTACAGTATTTTTTTTTGCGCTTAAATGCGACAACACGTTCACTGAAGCACTAAACAGATTTAAAATCACTTTAAGATACTGATCCGAGGGCGTTTTAATTTGAGTAACTTTTTTTATTTTTTTTTTATTGAATATACAAACACATTACAATAATTTATAAATGTAGATATTTCGAGGCTGATTGCGAAAAAAATAGAAATTTTTAACGAAAACTGCCCAACTCAATTGAGAAATTATTTCTCGTGTTTGAGTTAGGGAGTGTTGGGAGTCATTATGGTTTATAGGTTGTAAAATTTCTATAAAAAGTTCACCACTGTTCCACCAATTCACCAATATTTTTCGATTGTTTCTGCAAATTAACTATAAATATTTATTATTTATGCAGAGCAATTTTAGCGTGCACGCACAGTGCGAATGTAGGTGATTTCGTCAACGATTATTATATTTACAATTATTTTACTTATATCCGAATTGAATTTGCATTATCACCTACAGTAATAGCTGCACCACCGACTGCAAAAAATTTATTGTAAAGCTGATTTCTCCATTTCGGAACGGAAACGCAGCATTTTATCTGAACTTGTTCTGATGTTGAAAGTAGCTATAAACAGCAGCAAGTGATTAAACAGATACACCAATTGAGATACAACGCCTGCTGTGAGAATCGTAATGGATCTGTCAGCTTGTGTTCTAACTTACGACCTGTTCATCAAAACTCAACGACATTTTATTGGAAGGATGCCAGCGTATCTTAGCTAGAGACTGTAGACCTTTATATCATTGAAGCTAGAAATAACAATAAATCATCGTTTGTTTGAATTACAACCTAAAAACACGCGAAATGCCGGAATTAAAAATGGAATGTAAAATGTGTGTATATTAAATGATAGATTTATTATTACATGTTTGTGCAAGTTTTTATTTTGAAATCTGGAATAAACAATCATTGTCTATGCCCTGACATTTATCTGTACACAATTGGTGGTTTTAAAAATTATAATAGAAAATTTTGTGATCTAGCGGTATAACTAACTTCATAATGTAATGTTAATTGACAGACGCCACTGTAAAATTACGAATTTTCATGATTTGTTGGTGTGTATCTAGCGTATTGAATGCCCTAAAAATGACTTTTGAAATTGACTATTTTGTGAGTTTATCTAAGTACGGGAGTAGGTAACATCTGCGAACAAATTGACTTAAAAGAAGGCGAAAGTAACTACCTAGCTATTCAAATTGATTAATAAATGATCGCGAAAGTCTTTGTTTCTGTCTTTACAGTATATTTTAGAATAGTTTCATTTTAGAAAAAAAATTGTATAATGCTTGTCGCACACTGCGCTACACTCTCATAATATAAATGTGGGCTTGGCCTGTTTCACCATATATTATAAGCATAATGTGCGACTAGCATAAGCCGTACTTACCTAATAAATACTTTTGAACCAGATAAATATATTTATAATTTCCAAAATTTATTCTTAAATTCATTTATGGGACAATAATGTTAAAAACCATCATTTAATTTTATTTTATTTTATTGATGCAATAATTAGAGTTCCCGAAATTATTTGATTATACAGCTCTCACTGTGGACTTACATGAGGTGAGGCTTCTATTTTCAATTTGATGAAATTCAACAAATAGTTAAAATAAAATAAAATTATAAATAAAATGGTTAGTTAGAATGATGAATGAATAATTATTATGTCATGACCTTACTCACAATGTATGTTTGTATATTTTGTTTATGGGGCTTTATTTTAATAAATATGTAAGAACAAGAACAAGGAAAAAAACTAAGCAAAAATTTATTCTATAAATAAATAATATTATAGTTAAATATGTTATTTCAAAGAAGCGCTTTCTATTTCGCATGCTTAAATACACATAGATATTATACAACGTCCATCTTCATACAATCCCACGCTACTCCATCAAAGGATATTTATTTTCTTGGTTAAAGGCTGATGTTATAATGTACCAATATTAAATTTCGGTAAGAAACGCTAACAGCCGTAATACAGGGTTTTCCAATAAGAGGTGTTATTTTGAATTACCCGCTATTTCGGTAGATGTTACTTTTGAAGCTGTCATTTTTTAAAATTTGACTAGTAGAAACTATGACATTAATAAAAATTTGAACGATATACGCTTCATTAATGCATTGAAAATATTAAAATTCACTTGAGTGAATCAAATGCAAATCATCTTGAGTGATGAGGCCCATTTCCACCTCGGTGGCTTCGTCAACAAGCAAAATTGTCGCATCCGGGGCTCGGAAAACCTAAGAGTTATTGTTGAAAAGCCTCTCTATCCTCAACGTGTGACTGTTTGGTGCGGTTTATGGTCCTGCGGAATCATTGAACTTTAATTTTTCGAAAATGGATTGCGCTATCGCTGGCCGGAATTGGATGGTATTGATGTGGACAACGTTTATTTTCAACAAGACGGCGCTATGTGCCACACAAGCAACGAAACCATTGATCTTTTACGATTGAATATCAAAATAACTCCTCTTATTGGAACACCCTGTGTATTTAAAAGTTATCGGGTCACAAGCTGCTAGTTGCCGTTATTGAGTAAGATCTATCATAAAAACGTAGCATTTCTTCGAAATTGGTAGTTAATTTGTTTATTATTTATATCTATACTCTTGCCTATGTACATACAGTATACAAAATTAAAAAATATATTTATTGTACAAAAATACAGAGTACAAAGGGTATAGCTGATAGGTTACATCCTATTTCTTCCAGCTAACCCAACAAATACAAATTATATTACATAACCCAACAATTACATGCTAACAAATGTTTGTAAATAATAAATAAAAAACAGAGGTATTTAATTTATGTAAGGTATTCATTTAAGGTGTAGTGACATTTGTTTAAAAGAAATGTTTTTAGTGATGATTTACATTTTAGTATGTCGGTTATTTGTTTGATGCTACGTGGAAGATTGTTATATACTTTAATGGCCATGTAGGGTGGTCGTTTACTAAATATAGTTTTGTTTGCTTTTGGGATAAATAAGTTTTCTGTGAACCTTGTAGCGTGTTTATGTGTTGATTTTTTTTGTGGAAACTTTTCTGGAGATGATCGAACTAACAGGCATAATTTAATAATAATACAAGTAATTAGATGACAGGTGCAAGTCGCATGTAAAACAAAAAGTATTCCAAATATAAAACATGATAGCAGAGAGTAAAATAATCAGTAACTATGTGTAAATGGCTAATGGTAGTCGCACACGAGCGCTATACTCTCATAATATATATGGGCTTGGTATGTTTTATCACATCGCTCACTTCAATCTCATTTGGAATTTTGACAGTCGAATGTTGACAACTTTATTATGCTGTCTTATGCAGTGTTCTTGTACTTGTTCATATATTTTTATAAATGTTGTTTTCGTGTGTATAAATCCAGTTCGTATTTTGCAGAATAATAGGCATATATGTTATATTTGTACAGTTTTCTAATTTTCTATAAGTTTGTTTCTTGGTATACATTTTTGGTGGTGGTATTTGCAGTTAAAAAGTTTTTTGTGTGAAAAAAAATGTTTGTGTTTTATAAAAATCGAGTACATCATAATTATACATAATAGTCAGAGCAATACTAGAAATGTAATGAAAATAAAATAAAATGACACTATTTGCAATGTACTTAATGAAGCAATTAAGACGAAAAGAAAATAAAAAAACAACAAAAATGTTAATGATAATGATTATTGTAAGTTCTTAAAAATATTTCTGAAAAAATATGTTTACACAATAATAATCTCTTTAAGTTAGACTGAAGCATAATAAAAAGACGGAAAATCCTTCCATAAGCATGCATAATAAATCGTCTACCTATTCAAAAATATCCACCGATGTGATTTTTTGTTGTATCTGGCATTTCTATCAACCGCCCTAGTTAGCAGGTGTACTTACCGTTGATATTACTCCCAATAGATCCATGATCGCTACCCGATAGCGCAATCGGCATGTTATATTATTTAATGTAGCAGATTGGGTAATCGGGGGTATTTTATTTAACGCCAACTATATCGAGACATTTCGATATCGGGCTTAAGTACACATCACGATTGATCTTATCCAAACAAAATGATTATTATTTTAATTGAATATCGTATTGAGAAAATTACGATGGCTTTGTTTAGAGATTGATCGATAAATAATCTATTCTCGCTAGACGTTTTCTATGGTATAATAATAACGCTTCAAGGATGATAGCAGAATGGCAATGGCTTATTTAAAAGATCGGAGAAATGCAATTATTTTAGTATTATAAGGATTTATGGTAACAAATTTATACCATAGCCTGACTTCAGTAAATATAATTAATTTATTTAAGATAAAATTGTTTGCTTTTAAGATCAGCGAGCTAAATTAAAATGTACTTATGTATGTTAATAAAAAGGTAGTAAACAATTATATTTAGATTATTATATTGAATATGTACTTTTAAGTTAAGAAAGTGAAATGTGTTTGTTTCTTTTATCTTAAAATAGTAAAAAATAATGATTCGTTTTCGATAAGTCGATGGGGTCTGTTAAGTTTTATAGTAAAAAACAATATGTTTTTTATAACTTAAGTGCATACCCACGAGAGATTACATATTTTTTTATAGTTGCCCGGGCTTGATACAGAATTTTCGGAGTCCGACTTAGACAGTGACCTTCTTCTTGTTCTGTGCAAAATTTCATCAATTTCGGAATCAAACTTTAGATTTTTGAAACAAAGATAATCTCAGAGCGTGACTAATCGCAATGAAGAATTAGTGGTTTGTTTTTTTTTATAAAAAGCCAGTCATGGTGATTTTATGTAAAGCTAAATTGAAAATACAAATGATTTTTAATAATGCAAATCATTATGAAATTACTAAATACTACTCTACGCTTTATTCTCGTGGCTTGGACAATTTCAGCATATCGCATGCCATACTTTCCCATTGTGATTGTATAGCGAGCAATATGCTGAAATATGACAAGCCATGATACATATAGCGTAATCTGTCTGCCCCATTATATAGATAGATAGGTAATTTCTTATGGAAAACGTTTTTGTACTGTTTTCTTTTTTTTTATGTCTGTGTATTCATGTGACAGCTCGTGAGAATTTTCCTACGGATCAAAAGCATACAACATTTATATCTCACAAAAATAGTTCAAAAGCATACAACATTGTTTATAGTTCACAAACATAGTTCAAATGCATGCAACATTACGTGTATTCTACAGTATTCTTAATAACACACTACAAAACTATAAAAAAATATGAATTTGTTGATGCTGTCGTACTTTATACATACTCGTAGTCAAAGTGCAAAGCTACCAAACCTTGTTAGTAAAACAGCTTACGGCATGCGACGGAGAATTTAATTCTTGAAAGACAAAGCTGTAGATGTGACCTTCGTTGAACATTGCCTAAGTGTTGCAGCTTAGAATAAATTGTTTCCCCTTAAGTGCATAATTTTGGTGAGCAGTGAATAAATTAGTTTTTTTAGCGTATATAATAGTAGAAAATTGATGAAATCAACACATTTTTCATTTAAAAAATCGCGAAAAATAAGACGAGTGAAATTCAATACAAACCCAAATTTTAATGACTGTTGCCAAATTTGTTGGAAAGAATGGAGAAAGAAAGCGAAGAAAACTTATACCAATAATAATGAGAAAAGAAATTGAGGGGAAGATATTAATGTCACATAGAAGTTTGATATTTTGCGGATAAGAAATGAATCTGTTTGGTGAAGAAGAACTTTATCGCCGAAATGCGAAAAATATCATTTCATATTTTTGATGTCTACACATGATTTGCCCCAAATTATTATTGGTGAGTAAAAGGACTGTGAAGTAAGAATTTGTTAAAAATGTAAGAAAACCGAGAATTATTTCCTAAACCTGAAATAAACGCAGAAAGCAATTTTGTCATTTTGTTATTTGTTATTCCACTATGATAGGGTTCTGACTGCCACCCTTAAAAATCGAGCGTAATATGAGAAGAATGGTATGTTCAATATTGTGCAAAGTATATTTTTGTTGGTAGTAGATCAAGTGGTGTGCGTTTGAATAACAATTTTGTATTTTTTCACCAAAGTTATTACAGTCCGTTTTGTTTGTATAGATATTTTGTCTTATAAAATTGTAAAACGGGACCTTAGACCGGATAAGTACCCAGTGAGGCTCACATTACCAAGTAATGTTTTATAAAAAAATACTGCTAATGTGTAAATAAAAAAAAAAAATCAAATATGTCCAAAGGTACAAGCGTCCGGTGACGGTTTATATCCGACAGTTGGCCAGCCGATAGTTGATCTCCCGGACAATTGATCCCCCGGACACTTGATCCTTCGGACAATTGATCCTTCTGACAGTTGATTCTACAGAGGAATATTTCTTCTGTACATCTTAATCGGTAAATTAAAGCAGAGAGGATATAGGCCGAATAACAAAATATGACATACTTATATACGCAGTTTGTTAAGAAAAATGCTCTTCATCTACTTACATATAATACCTATAACTAAATGTTTTCAAAGGGGTATGCAGAGAATACTGTGAAATGAGAGAGAAACTCTAACCCCACCCGGTTGGGCACTATTGAGAGGCTGGTTAAAGGGAGGGCTGTATAGAAAGGGAGTTACTAAAGCTGGTTTTAAAGAGGCCCGGACTATGTTTGAAGGATGAAAACAAATGTTGCTAGTGCATTCCACATGCTAGCCGAAAATATCTGAAAAATAATACCTACGGATACCAAATGAAAATGAAAAATATTACATTTAATTGTTAAAACGTCTAACTTTCTAGATAGGTATTAACGGATTTGCCGCCTTTTTGGTATGAACTCATGTTTCAAGTTTGTTCTAGCTTATTTCAATTGTTATTTTAATTTAAAATTAAACAATTAATTTGTAAACATCACTTATAGGTAAATACTTAATGTCGACCGGGTTTCACTACAACCGTAGCTTCATCAGGACAGTATAATGGTATTAACAGTATTATACTGTCCTGATGAAGCTACGGTTGTAGCGAAACCCGGTCGACATTAAGTATTTACCTATAAGTGATGTTTACAAAGTTATTGTTTAATTTTAAATTATAATGTCACATCACAAAGTAACCGCTTCATATGAAGAAAAAAAGTTATTTTAATTGCTATTTCTTGTTAATTGTGAAACAGTGACGTGCGGGAGTTAGGTGTGTTTGATTTTTACAATAAAAATAACTTGTATATAGTTTACAAATAATAAATTTACTTTTAAAAGTTATAAAAAATAAAAATATTTAATTTTTCCAATGATAACACGATTAGGTACATATATTGGCAACTTTCTACAAAATTAACAACGATTACGTCTCAATAAAATGCGCTCTATTTATTTATGATGAATCATAAGTATTTATTATATCCTTTGCCAAATAATCTTGCATTAAAAGTGGCAAGTCCTCAAATGCTACTTTTTAGTTTTTTTTTTTATTTATTTTATTTTTATTTTATATTTTTTTTATTTTAATATAATGAATATGGATACCTAAATATTCAACAATATTACATTTTAGATCATCATTGGTTATGTATACCTTATCAGAAAAGAGGAGTTCTTGTACCTGATAAAGGAGCCACCTTTCTTGCGGTTCCATGATAACTCAACACAGTGACTATTGAACACACCTTTAAAAAGTGATATAAAGACATTAAAAACGATGAAAAAATATAAAATTTAAACCTTACCTAACCTAACCTACTTAACCCAGTTAATAAAGCTTTTGTTTCATCTCTTTCCATGACTTTATATAACTTTTTAAAGATGTGATAAATTATGATTTTGATGATTTATCCGGTCACCGTTTCTTGCATAGGTTTTATGTTATAATACTATTTTTGTATAAAATATAGATTTTTCAATGTAATGTTTAATTTAATTTAACTTATTTGTTCTGATTGGTTGACAATACAGCGCAGTGCGGAAGGAAAATTATTGTAGTTTTTTGTGGGTTGGTTTTGCATTTGTGTTGTTTTAACATTAGGTGTAATAAATTGATTTCCAATTCTCATTAGTTTGTAAAATTCTTGGTTCTTTTTTGTTATTTTTTTATTTGCACATTTTTATAATGGAAGCTTGCTCAAATATGTCATTGACATTTGGTACTGGAAACAATTTAAAAGTGATTCTGTTGAGAAAGAAGTTTTGTATGTTAAGAATTTATAATCACTTTCTTCTTACCAAAATTGACAAATCCTCAAACGCCACCTTTTAACCCCTAGAAGAGGGCTAATATTTTGGAAATATCTCAAAACCAATTATAATATTGAAAATTACATTTAAAATGATTGACTGACAGGCATCTATAAAGTCAAAGTTTTACTTATGATTTTTTTAGGACAATATTGAAATGCATTCAAAACTTCCAAAACCTAGCTTTATACACTGCACATTGCAGTGCACCTTAAGATAGTCATGATTTCACTGAACTGCTATTGTAGTTGGTCGTATCCTAAGGGTTAAGTACACATAGTACGAATTAAAAAAAAGCTATTTCTCCGCTTAAAAGCTTAAAGCTTCTAGATTTCTTATTCCAATACATTTTTTTTTCAAATCTCATAAATTGTAATACTCAGCTAAAGTTTATAAAAAAATATATTTATTTGTATTTTACAAGAAGAATTTTATTATTTATTTATTTTGCCAACATTTTCATTTTTGGATAAGTCATTCCCTTCTTAATGTTACGGCAGAATGCACGTCGAGGGTAAGCTTCAATACGGGCGTGAATGCTTTCTAACTAGGCAGTGCCAGTTTTAAGAAAATAATCATGACAAAAATTCTTGGTGTTTTATACATAATATCAAATTGTAAATTAAAAATAAGTGTATTTATTTATCTGTATACTGTACACTAAAATCAATCTATATAAATCAAAATTTAAGTATTCGTTTGTTCAAAATCTTAAATTTTCATGTATCTATATTATATAGATATCACCTGTGACAGGTAAGAACATATTTTTTTTGAAAAACAGCGTAATCTGTTGGACGAAAAGATAAGAGGTTTTAGCTTTCTATCTGCACAGAGAGACTGAGCCACAGCAACGTTTGGTGGGGTACAGCTTGTAATAAAAAAAAAATAAAAAACAAATAACATTAATCTTTGAAATGGTTTATCCATGTAACGCAATGATATTTATAACATCTTAATTCTACTGTATGCTTAGGTTAAACCGAAAGACATTTTTAGTGCAATTTCAAAGTTACTGTAATTTTTTTCCAAATTATTTAGACATTCAAAAATAACAATATAAATTATTTTATGTTTTAAAGCGAGAAAAACATTCCCGGGTTTCAAATAATATGACAACATTTGGTCTCATACTACCATCTCGGTTAGCGGAATATGTTGCTTATGTCATCATGGAGGATTTATCATAATTAGTTTTAATCAAGTCGAATTCGGGCCGCCTGGGCTAAAATCAGGTTTATTTTGATGGCATAAAGTAATTTTAGTTAACTGGCCCTGTTGTTCGTAGAAGCTCAATATTGTTTGTCCTAATACCATAATCCAAGTACCTACTTTAAATAAGTTAAGACAATATTAGGTCCAAATATATTTTTCATATTGGTAATAAAATTTCATTGAAACGATTGTATAGGATTTTCCAATAAGATTGTATGGGAGTTATTACAGAAAAGACTTTTTATCCTCAAAGTGTGACTGTTTGGTGCGGTTTATGGTCCAGCGGAGTCATTGGACCTAACTTTTTAGAAAATGAGGCTGGAGCAACAATTACGGTGAATGGATTGCGCTATTGAAAGATGATTAATATTTTAGATGATATTGATCTGGACAACGTTTATTTTCAACAAGACGGCGCTACGTGCCACACAAGCAACGAAACCATTGATCTTTTACGGGAAAAATATCAAAATAACACCTCTTATTGGAAAACCCTGTTTAACTTTGAAAATAAGGTATATAATCAGATTTCCCAGAGCAAAAGTTCCCTTAATTAACCATACGATTTTCGGTTTGGTGCACGAATGATATTCCTGGGTAATTATTAAAAATTATTCAAGTCCACTGATTTTTTTCTTAAGCTTTTTTTTATTTTTTTTTCTTATTTATTTATTACTTGTAAATTATTTAACATTATAAATGATAACAATATGCAGACAGATATATAGATTTTTCGTTTTTTATTCTACTACTCCATAAGTTGAGCTCCAGGAGCTCGTGTTTATGGGAGGAGTATTTACATTTAGTTCTAATGATTTTTTAAACAATAATCAAAAACTTTTGATATAAATACAAACATAATATTAACATAGGTACCTATACAAATTAGAAAAGTGTCTTTTTAAAGATAATTAAAATAATATATCTTCTTACAGATTAAGAAAGCGTGAGGAAATTAAGGGTACAATATATCAGGTAAACAAATTAGAAAAATAGTTTTTTAAAGACAATTTAATTATTATATATATTTGTGTACAAATTGAGTAAGTGTAAGAAAATTAGGGGTACAATATATCAGTATCCAATTTTAGGGACTTAATTAACTTTTTTAATTGTTCATAATTCACAGTTTCGGTTACACTAATTTTATTTTTGGACAATAATATATTGTACCATCTTACACCTAAATACGAATAGTGGTGTTGAGCCGTGGTCGTTCTAAGCATAGGAATGGCTATTAAGCCATTAGTTTTGAATCTATTGCTTATGCTATCTGAGGGGTGAATTTTATAAATAAAATATTCTTTATAAATATGATATAAGGCGATTCTCTTATACAATTCTGTGATAGATGGTACATTAAATTCCCGAAATATCTCTAAAGTAGGGGAGTCATATGGTTTCCTAAGGATGATTTTTATAATTATTCTTTGAATTGTAATTATGGGCTGTAAAGAAGCCTTAAAAGCCCCTCCCCACCCGATAATCCTGTACTGCAATATGGACTGAATTAATGCATGATAGACAATTTTGATAGTTTTCTTATTTAAAATATTTCGTATATTATAGAAAATATAGATAAGTTTTCTTATTCTTTCAACAGTGAGATTAATGTGGTCTTTCCATTTAACATTTTTATCTATTAAGATACCAAGATATTTTATATTAGATTTATGATTTAGTTTCGCGCAGTCCGTATTACATGTACCGTTATTTACACAATTTTTAGAATGAATTGTTATGTTAATTTGGTTATTTGGCACATCTTCTTGTAGAGTGAAAGGAATACAATATGTTTTTTCTGTGTTGAGTGATAATAAATTGCCATCGAACCAATTTTTTATAACCTTCATATCTTGATTGGCTGCATTGGTAATTTCGTTCCATGTCTTTTTTTCGATAATTATTGCAGTGTCGTCAGCAAAGGATATAAGTTTACCATTAAGTGATAATTTAAACATATGGTTAACGTAAATTATAAATAAAATTGGTCCAATAACAGTCCCTTGGGGAATTCCAAATTCTAAAGTTTCATCCACGCTTAGTGAGTTATTTAATTTTACTTTTTGGTTTCTTTGAGTTAGATAGCTTTTCAGCCAATACCTTACCTTACCAATAATACCGATATCATTTAATTTATTTATTAGTTTTGTATGGGAGATACTATCAAAAGCCTTACGTAAATCAATGAAAATGCCAAGGCATTTATTTTTTTAATCTAATGCACGGTATATAGTTGAAGTTAGTTCTGCAATGGCATCATGAGTGCCTAGTTTCTCTCTAAATCCAAATTGGCTAGGACTAATTATTTTATTATTTTCAATATAGTACAAAAGTTGCTTTTTTACGATCTTTTAGAAAATTTTTGCAATGTTTGAGACAAAAGATATTGGTCGATAATTTGATATTTCTTCAGGGTTGCCAGATTTAAAAACAGGTGTTACAATAGATTTTTTATAAACGGAGGGGAATATTCCACTATTCAAACTAATATTTACAGTGTGTGTAATTGGAATGCTTAATAATTCATTATAATTTTTCAATATTTCTACTGTGACTCCATCAAACCCTGGTGCAGATGCACATTTTAATTCACTAATAATATTTTTTATGTCATCTGTTGTTACCGGTTTGAAAACTGACATATTATTTTGTTTAAGGCAGTCCTTTTCGAAATAATCTATTTTATAATTTTCATCGATCCGTGTAGCTAAATTTTGACCGACGTTAGCGAACTATTTATTGAAGGCATTAGCACATTTTGTCGGTTCCTTTAAGGCATTAATAGAATTTTTTCCGATATTAATTTTTTTAATTTGAGTTTTTTTGTTTTTTCTACTATTTATTTCATTTCATTGTTTTCCATATATGTTTTACATTTTGTTTAGCCACATCAATTTCATTTTTGTAAAAGTTTTCTTTAGTGGTTTTTAGTAAACAGGTTAATTTGTTCCTAAATTTTTTATAATATGTGTATATTTTTTTATCTAAGGGAAATTTTTTTGTCAAGCGATATAGCTCTTCTTTTTTTCTAATAGACACAATTAAGCCATGTGAAATCCATGGTTTTATTTTTTTGAATTTTGATTTAATTTTTATAGTTTTAACATCTGTTGATGCTGTAATATAATTGCATAGAATATTATCAAAAGTATTTGCGCATGTTTCAGCACAGGTTGATTCTAATACGGAACGCCATGTTTCTGTTTTTATTTTTAGCCTTAATTTATGATGGTTTAGTGACTTTTTTGTAAAAGTATTGCATTTTGAATCAATATGATTATTAATATTAAGTTTTTGTATATAGATGCAAGTGTGATGATCAGTAATATTATTTTTTAATATTATCGTGTGTAATTTGTCGGTATCTTTAGTGTTACTCCATATGTGATCGATACAAGATGGACGTTGACCCGTAATTTCTCTAGTATATTTTTTTATTCATAATATAAAATTCATTTCCGACATAAAATTGATAAATTCAGTTTTTTATTTTGTTACTATTTTCGTTTGAAACATCTATGTTGAAATCGCCGATTATTGTTATGTTCTGTTTATTTTTTTTGATAATATAATGCTTCTTAATTCATCCATAAATGTATACTCGTTTGATCCGTGTGTTCGGTAAATTGCAATAATATTAAAACATATTTTATTTACATTTAGATTAATATCTAAGCAATTAACTCGCTGCATAGGTACTTCTTCCACTGCGATGTTTGAATAACAAGATTTAACAAATACAACAATACCACTATTTCTATTAATAGCACAAGATGTTACGAAGTAGCTATATTCTGGAATGCAAAATTTATTGTATTCGTTGGTGAATGCTTCAGTTAACACTATGACGTCCGGTTTATGATTTAGTAAATTAATTGAGAGTAAAAATTCATTGAAATTTTGTTTCATCGATCTGATATTTAAATGGAGTACTGAGAATGAATTTGATATTTTATCCACGATTTTATTACAATCATTTAAAGTGTGACAAATATATTCCGAAATATTAAGAGTTTTATCTAATATATTATATAATATATTATCTTTGAACTGATAATAACTACAATAAACTTACCAGACAGACTATAATGTAGCTACCAAAATAATTTTATTAATTAATTATAAACTGTGTGTTCGAATTGTATAATTGTTTGTTTAAATATTTGACAGATGCTGATATGAATTAATAGAGTGAAAATACGTTAATGGTAAATAATTTATAATAATGACAAACTGTGGGCCGTCTGTATAGCTATTTCTTTTATAAATACATATTCTTTGAATGGCGATCCTCTTCGTAAGCGGTGATAAATTTATTATTCGATGAATACGAACATAACATGTCTTGTATTTATTTAGTATAATTGGGTAGATGTTTACTAAGATACGTAAAGATGTTTACTAATATACATAAGGTATTCTTAATTCGAAAGGCAATGAAGCTGAGGTAAATATTTATTTTCTGAACACTTCTTTCTTCACAAATTATACAATCGTAAAATTCCGTCATTTTTTAGGGGTCTACTCTTACAATGATATCAAATAATTAAAACAGAAAAAATACACAACCGCTTCACTGGTATCTTACTTTTTCTCTCAATTCTTTTTGCAATATAGGCTGAATAAATTGGTCGATCGATGACAGTGTTTCGTTTCATACAAGTTACACGGTAAAAAAATTTGCACACCGATCAATTATTTGTAACCCACCTGCGGGGTGTATTTACTTCTACATAAGATATACACATTGCTAATCCAGTCACAGGGGGTAGTTTATCTGTTGTGTAAACTTCAAATAATAATGATTTTTCTTCGAATTTTGAAGGTATTTCAAATGGTCCATATATATATCTTCATTTTGAAGATGTCGTAAAAACGAATACCATTTAGAAACTAAGTAAATTTTATTTTCGTACAATATTTTTTACATTTCATAGTTATCCAGTTATGTTGGCCTTACTGGGTGGCTTACCCGTGCTTACAATACCCGTGCTTACAGTGTACTTAAGTATATTGTTAAACTGAAAAATGGGGAATATTTTAATTTCAAACATGAAAAAAGTTTTAAAAAAAGGTTACCACAGACATTTTTGGTGAAAACGTCGAGAAATTAAAATTTAAAAAAACACGGTCGTTTTATTTTTCAAGAAAACTATCGCCTCACTTTTTTTAATTTCCTTATGCGTGAAGTCGCATAAAACATTTAAAGATATTAAGTTGGTACCAATAATTAATAATTAATAATTATTGGTACCAACACGATTCTTAACTTTCACATTCGTTATACACTGTGTAACAAAAACACCGTTTATCTAATGTGTACTGGTTTTTCTTTAGCAAGACTGTTAACTGCTCTTAAACTGTTTTCCACCTTTTGCACTGAACTTTTCAATTTCAAATAAACTTAAAATATATTTTAAAATTAAACAATAACTTTGTAAACATCACTTATAGGTTAATACTTAATGTCGACCGGGTTTCACTACAACCGTAGCTTCATCAGGACTGTATAATCATAATCATATGAAGAATTAAAATATATTTATACATTTCCTGAATCCTTTCTTTCTGCGGTAAACTCCTCCATGTCACGAACAATTCCTGTCTACAAATCTAGTATGTGGTGCCTGAAAAATATCAAAAATAAGCTCGATGCAGGTTCTTGCTGGAAAATATCTAAATTGATTTAAATTGAAAATTAGTTGCCCTATCTAAAATATGAAAAAAAAAATCATTAATTTTTGATATTCTCTCCGAAATAAATCCGCGATAAGTTTAGATAACATAAAAACGCCAAACTCATTTATTATTTAAAAAAATGCATTGTATTAAAAGATTAAAAAAAAAACTATACTACAAACACATTAAAGTCAATAAACAACCTAAGACGTCAACCGCAAGAAGCCAATAAATGCTTTCAAACATTTCATAAACAAATTATCAGTCTTTCGGACTTTGGTATCAGTCAACCCATGCATTAACTACCCCAATTTAGAATGCATTTGTTTCACTGTCTATTTGTTAATACCCCCGGGATGTCAATTCCAAAGTGATAAAACCTTCTAGCGTGTAGCGAATAATGTGGCACTCCAACAACTCTTTGAAATCAATAATTATGAATGACTATATTAAAATTACCTATTTTTAGTGAGATAATCATAATCAGAAACATTAACTTTAAATATTCCACACATTTTTTACTGCGATCATAGTTTGTAAAAATACCCCATTGTATAAGCCATAGAACCACTGCCTCCGAATACTAGAGAGCAGTTGGGATTAGTGCGTCATGTTAAAAATAATATCGTTAAAAAACTATATACCTATTTTAAAACATAAAATACTGGAAAAAAAATATTAAGAAAGGGTTTGTTTTTGCGAAAACTTTTTGAATTTCACTGATTTTGGGAACTTTTGTGAATTATTTAAACAACGAAGTTAGCAAAGTACCTTTTTGTATTGATTTTGTATCCAAACTCTAAAACAGTAATATTTTCACGAGGCTTAACTTAGTTGGTTTGCTGAGCACAACCACACATCATCTAAAAACCAAGAATTTATATGTAAAGTTCCCAACAACGTGTGGTTTAAAAACCCCAATATATGTTTTGTTCCACAAACAATGTAGTACGGCGCTAGACAAATTTAATTACTGCTAAAAACGTGGATAGCTCAGTTTCTGAATTGTTTCGTGTCTGAAATTGGCTTAAATCAAACGGTTTTGAGTAATAATGCCCTAGCATTCACTTAAAACACACGCCAAGGGTGGGTATATTCGGCAATTATTCGAACTTTCTACCTAAATATTTCCTTTTTCAAACTATTCTACTTTATCCACCGGTTAAAATTATAATTCTAGATTGTTCTTTGTTTGTTTATTCGTTAAATCAAATATTTATCACAGTAATTAAAATTATTTATCAATGATTAGATGTAGAACCACAAGTCATAAAAAAATTTAAACCTTTATGTTTACCTTCTCACCATAATATTACATTCACATACGTAATGCAACGTCAAGATTTCCTAATTATTATTTTTTTGGAAAAATAATGTTTAAGACAAGATTTTTTTATGCATACACAAAGGGTAAAAATTATTTTATAAGCAATAATTATTAGCCTGAAACACTCATCCACATTGAAAAATCTCCTGATAAAAGATACAGAGCTGTCGACCGGAAACCGAAAGGATACGGGTTCAAGTCCCGTTGGCATCATGTATCTTTTATCAGGAGATTTTTCAATGTGGATGAGTGTTTCAGGATAATAATTATTGCTTATAAAATAATTGTCAAGATTTCCGTTACAGTTTCATGATAACTCAGGACAGTGGCAATTCAACACACTTTTGGAAAGTGATGTAATTACATTATTAAAAGTGATGAATAAAATAGAGTTAAAAAAGGAACTAACGATGCATCACGTTGTTTTTCCGTAGGGGTAGTTATATAGTATGGACCGCCACACAAACCAACTGTCATTAACATTTGTAAATTGTCTCATACGTGCTCTCCTGTTATTCTGACTCTTGTCGTGGGTTTTCTCAATTATTTGATTGACTTGATCATGCCATATTTTCCTCGGGCGCCTCTGACTTCTTCTACAATCTATTTCATACTTATACTATGCATATCTCTGTGTGTATTTATATAATTACTAACGCCCTTTTTAGAGTCTTTAACAAAGGTGTAGGAAAATATTTAGTAGTTTTCTTTCTTTTATTTATTAAATTGCCCCAGAAACAGTCGTATGTAATTATTTAGTGATAAATAATTAAAGATGTCCACGGACTCTTTAATAGATTCTGAGCAGTAAAATTGCAATGAGGAGTACATAATATGGTAGTTTGTCCCAGAATTAGTGCACTGAAATAAAGTCCGACTCCTTGTATTTCATAGAGGAATCTGAGCAGTAAAATTGCAATGAGGAGTATATTATATGGTAGTTAGTCCCTGAATTAGTGTACTGAAATAAAGTCCAACTTCTAGTATTTCATAGAGGAATCCGAAAGCTCATCATTTACAATTTCATAGGTCAGTGAAAATCCTTCGCATTGCGCATTGGTTTCCTGAATCGAATTGAAGGTTTGTAGGCCAACGAAGCTTCAGGAATCCTTCCTCAGCTGCAGCAAAGGCGGCGATTGTAGATCCATCCACCTCTTCAAAGCATGTGGTCGTGACAGGCCTTCTGTTTGAAACTTTGCACATAAACGATTTCAACGTGGTTGATATTTTACATTAATAACTCGATGAGCCAAAATTTTGCGGCGAATAACACATTTTCCTTCCCTGTTCTATGTGGATGGCTTCGATTAAAATCGACAATGTCGGACACAGAAACACCATTACGTATTATGTAGGCGATTTTCAATTATAGATCTCTATCATATAGATACTTCGCGGGATTTAACACATAATTCTTATATAAAATCCAATTACTCACAACGAGATCAATGTTAAACAAACTACTTTAAAACAATGTGTGTTGGAAATAATGTAAAATAAAAATATCTTTTAAACAGGCAAAACAGTAACATCATATCAAAGGTAGATATTTGACGTACGAAAAAATGACGTACCATTAGTAACTTTTCTGCTATTGTTTCTTCTATAAATTTAATTTGTTTTATGTACATTCTGTCTTCTTATTATGATATTATATTATGCTTTATGTTATAAGTATTGTTTAAAATTTCATTCAAAAAACTTACTGATATAAAACATTGCTAATTTGTGTCAAAAACGGGACTGCAGGCCTTCAACGAATGAATTGATAGGTTTTTTAACAAACTGTCGGTAAACACAAATATGTTATTAGAAAATCAGAACACGTGTTCATAAAAATTAAAATATTGTAACATTTTGACATGACAGGGAAAGAAGACTAATATTTTAGTAGAAAATGGATTGCAATCACGTTTTTAACAGGATATCAAAAATCAGCCATACTTATTTTCTCCGTGTAGATACAATAACTTTACATATTTTAAAACGATGTGAGCCTCACTGGGTAGTTTTCTCGTACTGAGGCCCCCGTTTTACAATTTAATAATATTCATTAACAAATTAACTAAAAAAATATATTTATTTTATCGCTGTTCCCTAAAATGGGAGGAAACTAAACTAGGCGCTATGTTGCCAAATGAACAGAACGCCTAGCCAAACAGATGTTACATTCCGGTCAGCTTTTTATATACCTTAGTAAATCTTACCGAGGTTAGTTGATAAAAATTATTAGTTTGTGGATTTTAGTTAAATAAATAATTATTTATATTTATTTTCATGACAATAATCATACAGTAACGCTGTACGGCGCGTTATCTCACCCAGAGAATACCATAATTTGTCAACATGTAAATGGAATCCTATATTACCTCATAAATGCGTTCATAAAGAATGACAAAAGTTCAACAATTTCATTTTGGTGAAAAATGCGAATTTATTTTCAGCTAAATGTGGTGTCGAATAAAGAAATGATATTTCCTTTAAACGTGGCATTTTGATGTAGTTCCTCTAGAGTTTCGAATCCAGTTCGTAGAAAACCTTTTCCCGGGAGACATTCTTATACGAGATGCATTCGCATCATTTGCGGATTCGATCTCATGCATACAAGATGTCGCATTATATTTTTTCTCACAATTGCAAAACTGCTAAAAGTGGGAATTCGGTTTTGAGGTGTTAAATGCTGAAACTTGAGTTTAATTCAGGATTCTAAAGAGATAATAAAATTATTATCGCGATCTTAAAGACAGTGCACTGTGAATTATTTTTACATATAGTTTAGATTAAACTTACTTACCGCACCGATAAATTTTACGTAATTTACCTGTGAGTATATGTCTATTTTTTTTACTATATCTTTCAAAACAAATTTTTTATTAGACTTGCCCTTGTACGTCTTCCGCCAAGGCATAATTTTGATATGGTTATAATATACTCAGGTATCTATAATATTTACTGTCGTCATAAGCAAAAAGGCAGCTAGGAATTTGCTGGAAGTTAATTTCTAATGAACTTTTTAGTACAGCGAATGATTGATAGTCCAATCCTCATGGAGTGTTAAAAGTATCAAACAATTATGATGAGATGTAAATACTACATCGTAAAACAGACGCATTGACTCAGCACAGCATGACACATATTTATATTATAGATAGGTACATAAAAAGAAAACAGGTATTATAATGAAATTTATTATTTTGTAAGATTTTGTTTTCTCAAATGGCCAAAAAATATTAGCGCTGAATACCTAATATTTTTTCTGTGTTTTTAATTCGATGGCAAATACCTTATTATGAGAATAAAAAGAAAACATTATACTAACCCTGTGAAACGTCCTTATATAAAATACCGTGATAATTTTAAAATATTATACGAATAATTTTTTCGCTGTTTTGATGTATGATTTATCGAAACTTTCAGGAAGAACCAACAAAACTCAATAAAACTATACCAGAAGGAACCCACGAGAAAGCTGTGAAAGTTATTTTATTCGTTTAGGTGGAAACGATTGGTTTTGGTTTTATGAAAACTTTTTTATGGAATGGGTAATACGATTCAGCAATCTTACTAATTTCCCACTTTTAATTATTTGCTTCCGATATCGGCTGTGCGAAAAAGTTTGTTAATATCGCCCACACTCCAAACGAATCACGATTTTACGCTTTTTCATTTTTTAATAGCCTTAGAATAATAATAATAATAATTTGATGACTTGTATAGCGCCGTTTTTGTGCAAAATCACCTCAAGGGCGCTGTACAAACTTATAATACATCTCTACAGTGATCTATGTTATTACTTAACTACTTATGGAGATAATATACAGTACAATACTTACCTGGTAGGTCACTTGAGATTAACACTTAATTAACATTATATAATTGTTTATTAGCGAAATTTTATAAGATGTTCGTATAAAATTGCTGAATACGCAATAATAATTACCAGTTTACCTAATGAGTGCGTATGAAGTTACCTTCCAACCTTCCGCTATCTTTTATAATTGTTATTCTTACATGAATTATGTGCGACTGCAATAATACGGGCATGAGCCTAGTTTGGTAGTTAAGAAAGTCACCAAAATTGTTGCCAAGTCACCAAGTTTTTTAATATTTATATAAACAAATCAAAAAATGTAAACGTAATAATTATATTTAACTTACATAAATATTGTACTATAAAGAACTAGGAGATAGCTGTTTTACTAAGATGGAAACTTACTTAACCATTCATGCCTTAAAATATTTTTATCCATAAATTCCAACGACCCGGCGAAATCTCAAAGAATTTCTGAATGCTTCAGAGGTATTTTAAATGCGCTATATATTTATTATTTTAAAAGAAATAACATTTTAGAAACAAGATAAAATTATTTTTCTATTTGAAAAAAATTTTAATATATTTTTTAATTTTAATGTCAAACATTATCATCAATTTTGCTAACAAAAAAACTTGCTTGAAATATTTTTATTCGAAAGGTCCTTAATTCGATATTTATTAAAACACACTTCTTTTGTGTAATGAATTCGTAAGAAAATTTAACTTAACCCATTACATTCATGATTTTTATTTTATTTTTATAAACTGGAACCATTATAATAACTACACACTAAAACGAGAACACAAAGTCAACGTTTTCTAGAGCACTCCAATTCCCTCAACACTTTAGAGATTTATGAGATTTAAATATTTTAGACATATTTGATAGCTGTATGAAAATCAAAGGCAAACTACCGATTTTAATGAAAATCACTTACAAAACGCAGCACAACCGCTTTGATTAAAGATATGCTAACCAATAAGTATATACAAATATCTGCCACAGCTGAACTCCAAACGCTGCGCGTACACCTTGTGCATGTAATACCATATTGATATAATGTTGCCGGCCATTTGGTCTTTCGCTAATATTATGACATTATATTTTTTTTTTTTAACTATTTTTAAGTTTTTTTGAAAATAGGTCTATTTTCAGGTTTTCGACAAACAATATATGGAAAATATAATAATCAGTAAAATTTATCAATTATGTTATTTATTGATTGCTAAAATACCAATCTTGAAATGCTGCATAACGACTTGGTCGGATTCAGATTTTCTCATAGAGAAAAAAATCATAATTTTCATCTATTTGAAAGATGCCTATAGACATCGTCATGGAGGTAAAAGGTTACTTTTTTATGCTATTTACACAAAATATATATAAATATAAATAATTAATAATATTTTTTAAAATCCCATTAATTTGTTATCACACAATTTGACTTCTTTTTTTTGATTTTATATATTATTTGTTAGAAATTGAGAAGAATAATAATTTCTCTTTCCAACAATGGACAAATAATATATATACGCAATAAATTAAAAAGAATAAAATACTTTCAAAATGTTAAGACGCTCTGGTCAGATCTGTTATTTACTGGTTCTAATGAATAAATTATATTTTTTGTGGCAAGTAATGACCTTCCGAGGTTTTAGGTTAAAAGCGCAACAACACATAAAATCAGCTGTTCACATGGATTAAATTAGGCGTTTTTACATCAACCAATTTTTAATTATTTTTATGAGAAGGTATTTATACAGAGGAATATATTTCACATTAGTTTGAATAAAAATAAGCGGTTTTGCTGTATGCGGTGTTTTTCTTTCTATTTAATAATTAATTTACTGGACAATTTGTATAGCGCCGCTTTTGTGAGATATCACCTCAGGGACGCTTTACAGTTGATGCAGGTATAAATATAAATATTACAAAAAGTAAAGTTAAGTTAAGTAAAATGAAGTACAGGAACAGGTGACACGAAGATAGAAGATAGAGACTCTGCAGCAAGAATCCTAGGTGGTAAAGAAACTGAACCAACTGCTGCAGCGAGAGAGTCTACCGCGTCCACCAACAGTGCTAGCACGAGGTTCGTCATCTGCTGATAAAGCGCTGACACAATATCGTCACATAGATACCAAAACTTGGCAGCACCGCTGTGACGTTCAAAGAAGATAGTAGATGGGGATTCTGCAGCAAGAATCCTAGGTGGTGAAGAAACTGGACCAGCTGCTGCAGCGAGAGAGATCCGTCCAAGTGTATGTCTGCTGCTAATAAAGCGCTGACACAATATCCTCACATAGATAACAGACCTTGGTAGCACCGCTGTGACGTTCAGCGAGTCCATCATTCTAGTCTCTATTAATAATAATATTTTAATGTTTTACATAGCGCCGTCTTTGTGCAAAATCACTTCATCGCTCCTAGTCTATTTTAGTGACTTAGCTATTCATGCCACTTACTGCATCTTCTCGACTCTTTTGGGTTCTTCTTCTAGTCTATTCCTATCTCTTCTAGCTGACATCTAATCCTAGCTTATTTTGCCTCTTCTTGGCTCTAATACTAAAATAAAATAAAAATCCAACAAAAAAATTAAAAATTACAATTTCTTCAGTTGTGTCGTGGTCCAACGATTTCAAACATCTGTCTCATACATCGCTCTGTCTCATGAAGGCTCGCGTATCGCATGAACAATAATCTTTAACCAAAATCAAAGGGAAGATAATGTATGTTTGTCATCTGAAACAAAAAAAAAACAAATATATTAAACAAAATATTGTTTTTCTGTTTTATAGGTAGATATCCTCGGTTAAAGAGGTCCCGTAAATCCCGAATTAATGACACCACTTGACACTTGAAGGGCCATCATTCTGGCTTCACTTTCCAAATTTTATCGGTTTAAAATGTTATACCAATTGCAAGTTCCGGCTAAACGGTAGAAGTAACGCGCATTTCGTGAAATTAGAAGGTAAGCTCTGTATAAAACTCGGATGTTGAACACTTTTCAGCAATCTCTTAGCAAGGAAAACGTGTGTTTTGTTACTTTGTAAAAAATGTTCAATCGTGTAACATAATATTATTTGTTTGTTGACAGTTTGTTAGTTTACACTATGCTAAAGTCCCATGGGCATTATTTTTTTAATAAATTCCTTTAAAAATATGTAATTTGTGCAGTTAAATAATTTTATGAATTTTATTTTACGTCAATGCTTTAAGAGATATAATCAATGCTCCAGAGGGATTTGAAAAAAGTTAAAATACTTACAAAAGGTCGGTCTGGGTGAAAATCTTCCAGTCTCTGGGATTTATGGACGGAAAGCTGCCGAAGGCAGAATGGTCGCCCGCGATTCTCGAACAATAGCATCGCATCGAACGCAGGACTCTGGTAATAATTTATGAATTTGGTTGGGAGGTCGGAAATGCTTAACTACTAGGAGTACCCACCTATTTTTTATTGAAGCTCAATCGCTCAATCGTACCGCACCTTACCACGCTGTGATTTTTTTTTCTCGAATTGACTTGGTTTAATCTTCCCGTTAGAAAGGTCGAAACCTTCCTTTCACTTCCAAGATACCACACTATCGTTACCGTAATATTTGAGTAACTAGTTAGTAGTTGGATGCACAAATGCGTCGATTTCCCACCCAGACGTTGCATTGGACCGTTCTCTGCCACAACATTTTTTCCCGATTATATTGATGGTACATGGATAAAACTTACTGATAAATTTAAATTATTCGTTTTCCTGTCAAATAAAGGACTGGAGATCGATAACGAATGATTTGAAAAATTTCAAAACAAGCTATCAGTAAAGCGCGAATATTTTATGAGGAAGTCGGAACACGTGTTCAGAAAAATAATAATACTGTCGCTTCTCGTCCATTACTTCTATTTGCACAAAGCCACCCGCGTGACCACGTGTTCAGATATATTGAAAATGAATAATATTCTATTAGGAATTGATTACGCAGTTAAATTTTTAAGAGCATCTCGATAAAAAAGCCTTTTTCATTTTTCTCGGTGTAATATTGGTTTTTTTTATGTACTTCCAGGTTATTCGTAAGCCAATGAATGTATGCACATATTTATTTTCAATAGTTAATATTTGTAAATAAAATAAAAATTTACACAAAATATTATTGTAAATGTGTGCGGTAAATAAATAATTTCGGGCTTCTAAACCTCAAATCGAAAATAAACATATAATAAATATTTGACCTTTTTAAATTTTTTATATTAACCCCACACAGAATAATTTCCCTCAAGGCCTATGTCATCTTTTGGGATGCTGTGTGGAGGGTCTTTTTTAAGGAAAGAAAGGAGAGGAAGTTCTGGGAAGGTTAAGTATATGAGGGTTAGGTAGGAATCTAGGGATCAGTGTGTCTAGGAGTGACGGATTTATAAATATATCCCTCCCACTGCGGCGCAAGGCGATGGGTCGAGAGACTATCCATTTAGCTTTTGCAATACAATAAAAACTCCGACAGTAAATTCAAGGTTTGGACAAAGACACTACCAATAGCATGCTATAAAAGCTTTCAACAGTGTAAAACTTGAAATTTAAATTGAGGAAAATTAAAAATAAATTCACACACAAAATTACAAAATGGAATAAAGAACAAAAAAGACAATATTACCAAAATGTCATAGCATAAAATAAAAATAAAACCTACACGTAACACACAAAACCAATATAAACACACATCACTCACAAACACACAAGATTATATATTAAATGTATTATTTTCTCTTTAAATGTATTATGTAGATTATATTTTCATATTATAAAATGAAGGCCTCAGCACGGGCAAGCCACCCGTGAGGCCAACATTACTGGAAAACTTTGAAATGTAAAAAATATTGTACCAAATAATAAAAAAAAATAAAATAATAAAAATAAAATAAATAAAAATACAAATTTTAAACATATGGCCCCAGCCAGGAGCACTCCTGTTCCGGCACGGTATTGTGTGACCTCACGAAGTTATAAAAGGTAACTAAGGTTGTCATCTTAGGTTCGAGAAGATTAAAGAATTACCTTCAAATGGAATTTACTCGTTGCTTTCGTCAGCCAATCTACTAGTGGCGGCTCGTGATTGTTGTATGGACTAGAGTGCTAATATTAGAAAAAATGTCATTATTGGTGTTGTTCAGAACTCTTTCAGGAAATTTCCTGAAAATCCCATTACAAAAAACGAATTTTCAAAAAAAAAATAAAACATTTCATTTACAACAACATCAATAATGCCATTTTCGTAATATTAGCACTATAGTACATGAGCCGCCACTGCAATCAACCCAAAATATTGTTATACCATTACTGGATTGCTATAAAAATCGGTAATTTAACAAATCGCTTCATCCATTCCATTAGCGGAATAGTTTATGATATTCATTTGAAAATTATTAGCTAATCTAATCCATTTAGGTTTTTTTTGTTTATCTACAAGAGAACTTTATCTACGAGAGAAGAACTAACGAATACTTGCATAATGCCGATGGTCATGTTTGTGACTTGGTAAATAATATTGTAAGCACGAAAGAGAAACACGGTCCTGTTTATTAGTTTGATAGTTTAATAATCATCTATTCCGCCTTAATGGTCATTGCCACTTGGTCTCAAATACAAAAAAATACTCAAACTTATTGTTATTATCTCTATTATTAAGGGGAAAACAGCGCAACGTCTCGTTTGCGAATGACGATTCACTCCAGGGCGATAATAAAAATATTATCAGCTCTACGAATAGTGTCCTCACTTCCAAAAAATGTGTTTTCTTGTTTTAAATTTCTGCCTTACCTGTAATTTATTTTATTCCAAAAAAGGAATTATACAATTATTTGTATAAAGAAACGTCACATTACCAATAATAATAATTATTTTTCAATCCTTCTTTAAGCAGGTAGGTAACTTTCAAAACAGCTAAAATAATTACGTAAATATTTGTATAATTAATAATTACCTATGCAGATAGGTGTTTAAGTACCTACATACAAATCTGAGGATTTCAGAAGAAATTTCGTTTTTGATTTACTAACTAAGAGAACTTAGAAATACTTTTTTGGAGCAAAATCTATTCACATAACTAATAGTGGTAGAAGGAGATATAAAAAAAAATCGAATTGTTCGTCTGGGAATATTATTCAAGGATTTTGTTTAACCACACACAGGAGGTCTTCAGGAAAATAATTTTCCTCAGGGTCTATGTCATCTTAGATACCGTGTGGAGGGACTTTTTAAGGAAAGGAATTAAAGGAGGTTTTGAGAAGGAAAAAGGTATGAGGGGTGGGTAGCAATCTATGGGTCAGTGTGTCTAGGAATGACGGATGTACGAATCCACCCCCCCCCCCGCTGCGGTGCAGAACGATGAGTTAATAGAGACCGGCTGGAAAGGTCAAAAGATCTCCCCAAGCTTCTCACGATCACCTCACCCAATGAAATCTGGCAACCATACTAAGTCACCAAATGAAACCATAATGGCATAGGTGTTGGTCATCCGATATATGGTTCAAATTGAAAAATAGGGGGGAGAAAGGTTGGGAAATACCGGACTATTTAGATCTAGTCATTATACACGGGTATAAAAGCTATTTCAAGCAATGCAAGTAAGAAAAGTGGTATTGCACCAGTGCGATATCATGCGAATGTAATCATCTCTTTATTTACATCAAAATACTCCCTCGCGTACTTACGACCTCAGCTTGGAAAGGCGATATTTTTTAATCAAACACGAGTATTTATGTACGTAGTTTCTTATTATTTTGTCGACTTAAATGTAATACATTTGTGTGTAACCGGATTACTCTCGGTTTGTCCCAATCGGGAACAAAGCTAAGTCGGTAGTAACATGGACATAAAAGTACCGTGGCGTTTCCGTTTATCTTTTTGTTCTCGTTTTAATTTACCCCCAGCAGAGGGTGGTCGTGGTGAGAGCGAGATTAGGACTCGAGTGTAGGTCGGTAGAAACCATTTCTTTCTAAAACAGCAGACCTTGTCAGCAGTTGGAGCGATGAAATGTCTTAAGAGGAAGCTACAAGCCAAAAATGTGTATATTCTTGGTATACCTTATAATATAGGTAATAGGCATTAAAATCGCTTATCAAACGGAGTCTAGAAACGTTCGATTTCAAGCACAAAACTGGTTTTTATTTATTTTGTAAATAATTTTATAAGAAAGCA
Source organism: Hesperophylax magnus (assembly GCA_026573805.1). NCBI lineage: Eukaryota > Metazoa > Arthropoda > Insecta > Trichoptera > Limnephilidae > Hesperophylax > Hesperophylax magnus. The sequence goes on along the minus strand of JAIUSX010000014.1, from coordinate 25,773,002 downwards.
AAAAAGTCAATCAAGTGTCAAACTGTTAAACTGTCACAGATAATTTTAGCTATAGTATTTTTTGTTGTTTTCTTTACGTGTTGACACATTTTTATTGAAAAAAAAATTCAGTTTAAATTTATATTTTTTATTGGGTAATTTATATTTTTATTTGTATTCTACTCAAGCGAAACGATAGAAAAACCTTCAATTTATGTAAAGCATATTTTTTCATAATTTACACTAATTCGTTATAAAGATTAATCAAAATTGTGATTTGCATTAAGCTTCGCCTTAAGTATGATCTCATAACGTTATGTATTTCTGTACTTAACAGCAAACTATTTTATTTTATAATTTTCAATGTAATTTAACACTATACATACTTAATTTAAGGAAAATCAAATTAAAGCTACTTAAAAACGTGACGACCTCCGTGGTCGTGGTTCCAAGAAGGAAGTAGAAGGTTCAAATCCCAGTGTGTGCAAGGAAATTTTATTTGATTTATTTGGATTATTTCACAATCTACTCATTAAAAATAATATATAGCTTAATTACATCACGTTTTAGAGTGCAGGATAATATCAGTTGCTTGAAATGGGCTTTAGCCATGTTTGGTGATCAGATGTGAATAGATAGGTACTTCCCTACCTTCCTCTTTCCCATCTCCTTCCGTTCCTCACTACCTTCAGCCTCACAACAATCTCCAATTGGGGATGACATGGTCTCCCTGGATCTAGATGGTTGAGAGCAGTTGGGAAAAAAATGATTCAACATTTTCGTAAGAAAAAAGAGGTACTGCACAGGTACTCGCAACTATATTATGACAATCTCCAATTATTAAGACTTGTGCGCAATAAGTCTGTACACTATGCGGGATGTTGAGACGTGGGTACCTGACGTACCCAGTGATTTATGAGGTTATTTGGACTAAAAATGTAGGTGACATTTTGGACTCCGGTGACTTTTTTTATTAAAAAATAAACAATAAAAAAAAAAAATGTAAAATGAATTTGTATTAGCAGTTACTTGGCTGTAAAAACGTTTAGACATTCATTAAATTATATTTGACTTCTCTATTGAAAAAAAAAATTATGAAATCAAAAGAAAAGATAACCAATGTCACGGAGATCAAAATTTCGTTTGTATTTTTTAATCCAAACAATGTCAGAAATCACCGGTTAAACTAAGTCAGGTACGTCTCTTAACACCCTACATAACAACATGAGAGAATAATAATAATAATTTCCTTCAAGAAGTATAAATAAGTTTTCGAATAAGGGTTCTTCTAACTGGCTATCACTTTGTGATGACTTTATTTATTTTAATAAAAATACAAATAACTTTTACATCGCTCCATTTTTATATACACAATCTACATGTTTTAAACATTGTGTACGTAAAATTAAAATTTAATAATATAAATAAATATACATATTTTTATATTTAAACTTGAAAAAATCAGTTCAAATTATGAAGACGAAAATGGATTAAAATTATATACTATACTTTTACTTAAAAGTACCAAGGTACCAAAAAGTACTGAATCGCTTGTCTAAATTCTTCACATAATGAATTTAAATTTGTAAAATGACCCTTTAATTTTATCATTTTCAGGCTTATTATTTATTTTTTATTGATCTTCGAGGTTTTTTACGAAATATGTTCATAAACTGTTTTCACGGTCCTCTCCGTGCTTTGAAACAAACTACTTAATTAATTATTTATTAAATATATTTTTAATTTATTATTCCTCTGGGCAGGTTCATGAGGCGCCACAAAATATAATTATAGGTACTTATATGTAAATAAAACACAGCAACTCAAAAAATAAGAAGAATTGACAATAATTTTATTACATAACATTTCCAAAGGATTTCATGTTTTCGCGACTAAATCAATTTAGAATATTGACAACGTACGAGCGTAGAAATCCAGCAATGTGTGATTCGATCACAAATAATTTGGGTAAGGAGACAGATTCAAATTCCTCGCACAAAAGAAATTCCAAGACTCGTGGGGAGTAAGAAATTTCCAAAGGATTGTTCAGTCATTTTGGCGGCCACATCAGCTCATCCCGTCGATGAAAGGTGAATCAGGAAAAATATGTGAAATGGCTGTTAGATTCTTTTCTTGAATTTTTTTATCCTTAAATATTCTCTGTTGCTGCCTCATAAAAGGTTTTTTTACTACAGGACACTTCTTTTGAGCTTTTTTCGAACATACTTTTTATAAATTTTTGTCTTTTACTGAAAGGTTATTTTTTCTATTATTGGAACAATAACACAAAACCTTAGAGAATACAGGCAACCAAAATTTGTGCCAGAAAAGATTTTACCTTTACGGTTGTCAATTCTTGTTGAACTCCGCATTTTTAACATTTCCAGCTTTTGTAATTTTTTTTTTAAATAATGTAAATCAAATTTAATGATGTTATTATTAAGTATTTTCGTTTTTATTATTGTGACAGCTGTTTCGGAATAAAGGACCGATTTTAAACTGTGGTTTGGCCACTTTTAGACGACTAATTTATATGATTAAATTTTTAAATAAATAAAAAAAAATGAAAAGAAATTATTATAAGCATTAATTTTTCGCCTAAAATATCGATCCAAATTAAAATATCTCCCGAGTAAAAATAAATGCCACCGATGGGAATTGAACCCCTTCTGATATCCAGTGAAGTGCTCTGGACCACTGAGCTACGTCGGCTTATTCCCAATTCGCCAAATAATTCAATATGTACAAGTACTTCAATCGACAATTACTGCATATTATATTTTTTTCACATGTAAACAACCAAATTCATTTTTGTAGGAAAGGATTTGTTAGTGCTGAATTTTCCACTAGATGGCGTCGAGATATATTATATATACATTTTTTGGTGAAAAATTTTGACTTCTTTTAAAATTTTTATTTTTTTAATGATAAACTAATCTCTATAAGACAAGGTTTTTATGCAAAACACATCGGATAAAAAATTATTATGAGCATTAATTATTCGCCAAAAATATCTACAATAAAAATATTTACAATTTGTAAGGATATTTTAGGCGAGTAATGCTTACAATAATTTGTTATCCTTTGTACTATACATAAAAACCTTGTCTAATAAACATTAGTTTATGATTGAAAAAATAGTCTGAAAAAATTATGTCTAAAATGATTTATTACCGGCTAAACTAATTTACTAAGAAAATAATCGTGATAATAGATTTCCTATTCTTTGGAGTATTTTGAATTCTGATTTCTCCGGATAAAACGGCGAATGTTTTCTTAATTATTTTATAATGACATCATTGCTATCTATTTAAATGAGTTATATTGTTTAGGTATTGTGAACAAATTGAGAAGCGGGGAATTAATAATTTTCCTTACTTTATTAATTATGTTGTATTAGGATTATCCGTTCGTATATTGATTTCTAATTGTTCAAGTAAATTTAATCTAAGACCTTTCTTTTCATATATAAGGGTTTAGGCCCTTTGTCATCGAGCGGAAGATGATTGTTCACTAAGAGATGTTCTGCAAATTTACTACGAGTACTATGAACTACGAATATTTCGTTATCTACGAAAATTCGGGTTTGCTTTTAAGGGTAAGGTAACGTACGTTAGAATCTATGCGTTCATAAAGAGTGTTATTTAATTATATTATGAAAATACACTTTTGCAAATTGTGCTTCAAAATATTGAATTATTTGTTTTCGCCTGTACATACGCAATATGAATAAATAGTTTTATCCGCATAAAAATTCATTCCTTTCAAGGAAGGTATACCAATATATTATCATATTGGTGATTCAATTCAATATTGTATTTGTATGCATTTCTTGAATGAATTGAGTTTTTACACGGATGAAATTATGTTTACATATGATTCATATTGCTTAAGTAATCAAACAATTCCACATAACATTAGCTTAGCAAGCAAATTGTGTATTTTCCTCAAATAATTAAATTTACGCCATCTATGAACGCGTAGATAATAACGTAAGTTAAGTTTACCTTTCATTTAAAAATAAAATATCTGTTTATTATTACTATTATATTTATATTTGATTTTGTTCGCAATTTCTATTTCTCCACTCTTACGTTACCAGTATTTTTACTAAGTACTAATGTCTCCAAAGCATGAACTATAACTAGATCCCAACGAATTTTATCCAATATTTTCACGTCTAATTTCTGATGTCTTATAAACGAAATATAAAAATATCCAAGAATTCCATAAAGATACGGCATTGTAGCAATTAATAACAAGAAACAATCTTGTAGCTGAAGTATTACAGTATACCCAATTACTGGCTAGTTAATACAAAAAAAATTTCATGCCATTTTTACACGGCAAGTCCCCAAATGACTATTATTCTGAACTTTGCTGTTATTTATTCTTGTGGTGGTCTTTCATCGCATGGCAACATTCCACATTTTTCATCAAGAGGCAGTAAAACTCGCCTACATAATATGGAAGGGATATAAATAGTTCACGTAATTGCTACCTCCTTGCCAGGCCATTCCGGGAGGTGAAACGCGTGTACCTGTTCACACCACAAACAGGAATAAATTACATGTGGCCGTTAAGGTGTTAGGGTAACACCCATGGCTCGGCGGTACTAAAAAACCCTCGAGTTGAAAGTGAAATGGGGATGAATGAATTACCGAGATCTTTAAGCTTTTAGAATTTAAGTGAGAATGATGTAATATGGTCGATCAATTGTGCGAATGAATTATTGTTTGAACATAAAGCAACTTTGTGGTTAATGGAGGTATTGTAAATGTCGGGAACTAATGATTATAAAAGCTACGTCTTTTTCTGTCACCTTACCAAAATCCTGTTTTTTAATGTTTTTGTAAAAAATAATTTCTTTAACTAAATATAACTTAATTAAATATTCAGCTAATGGGCAAATATAAAATAAAGGATGTAAATGTAAATGCTTACAAAATTTCTTATCGGGTTTCAAAAGGATTGCGAATAGATTTTCCAGGAATAATGAAAATACGAGGCTAAAAGGCTTATTCAAAAGTGCTTTACGAAACTTTAAAATTGCTTCGATATTGTAATTTTATTACCCTTAAAATACATTTTGTCTACAATCTCAAACAGAGATTTTCCAGTAATTGAAGGAACTTAAATTAATTTAATAAAATTTTACCCATTTTTTATTTATTTTTGTTTCAGCCTATCACGGCCATCTAAAGTTGGCAACCAGTTTGAAGATGGCCGAACGTGAACGTGACAGGCCAAATGATTAAAAATAGCTGGTTTTTATATTTTTGATTCTGCTTATCATGGCAATCTTCAAGACTGGTGGCCAAATTCAGATGTCCGTGATAGGCTGAAACCGGTAACGGTCAATAATAAAAGAATTGGATTAAAGTTTTTAAATATTTTCATAAATCATTGAAGATTTGAGATTGCAGACGAAATATGTCTTAATAGAAATCTACCACGTCACTGTCATTATCAAAAATATAAATCATTGAAGATTTGAGATTGAAGACGAAATGTGTCTTAACCACTCGAACGATCGCGCGTCAAAAAACTTTTTTCTCCGATTGCTCGCGGTTTTTTGGCGACGATTTTGAATATTTTCCGCCAACATTAAAAAAATCAAACCTCCGAATTTTAATACGGAAACATAAAACTGATTATAGTGCTATACAGCCAATGAATTCACCTATATTTTAATAATTATTCTATATTTTTAGAATTGATAGATAAATTATTAAAAAATCTTAAACTTTATAAATGCGCGAAATTTGCGTTTTTGTGATTTGAAATTGCCGCCAGTGGCAGTTTTAAAAATCTTTATTGAATATTTTCTACGTTTTTATGTTCTCTATGGCCTGTTTGATAATCACAGATGCAAGAATGTAATAGAAAAATATTTTTTTGCATGTTAAGATCTCTTCAAAAGTTTGGTCAGAAAATAATTTTGTAAAATTTGAGTGCGTGACGCGTCAAAATTGAAATCACTGTATTATATTATATAATAAATTTACCACAAAAACTGGTATAACGTTAGGAAGATACATTAACTGTCTACAATTATTAATAAGCATAGTCGCCGTGTTGGCTTTATTTTATTCATTTGATGAATTATACAGAGAGCCTATTTCACGATGTCAAAATCATGGTGCTACTTTTTAAATAATTGTAAATTAGAACTGGAGATTTGTAACCATGTTTTTATATTACGTGCAAAACGAGGAAATAAGGCTTAAAGTGAGATATATATCATAGATATAAACATTGCCAATATTTCAGGGGGATACTTTGAAAGTTGATGAAATTCACCAATATTTGACCAAAAATCACTTCTGACAGCTACCTTAAGGTCAATCTACATAGGGTAAATCGGAATATGTAAAATGATGATAAATTTGTATATATATATCAAACCTTTGTATGACCGTAGAATTTCAAATAAAATCATAGTGATAATTTTATATCTAAACGCAAAGGTATCGAAAAAAAATGGGGGAGGGAAAATAATTGATGGAACCAATAATTGATTTATTTATTAAGCCCTAATATCCTTTAAAATCAATATTACAGTTGTATGGTTACAATGAAAGAGCAGTATATTGATTTAAACATTGTTTACACCTTTTGTCATAATAAAAATGTATTCAGTTTATTGGTTTATTCATAATTTAAGAAAATCAATACATAATAATATCATTGTGCCTCGCTATAGAGTGAGATTCTGAGTATCGCTCTGGTGAGGGACCACCATTCAGAATTGAACATTGCTTGAATTGGCTTAGTTATGTTCAGTGACTAGATCTGGAAAAGCATCTTTACAGAAAAATTGACAAAATATAATTAAGACATAAAAATAAAACGAGTTATTTAATGTGTACAATAAACAGGGAAAAATGAGAAAACCTGTGCATTTGTTAACATGCATATTTCAATGATCAGAATTGAAATATACATATTAAATGTCCACCGAACCTTATCATATAGAACCTTTGAGGACAACATAACATGAGACGTGAGTATGCGGAAAGAAATGATTATAAGTCCAGCCATCCAGGCCATCATAATTGATGTTCAAACAAATTTAATTAAATTTATAAATTAGAATTTCATAACTAAAAAACCAAAAAAGAAAAAAATGAAATAAAAAAAAACCCTCAGCAAATCTATATTGTAGTGTGATATGGCTTCATGCAATCATAGCATAATGCCACATCACACACATCACACTTTGTAAGGGTCCTTTTGAAAATGTTATTTATGTTGCACCAGGCACATTTCACCTTTTTCCCGCTACGGACCACGAAGTGGTTGCCTTTCAGGATAGGTCGCAGAGTCTTTCCTTCAGCTATTAGGCCAATGGTCCGCACAGTCGTGTCAATTTGACTACGACAGAACAGCAGAAGGAGTTCATCCGCAACCTCACTCCTGAAGTTTCGGTACAAAATGCGTTTATTTTCCTTGCGGAGCTTTGAGCCGTACAATATATACGCATTCTGCACCGAAACGCTTAGTAGTCTCCTGAAAAGCTTCTTGTACCAGACCAGGTTTCGCTGTCGTTCAATGGGGAAGCCTGACAAAAGCTGATCTTTTCGGTCAACCCCCCCCATTACCTTGTTATAGTCTAGTACGAGTTGAGGTTTGTAAGTCCAGGTACCAAACTTTTCAACTGCCCCGATTTCTGCCTTATGGTAGGTGGACAACATACTTACCAGGTTTTTGTCCAACCAAACCATTACATTGAGGTCCCCGCAGTTCGAGTATACAACCTCACCTTCCCTCAGTTTGGACCGGAGATGGGACTTAAATGCAGAGGGCACAAATTCTCGGTTTAACCGCAATGTGCCCATGCAGTCCATCCCATTTCTTTTGAGGCATCGTGCCAATAATGGACTATTATAAAAATTGTCCATTATTAATGTATACCCCTTGTTAAACAGAGGGCTGGCCAGGTCGTATACTATCTTTGCAGTGGCCCCAACTGGGCAGATATTGTGAGCACCCAAAAAGTTGGCCTGTGTCATGTCGTCCGTCATATCTTCCGTTATGTCTTCCGTCATATCTTCCTGGTCTGGATTTGTCGATTCAGCCTGTCTGGAAATGGTCTTCCCCGTATAAATTTGGAATTTCCAAAGATAGCCAGACTTGGACTCACAAAGCTCGTAAGACTTTATACCCGCACTGGCCGCTTTGGTTTTGATCATCTGGACGAATCCCAAACGGCCTTTATAGCAGAGTAAGGATTCATCCAGAGAGATGTCTTGCTCGGGCAGGTATAAAGTCTCAAACTTATTTGAGAGGTGGTCCAAGACGGGTTGAATCTTTTGTAACCTTCGCACAGATAATGGTGCATCAGAAGAAAGACTTTCATTGTTGGTGAAGTGAAGGAACTTTTTAATTAGAAGAAAACGATTATAATCCATGGCTCGGCTGAAATAAGGCATGGCGGTGAGTTTTTTTGAATAGAAGTAGTCTTTTTCAACAGGAAGGGGACTAATACCTTGATACATTAAAATTGCCAAGAATACATACATTTCCTCTTTATTCGTGGGAGCCCATTTATTGGTACGCGCATGACGCTTAAATTGTTTTTTCGCAATCCATTGATCTGCATACCTGTTGGTCTCTCTCGCGATCAGTTCAACGAAATCTGCATCAAAGATTTTAAGAAAGGCATCCACAGGTTTGCCCATTTCGTCGGTATTGAAAGTTGGTCCCGGCGTGCCTGTGAAAGTCTCCCTTATCCCAGTAAAACGTAAGATATCTTTAGACCAATCGAAAGAGTAACCTTCAGGCGGCAGAATCGAACGCATTGCCTCACTATCTACCTGGTCTTGTCTACTAAAGTCTATGGCCATAGCGGAGTTAGGTGAAACGTTGATAATATTATGATAAGGTATTGGTGGCATGCAGAAGGTATCCTCATCGCTCTCTTCGTGGTCGACGTCACTCGCTTCGTCATCCTCGTCGCTCGATCTGTCCATTTCTGAAACAACAGAAAACCCAAATTAATTTAATGTGTCTATATTACGATAACCCACTGCCTCTGGTACGGCTTATGACTCGCAATACGATGGTCGCGGGATCAAATCAAATAAATTATATTTGAATAATTAGTGTTATTTTCACACAAAATTCATTTAAAATAATATATATTATATTTGCGGCACGTTCCAGAGTGGAAGATACCCATAGTATCGCCCTGGTGTAAGACCCCATTCAGAATTGAAACGTTGCTTGAAATGGTTTTAGCCGTGTTTGGTGACCAGTTCTGAATAGCCAGGTACTTTTCCACCTCCCTCTTCCACACCTCCTTCCCCTCCCCGCTACCTTCAGCCTCACAACATACCCCGATTGAGGATGCCATAGTCTGACTGGCTCCAGATGAGGCTCTTGTGAGGTATTCATATAAAAAAATAAATAAAAAGTTAATCAAATACTTGAGGCGGGCTATGTCAGGAGTCAGAATAGCACAGTCAGGTAGGTATGGAATGAAGAAAAGAGTGTGTGTGCCAAGATCGAGTTGCATGGTGGTTCATCCTCTCTGCCTACCGAAATGGCGTGAAGGTAAGTTAGTTAGTTTTATAACTCACGGTTTCCAAGTACAGACTCTTCTAGTACAGCTGCCTCGTCCACGTTACTGCCCATGTCTGACTCTGAAATAAAAGAAAACACAAATTTACAGTAGAATTTGGATATAATGACTTTGCATTTAACGGTCTACTGTTTTAAGTGACGATAATGTAAACTCTAGTAAGGTTTCATAACTTTTAGTAGGAAAACGTATCCGTTTAAAGTGACCAACTACGTAAAGCGACCTATTTTAATGATAATTTGTCCGGTTACAAAACCCACCTACCAATACAGCCTCGCTTTTGACTAGGAAGCTCGACACAATGAGTCCCGTGAAGCGAAAGTGTTTTTTCAATTTAAGAAAAAAATGCTGTATTACACCGTTTAGAAGCCGGTGAATCAAATGTAATCCTCGCAAAGAAGTTCGGCATGTCTTATTTCTCACTCTGCAATACCCGTTACAGAAAAAAAAAGATGTGTAATGATGCATCCACGTCATAACAACAATACATTTTGTATGTTTGTTATGTGGAATTTTTAAGTACTATGCTTATTTCCTGCCAATATACCAACAGTGAAACTGTGCTAAAGATATCAATATAAAATATAGATAATTGATTTTATATTGAGCCCCTGGTATGACATTTTAAAAAATAAACTCACCGTTCCCAAACGCCGATAATTCTTGGTAGAATGGCACGTCCACCCACAGCTCGCTGTGATAGCGGGCCTCCGGAGAGAAGAGTTCCCCACTCCGCGATGTCCCAGGTAACGGCTCGGGAGATGCTGCACGGATAGGCATAATTGGTGCATTGGGAGCCGTTGATTGGATCTGTGCGGGAGTGGACATCCACGGTGGTGGTACGGGTCGTGGCAACGGTGAAGGCGTCCCTTGTGAAAAGGGACACGTTGTTCTCTCCGGAGATGGAATTCTGAAAACATTTACATAAATCATATAAATTGTTCTCATTCACGTGTGAAACAGTAAGTACAGTATGTAAATAAACAATAAAATTAGAACTCTGTAAAATATGCACTGAATGTGCCAAATGCACAGAGCGCTGATCTTACCAACTATCACTGTAAGAGTGGAACGCTGTCAGGAAAAAACAATAATATTGTATCAAGCATCTAAATACGATTGCTTACTTTTGTTTAGTTTTTCTTGGAGGTGCGGTAGGGAGCAAAATGCGCGCCGCCTGCTTCTTGAATTTTCGGCTTTCCAGCTCTAGCCGGAAGGAAGCAGGCAGGGCCCTAACAGCCTTTAGGGCCTTGACGCGATCCTCTCGCACCAGTAGCAAAGCAGGGTCGCTGTTTAAATAAATACAAATATATGATGAGTTCAACGGCCACAGCAAAGTACTTTCATAAAAAAACATTAAAAAATACTAACACTCCAGACGAGGCTGCAATTGCAGCTCTGCGTTGACGTCCACGTGCAGGTAGTCTGGCACCAGCTCGTACCCCACCTCTCCCTCTTCCTCTGCCTCCTCTTGCAGTCAGCACCACTCTATATATTTTAAATTGAAAACACTTAATGTAAGTACTTAAATGTTTAAATTTTGTTAAATATTGCACTAATATAAAATTTGAAAATAATTATTGGGTCGTGGAGTGCTCCCTTTCCCTGGACGACATTTGTTTCTGCACAAATTTGGTAAAAGTGAAGAAATTAATTAATTATACAACTAAATTACTAAATTTTTATTGTGTGACGAAGGCTTTACACCATTTTACATGTAAAAAAGAGTCAACTTTTTGACATATGACTTAAAATAATTGGTTAACAAATATCTGTATTAATAATGAACCAATTCAAATAAAACTTATATATATCTCTTTGTTTTGAATCACTGTGATGGAATATCTATATTTCAAATGCGCGAGTGCAGTATATAAGACATTATTGTAAATCAAAAACAGATGACGTCTTCAGTTGACGTATTCTTACACAAAAACTTCAACCAAAACAATATATTAGAAACAAACTAATTAAAAACGCATTTCAAAGATAGATAAGTCAATCACAATAACACAAATATATAATTATGCGTTAAAAACCCAATAAATTAATTACTTACGGCATTTTAGGAAGAGTCCAAAATTTCGTGAATGTTAAAAATTTATGGTTTTGTTTTTTGACAGGACGCCTTATAAAACCGCGAAAACTCGTTAAATATCACTTCAAAGACAACGGATAAGTTCATAGACAAAGAGAATATATTATCAGCTATTCGATAAAACAAGTAGCTGGCCAAGGAAGCGTTTTAAATAATTACAATAAATATTTTACGAATGGTAGAAAAATCGGTCCATTTTTGGACCGATATCAATCGCAGAAAAATAAAAGTGGTCGATTTTTCGACCGAAATCGTTCCAGTGGTTAATGGAAATCTACCACGATTTACTGTCACTATCGAAAATATAAATATTTATTATAAATCATTGACGATTTGAGATTGCAGACGGAATGTGTCCTAATGGATAACTGCCACGAATTACTGTCAGTATCTAAAATAGAAATATTAAAACCTGTGGATACTATTAATATTTTTTATTATACAAGTATTGATTTCTTTTTCATTTATCTCATAAATAAACTCATCGTATATTTCAAATCAAACGAAAACATTTCCTTAGTCGAATCGAAAAATTCGAAAAAATAAATACATAACGATTTGTATTAGAAGGTACTTACCAAGATTTGGGAGGCAAATATGTATACCGCCGCCACGGGAACTATTTATTGGATAACCAATACCTCTGCCTTAAGTCACTCCAAGTGGTTTGGTACGGTGACTTAGCAGGGGTGCCCGATTTCATGGGGTGAGATTTGCCTTAGCAGAGGATGCGTTTGCCCACCAGTTGTTGCGTTGCAGGTTGGATTGGGAGATGCCGTTTAAGGAAGACGATTTTACCCCTACAGCTAGTATTTTTTGACCCATCGTCTTGCACCGCAGCGGGAGTGATTGATTCATACGTCCGTCACTCCTAGACACACTTACTATAGATGTCTACTCAACACTCATACATTTTTCCTTTCCAGTCTCTCAGTTCCCTCCAAAAACTTAAATCCAGTCGTCTTCATCATCCTGATGATAACTTTGTATGCCTTATTCGAGTGATGATAGCCTCCATTCAAAGCTCTGGAAAAACTGTAACTCTGATTTGGATTTCTGGACATGTTGGCATTGTGGGTAATGATATTGCGGATGCCTTAACAAAACAAGGAGCGTCTAACCCTGTTATTCCCCTATCTAATTTTTTTCCATCATCAAAGATAGATACTGCAATGTTTGGGCAGAGAATTGGCACATTGTCAATGTCAGTCAAACCGTGATTTCAACAACTCCCCAATTTTTCCAAAAAATAAATTTCTTCACTTATTCGAATGAGGATCGGACATTGTTCCGTTCGTTCCCACCTTTTTAAAATTCACGCCCTTGACTCCCCAGATTGTACATTATGTGGTCTCGAAGTGTGAACTTTAGATCACATATTTTTTGGCGGTCCCTCTCTAAACAAATATCCTCTCTTCTATCAAGCCTCATAAAATTGTCTCCCCTCCATTCAACGTCTCATCTATTCTAAGTCTGAACTCGACTCCAACTTTCATTATTATTTTGAAATTTGCCTTTTGAAATAAAATTAATATATTTAAATTCACCTTTTATTTCTCCATTATTTTAAATGATGGCCAATAACACCCTTGAAGTGTGAAAGCCAGAAATAATAGGTAAAAATCCTCTTCTTCCTTTCTTTAAAAATACCCTTCACACAGCATCAACAAGAGTGACATGGACTCAGAAGTAAAATATTCTGTATGAGGTTAATTAAAAACTTATTATTTTAGTGAGGTATTTTAATACCACTTTAACTGTATTTCTCAATAACTTTTTTAGTTTTTATTTTTTGTATTTTTCCTGTGAAGTCTTGCATACATCGAAATAAAAAAAAATAATAATCTGGCGACCGATAGGTAAATTAACCTAGAAGAATTTACTTGGGTAAGTTGGAAAATTTCTCAAATATTCTTCGACTAGCTGAATAACCGGGTATAATATTATGATGTTGGAAAATTAGGTGTTTCCTTTAATATTATCTAAATAGGGTTTAGCTCAGGAAATCTACACCGTCAAAACACAAGCAGTTTACAATCAGTAACTGATTTATTTATGTGCGTGCGCCAGCAGTGATTGCGATCATTAATCAAATATGTAGCTACTAACTCGATATCTACTAGTACCAAATCCGACAATCTAATAGAAAAGTAAAGATTGGTTGTTTATTGATCGATCCCTTAAATATTTTTTTTCAGTATTTATTGCAGTAAAACAGTGCAGTTGAAAACTTCAAAAGAAGGCTTATATTATACCTACATATTATTTGTATAATTATATTTAAGGCATTTACAGATAATGTACGTATTAAATCAACATACTAGGCAGATTATTGTTGCATGGTGACCAATGGAATATAGTTATTTTAAATGAAGTCTAATGTAAATATGTGGATTGATTATATAAACATGCTGAAAATTAAAAAAAAAAAATAATAATAATAGAAAGTGTAAAATAATAAAAATACATGCAAAGTGATAACTTTCAGGATATTGTCTAAATAAATAATTATGAGTGTATAAGAAATAACTTCCTCGAATTAGTAATATATTATGAACCCTTAAACTTTTTACTACTTACTTTATTTTCTTCAAATTATTCACAGATGTTTGTAATTTTTTTTAATAATGTGAATACCGCCCAACAGTCCAAACTACTCCCAACCGTCTGATATTGACTGTCATATTGACTATAGCATCCCAACTGGTTATGTTGTGAGACTGAGGAGGGAGGAAGATGGGGAAGGGGAGGGTGTAGAAGTACCTAGCTGTTCTAGATCTGGTCTCCAAACACAGCTAAAGCCATTTCAAGTAACGTTTCAATTCACCAAACAAATCAAAAGAATCCAGTCAGTTCTTAATGCTGCGGCGAGAATGGTTTATGGTGAATCCTAAGTATTGTCGTATAACCCCACTCCTAAGGGATCGCCTTCACTGGCTTCGATGTCCTGAACGAATAGAGTTTAAGATCTGCTTAATGGCCTTCAAAACATTGCAAGGAATTGCCAGCCTATTTATCGGAACTATGTGTCCGACAAAACTTAAGCAATAGATAGCTTACTCTAAGTTCAGCAGATCTAGATGTTAATAATCGTCTAATCGAACTTTCTAGATCAAATCGAGCCGTTTGGTATGATCGCTCTTTTACTGTAACAGGCCCGCTCATCTGGAATAAACTTCCCTCAGCTCTTACTAATCTCCAGAATTTGGCTGAATTTAAACGGACTTTAAAAACCAAATTATTTAAAAGATCTCACCATTCATAAATCTTAACTTCCTTTCAATGTTCTATTAAGCCATATTCTAAAACTTCCGGTAATTGTTTGGTTTCAGTTGCCCCCTTATTGTACCTTTTTAAAATGTCTGCTCAGAAGATTCTCATTTCTGAGCACAAATTGCCTCCTGTTTTACATTATGTTTTAGTTTTAATATTCTTGTTTTGTCCTGTCCTGCTGTTATTGTCATTCTTAGTTTTGTCATCACTTTGTATAAACAGTATATTTAGTGTTATAATATCAGATCTGCATTGGTAAGGCACACTGTAGGAATAATTTTAAGAACATGACCACTAGTACTGAATTACCGTTTTTAAGTTTGTTGTAGTAAAGCGCCCTTGAAGTGAAATGACCCTAAACTGCGTTATTTAAATGCCATGTTATTATTATTATTAATTCTGAATGGCTTGTCTTACACCAAGGCGACTCTGAGAGTATCCTCCACTCTGGGACGTTCCGCAAATATACTATACATTATTTTTAATAAAATTTTGTGAAATAAAAAAATAGCTCCATTAAATCACCCACTTTAAATAGTTTGCCTCCCAATTGCCCGTTAGTAATAATATGTTAGCTTCTAGTGCCCATAACCAGTAAAAACAAATAAAAGCATCCACAAAAATGTACTGTGCCATAAGCAAATAAAAATTCCACATTTGTAACGGAACACAGGTAATTTCAATGAAGACATTAATGTTGAAGTATTTCTTCTTTTTTATGACCAAAACAACATAAACGATGCTGTGAACATCCATTTCATTTCAAGTGTGTTATTTATATCAAGCTGGTAATATATTATTTTTTTGGTAACATTAGTGTAAAATGAATGATTACTGAATATCTTGATGTCATTAAAAATAAATAATTATTTTTCGATTTGTATAATTTCCATAACTGGAATTCATTTTTCAATATGTGATTGTGTAATTATTATATATGCAAGCGTTGACCGGTTCACGTAACATTGCGCTCGTGTTCCGGTAAGGAATATATAAATCGCAAATAGTAAAATTGCGTGTAATGTTGCGCGATGTCTTGCTGCCTGGACTCGCACACGGGTCTACAGTGTCGGTGTTTACTGCAGATAACTTCTGTTTAACCGTCCCGCATTTATAATATATTATTGTCTGCTTCTTCTTCGTTTTAAACGCTTACTACTGAGTATTACTTACTACCTTAAGTGAGCTCGGCTGTGACGCATCAATGTCGAGAAGCTACTTTATTTTTAATTTTCATATTAACCTTGCACAGGACGCCCTAAGTGAAATAGTTCCTGTTAGGGCCTATGTCATAATTCGGGATGTTGTGTGTTGGGAATTTTTTAAGGAAAGGAAGCAGAGTGTGTTTTGGCAAGGTAAAAGGTATAAGAGTTGCGTAGAAATCTAAGGATCAGTGTAACGAGAGTAACGGACATCAGAATATATCATGAAATGAATAGAGAGACCAGTTGGAGTGGTCAAAGGGTCTCCCCAAACCAGCCTCTCCCGATCTGGCATGACAAGCAGCTGGTGGGTAGATGCATTCTGAACACACCTCATCCGATGGATCCGGGCAACCCTACTAAATCACCCAACGTAGCTGTTTCTGCTATTGTGGTACGAGAACACGCCGTCAGATGGAATGCAGGAAAACACTTCTTCTTGACTTATAAATTTATTAAATCACAATATAATTGCAGAGGATCTTATTTTCCTCTGCTCAAACTTAAACTGAAAGAAATAAAGGTCTAGTTTCCTTTGTTCTTCAGTTTTCCCTAGGTTTACATAAACCTAGTAATTATCTCACGACTGACTGCGTAGGTACGCATGCACCTACCAGTTATATCAATACTAGCCCCTGCGTAGGTACGCCTGTACCTACCAGTTATAGCAATACTCTCCTGCGTAGGTACGCCTGTACCTACCCGTTATAGCAATACTATCCTTTTTCTGGGAGGTATCTGTATGTAAACTAAATTCTTGAAGGACATATTACAAAATAAAGATGTTCCACCCGCTTGTCGGAAAACAACATTCTTAAACATAAAAAAAATAATGCACTTAACTATCCTAAATGATACAAACGTGACTTAAACAATACAAATATTTTAAAGGAATTATTTTAAGGGAGATGAAACTTTATTTGGGGTTTTTATTACTATAGGACAGGGGGGGGAAAGATATTGGAAAATATTTTTAGGCATAATGGTTTAACTAGGGTCATCATAAAATAGAGAGCGAAAATAGAAGCTGCCGCCGCTTGAAGTAAAATGTCACAAATTCTTAAATCATAAATTATACACAAACAAGACAATATCTTTATAAAAATTCCAGGCCAAAGAATTGTTTTATTGTAGGGTCGAATGTGCAAATGTGTGAAACTACGCTAACTTTGAAGATAAGAACTGTGGGAACTGGCCTGAAGGCTAAATTTTATTGAGCAATATGTAAAAGTCGCATTCTGGAAGATCCAGTAGCCAACCACTAGAGGTGACCTACGACAGAGGTATTTTTTATCCAATAAATGGTACCCGGGACGGCGGTACCCAAACCCGCATCCCAAATTGACCTCACTCGATGAACCTGAGAACTCTAAATCTAAAATGCCAAATCACCAAAGGTGGCGAACCTCATGGGCTGACCTATGGCAGAGGTGTTGGTTTTCCAATAAGTGGTTCCCGGGGCCCGGTACCCAAACCCGCCTCCCAAATTGCAGCCACGAAAAACACGTCTGTATACTCGAAGTATGCAACACTGCTCCGAACCGTGTACGGGCGCCATCAGAAATACATCATGGAACGGAGTTTTCCCGGTATCACGCATTCTTACAACACTCACTTAAATTCTACTAAGTCGATTATAAAAGCAATGATTTTCATTATACCTAAGTATTTCTCTAAATAAAGTTACCTAACAGATGAACCTTCTAACAGTCAAGTGTATAAATTTGTTCGATTAAATAATCGATTGTAAATTAATTGGAATACGTTATCCAACGCCTGGGATTTTTTTGACAGTTTATCGAACAGTTTATTCACTAACTGACCCGAATCATTCACTGCACTAGAAATTGCAAGCAAATTTGTCACATATTCATTTCATTTTGGATTACACTAATTTTTCGTTTAGCTTCCTGTGGGTGCCCATCAATTATTCACTATTCAACAATTCAGCTCGGTGTTCCATGTCGGCGATAAGTTCTTTAGTCCTGGGGATTGAAATCACAAATTAAATCCTTGCATTCTCACACATGTCGATTATATGTAATATTTATATTTTTTGTACCTAATACCTGCATCAATTTTAAAGCGCCCCTCAAGTGATATCTCACAAAAGCGGCGCTATACAAATTGTCAAATACATAAATAGATTTATTTATTATTTTAAAATCAGTAATATTGAGGTTATAATTAAAACAACACAATAACAAAACAGTAATATTCAAGTTTAAAATATTAAATCACGTATCTGTAATAGCACAACTTAAGAGATAGATAAATTTCAGCTTTCAACTTGATTTCACCATTCAATACTAAATACAGAACTACAATCAGGAAAAAAATTGCCTTTTTTCTTTGGCGTCATGAAGAAAAAAAATTATCAATTAAGAAATTCGAATCACTTATATTTTTTTGGACAAAACCACAGAAAAAAATCGACAAAATGTCAGTAGGTATTTCAAACAAAACTTACCGACTAAACAAAACGCCATACGCACGAGTCTAGCGGCCACGTCACGTGACGGCTATACTCTCAGCATTCAAAAGATACACGTAGATTTGCATTTGACTATCGTCATTTTGACATACGATAGGTATGCAGGGTTAAGGTTTATCAAACTTTGAAAATGCATCAAAATACACTCACTAGGGTGCCAGCCACATAGTAACTGTTTTAGATTTAAAAAAAAAAAGATTTGTTAAAATCCTTTTGTTAGGATATCATTTCAAAGGGATTATTGGTTTTATAATTAAATCATTTGTCTGAAAGTTATGCGGACACCCATTTGACATGTTTGGAATGCTCTAATGAAAATGAAAACGTGCCTACTCAATGTCGTGGGCAGTTGGTAAAGATAAATATGATACAGATAAGAAAATTCCCACAATGGCTGCAAACCGTAGCGAATTTTACTTTTCTGCGCAGTGTGTTCGGTTTATGTCGATCGCTTACCGATACAGACCCAGTGGGACGTCCGGCTAAGTTTCTTGCATAAAATGCATGTAGTTTAGCATTTACGTGCCTTATATGGCCTGTTCAGACATTTTCGTGGCATTCACAAAACTGCGACAGTTCAGCTTATTTTCAGACATTTCAAATCTCCTCTCGAACATCTGTTTCTTGTCGGCTTAAGCCCGAGCGACTGCAAGCGACTAAAACTTACAGGCAAGCCGCCTGGCGAGACAACTACAAACAGGCTACCTGTACCTATCGTACCTGTTGCAAGCTGCGAGCATACTGTCTTCTGCCTCGCATACTTCTGACACATTGTTTCCGAATTCAGGTCATTCTGAGAGTGCGCCGACTATACAACACATTGTAGTGGAATCCTAAAGCTTTGCATTAATATTTCAAGACACTTTGCCGGGAGGCGTGTACGAGATGTTGCACCGAATAGCATTATTCAGCTTAGATTCTACCAAACATAAATATAATGTCTTTTACAGATGAGAAATACCTTCTCAGCGTTGACCTTATCAAACTCACCAGTGCCTGAGTTGAAAAATGCGCCGGTTTCCCACTCAGGCGTCGTGGATAGAAATTCTCTGCCAGCTAAGTTCTCCATCATTGCACAAGCAACGTCTTGCGCTTTTAATGATGGGAGTAGGAGTTTTACAAAATCATCACAGAAGCTGGATTTAGGGTCGCACCGGCGTCAGTGGGCGATACACGTGCAAAGGTAGGTGGGGTACGTCACACCCGACCTCGTAGTCAGTGTTATATTTTTTATAGTATTGTTATAGTGTTATTCGATTTATTTTTAGAGAAAGTTATTTTTTTTATTATTATTGTTAAAATATTATACTTTTGTTGATTGACAAAGGTAATTTTGCTAGAATTTTATACAAAAAAAAACTGTTAAACTACAAAAAATATTACTTTTTAAAATACAGAAACTTTTAAATCTTAGGCATAGTATTTTATTTACTGAAATTTTTGAATGAATACTTTTATTAATATCTAAAGTTTAAAAAAAACTAAATACGCAATTATAGTATCAAAAATTCGGCATCAAAGTTTAGGATCTCCCACCCGCCTCATAGCTTTTGTAAAAATTTCTCATTTCATTTTCGCTGGATTAAAAATATGATTGATTCTGCAATTCTGCATTCCTTCGAATCACATTATTAAAACAATTTTTGTGTATGAAAATTATCAGTTTTTTTTGTCTAATTCAATTAATAATGGAACACCAAGGAGACAACTAATTAAACAATGTTTTCATTTGCAAAATATTAAAATACTGTTTTATTTTGAAATTATAATGATGTTTTGCAAGAATACGCCAGGATCAAGGTTGCCAAGAAAACTGTGTTAAATGCTGTCTTTCGGCAGTTATTCCTGGCTTTTAAATCCTAGTCGAAACCTTTTTTTACAAGTATGAACACGCTATTTAAAAAAAACATATTGTGGTTATGAAAGTAATGCAAATGATTTTTTTTTTTTTTTTTTTTTTTTTATATTTACTCCACACAGGAGGCCCTGAAGAAAATAATTTCCCTCAGGGCCTATGTCATCTTTGGGGATGCTGTGTGGAGGGTCTTTTTGTGGAGAGGAAGGAGTGAACATGGGTCTTGAAGAGTCCCATGTTGTAGGAGGGAGGAAACACAGAGGCCGGCAGTTCGTTCCACAGCCGAGCTGTTGAACTTAAGAACGAATCGTAGAAGCGACCCGTTCTCATGTGACAAGTGTCAACTGTGTACAAATGTTGGGCGCGCGTTTGGCGTGTATCCCGACTACGCACCGGCGCCGAAGGGATCAATGACGCTAGTTCCTCAGAGCATCTTCCATTGTAATACCGATAGAACAAGGACAGCATACCTACCCGACGTCTGTGCTCTAAAGATTGCAGTCCGTTTGTTAAGATTGGGGAATCTATCAAACGGACCGCCCGTTTCTGCACAGAGTCAAGGGTTTTTTTCAGGTATTTTGGGGCTCCAGACCAGAGATGGCTGCCAAATTCGACAGTAGGGCGCACTTGCGATTTGTACAGGGTGAGCAGTTGTGTACTATTAAAGTATCTGCGGGCCCTGTACAGTACGCCCAGCTTCTGAGAGGCCAACTTTACTCTGGCTTCGATGGAGCCCCCGTACCTGAGCTGGTCACTTATAGTTACACCAAGCATATCAATGGAAGGCCTGTTCGGAAGATTGCTTCCGTTGAAGGAGACTAGATTATCATTTGGATCCCTTTTAGACGTAATCAGACAGGATTGGGTCTTTGAAACATTAAATTCGACGAGATTATTTTTACCCCAGGAGGAAATACTCTCGAGATAACCGTCCATTCTCTGCTTCAAAGCCCTCCGAGCCGTTGGAGTTTGTGTGCCCTTTGGGGGCTTGTCAAACAAAAAGCTATCATGAACTGTACTGTCATCCGCGTAACAATGAATCGGTGCACATGTCAAAAGGTCATTGATGTGCAACAAAAACAAAGTCGGAGACAGAACCGATCCCTGTGGGACGCCAGCATTTATGGAGTGCGAGGAAGAGGTGAAACCGTCAGCAACCGCCTGAATCGACCTATCCCTTAAAAAGTCAGCAATCCACGTACACAGGGATGCGGGAAGTCCGTAAGAATGCAATTTGTTGACAAGTCCTCGGTGCCAGACCCGGTCAAAGGCCTTGGATATGTCTAGTGCGACCGTTTGGGTCTCACCGTGACGTTCCAGGCACCGCCCCCAAACATGCGTCACATACGCGAGAAGATCACCGCACGAGCGGTTCCCCCGGAATCCGTATTGACGGTCGTTGATAATTTTGTTCTTCTCGAGGTATGTGAGCATAATGATAATGATTTGATAATGAACACGATTTCAATATTAATTATCACCATAGTATACTTTAACAAATTGCAATTTATGTAATGCATCAATTTTAAAAATATATTAACACACTAAATGCTGATTCGAACAGAAAATTCACATAATTAGTTCGTTAGTGACTTCCTGTCGTATAAAACTCCACAGTAGATGATTACTTAACTGGTTGTTTATCGCATAACTTGCTAAAAAAGAACCTTTTGCATTAATTAATGTATATTTCCTGTAAACATGCGGTCGGCGACTATTTAATTGATATTATTAAAATATCTCCACTTGGCCAGAAATGCTAATATTTAATCACGCATTTTAAGCAACTTCTCGAAAATCACCAAAAGCACTAATACTCTGTAACGAACCGTAAGTATAATTCGGAATAAAAATATTCACGCATATTACAAAGACGAGGTAGTTTAACTTGTCTACGGAGAGAGGTAACTGAACTAATGGCCAATACATACTTTTAAACAAATTAGCAAATGGATGGGAACATGATTTAAAAAAAGTTTAAAAAATATTACCCCCTCACGTCAATCAATCTCAATCAAGTTGACAGAATCAATAAATGTCGACCATATTGCGAATCCTCGGTTACAGTGTTTAGCATTTAGTGAATTATTCGAAACGGTTAACCATGGATTGGCATAAATCTTCCCAAATCACGATACGAAGCTGGTTAGATTAATCAACACCATGATGTGAACACGGATAAATCAGTCATTTAATTAATGCAATATTTATTTAATCGTTAGTTATTTTAACTAAATAACTTTACTTAACTAATAAAATATTTTGTTAGTTTACTATAAATTTGCGTAAATCGCATAATTAAAATTGTATATCTGTGTAACGCAGTAATCCTGTAAACACGAAGTCATGTTTAATGAGATACAAAAATCATAATAATACAAAAATAACGGATACATAGTCTTTGAATTCTCGAAAATTTAGTTCCAATTTCCAATATGAAAAAAAAACATATTTCGTTAGAAATATTACATCATAACCTGGATAAACGTATCGATCGTCTGATTTTTTAAAAAAATTACTTAAATTTTTTTAAATGACACTTAATTCAAAGCAAAAAAAAATAGTTCATTGGATCGGATTTACAGACAAACAGATGGGATCACAACCAATATTTGTTATTTTATAAGTTTTTTTAGTAGTGGAAATATTGAGAGCGAAAAAATCAGATTACAAATACACAAACAAATAATATGTACTTAATGAAAAAGATAAAATTAATCTACATAACATAAAAAAAGTATTACGTACATTAGGGTGGAACACTTTTGTATGAAAAAATTTTTTTTTTCGAAATTCGAATTGGAATACCAGGGAAAAGTTGCTTTATGTAATTCTAAATAATACTTCTCAATTTGGAAGTTCTAGCTCGACAGCTTGAGGTCCCGCCATAGACTTGAAATTTTATTTTTTAAGGTTTTATAGACGTTTTGTATTAAACACCCTATAAACAAAATAATAGGTAAATATAATATATTATGCATTAAATGATAAAATAAAAGTAGGTTTTAATTAATAAAAATAAAATTTCAAAAGTAAACACAGGTTCAGAAAGTTATGGTGGTATGAATAAAATCATTTTTTATAGCAAAAATCCTTTTTCGGCTCAAACTTTGGCATGAGTTTTCGGGATGCTAATTTTGATTTTATGAATCCCTCTCGTATTGTCTTGTCGAATACACTTAGAGCTGCTTCTGTCACAACTTTTACACATCTTTTCACAGCCTGGGTGTGGCAAGGCAGTCTCATAAACTCCAACACTGTATCTTCTCCATTTTCAATAAGATCTTGTAACTGCTCATCGGAAATATTCATCAGTATTGGGGGTTCGTATATATTTTATTGCCAGTCAATCATGTCTATGTAAGAACATGCATTTAAGTCCACTTTTGGCACCCCAAACATGCGCCAAACAGAATTTTTATTAACTTGACGAGCCTTTAAAATGCGTCTTGCAGCGAGTTCTCTAATGTACTTACGTGAATCTGTTATCATACTCAACAACAAGTTTTCTGGATGAGCAAAGTAATTGTTTCGAATTATAACAGGGTCCACTATCGCTAACAACTCGCCGGACAAATATCTAGTGCTGTTAATGAGCTTCCATAAAAATGATTTGAACCATCTTTGCAGGATGAATGTGTTTTGATAGCAAACCAGACAGGAGCGTATGATTATATGACAAACGTTGCTAAAGTCACAAGATTTTGTTGTGGATTTTCTGTAGAAATATACAAATGCAGTTTGCGATTAGCTCTTGTCAACCAGCGGACATGGGGTAGTTTACCTGGGCTTCTCTGTAATAAATCAGGAGACCAGGATCCATTTACGACAGCAAAAGTAATTTCTTGTAAATATTTCTGGTCTGTACTGAGATCTGTGGATATTTGTGGAAGTAGTTCACCTTCTATCGTCTCAAAGTTGGCTAACGGCAGCGTCTCGCATATCTCTAATGCTTTACCAATTTGACCTGCAAATGATTTAGGTCCTGCAGTAGAGCCA
Source organism: Hesperophylax magnus (assembly GCA_026573805.1). Taxonomy (NCBI): domain Eukaryota; kingdom Metazoa; phylum Arthropoda; class Insecta; order Trichoptera; family Limnephilidae; genus Hesperophylax; species Hesperophylax magnus. The sequence continues at coordinate 25,748,516 of JAIUSX010000014.1, read as the reverse complement.
TCCAAATAGATAAACAAATGCCTCAATGGTAACTCATTGGCGTGTAAGAGACAAATTATCCATTGCAATGGTCGAGATAGTCTATTTTCCAAAAGACGAATCACGCCTCCCACTTTCCCTGTATTTGTGTTTGTTCCATCACAGCCAACAACCATTAAACTATCTAGTGATATCTTTTCAGTCGTTAAAAAGCTGTGGATAGCTCTTTCAATATTTCTTGCGCTGCCCGATGTTGAAACACTATACCCAACATAAACAGTACCTTGTTCTTTTATAATCGAAATATGTTCCTCTTGTACAATCACTCTAAGCCTATTCTATCTTTTTAAAGCACTTTTAGCCGTCTTGTCTTTCCTTCCATCGAAATATAATAAAGGAATTTCTGTTACTCTTTCTTCGGTTAAAATTCTGTCTTATTTTTCTTAGTTACATATCCTATCTATTATGCCTCATTTCTTGTTTGAAAGTACGTAATCTTCTATTCAGCAATTTTTTACTCTGAATAAGATCCGCTCTACCTAAAGCCATTAGTCAGTTAGTGCGTTGGTCTTCTAAAAACATTTGTTCCTCTTTTGGCACTATTTTTTCTCTCAAAAAAGTACAGCTTACAAATTCTTGACATTTACTTGCAGCTATGTCAAAAATCTTTCTACTTTGTATTTTGAACTCTTCTAACTTTTCTTCCATAGTTTTTTCAAAGACTTTTTCGAATTATAACACTTCGAGTGATAACTTTTTAGTAATGGTAAGATTCTTTTGTGTGTGACAATTTGAATGGAAGATTTTATCCACAATTCTTCAATTTTCGTTCAAACTATTTCGGCAATTTCCAAAAACGTAGGTTCTTTTTTTGTGTTATTCCTTACTTTTAAGTCTTGTGGAACCCATTCGTAGAATTTCATCACTTTTTTATACGTAGGTAGGATATTCTCTTTCAACTCTGCACTTACACCAAATATCGGACATTTTAAATTTTATCTTCTAGAAGTCATGTTAATTCACTTAAAAAACGTTTATCAATAAGTACTCGTGAATATAATTGACGCGCGACCTTTCACCTTCAGACAATTATCGTTAGTAGTTTAAACAAAACACTGCATTTCGTAGATTGTCAGGTGCCGCCCCCCGCTTCGTCCCGCATTTTGCTCCTCTGGCACAGCGCCAAAGTATATTAAAATAAAGAAATATTTGATTGCAATATCTAGTTAACTATATTTGAATATGTTATTAAATAAAATAAACCTATTTTAATAAATTCTCTACTACTTTGTAGGCCGCCCAAATAGCCCCTAAACCATCGTTTTTGTAAATGTTCGATGTCTTGGCGGGGGCTTTTACCGTTATCTGAAATTTTTTATATTTTTAATTGGGGTAATTGATGGCAATTGGCAACTTAATACAACTATTCCAAATCAAAATTTAAAAAAAAATATTTCGTTCCGCCCTAACGTACATCTTAAAATAATATTAAAAACTTGAAAAAAGACAAACAAATTAAAATTAAGAAAAATCAACAGCGAGAATGGAAATAAAAATGAAACTAACTTAAAATTCTTACGCAAGAAGGTTTGTAAAAAAAAGGGTTTTTTTTCTCTAATAAGCATTTGATAATTGGCATCGGTATAAATAGAAGATATCAGTGCCTAAAAAGATGTTGTGGTATTTTGTAAATGTTCTTCTGAAAAAAAATGTAAATCGTTTTTAAGTGTGGGATGTGAGAAAGTTTGTTTGAGCGTGACATTTGTTTCGATATTAAAGATGTTCTTCTTCAGATATCTGAGTAAACTTACATAAATGTAATTAAAATCTGAAGTGTATGTTGAGAAAAAATGAGTGGATTGATTCATTTTATGATTTTCTACCTGATCGCGCGTCCATTTTATCCATTCAACAGAGGCTATGATAATACAATTATGTTGGGTTCCATCATCCATTACTATCTCCTGGGAGGCGATAAGTGTTTAGGGAGAGCACATGTGTTTAGGGAGAGCACATGCGTTTTCATTTTTCTATTTTTATTTCTTCCTTTTGTTTTAGTTTGTCAGGGACTCATCGCTTCGACGAGGCATCCAGGACTCCCTTTCTTGTGTCAGTTCAGCGATCTCAGTCTTTTGCTTGCCCGGTCCATTCTAGAACAACCTCTGAAGCTGCATTCTCTATCTTAGACCGGGTGGAGTTCATATGGTCGTCTTCCATCTTAAAATTGACAGGTTGGAATTGAACTGTTTTTTCAATTAAGTGGAAATTACTTAAATTTGTGACGCTGATGGAAGAACGACTTAACCTCGTTTAGGTCATTTATCCGTCTGAAGCATATTTGGTACACTGCAAGACTTAGATATCACAAAACTTATAATATTAACTCTACGTTGTCAACATAATTATGTCCCTACATGTAAAAATTTCAACATGTCTCTCAAGTTGAACCTATAAACAATCCCCACTTGTCGACATTATCGCCATTTTTTACCTCGCCATTTACCACTTTTCCATTTACATAAACTTTATATTTATATAAACTTTTACGACAATTTAATAATGGATGGTAATAATAATAATGTACATAAAAAAATTATATAGGTACATTTAAAATCAATTTTATACACATTTTTCAAAATCTGTTTTTTTAATGTGTAATATATATATATATATATATTAAAAAAACAGGTTTTGGAGAAGAAACTTCATACCTTCACAAATGGGTGAAAGTATGAAGTTTCTTCCCCAAAATCTCACTCAATTTTACTCTTCCGATGGAAGAACGATTGAGACTTTGACTTATTCAAAAAGTTGTAATAAGATTATGTGTAAATAATCTTATCTCATATAGCTGAATGGCAAATAAATATTTTATAGAAAACAAAATATTTAATAATAATTCAAACGTCCATGTAGAAAACTTAAACAGCGACTATCTCAAAGCTCGCTTTATGGGTAAGTTTGTTCTTTCATCTGTGACCTTAATTATTGAAAAATTAGGTGTACTTAAATATGCACATATTTAAGCTAAATATTAATCCATGAACAACTTTTTATTTGACTTATTTTGAAGGCTATACCCATCAATGTTAAATATCATTGAAGAACAAGATAATACTACTAAATCTAAGCGAAACATGAAAAAGAACTAGATACAGGAAAAAAAAGATAACGGTCACAACTAGGAAACGAACTCAGAATCTCTTGTCTTACCGGGACAGACGTCATAACCACTTGACCATTGGTATCTATTTATTTAACGTCATATTCGTTGACATCATATTTCAAATTCAGAATTAACATTATTAACAAATAATTTAAATATGAAATGTTTATCCGATACACTATCTAGGTTACAAACCAATTTCATTAGAAACTTTGACACCTTTTAAAAAAAATAGCCGCCTAAAATATCTGAAAAATTAGTTGCAAGATGATATTTTTTTCACAAGAGTCCAAAGTGCTCTCTGCTAAACGGAGACAGTGATACTATTGTCAACCCCAATCGGGGTATATTGTGAGACTAGATGATATAGTTAGAGAAAAGGAGATGGGGTAAAAGAAGGTAGCAAAGTACCTGCATATTTGGATCTGGTCACCAAACACAGTTGCAGCCATTTCAAGCAACGTTTCAATTCTGAATGGTAGTCTTTCAGCATGAAGATTATGAGAATATCTGCCGCAAGTATAATATACTCGTATATAATTTGGTTTAAACAAAATTACACACTTTAATCAAATAAAATTTACTTGCGCATGCCGGGATTCGCATTGAGGCAAGCTTTCAAATTATAACAAGATTCTGGTTATCAAAAGAAAGGAACATTTTATTGAAAGAACTAACAAAGATTTATTAATCAAATAATATTTATGCATTCCTAGAAATGTATGCGAAATTGAAATTCTTTATAAAACCTAAATTAAATTTATGAAATTAAACTTGTTGTTTTCGATTTTTCGATTTCACGAAGTGAGTTTAATACTGTGTATAGCTGGAACAAGAAATCATTTATTCTTTACGGAAAGTATCTACCTACAAGTAAATACCAGACTTTCGAAAAAAAAATATTAAAAAAAAACAAGTTCTAAATAAACATTTTCGGTTATGCGTGTGTCCTGACTAACTCTGTTTTAATTAACCCAAATAGCTTTGAATAAGTGTCGTTTTAAAAATCGGAACTGCTGTGGTGTAAAGAATTTATAACATCGGTAGTACCTACCTATTGTATAATATTTTAGTTGTAATTTTTTCAAAATTGGAAATGATTTTTCAAGAATTCCGACCATCCCGTTATTATCACGGGTCTACGCCTAAAATTCTATGTTTTCAAAAAAAATCACTTTTTAAACTGTTTTTTATAAAAAATCAAGGAATATTAGGAATACTACAAACTAATGAGAAATAATTATGACCGGTCGGTGGCTAAGTTGACATCGCATTTGGGTCCCATCCAGGCGTAGTGTGTTCGATTCCTCGGCTGGCTAAGTCCTCCATCACAACACTAGCAACATTTTCCGCTTACTGTGGTGATAGTAGTAGATTTTCAAATATTGTCAGGTTATTCGTTACCCGGAAATGATAGTCATTCTCTCTTAAAAAATGACCTCACCTATTTTTAAAACAACCCAAAAACAACCAAGCTATAAAATTGTATGACAATCTCCCCTTTGAATTGCGCTGTATTATAAAAGAATCTGAACAAATGTATAAAATTTAAAATATATTAAAAAAAATACATACAAAACGTACGACCAAAGTATTACCCAAATAATCATAGCTCGCTTATCAGGCACAGGAGCGCCTCCCTCTTTTCTGATATAGTATACTAATGACAAAAATTATTATATTTTGTAAAATACATATGTGTATAAAGAATGTAACCCAAATTTTTATATTACTTATTAGTATGTAAACCTCAGGAATTGGTATAATACCTAGTGAGGTTAAAATACCAAAGAAAATGTCACACTTTATAAAGCATTAAAAAAAATAATTTACAAAGTTTTGATTTACACATACGAGGACTTTTTTTTATTTAAACTGAAAGCTTCTAAAAATAGTGATTGTTTTAAGAAAATTTATTTTATGACGTCAGTACTTTAAGACGAGTGGTGATGGCGTACTTCATCATTATTCACATTCAAAATGGAACGTCTAACCATGTTTTTTAATAGAACTTTGCGCATAACATTATTCAGATTAATGGTAACATTGAACGGTGTGGAGCAGATGTTTCGGCTATTTGACGTCTAGAGAAATGTGAGTATCATTAATCGGAAAAAATATGTAAAATGAGTTTTAAGTAGACATAACAATCCTGGCCTAGCAATTATGTAAAAATTTCCAACCGTTATTGATAGTATGGTGGTACCATTGAAGTTGTTTTTCCTGTGCAGGAAGTAGGAAGGTGGTGTGGTGGCTGTCAATGTCGCCCGAATCCTTCCGACCGCGAACGAACTTAACGAACAGAGTCGTCGGTGACCACCCGTCGTGTCGCGACACGGCCCGGAACATTTGGTTTACATTATGGTTTTATTTAATTTTTTTACGTACGAGATGCACTAAGTGAAGCGGCCGTGGACAAAAATATGAAACGCGGTGCCCTGGTTAATTGGATACAACCTGTGGTTGAATTTGCCTTATCAAATCTCTAAAATAATGTGGGTATCTTAATGACATGAGTGATGAATTTGTGTAAAAACAATATTCAGCGCGAGGCCCGGCCTTTGCTTTATCAGGCCGAGAAAATCGATCCTTCTATGGGGCTAATTTTAATTACATCGCGAAAAAAAAAACCGCGAATATTTCTAGAGAGATCATTCGGGAAGATACTAATTCATTGTCTAAAAAAATAATATATGGTGATTACCGCTAATTTTACAGTTGAAAAACGCTTTTTAAAATTTTATATCCATTGTACATAAAATGTTTCAATTGTAAGATCCTGATTTTATGAATATGAAATATAAATAACTTACATCCGCGGGGATGTCACTAGAACTCATCAACAATAATTGAATTGTGAGCGTCGAGCAAACCCCCGCTAGTAGAGTCTTATGTCACCTTAAAAAGCCAATCAAACCAAACCCTATTTATCGATTAAAGGTTACACCATTGCTTTCCCTATATTTTCCAGTACAACTTGTTCAGCGTGCTTGTCGGAATTTTGTGATTTTCGCCGGAGACCTGTGCTTGGCGAGCGATTGTAACCTACTGAAGACCTCATGGTATGGTATGGAATGGTATCTCACAGCGGACAATGAACCGATGTAAGCGGCCCATACTTGGAACGCCAATGTTGGCTCTATATATATACCTCAATGGTTGGTACTCAGAATCTAAGTAATATTTGGGAAAAAGTTCACTTATGGCAGAAAAATTTGACAATATTACTGACTGGGCATTGCTGCCCAAACAAATACTGAACCTTAATTCGGTAAGTTTTGTTTAACAGAATTTATTTTGTTGATCGTACATTTTATGGGAAATGTGGTGAAGACTTATTATTTTAAACATATTCATATCAAAAATTGCATTGTGATTAAAATTAATTTCGTGGGAGCAGGAATGAATTTCTGATGATGCTTGAGCTATATATATATTTATATATATATATATATATATATTTATCCCCTCTCGTACTATGTTGATCTCGCGCGACGGTACGCCAGGTATATGTTGATCCGTTTGCATTTGTTGATCCACCCCGGATATGTTGATCCATTACCCAAGCTGGCATACATATGTAAATCCCTATAGATCAACTTGTGTCATCGAGATTTAGCTGTAAGCCACGCCCATTTTTCGGTCGCATATACATTTTACACGATTTATTTTGTTGATCTATATATTTCTGACAAACTTGACGGCTTGCATGCGTTGTAAATTGAATACCGCCGATTTCGCGCGCGTTGTGGTACTTTTTAGATTCTGTTAGAACATCCATATTCTATGAAAATGACTTTGTACTTAAGGAGGATAGACTGCCTCACGCGCATTTATATTGAAATGGAACTTTCGCAAACGTCAAATCCATGCTTAAAAAATCTTTTGAACTTGATTAAACAAAAATGTAACTTTAATGCATCATTTACTTCGTTTCGTGACTAAGCAGGAGTGCCCGGGTTCATCGGGTGAGGTTCATTGAGTCATTTTAAAAGATAAATTTTGAACATTGATTGAATCAAATTTTATTTTAATGTATCTTTTACCATCTCTCCCGACGTAAGTTTCTCGTAATGATTAAGTTGAAACAAAGCGTAATATCCATAATATGTGCCTATTAAAATTGCGGCGATTAGATTGGTGAGAATTTAATTTTTCAAATTTTAAATTAAAATTGGTATAAATTTATTCCAATTTGTTTTTTATTAAACATGGCTAAAGGCATTTCAAGCACCGATTCCAACCAACGATGTTTTAGTATATGTTCGTCAATCAACAGGAGCCATAATGTCTGTACATCAGAGCCCTCAAGAATTATTACAATTATGTGTTACGCCGCCCCGGGAACCATTTATTAGATAACCAATACCCCTACCATTAGTCACCGCGAACGATTTAGCGAGATAATTGTTTTTTTTTGTATTTTTTTACATCGTCTCCACACAGGAGGCCCTAAGGAAAATCGTAACCCTCAAGGCCTATGTCATCTTTGTGAATGCTGTGTTGGGGGTATTTTGAAAGAAAGGAAGGACAGTGAGTTCTGGGAAGGAAATAGGTATGATGGATGGGTAGTAATCTGGGGGTCAGTGTGTTCGAGTGATAAACATAAGAATCCAACTCTCCTACTGCGTTGCAAGGCGATGCGTTGAAAGAGGATTAATCGATCCGGCCCACCACGCATTTGGTAGGCAAGCGCATCCGCCGCCAAGAACCGAACAAACCTCACCCCATAAACCCGGGCACTCCTGCTAAGTCACCAAACATATCAAACTACTTGAGGTGGCTTTCGACTAGCAATCCGAAGGTCGCGGGTTTAAATAAATTTTATTAAAATTAATTTGCACTATTTTACAATTAGTGTTTGGTGACCATATCTGAATAGCCAGGTACTCTACCACCTTCATCCTCGTCATATCCTTCGAGGTCCACAATACCTTCAGCCTCATAATAACTCCAATTGAGGATGCCATAGTCTCACTGGCTCCAGACGGGAGCAGTTGGGACTCTGGTGCGGTATACACACAATTTTTTATTTGTAAAAAATGACAACCAAAATATTGTTAATATTATAATCCGATGCCAATCATATTTTCTACAAAACGCTACAGCTAGCTTCAAGAAGTTGAATAAAGTATTTTTAGCACAAAAAATGGCAGAAGATGATTGAACACGTGCAGTATAGTAATACCAACTAAAGGACAGGATGAAACACTTCAAAATATTTTATTTAAATTTTGATAATTCCTCGATGCTTCATATTAATATTTCATAAAAAAATATAAGTCAAATCACACCACATCCAGACAAAGAAGCCGATATGTTTTTATATACAAAAAAGGTTTATTTGGATATTCTCTGTATTAAAACTAATTTCGTTAAAAATTAATACTGTATTGTGAATCAGACCTAAACTTCGTTGTTAAGATAATGCAGCTGCGTGGCCACCCGCGCCGCCGGCGTTCTTTTGTTATAAGAACACCCTGATTAGAATACATTTAATTGTTTTGTCTTTGATTTTATAAATATTTTTAATAAATTAAAAACGGCTATGGAATTCCACGTTTTGCCACCGCGTTTCCGGATACTATTTTTATAGTGAATACCTCACAAGAGTCCCAACTGCTCCCGTCTGGAGCCAGTGAGACTATGGCATCCCCAATTGGGGGATGTTGTGAGGCTGAAGGTAAGTGGGGAAGGGAAAGAGGAAGGAAAGGGAAGTACCTGGCTATTCAGATCTAGTCACTAAACACGGCTAAAGCCATTTGGAGCAACGTTTCAATTCTGAATGGTGGTCTTACACCAGGGCGATACTGGTAGTATCTTCCACTCTGGAACGTGCCGCAAATATACTATATTACTATATATTATTTTAATTAATTAATTGTGAAATAACACAAATTAATCAAATAAAATTTATTTGCGCACGCCGGGTTCGAACCCGCGACCTTCGGAATGGCAGTCCAATGCGTTACCACTGGACTATGCCGGCCGTATTGATTACTTAACACGGCTAAATATTTCAAAACGACATTAACGATTCCAGAATATATTTTATTATTTACTGTTTTAAAAATTTATCTGTTTCTTTAGACAATTTTTTTTTTATAAAGTGCCTATAAACTACGTTTTATTACTTATCCACTGGAGCGATTTCTGCCATATTTTAGACCGGTCGGTGGCCGAGTTGACATCGCGTTTGGGTCCCACCCAGGCGCGGCGTAGTGTGTTCAATTCCTGGGCTGGCTAAGTCGTCCATCACAACACAAGTAACATTTTCAGTTGACTGTGGTGGTACTAGGAGATTTTCAAATATTGCCAGGTTATTGGTAACCCGGGAATGTTTGTCTTTCTTTTAAAAAAGTAGTTTATATTGTTTCCGTTTAAATGTTTTCGGGGGATAATTATACCAGTACAATTGACCCCGTACTACAACTAAACCCAAGTTTTGAAGTGAAACTTCTTTACGCGCGTCATGCAATTTCGAGGAGTAAAACCGACTCATGACCGAAACGAAAATGCGGGACCACCGATTAAAGTTCATTTGATCTAGTCAAAGTTTTGAAGTAACATATAAATGCTTCTTAGCTCATCCCGACAACTGGCGTTGGTGGTGTAATGGTCAGCATAGTTGCCTTCCAAGCAGTTGATCCGAGTTCGATTCTCGGCCATCGCACATTATTTTTTTGTTTTTAACGCCTTTTTCATTCAATATCTTATTTTTTAGTAGGTCAGAACATTTTTTAAAAGAAAATAATATTGCAAAATAATAAAAACACTTATCTCACTGTGATAAAACATTACTCCGCTAGAGCGCGCTTTGCGTTATTGTGTTGGATTAAAATTATTATCTAATCCGTATATTATGATAATTGTATTACATTTATTTAATTAATTTATTTATTTTGATAATATGTAATAATTTACAGAAAAAAAAATTAAAACTATCTCCCTCTGATAAAATATCCGTTCGCTAGAGCGCACTACGCGATCTTGTGTGGGATTCTATTTCTGTACATTGTACATTATTTTTAAAAATATATTATATTTTGGGTGTGATGTAGGTAACATTATAAAACATAACAAGCTCTCATATTTTCAGAACCTACATAATATAATCAATTTATGCGGCTTTGCTTACAGTTGGTGCTCAGCGTGGTTGGCTTTCAATCAGTTAAGCGAGGTTCGATTCTCGGCTGTGGCATTTTTGAAGTGAAACCTTGTTGAGGTGGGGGAGCCGCTCACGAACGTTCTCTCTCTTCTCTTCTTTCCTCTCTCTCAGACACCAGCGAACTGCGCCACGCCAAGCATCAGCTGAAACTAGAAGTTTCACTTCTGTCTTGCGTAGGCTTGACACACCCACTTTTTTTTTTTTAAGTTTCTGTGAGTACAGCTCCCAAGTCTTGCTCAAGTGCATGTCCGTCCGGAACACTTAGTCAATGTACTTATTTTTTCGTTGCCCTCTCTTTCCTAATGTGAAGTTTATATTTTTATTTTAATTAATATATTTACACGTTGTTTGGGGTAAAGTTTTATCTCATTCATAAAAAAAAACTTTTTCTTCTTCTGTTTTTATCGAGATTAAAGCAAACTATGATATTAACATATATTTGTTTTTCTTTTTTTATTACATCAAGTAGTTACGGTTCGTGATTAAACAGATTTTCTTGAGGATATATAGTGTATTACGTTAAAAATAATTGAAATTTTGAAGAGTAAGTTTAAACTAATTATAAAAACTGCTTTTCGTCATCGAAGTTATTGAAATTGGACAAACTATGTGCCTAAATTCTACATTTCACTCAATTGGTTTATGAGTATATAGCTTAATTTATATGAGATTGAAAAAAAATCATATACGAATTTGGTGGGCAGTTAAATTGTCTGACGTTGATTATAAGTATTTTTATCGTAAACTTTATATGCAAGACGTAGAAAATGTTAAAGTCAAATTGATTTAATTGTATAATATTCATTGGGCCTCTGTGAAAAATTCTTCACATAAAATATAATCGAAAAAATTGATTTAATATAATTGCATTTGTAACCACCTTGTGGTGTTTTTTTAGTTTTTGCATTAGTTTATTTCACTGAAAGAAGCCGACTTCCGGTCATATTGTTTAAATAATAATAAATGTGAGATAATTCTTTTAAATAAGAAGATTTAATTTTATTTAGAGAACTTTAAAATATAACGATTTCCGGTAAGATGTGACAATAATTTATACAGAATATTAATATTTAAAAAATATTTTTTATTCGATTTGAATGATTTATGCCAATCATCGGGACTTTCTTTTCAAGAGTAACTATTATAAAGTTTACGATTTTTTTTAAATCCTAATAAAAAGTGATAATCCATAAAAATTAGGTGAATTCATTGGTTATAACTTATAATATAGATCATTTTGTATGTCTCCATATTCAAATTCGGAGGTATGACTTTTTTATGTGACACATCTCACTAGAGCGCCCCTGTCTTTACACGTTAAATACAGAGAAACTATATCGCCACCCAGTTGGGCAGCGTTATGGGGCGGGTTAAGGTAGGGTCTGTAGGAATGAATTTATTAATGCGGGTCTTAAAGAGGCCCGGATTATATGGAGGAGGAAAAACAGATGCCGATAGCTCGTTCCACATGCGAGCCGACTTACGATAAAACGAGTTGGAGAAACGACCCGTTCATATATAAACAGGCTCTAATAAAATACCCCTAGAATAGACACAGCATACGCACATTTCGTCATACATGATTTTACCGCACATATGCCTCAGGGATCTCATTTCTACAGTATTCAGTCTACTTTCAGCCTTCTTCTGCCAGTTTCATGCTCACTTCCATATATTAGGGTAGGTACCAGCACTCCATTGTGGACTTGCCGGATCGAAGGAGACTGGTTGAGGGATACCTTTTGGCCATAAAAATCTAAAATGGCGGCAAAAGGAATAATGTTATATGGTATATTTTGAACTTCTTACCACCTCTCCTGATTACGCTTCGTGACTTAGTAGGGGTGGCCGGGTTCTTGATTATAATGGGTAATTATTTAAAATGGGTAATCAATGGATGATTGAACGCGGTTGGAGATAGCAAAAAACTGTCCAAAGAAGCGAAACTCCACAATGGAGTGCTGGTACCTACCCTAATATATGGAAGTGAGGCATGGAACTGGCAGAAGAAGGCTGAAAGTAGACTGAATACTGTAGAAATGAGATCCCTGAGGCATATGTGCGGTAAAATCACGTACGACGAAATCTATTCTACAAGTATTTTATTAGAGCCTGTTAAAAGGAGCTAGCAGCATTGATCCCCGGTGCAGGTGCGTGATACTCGACGGTCGCGAGCGGAACGCACGTTCACAATAAAGTTGATGTTGTCTTTATGAGAACGGGTCGTTTTTCCAACTCGTTTTTGCGTAAGTCCGCTCGTGTGTGTGTTTTTTCCTCCATATAATACCGTGCACCTGCTTGATACTTGGCGGACACGAGCGGAACACAGGTTCACAGTAAAGTTGATGTTATCTATATATGAACGGGTCGTTTCTCCGACTCGTTTTACCGTAAGTCGGCTCGCATGTGGAACGAGCTATCAGCATCTGTTTTTACTCCTCCATATAATTCGCGCCTCTTTCAGATCCGCATTAATAAATTCATCCCTACAGCCCCTACCTTAACCCGCCTTATAACGCTGCCCAACTGGGTGGCGACATAGTTTCTCTGTATTTAGAGTGTAAAGACAGGGGCGCTCTTGTGATAGGTGTCACATAAAAAAATCATATTTGCGAATTTGAATATAAAGACATACAAAATGATCATTGTTGGGCAGCGTTATGAGGCGGGTTAAGGTAGGGGCTGTAGGAATGAATTTATTAATGCTGGTCTTAAAGAGGCGCGAATTATATGGAGGAGGAAAAACAGATGCTGACAGCTCGTTCCACATGCGAGCCGACTTACGGTAAAACGAGTCGGAGAAACGACCCGTTCATATATAGATAACATCAACTTTACTGTGAACCTGTGTTCCGCTCGTGTCCGTCGGGTATCAAGCACGTGCACGGTGCACCGGGGATCAATGCTGCTTCTCCTTTTAACAGGCTCTAATAAAATACCTGTAGAATAGATACAGCATACGCACATTTCGTCATACATGATTTTACCGCACATATGCCTCAGGGATCTCATTTCTACAGTATTCTGTCTACTTTCAGCCTTCTTCTGCCAATTCCATGCCTCATTTCCATATATTAGGGTAGGTACCAGCACTCCATTGTGGACTGCTAGCTTCGCTTCTTTGGACAGTTTTTAGTTAGCTCCAACCGCGTCCAATCATCCATTAATTACCCATTATAACCAAGAACCCGGCCTCCCCTACTAAGTCACGAAGCGTAATCAGGAGAGATGGTAAAAGATACAGGTTCAAAATTTCCTACATAACATTATTCCTTTTGCCGCCATTTTGGATTTTTATGGTCGAAAGGTATCCCTCAACCAGTTTATTTCGATCCGGCCCGCCACGCAGTAGATGGGAAAACGCATCCGCCGCCAGGACCTAGACAAACCTCACCCTATGAACCCGTGTACCCCTGCTAAGTTATGATTTTTTTATGGATTTGTTTTTGCGAAATTTTCGTTTCAATCTAAATACGCATACATTTCTTATAAACAATTCAAGCAACACACGTCATTTTGATTTGAAACGGTACCATCTCACAGTCATTTCATGCGATATTCGACTCTAGAGACTAATGCTTTGAGTTCAATATCACAAAAGATTACGGAATCACATAAAACCTTGTGATGAACAGTCCGCCGATTGCCCTCTTGATTGGTTCATTTAGTAAAACCAGATATATGGACATGGATCAACTTTGTCTAATAACTTCTAACCTGGATCAACATACTACGGGAATAGATCAATATATATGAGATCAACATAAGTATGCCAATTTGGGTAGATCAACATAAATTATGCATCCGATTTCCATACAAATTTTGAAAATTTTATTAACAGTATATCAAATGGTTTTTCTGGCAAACTGGCAACATTGATAATTATTGTACCACTGTTGTCAATTCATTCAGATGTATTCCATAATAGCCAAGTTATATGGTGTTAAAGGTGGATCAACTTAGTCTAACAACTTCTTACTGGATCAACATAATACGGGAAGAGGACAATATATATATATATATATATATATATAATTCTAATATTATTTTACTATATACAGGGTGGGGCAAAAGTAATCACTCGATGTTCTTTTGCTGTAATTTTTTTTATGATATACTTTGGCACTGCTTGTTATACCGCGTTCTTGCGAAGCAAACCGATTTATGTCTTGTTGATTTATATTCTGCGTTTGTTTACTTTACAAATGTAAAAACCAAATTGGCATTTGGCGCCATTTGCAAAAGTTAAAGCATTTTCCAATAGGGTGATTACTTCTGCCCCAACCTGTATATAGCTCAAGCATTTTACTAATTATTAAATCTAAATATGTATTATACAAATAATACATATATATTATAAAAGTCATAATAATTAATATATATATATATATATATATAAAAGAAGTTGGAAACGCCCGGATAGACTTCGCATTATCTCCGCAGTGGAATGAAATACTAAAGACTATATTATCTAGTTTATTTAGTAGTAACACTCTGGTATATAGTACGGAATGGTGGAATTCGGACGCACGCGCGACGAAGAGGTGGCACGTTCAAGTGAAACAAAACTTATAAAAATAAAACTTTCAATCCTTAAAATAATATGATTTTCAATTTTAAAACACACCCAGTTTTCAGGTAAACTAGAATTCACAACCTCAAAACATTACTCCAAGCCATTCAACAACGCCGGGTACACGTCAGTTAGTATCTAACAAAAAAACATAACACACCGCAAATTAACGCATAAAAATACCGATGTTATTTCAATCTACCACAAACAATGTTCTGCACTGTGATATGCTCATCAAATGATAGATAAGAGAGGTATCAATGATTAATTTGATCAGCAGTGTCCGGTCTTTTATACTGTAATCGTGTTAATACTGGTCTTCTCAGCACTGGCACTAGTGTCGGTAATAACTAGTGACCGAGAGTTGCCGGAGTTGCAATGTGTGCTGAACCGTGAGCTCGCGATAGACCACACAGGAAAATTCATTAAAATTTAAATCCCTCCATAGCGCAGCTTACCACGTGCGCGTTGTTGAACTTGAAATTCATGTTCGTGGTTTTACTTGTGTTTTTTCTGCGTGGATGTCAAAATCGTGAAAGAAAAAGACATATAATTTGTTCGCTCTGAAATATATATTTTTTTCTTTATTGCTGTTTTACGCTGTTTTGTTTAAAGTGGGGAACAGTCCTTTAGTGAAAAAGAAACAAGGTTATAGAAAATAATGTTACGCCCTTATCCTTATTAACGCTTCTATGGCTTGGTGTAGAAAAAAGTTTTGGGTACGTATACGTCATTGTAATATTTTTTAGTGTGTATTTTTTTTATAGTTTTCCTTAAATTGCTGATAAAATCAATTTTTAGTTTATAGGTCAACATTTTTATAACAAGGATATCTTAATATATAAAAATCACGTGTCACTGAGTTCGTACAAAATAATCTCCGAAACCGCCTGATTTCAATGGAATTGTGTGTATGGTTGGTTTCAGCTTGAAATAAAGTTGTCAAGATCGATTAAAAAAAATCATTCAAAAATTCATACAACCACAAATTTTAAATTCCATACAAATAAGGCGGTCTGTGGAAGGACGGCGTTTACCATAGCCCACTAATATCTGAAAATAATACGATTGAAAATAAAAATATTATTTTTAACAATTCAGCTATGATTATTAAATTTTGAAAATGTGTTGTATTTTCGAGAAGCAACCTTAAGAAGAAATATTGATTGGAGGTCAAAATACTTAACTAAACAAAAAAAGGTGTAGCAAATATCTAGTACGGAAATGTGTTTTTTTTACATCACCCCCCCCCCACAAGGGAGGCAAATTATCTCCCTGAGAGCTTGTGTCATCTTTGGGGATGCTGGGTGAGGGGTTTTTTTAGGAAAGGAACGAAATTAAGTTCTTGTATACCATTCCTGAGGGAAAGTCCAATTATAAACAATTTTCCAATAATCTCCTAAATCCTGTATCTAAATTTCGCTAATAAACAATTAGTTAATGTTAATTAAGTGTTAATCTTAAGTGACGTACCAGGTAAATATGGTACTGTATATTATCTCCATATATAGATAGTTATAACAAAGATCATTGTAGAAATGTATTATATATTTGTACAGCGCCCTTGAGGTGATTTTGCACAAAAACGGTGCTATACAAATCATCCAAATATTATTATAATTATTCTGGGAAGTTTAGTGTATCCAGGAGTGGCGTACGTATGCGACCCACGGTAGAGAGGCAAGTTGGATAGGTCAAAGGGTCTCCCCAAACCAGCATCTCTCGATCTGGAACGCCACACAGCTGGTAAGCAGGCGCATCCTGAATACACCTCACCGTATAAACCAAGGCACCCCTGCTAAATAACCAAACGTAACCACTCCTGGTGACCGATGGCATTGTTGGTTATCCTATAAATGGTTCCCGGGGTGGTGGTACCCAAACTCGCCGCCCAAATCTAAAACTACTACAAGCTACTTTCTTTATTTGTGTTTTAAATGATCAAATGTAGGCCATTTCTGAATTCACTATTTCGTTCAAGATTTCAGAAGAAACTTCGGCAATTTTTACAGTTAAAAGTAATTATTTTTCCTATGCTGACATAATGAAATTTAAAATAAAGAAAAATCGAAAAGCGTTCTTTCGGTCAAATTTTTAAATTTATATTTGAAAAATTTTGTGTTCCTAAGGACGAGTTGTTTCGGAGAATTTGAACAATTCATCAAATTTCAACGTTCATTTTCGGGTTCTGTGAAAGTCCTATTCAAGTTCTGTTATTATATCATTGTAGGCTAGTTGCTTGACAAAACTGAAATAAAAGCAGAACTTGAAAAAATCTTTCACAGAACATGAAAATGAACGTTGAAATTTGATGAATTGTTCAAATTCTCCGAAACAACCCGTCCTAAGTAAATTAACATTTGTTAGTTAAATTTGCGTTTCAAAGTAAATTAATCAGTTATAAGTTAAATTTATGCCCATATTAAAATTTTTTGTTCAAATAATTATAACGATAATTGCCGAAGTTGCCTCCAAAATCAGGAAAATGGAATATTTGTTTTGACTTGAGAAAAAAAATTTTTTTTTTTCAGATTGGGTATTTTGGCCGCAAATTCAAAATCAAGTTTTGTGTGAAAAGGTCTTATTGTGTAAAGAATCAAAAATAAATTTTCAAGATATCCTTTTAACTATCCACTATTTTTTGTTTTATAATTTCGGTTCGTGTTTCTTCAGTCATTCAAAATAATTCTTACATCAGCTTTGAAATATTTGGCATGATCCGAATAAATCGACATTTGAAAATGCATGAAAATAATTTTAAAAAGAAAACAGAAGAAAATGAAATATTATTCTTAAAGCTTTTTTGTTTTTTTTTCTTTAACAATAATAACATTTGGATGATTTTTATAGCGCCGTTTTTGTTCAAAATCACCTGAAGGGCGCTGTACAAATATATAATACAGTTCTACAAATATTCCTACGTTAATATAATAACTAAAATATAATTCTCACAGAATGTTGGATAAATGTAAATACCTTAGTATATAAATATTTTAGTTATTATATTAACGTAGGAATATTTGTAGAACTGTATTATATATTTGTTCGACGGCCGGCATAGTCCAGTGGTAACGCATTGGACTGCCATTCCGAAGGTCGCGGGTTCGAACCCGGCGTGCGCAAATAAATTTTATTTGATTAATTTGTGTTATTTCACAATTAATTAATTAAAATAATATATAGTATATTTGCGGCACGTTCCAGAGTGGAAGATACTACCAGTATCGCCCTGGTGTAAGACCACCATTCAGAATTGAAACGTTGCTCCAAATGGCTTTAGCCGTGTTTAGTGACTAGATCTGAATAGCCAGGTACTTCCCCACCTTCCTCTTTCCCTTCCCCACTTACCTTCAGCCTCACAACATCCCCCAATTGGGGATGCCATAGTCTCACTGGCTCCAGACGGGAGCAGTTGGGACTCTTGTGAGGTATTCACTATAAAAAAAAATAAAAATAAAAAAAACCTACGCTCATAAAACAAATTGAAAAACTACAAAGTATTTTGGAATAATTGTGTACTTAACAAATTAATTTGGAAGGAGATGTTAAAGAGATTGACTTGCGCGAAGCAAATTGTATAAAAATTAAATGAAGTCATGATACTTTCATTTTTGCAATCTACAGATATCCCGCGACCACCAGCATATCACCCTTTCTGGAATCACTAGACTAATCACTTACCCAAGTACTAGATATCAGGAACCGGTATATTATGAAGACATAAACATCAACATCCTTGACACTGGGAAGCAGCAACCACAGTCACACGATTTGTTTCTTCTCCTCTGTCATGGGATACTTACAGCAGTTAACAAACCAACTATAGTAGAATGCAATACTACTATCAATTAACACCCACTCAGACTTGCATAGACCACATCATTATTAAAACTCACAAAAAGTACACACCAATCATGATTACTACACCCAGATTCTAAATATACAATCTCAAATTAATTTTACCAATACAGAAAATACATTTCAAACTAAAACAAACATTTACTATGATAAATTGAAAACCTGATTGAAAAATGAGACTTTGAAAACAATATACAGTACTCAAAACCTTGAAGATGCTTGGCAACTCTTTCTTGAGCATTTTCAAAATAAGATGAAAATGAGCTCAACGATAAAAAAACTTTAAATTGCACATACAAACAAAATCATAAAACCTTGGATCACACTTGGAAAATAAAAATTATTACTCAAATAATGACCAAAAACGTACATGGCAAATAATTAGAGAACTTACCTACACAAAACACAACAAAGGTAAACAAATCGAAATAATAGAAACCAAAAATGATAGCGTGTCTCTTTACACAGATGCGAACCTATTATTAAATTGTACTAATAAATACTTTGCTAACGTAGGCTCCGAATTGTGAATTAACTCATATCTTATCTAATTTTAAACCCATATCCTTATCATTGAGTAATGGAATCACAATGAAAATAATAAAATATCCACAAGATGAAATCATTGAATCCATTCGCTTTATAATAAATAGATCCATTAATGAAACCATATTCCCATCTTAAGCTAGGCACAGTAATACTAGGGTATGAATCAGGAAATCAAAGGAATATTATTATTTAGAGACTAATCACACCTCTGAATACCGTATCAAAAAATATGGAAAAACCATTTAATTATTTACCTGAAAAAAATAAATTATTGTCAAAAAATCAATTTGGCTTTAGGAAAAATCGAGGTATATCTGACGCCATTGCCCTAATTACACAACATTAAAATAATCTAGATGCAACTAAAAAATGCATTGGATCATTCTTCGATCTCACAAAAGCCTTCGACACTATAAACCACCTTTTTTAGAGTACCTTTTTAATTAACTTAATAACATGGCGATCACAGATAAAGAATTACGATTTGCCCCAGGGTAGTGTTTTGGATCTGATCCGATTGTTTTTAATTTATATTGATCACCTGTGCAATATAGAAACCGGTGGTGAAATTACAAGTTTTTCCGATGACACTGTTATCTTTACAAATGGAGAAAACTGCGCGCAAACATTTAACAAAGCTAAAGCTGCTTTATACAATATCGAGAATTGGCTAAATTTAAACACACTTACCCTGAATGGGAATAAAACTAAATTTAAACACACTTACCCTGAATGGGAAGAAAACTAAATTTAAACACACTTACCCTGAATGGGAAGAAAACTAAATTTAAACACATTTACCCTGAATGGGAAGGAAACTAAATTTAAACACACTTACCCTTAATGGGAAGAAAACTAAATTTAAACACACTTACCCTGAATGGGAAGAAAACTTAATTTAAACACAAGTACCCTGAATGGGAAGAAAACTAAATTTAAACACACTTATTCCGAATGGGAATAAAACTAAATATATTGCTTTCAAATTAAGCAACACGGAAGATGAATTATCGAACTTTAATATATAAATTCATGATTGCCATGATTTAAAATGACCATCCAACTGCCCGTCATTAGAAAAAGTCAACCACATAAGGTGTCTATGCATGGAAATCGATACAAATCTTAAATGGATAGAACATATAAACTGTAGATCTGACAAATTAATAAAACTTACATACTTTTCTAAAACATTCAAAAATATTCTTGACAAAAAAAACTCATCAGAATCTACACGGCCATATGTCAATCTTTATTAGAATATGGAATAATTGGACGGTGAAGTGCAAATAACGCCACTTTAAATCCTTTAATTATAACGCAAAAAGCCATCTTGAAAATACTACTCAAAGTACTTATTAGAACATGCTCTGACCATATTTTTAATAACCCAAACATCATGTCACTTAAACAACTCTATCCTAAAACCATACTTATATATATTCACAAAAAATGCACTTGATTTACTAACGAACATACCTATCAAAATCAATAGATCCTTCAATCAAAAATACATCCAATAAGCAAAAACAAAGACAAAGTAATTTAATTTACTACGGCATAAAACTTTACAACAAATTACCACTCTCTTACAGATTCAAAGAGTTCATAAAAAAGTGTATCTGGGATACAGGGAGACACGAAATTGATAGAACATTGCAACCAAACACAGACTGATTGAAGTGAGCTAGATAAATATATTAGATTAGATTGCATTAAAATTAAAATTTAATAAAATAAAAATACTGTATATGTAAAATGTCTTCCCAAGCACGGGAAATCCCAGTGGGGAAAATATTATGAAATACAATTACGTCAAAAAAAAAATTAATAAATAAAAATAATTCTTGTTTATTTATATTTTGTACAGGTAGATAACATACAGTATCACACTTTCGTGGTAGGTCACTTGAGATTAACACTGTTTATTGTTTATTAGAGAAATTTAGGACATAATTGGACTTTCCGGTATTTATAAGCAAATATTATGCTGGGCTGTACTAGAGTTCAAGGTTTTGATGAAAATTCATTTTCCTAAACGTGATAAGACACATTTCGAATAATAAGAGATGTGTGATTAGGATGTATTATAAGCAAATGGTACTCTTCGGCAGATATATTTAATTTAAGGGTATGAGAGCTTAAATAATGTGTTGGACTTGTTAAGAATATTAATAGAGTTTATTTCAAGCCTTCGAACCAGATGCTAAAAAAATATCAAGTAATATCTGCAGGTAGTGTTTTAAGCGTAAATTTTACATGTACTTTGTGATCTAAGGAAAAAAAAATACATACTAGATACCCACTAACTCTTATCTTTCTATGTTATAGTTTAGCAGTTGTTTTGATAATGAACACAATACTGATAAACATGTTTCAATATTCGGCTTTTGGTGTCGAATTTTGCTAATGGTAAGAACAGCAATAAAGTTCTGAAACTACACAACTTCGGCTGAGTAGGGTATAGATATGAATTCATCAAAGTTGGTTTTGATGATAACTCTAACAATTAATTTCCATGGAATACCCTACAAAATACAGGTACATATGTAGATAAATAGCCACAATGTTTATTTATCTCCGGAGTATACCTTTGATTTCCTTTTGGTGAAATAACATCAAGTTGCTAGAAAATGCTTTAGACATGTTTAGTGACCATTTTGGAATATCCAGGCAATTCCCCGCCTCCATTTTCCTTATTTCTTTCTCCCCCTGCTGCTTTTAGCCTCAAAACACACCCCGATTGGGGATGCCATAGTTCATATACAGTTGGTAATCTTGTGGGGTGATCACGTAATATGTTTTAAGCACCGAACCAAAAACTTACCACTACTTGAAGGCAATTAATGTCAAACAACGTTATCTAAAAAAAACATAGAAATTGTTACAGGGCATAAAAACAACCCAATAATTCGAAGGCTCAAAGGCAAACAATGTTATCTACTTATTTTGCGTATTTTTTGTAGTTGTGGATAAGATTATTTGACTTGAAGCCTTCGAATTGTTGATTTGATTTAAAAGATAACGTTGTTTGCCTCTATGGCCTGTTTTCTTGTAAATATCGTTTTTTGACATGACGCTCTCGTACTCTTTTTATCACACTAATATACTGTTGTGAATTTGAGGGTCCCACGTTGTGCGCCAGTGTTGTGCATTTGAGGGCTCCACATTGTGAGCCAGTGTTGTGGATTTGAAGGGGTTTTACATAGGCTTCGGCATTCAGCTCAGCGTGGAGATTAGAGAAACTAATTCATTCAGGAAGGGTCGGCAAAATGCCTTTATGCGTAGGACTATTCCAACAATTCAGACCACTCTTTCTCTCGTCAAATAAAACTCCAATTGGGATTATAGATGGTTGTATTCACATGCAATAGGTACATTGTATGACACAAATGAAGATACAGTTAACATCCTAAATTATTTACTGGCTGTTAGAATTGGAAATCTCTCTCGTATTTTGTTCTGGCTGGCAAGTTTGTTTATCGGGACATTACAAGAAATGGCACATAATGAGGAAATTGTTAAATAACGTGCTTACATGTGTCGTTCCGGGTGATGCAATAGTGAAGAGACCTTGGCGGCGTTACTCACAGTTATGATAGAGTAATTACCGTGATGGTGCTCTTTTATACGCGCCATTGCGTGCGTATCGGTCTTTAACGATGTAGCCGGCACTTCTCGTTCAAGACTGCATTTAAAAGCAAAACAAACGCACATGTCGTTAAGAACGAAAACGTTCCGTGAGCATTTTCGTTGCAAACTGCCCACACATGGTGTCGAGACCAAGGTCGGATTTACAGTGATGGCCAGTGTTCCCGAAACTAAAAATTCAAAATCGGGAGAATTTTCGCCTAAAAATCGGGAGAAATTTGAAGAAATCGGGAGATAACTAGAACTATTATAATAAAAATTCTCCCTTGTCAACAATCCGAATCCCGTTTACTATTTCCGAAGCAGACCATTAACAACGATCTAAAAAATCAAGAAGCAGCATAATTGTAGATGTTGCCCATGGAATGACGCAATTTTCCGTATCATTCGATGGAGACTTATTTTTACGTCTGTCAACACAGAACATTTTTTGTGAAATTTGAACTGTCAGTTCAAGAGACGTCAAAATTTATTGAATACCTATCTATGTACATTAAAATTGAGCGGCATTCAAACAAGTAACGATTTTTGTCCTCGGGATGTATCTACGATTAAATGAAACGAAACAATCTTTTTATTTTCAATTTTAATAAGCAACCATCCAATCACCTCAAGAGCTTTTTCTTCATATCACCTGGCTTCACATAAAAACATAGACAAAAGAGATCTCCTGCTTTTTATATACGATTGTGAGGACGAATGCCTTGTCAACGCATCTCTTCCTGAACATATATTTATATCCTTGTTGCAACTTTTGCAGAATGCAAAAGTTGCGTTTTTTTACTGGGAGCAAGCCAGCCTTCATAACTGGATAAACTTTCCCACACTTTCTTATAATATTGCGAATATTTTTTAGTACCCTTGCTCCTACTCGTTCCTGCACCGCGATCAGAATCTGAATTCGAACTCGACATGTTAAAAAAAAAATAATATGTATGAGGAACGAAGAACCAAAAGAGCGAATCGAGGCGTTACGTAATAAATTCTAAACTCTCGCTCGTAAAATTCATAGATTATCGGTTTGTATAGGTATAATACATACATATGCTTAGATAATCAGTATTCTCTAATTATGCTTGTTAATACCCTATTCGGGGGAATTATTTTTTTTTTGCCTGTTGAGCAGACCATAAACAAAAAATCGACGAGTGACGACGATTCGCTGCTTGCTTTGAAAAATCGGGAGATATTGTTGCCATTCCGGTAGATCGGGAGATGAAGTGAAAAATTGGGAATCTCGAAAAATCGGAAGCTTCGGGAACACTGGTGATGGCGGCCGATGATCGAGGCCGTTGGCCAAGCGTCCTTGCGCCGAGCGGAGTGCGCAACTGCCAGTGGTACCAACTGTCTGCGTGTTAATTTTAGGTTCGCGGGTTTTTTTAATGCGTTAGGGATCTATTACGTGACAGTACACAATATTTTTATAATCTAACCAAACTTTATAATTCTTCTTTTACTAACTAAATGGTAAACAGATTATTCTGCTAAGTTTGTAAGGTAGGTAGTATAAATCTTCAAGTTAATACTACTTGTGTGCATTTTTATCGAAATTGACGTCTCATAACTAAACCCTAAAAACATCGGAATTGTTAGGAAGATTTCCCTGGGCCATGCTACGTACACAAAGAGAGTAAATTGCTACTCATAACTAGCTAATTTATTACCAGATACTTGTAAACAAAGGTGAAACCTAAACTTTAGTGCTATGAGCCTAATTTATATGATTTATAGAGATATCCTATGAAGTCTAGAGTTATTAAAAGTCCGTTTCTAACGGTGAATTTGTTTTGTATCATATTTTATTTTCTGAATTTAATGTTGGTAAGTACCTACCTGTGTTGTTGTTGTGCCTTTTTAAAAATGATATACACACTAGAATACCAAATATTATAAAACCAGTGAGATAATGGCATTCCCAATTATTGGGATATGTAATGAGGCTGAAAGTAGTGGGAAGGGGAATGAGATGGGTAATAGTAAGATGGCTATTTAGATCTGATCACCAACACGGCTAAAGCCATTATAAGATTTTTTTTCGCTCTGAATGTTGGTTTTTGCTAAGCTGGTGCTGAGAGCATCTTCCAATCTAGCACGTGCCACAAATACACAACTGTTTATTATTGTAAATGAATTAAGTGTAAAACAATACAAATGAAAAAAAAATGCATGTCCATAACACGCGATTTGAATCCACGACCTCCAGATTTATTGTCGAGTCTTACCTCGACCAAGAAGGCCTTCATCATCATTCTTAAAAAAAGAACTATTCTCATTCCAGACGAAATTATTAAGATTTTTTTATTTCGAAAATTATTTTCACAATTTTTTCTTTTAAAATACATTACATATAAAAACATTTATAATATTGTAACAAAAATACATACAGAATGGCAAGAGAAATAGTAAAAAATATGTATTTTAGTATTTCTACATCAATGAAGAGAACTAGCTCTTGAGTTTTGGTGTATTGCACACGATATTGACCGGTCAGTGGCTAAGTTGGCATCGCGTCTGAGTCTCACCCAGGCCTATTGTGTTCAATTTATCGGCTGGCTAAGTAATCCATCACAAACAAGCAACATTTCCCGCTTACTGTGATGGGAGGAGGAGATTTTCAAATATTGTCAGGTTATTCGTGACCTGGGAATGTTTGTCTTTCTTAAAATAAAAAATGTGTGTATACATAACAGGTATTTTAACTATGTAAAATGTAGCACTTCTTTTTTATCATTATTAACAAAGTTTACTGTGTACATACGTCTAAATAAACACATATCCATGTAAACCCTTCATATACTATATACATATAAAGCAACTCGTCAACGCACTTATTTGGTAATCTAATAATATTACAGTTGTAAAATGTGTAATTTAATTTATCAAAAATGACGTTTTCATTCGTGAAACACAGTCATAATAATTATTAATCAGGTGTCAGAAAACCGTTTTAGTGTACGAGTCAAATTTACAACAGCACCCGGCTAAAATGTCATAGCAGTTTGTTGACAGGTTAATTTTACAACTATAATTATAACCCTAAAGCACAAATATAACGAGAATCTACGATATAGAACGAGGAAATAGGAGAGGAACATCATAAGTGACATAATACAAAGACATAAAACAGATAGATATAACAAAGTCAACATACACATATACACTCAAAGGTACACAAAACCCTCAATCACACTCACAGGCATATATTTATATACTTAAGAAGAGATGCATAAAATCAATGGATACGAATCTATATGTTCCTTGAGAAAACATTAATATAAAATAACATTGATCTATTAATTTTTTTTTTAGTTCGCCTTCATATGAAATTTAGTAGGTTCAAGATAAGTGAATCTTCGTTGTATTTATTTGTAGTTTTTGGAATGGCCGAGCCTTCATTTTAACTTACTGTGTTGCGTGTATGATTTAATTTTTTTTATAAATAAAATTGGAGAATGTGTTTTGGTATACAATTTTAAACCATGACATCATTATATCATGATATTAACGGAATCATTTAAAAAAATTACATTTCTTTATGCATAAAACTTTTGTTTATTGATCTATTGTTTTTTAACATTTCCGATTTTATGTCCGGGTTAAATCTTCCCCATAGGAAAAACTAAACCCTTCCACACACTTTTCCACAAATGATCATCTAGTCAATCAACGTTATGCAAGTGCATTATATAAACAAAATAAATACAAAACAATACAAGAACAACACGTCAACTCACCAGAGATCAAATAGGAAAATAATTCACCGACTCCAGATATTTTCATATCAGAGGATTTGGCTCGGTAGAACTCCTAACAGGGCCTATAAATCCTACTGTTCCTACAGCCTATAAAATGACCGACTTTTGCATCTTTATATATAAATTTCTTGATAGATCTAATACGCCTAAATTTTTAATGAGAGAGCTAGGAATAATGCCAGTAGCCGAAATAATGAATGGTAATATTTTTGTAGTCTGAGAATGCCAAATTCTTTTAATCTCATTTTAATTATTTCATTTTTACTAATATTATAATAATATACTGCCATAATACGGGCATGCGCCTAGTCTGGTGGGTCATTTAATAATTAAATAAACTTATTTGTTTATTTTGGTATTATTCTTATGCTGTAATCTTAAGTCGTATTATTGTGAGAAAATCAATTTCGAAAAATTGAGAAAACCTCAAAGCACCATCCATCACCAAGGGTTTTAAGCCAATACTGGGACATTTAATCGGTCTCCAAAAAAAAATAAAGGTATATTTTATTTTAAAAAATTTGATGTTAATTTATTTCTTTTGTTTTGGGTAGATTTGATTATTCGAACTGACAAAAATTATTTCAGATTAATTTGAGTTTTTTGTGACAGGCTGTTTTCTGCATACGTTAATTGTAAAACCTTAGCTACCTGAGCGATTGCGATCTTCTATTTGCTATTATATGATATATGTCAAGCTTTTAAAAATAAAGTGATACGATACTGTCAGCGCATTTTTTAATGGAACAGTTTCATTAATCACCTTTTAAAAAACTTGTCAAAAATGTATCATATAATTTGATAAATTAATCCAGTTTATAATAGAGTACCACATTTTTCACTGCTGACAGTGGCTGTGTTTCATTTTAGATAGGTACTATAGTAGTTGATAAAATTTAAGTATTTTGTCGAGAAATTATTTTCTGATAATGTAATGAAATAAAATTTGAATTTTCCTGTCAACTTATTTTTTTATGTGTGGAAAACGCATTTTTCAAGACGTTATTTTGAAGAAATCAAAAAATTCATTGACTAAGGCCGTCGCCCCACGGTTTATTAAGGAATGGACACAAGCCGAGTTCTGTAAGAATGCGGGAAATGCTGAGCAATGAATTATTATTTTCATAATGTCATCTAATTTCAGAGAAATACTTGTTAGTGCACGTGTATATGGGTGAGTACCACCAAAAGTTCATAAAATGCATTGTCATCCTAAATAAATTTCAGCTTGATCGGATGTTGGAAAGTGGGATAATTTCCACTTCCAAGATTCCGTTTCATTAATTCATTCATTATTTTTTTTATTAATTCATTCAAACAAGAAAAAATCATAATTCAAATACATGTAAGTTTTAATTATATCTATTTGAATCTTAATCTTAATCATCTTGTCGGTACTAAAATCATTAGATTATCAGCCAATTAACGTATTGTTCATCGCTGAATAACAACTGTTAGGTCAGTGTGTCACGGAATATGCCCTTGCGTTATTTGTGCTAATTTTATATTTTCATTTGCAGATATGCCCAAATATATATCTTCAACGGCTGTATGTGTAAGATAGATTAACATGTAACATGATTAAAGCATTACCGAAACCAAGCCTAACTTAAAACACCAGTTTTTAAAGTTAGACATATCTGTTCCTAAGCCTCCTATTTATTGTATGAACTTATTTTTTTCACATCCCAATTCTACAAAAAAGAATTTAATAATTTTATTACTAATCGTCCTCTCCGCAAAGCTCTGAGCACACTTGCTGGCTGTCTAAAGCCTTACACTGAAAGGTTTGGTTTTCATTCAAAGCTTCCAGCCTTTTATTTGTTCTAAGGCCTTTGGAGTAATATCAAAAGCGTTTCAATGAATGGAAGGTGTCATGTAAATTACTGGCGCAGACCCGTGAAATATCACGGGATATTATAAGTGATGAAAATGTGTCGGGATCACATTTTCCATCAAAACAAATAATGCCGATTTTATTTATTGTTATATCTCTGCTTACTTGCATATATCTGTCTTGGGAACTCTTGAAGAAGTAAAAGGTTATTTTACAATAATTGCGTGTATTTACGTTACAATAAATAAGTCTGAATTTAGCTACACTGTTCATTACCCGAGGGTTGGTAATTCTCTGTTTCTAGAAGCTTGAAGTCTGACAAGAATACCCCACAGGCAATTGCTACACTCTAGCGACATCTGTCGGACTCTGGAGTAAGCTTTATGACTGGTGCCATCCATCGCTTGAATACCCAACTTTTTACCATACATCACAATACAAATACATTTTTTGTTGACAAAGCAAAGGTAGACGTCTGAAACATACCATTCGAACGAATACCTTCCATGAAAGTAAACTTAAAAATCCTCTGTCAAAAATTTTATCAAAAGAAATACACTGTTACATGGTAGGTTCTGTAGTTTTAGAGATTTTTCTTATCCTTGAATAACAAATATAAAAATGTGTTTAACCTTTCGCTGAAATTGGACGGTTTTGAAATATACCAGCAAATTTGAGTTTCTTATAAAGGAAAATTTCACATCACAACCGAAAGTAGTAAGTTTAATAATATTCCGAAAAGTCTGAATGTCACAGTTACAGCGCCCCTACGGTGAGATTGTTCACCAAAACGGCGCTATTCAATTCATTATTACGGAATCTGGGTGCAAAAAAATGCATTGGTCCAAAACTGTTACTTGGCACAAAGAAAGTAAAACCTTTTCAACTCTGTGCATGGTTGTAAAAATATTAAAAAAAACCTTGCGTTATCATTAGGTTGAGTAATGGGTATGTCGTATATTATAAACCTTGTTTTAACATTAGATTAGGTAATGGTATCTCGTATATTATAAACCTTGCTTTATCATTAAGTTGGGTAGTGAGTATCTCGTACATTAAAAACCTTGCTTTATCATTGTGTTGGGTAATGGGTATGTGGTATTGTCGTATATAAACCTTAATATATCATTAGTTTGGGTAATGGGTATGTCATATATTATAAACCTTGCTTTATTATTAGGTTTGATAATGGGCATGTCGAATATTATAAACCTTGTTTTATCATTAGGTTGGGTAGTGGGTATCTCGTATATTATAAACCTTGCTTTATCATTAGGTTGTGTAATGGGTATCTCGTATATTATAAACCTTGCTTTATTATTAGGTTGTGTAGTGGGTATCTCGTATATTATAATCCTTGCTTTACTATTAGGTTTGATAATGGGCATGTCGAATATTATAAACCTTGTTTTATCATTAGGTTGGGTAGTGGGTATCTCGTATATTATAAACCTTGTTTTATCATTAGGTTGGGTAGTGGGTATCACGTATATTATAAACCTTGCTTTATCATTAGGTTGTGTAGTGGGTATCTCGTATATTATCAACTTTGCTTTATCATTAGGATGGGTAGTGAATATATCGTTTATTATAAACTTTGCTTTATCGTTAGGTTGGGTAATGTGTATATATATATATCATAAACCACATAAACCACAATGTGGTAGTAATAAGTATAACATATCAATTTCATATTTCTAATCATCCACTAGCATTCAACACTTTATACAGAAACTTTACACTAAAAATAAGACTATGATAAAAATAAATAATGTGTTATGTTTCACAAGTTGGAAAACCTGTGGTTTCTTTCAGCACCCAGACTTGGGGAATACGTAGTAAAGAGGGTGGAGAAAGGTAGCGGAGTATTGAATTACCTACCGTCAAGATTTCGACACTAAACATTCTTAACAACCTAAAAATAGATAACACGTATCAATTTAGATCAATCTTAATAAAGGTTTATCACTAAGGGAATTGATAAAGAATTTCTATTCGAATAAAGGACGAGATTTCCAATGCGGCTTCGAGTTTAAAAACCTTTTTGCTAACAACACTTGAGAAATATGGTAAAAGCAGAAACACGTATTTTAGTGATAAACCGTTTTTAGTAAACTATCAAAAAATATCACTATTTATATATACTTTCTACTTTCAGGAAATTGTTTTTTTTTTCCATGAGACAAACAAATTTACATTTAAACTTTGTAATTTACTAGGCTCACGTATCACAATTTACCATTTGACAGATTGTTTGAGAACTTCCGTCTTCTTTACTCGTGTAAATACAGAGAAAACAAATAGGACTGAAATTTAAGAAGTTCAACATCCGAACCATGAATAAGAATACATATAAAACTTTAATGCTTTCAAAAATTATTTACTTTCACATTTTATAGACGACAAATTAATAATGTTTTCCCAAAATTTATTTACGAAGTCAGCTTTATGAATAATTTTGTTTACGAAATTTTCTCGAAGAAAATTCTGTCACTTTCTTAACCAAAGTAGAAACTAAATAAAAGTTCATTATTAATTCACTTATTCTGCGAGAAGAGAAGAATATAAATTTTCAAAAGACATCCGGGTACACTAAATGAATTTTACATCAAAAACCCTTTACTATTAATAATGCGTCCAACTCTAGTGAAATAGTGGCAATATCAACAACTCTGGCCGCTAGATGCAATGTGTAGCATTTTGACTTAGACATTCCTTTCAATGACGATGGTGTAGCATTTTGACTTAGACATTCCTTTCAATGGCGGCAAATTGAATTTATTAGGTACTTTGGTACTCGTGTTTTGCGCTTTTTAAATTTATTTTAATAAAAAAATATGTAAAAATGTTCCAAAAGTAGATAAAACTTTTAACAATTATATAAGAATTTTATTACCTTTCTGAAACTTCAAAGAATTAATAGGCGCTTTAATATTTTTTTATGTACTCGTATTAGCAAAAAAAGCGGTAGGGTCCGTTGTGGATTATTTAATTATTTTTTTTAATTAATATCTGTAATTTATTAACGTAATGAATATATTTCGCATAAAACCATTAAAACGTATGAAAGGAAACAAAGGTTGCCATCAGAATGCATGGAAAATGTCAGAATATGGAGGTATTATAATAATAATATGGGAGTTGGTTACATGCCGTGTTATTTATTGCAATATAGTAAAATGAAAATATCTAGTGCATTAATGTAGATTCAAAATAGTTGTGTATTTAGGAGTGCGAATGAGTCATTTTAAATTAAACGAACTCGCGGAAAAGTTGTGGTATATTATTTCATAAGACCTCTAACCATCCTGTCTCACAACAACCCGCCTACCACTCCACAACACGCCGCCTAGTAAATGTACCAATTTCTAATAATAATTTGCTTTTTAAACACTTCATAACAAAACAAATTGCTGCAAATAACGAATATGAGACAAATTTAATTGATATCATTTTAATTTTTTTTTTTAAATTGACAAAATTAAAAAAAATAATAATAACAATAACGATCTCAAAGAATGGCAACAAATTACATTTTTAATTTATTTTTGGTTTAATGGACCATGACATGAAATAACATCGGTAATTTTTGAGGAACGTTATAGGACCATAAATTGATTCACTCCGCTATATCTCTATAAATAAAAATGTTATTGTTTTTTTGTTCAAAATCTTAAATATTCGAAGTTCTTCACCGAACTGCTTTAAAATTTTGATAAAACGTTGCATTCGAATACTTGTGTGTTTTTACATACCTACCTATATTATATAGATGTCACCTGTGACAGGTAAAAACATGCGTCATTGAAAAACAATGCCATCCTTTGGACTTAAAAGCAAAACGAACTATTGTTTCTCTATTTGCACAGTCAGACTTAGCCACAACAACGCGTGGCGGGGTTAAGGGTATGGCTAATATAAACTAAAATGTAATGACTGCTCCTCACTTAATTTCTGGAAAATTAAGTAATTTCTTCGACATTACAATCAAAAAACATTTAGCGAATCTATTTCATTTTCCGACTTTATGTACGGGTTAAATCTTTCCCATAGGAAAAACTAAACCCTTCCACACACTTTTCCATAAATGATCATCAATTCGATCCACATTATGCAAGTGCATTATATAAGCAAAATAAATATAAAACAATACAAGAACAACACGTCAACTCACCAGAGATCAAATGGGAAAATAATTCACCGACTCCAGATATTTTCATATCAGAGGGTTCGGCTCGGTAGAACTCATAACTGGACCTATAAATCTTACTGAACCCTCAATATAAATATTTAAAAAATCTTTCGTAATCCTACATGTATTTAAAATGACTGATTTTTTCATTTTTATAGATAAATTCATTGACAGATCTAATACGCCTAAATTTTGAATGAGAGAGCTAAGCAATATTTTTCTCGTCTGAGAATGCCAAATTCTTTTTATCTCATTTCATAAATCTGTGTATTTTCTTATTTTTCCACTAACAGATTTTTGAATATTACAGGAATTTGGAATAGCGACATCAATAATATAAGTTTTTATTTTTTTATTTTGTCATGCAAATGATGAATCATGGAATCTTCCCAGATCAACTAAAGATAGCAAAAATAATTCCGATTTACAAAGATGATTGCTAAAAAAAATCCTTCTAATTACCGTCCTATATCCATCCTCTCTGTTGTCTCTAAAGTTTTTGAAAAGATTATTAAGCTTAGGCTCACTAAATATCTCGTATCAAACAATTTACTCGCATCCCAACAGTATGGATTCAGAAACCAATCTAACACAAAATGTGCTGCCTTCGATTTTGTATACGCCCTCCAAAAGCATATAGACCAGGGTAAGCATGCTGCAGGCTTATTTATAGATTTAAAAAAGGCTTTCGATACGGTTGACCATGGGATACTACTAAAGAAGCTAGAACACCTAGGCATAGTAGGCACTCCCCTGAAGTTACTGTGTAGCTACCTCTCTAACCGACACTGTCAGACCTTTGTTGGAAAAGGGACAAGCAGCATGGGAACGATAAAATGTGGCGTGCCTCAGGGCTCCGTACTTGGACCATTACTATTTTTAATATATATAAATGATATTGCTAAATGGGGACTTAAGGGTACAATACAACTCTATGCAGATGACACAGTGATTCTTTATCATAATAATGATTTAAACGAACTTGAAAAGGAAATGGAAAGGGATGTAGCTTGCCTGGCAAACTGGCTGCGATTAAACAAACTTAGCCTAAACATAAAAAAAACACATTACATACTGTTTGCAAATAAAAAAAATGTAAGTCTTAATATAAGTCTTGATAATAACCGCCTTGAAAGGGCTGATGTTACAAAATATCTTGGCCTTTTCATTGATTCACAACTCACATGGAATCACCAATTTAAACATGTTCTATCCAAAATTACTCCTATAACTGGTGTTTTATATAGACTTCGCGGGTTACTTCCTCCCTCTCTATTAAAATCGATTTACCATGCTATGATTCACTCACATCTAATATATCTCGCCGGAATCTGGGGATTTGCTACAAAAAAAATGATTTCAGAAGTCCAAGTCGTCCAAAATAGAGCCCTGCAAAATATTTTCAGTTTACCTTGGGACACACATGTCAAAGACATCTACAGAAACACCCAAATACTTCCTTTTAATACCATTCCCACTTTTGAAATAACGAAAACTATATTACAAGTAATTCAACACTCGGCACATTCCAACACTACACTCTATTACAATTACGACGTACACCAACACAACACAAGAAATCACAACAAACTACATATACCAAAAATCAAATCAACAAAATATGGACTAAGATCCCTAGAATACATAGCTCACACAAAATATAATCAACTACCCAACGAGATCAAATGTGCAAGTCAATGTAAAAAGACCCAAACTAACATGCTCAAACTTCATCTTATTAATGACTATCTGAAATAATAATGTTGTGTATGTCCCATCATATGTCCATTTAATACATACAGCTATATGTTTCATGTAATGCGTATCATTCCCGCAATGAGCTTATTAACTCCTGGGAGTACAATGCTTTATATAATATACTATATTCTGTATTGTATACTTTTAATAAATAAAAAAAAAATTATATCGAGACTATTATGACTCATCGTTTGGTCTGTTAGTATAGTTTTATCATAATATCTAACAATATTATTTCAAATAATCATAGTATTCAAAAAAATACATAGATAAAAATAGTCTCCATATTTATGGAATAAAATGCTCAGATAACTTACTACCTTTTGAAAGTAAAAATTCCCTTTATAATAATGCTTATTTATTAATAAACAAAAAATATGGTGTTACAGTTCCATCATTAGATTCCCATTCACCGTTCATTTTATCTCCTCCCCCCCCCCCCACTCTCCACAAATCCCTAGTCACGCCGCCATCCCCACTTCAACGCTTAATAATATATGTTAACCCATTATTTTGTAATGTTATGTTATAATATATTTTGCCCCGAGAAAAAAAACGGTTGCTCCGAAACCGGACAGCTTCAATGTAAAAAATATAATGTTTCAAATAAGACAATAATGTTTAATTTCTTTTGTAATGGATAACCACAGAGCTATAGCTACGTTTAAAGGTATGTTATATATATTACAGCATGTATCGCTCTCCATAGAGAGAAAAAAGTGCATAATTTTAAAACAGGTGATGTTTCAAAATCGATTCGAAAACAACAACAAAAAATTATTTTCATCACTAGCTCGCTAAAGTGGATCAATTTTTTTTTGTTGATCTTACTTTTTATTCCAAAACTACAGCACAAAGAATACCAATTTTTTTAATATATGTGATCTCTTTGTTAAAAATATAAAGTGGAAAAATAATACTTTTTCTGGATAAAATCAAGATATTTTTTTTTTTTTTTTTTTTTAATTCAATTTATTCAATAAACAAATTTACAATGTGTGATATACATATATATATATATATATATATTCACTAGTAATAAGATAAGATATTTTGATATGATTCATATTTATTATTTTTCAATGTTCTCCCATAATAAGCAATTGCTTGTGTGTATGGGATGAAGTATTATTTGTTTAGTTTCTTAGATTTTTATTTTATTTTTTAATTTTTTGTTTTTGTTTTTGTTTTATTTATTTATTTTTTATTTTATTTAGTTTAGGTTTTCGGTATCTTTTTTTAGTTGTGTTTTGAATTCTTTGAAACTATCATTTAGTCATCTTATATTTTCTTATATTAAACAATAACGTACACCAACATTTTTCAATAAAATACAACAAACAAAAAGTAACTGTTGCACGAAATTAAATGTTAACGTGGTATAAAGACAGTAATTACATAAAATCTTGCATATAATTCAAATATGGCATTACATTTAGAAAATGTAGCTTGGCGCAAATATAATGTTTTCGATCATTATAGAAACATAAATTGTTATTAAACATTAATTATTATTACATGAATTCAAAAATAAGACTAGGAACATGGAATGTAAGAAGTTTATACAGCGGTAAATTGGATAATGCAATACAGGAAATGGAAAGATTAAAAGTAGATATTCTTGGA
The DNA here is from genome assembly GCA_026573805.1 of Hesperophylax magnus. Taxonomy (NCBI): domain Eukaryota; kingdom Metazoa; phylum Arthropoda; class Insecta; order Trichoptera; family Limnephilidae; genus Hesperophylax; species Hesperophylax magnus. The sequence goes on along the minus strand of JAIUSX010000014.1, from coordinate 25,712,404 downwards.
ATTAGTGAACTGAGATGGACTGGCAGCGGCATACACCAACATGAGAAGGGAAATATATACTACTCAAGAAGTGACCCACATGACAGAAACCGTCGAAACGGAGTTGCTGTATTTGTCATGGAGAAGTATGTAAAATTTGTTAAGAATTTTCTACCCATCTCGGACAGAATAATATTATTACAATTACACTGTCAACCCTTCAACATTAATATTATTCAAGTGTATGCACCAACAGCGGAAGTGAGATATGATGGTGATGTGGAATCTTTTTATGACTCACTAGCCAGTACATTGCAAACTTTGAAAGGAGGAGAAGTCAATTTTGTCATTGGAGACTTAAATGCCAAAATTGGTGAAGGTCGCCGCTCTCATATAGTTGGTGAATATGGCTTAGGCATAAGCAATCAAAGAGGTGATAGACTATATGAATTCTGCCAGGATAAAAATATGGTTGTATTAAATACCTGGTTTAAACTCCCGAAAAGAAGGCTTTATACGTGGAGATCACCTCAGGATGGAACAATCTATGATATTGTCAGGAACCAAATTGACTATGTGTTAGTAGACCACAGATTCAGGAACTCCGTAAAGAGAGTCACCACGTACCCTGGTGCGGACATTGGTTCTGACCATGTTTTGTTAACTGCCGATATTGTTTTACGCTTAAAACAAATAAAAAAGCCCAAAACCAAAATTAAAATGGATATCTCGAAACTCCACGAAGAAGTGGTCAGAAATAGGGTATCTCAGACTTTGAACGATAATATTAGGCTACTCCCTTGTGATCCATCGATAGAAATACAAACACAATTGGATAACCTTAAGTCAGTTTTTATTCATTTATTCATTTAAATTTACACACAGTACAATATGATACAAGATATAATTAAAATATTTTGTGATTATTGATTATTGTACCTTATCAGGTCGAAATTATTGGTTCCTAACTAGGCAAATTGCCCGTTCCAAGAAACCAAAAAATATGTGAAAGTAAGTGTGTGATTTGTCTATGTCTATAATATATCTCATTAATGTTTTAATTTGTGATGTTTAATCGTTACAATCTTATGATAGAGTCGAAATTGAGCTGTTGTGTATGTTTCAATTGTGTATGAACAATAATTAGAATAATGGAAGATATATATAGTGTGTGATTAGTCTATGTCTATTTATTACGTGACGTTTTTTAACATTTTTTCAGATTCTCCTCTGCCCAGTCCAATCAACCATTTAGTTATTATTGGGCCTATGTATGAAATATTACAAGTTTTAATGTTTAATTCAGGGGGGATTTTGTTGTACAATTTAGGTCCCAAGTATGTGTGTGTCTTTTGGTACTTTGCCGTATTGCTCGTTGGGATCATAAGGTCATTTCTGGTGTGGCTTCTTGTGATGTGTTTATGGTCAATTTTATTAATATTGTCTAGATTTTTATGTACATGGATAATAACCTTTTTTATATAGTTTTGACGAACATCAAGTACATTAAATTGTTTAAAGAGCTCATCGCTAGAGAACCTATATGGTTTGCGCATTATGACTTTAATTATTGATTTCTGGGCCTTCATAAGCGGATCTAGAATTGATCTTCCTGATGCTCCCCAGCCAATGCAACCATACATTAAGAGGGGGTTGCACAGTCCGAAATATATTTTTCTAAGATCTACTTGTCTAATTATGTTTCGCACTGCAAAGAAAATGTGAGTAAGTTTTCTTACCCTAGTTGTAAGATTGTCAATGTGATAATTCCACTTAAGATGATTGTCTATTATAACACCTAGGTATTTGATGTTTTTCACACATTCAAGATCTTCACAATTGCAGTGAGGTTCAGTATTATAGGAGTTACAGTCATGATTATGTGTTTTTATTGTGTGTGTTGTACTAGGTTGTCCCTTTATGGTTGAGCTGAAACTCATGTATTTGGTTTTAGAAGTGTTCAGTGTTAGTAGATTTTTGTTGAGCCATTGTTTTATCATATTAATTCCACTTTCAGCAAGTTTGTGTGTGTCAGTCCAGTCATCTCCTTCAAAGATAGCTACCGTATCGTCTGCAAATGTAATAATTTTACCACCGATTGGTAGCTCGCACAACTCATTGATATAGATTATAAATAGAAGGGGTCCCAATGTGCTTCCTTGTGGTACACCAAAGTTAGTGCCTAGTGAGTTACTCAAAGTTTTACCAGTTTTGAGTTGCTGGCTTCTACCTGCTAGGTAACTCTTTAGCCATTCGTATGGCATACCTACAATTCCAATATTTTGTAGTCTTTTGAGGAGTATTTTGTGAGAAATTGTGTCAAAAGCTTTGGCTAGGTCTAAGAATATTGCGATGTTTTTCTTTCCACGATCTATATTATTAGAAATATGTTCTGTGAGTTGTGCTATGGTGTCGTCCGTACCTCTCCCTGATCGAAAGCCGAACTGATTTTTGCTTAAAAGTTTTCTGTTCTCTATGTAATTACTTAATCTATTTTTAAAGATTTTTTCAATAATTTTTGAGATAGCGCTCAACAGAGATATTGGTCTATAATTGTTAACTTGGTTTTTGGGTCCACTTTTGTGGATTGGTACTACTATAGATTTTTTAAGATGATCGGGGAAAATCCCAGAGGAAAAGCTTTTATTGATAATGTTTGATAGAGGCGTTGCTACATTGTGTTTAATGATTTTAAGTATAAATGTGTTTAGATTGTCAGGACCTTTAGAGTGTGTAGTGTTAAGACTGTCAATGATTTTTAAAACCTCTTCGTTTGTCGTAGGTGTGAGTTTAAATGAAAAAGGATTTTGTTTTGATTCTATTGACAATGCCAGTGAGTCTTCGGTTTCCTTGGTGACACTTAAGATGTTTTCTGCAAGCTTAGACCCAACCATCGTAAAGTATTGGTTTGTGTGGCACGCAATTATGTCCGAATCAATGATGGATGTATTCCCAATTTGTAATTCGTTAATATTGAGTTCAGTTTTATGTTTAGTGTATGTAATTTGTTTAACGAATTTCCACATATTGTTGCTAGATGTATCTCGGTCGAGTTGTTGCTTATAGTACCGTTCTTTAGCGTTACGCATAACATTTTTACAAATGTTACGGTACCTACGGTAAATCTGTTGTTTAAGAGTATCCTGTGGGTCTTTTGTCGCCAGTCTGTGTAAGTGATTTCTGAAATTATACGTGAAACCTGTGATGCTAATTTGAAAGCTGATAAGCAAATTAGAAAAAAGAATTGGATGACTGACCACATTTTGAACTTAATGGATGAGAGACGTAAACACAAACATAATGAGACACAATATAAAAACTTACAAAGAACGATTAGACGTGAAATTAAAAAAGCCAAAGAAGAATGGATGAAGTCACAGTGTGAAGAACTAGAGTCGTACAGTCGTAGTCACAATGCATTCAAACTTCAAAAAAAATTAAAGGAAATTACAGGCACTTCTAGAAGAATTACTCCATCATGTTTAGTTGACGATTCCAATAAATTAATATTGGATGAAAAAGATATTTTACAAACATGGGAAAAGTATATTCATGATACATTCAAAGATATTAGACCTGACATTAATATTCCCAATGATCAATTGCATGGACCATCGATTTAAAATCAGAAATTCTTCATGCGATAAAGACTTCAGACAATAGAAAAGCGTGCGGACCAGACGATATTCCAGTTGAGGTGTTGAAGCTCTTTAATGATGAAAATGTTGACTACCTGTTGAGGTTATTTAATTCTATATACGACACAGGGAATATACCCCAAGATTGGCTAAAATCCACCTTCGTGACATTGCCTAAAAAACAATACCCTAAGAAGTGCAGTGACTATCGATTAATAAGCCTGATGAGTCATGTCCTTAAATTATTCCTTAAAATAATACATGCCAGGATACGCAATAAGTGCGAGCAGGACTTGGATGACACTCAGTTTGGCTTCAGAAATGCGTTTGGGACGCGTGAGGCATTATTGTCTATCGATGTTCTGTTGCAAAAGTGTCGTGACCAAAGAAAGGAAGTTTTTGCCTGTTTTATTGACTACGAAAAGGCATTTGACAGGGTAAAACATGCTGACCTAATGAAAATGCTTGCGGATTGTAACGTTGACACCAAAGACCAGAATTTCATAAAAAACCTGTATTGGTTCCAAACAGCAGAAATAAGACATGGGAATGAGAGATCTAATGCAATTGCCATTCAGCGTGGAGTACAACAAGGCTGTATCCTGTCGCCACTATTGTTTAATCCCTATTCCAACTATGTCTTTAAAAGAGCCCTAAGTAATACTGAGAAGGGTCTTAAGATCAACGGAGTTGTCATTAATAACATAAGATACGCAGATGATACTGTATTACTAGCTGACTGTATCGATGACCTCCAAGACCTATTAAATCTTGTTAATAATGCTGGTGAGCAACTGGGCCTAACAATCAACGTCAATAAAACAAAATGGATGACATTTGGACGACTAGATCACTCTGAATCAGTGATACAGTTAAATGGTTGCAATGTCGAAAAGGTCGAAAGATTTAGATACCTCGGCAGTATTCTAACGGAGACTCTTGACCCAGATGTAGAGGTTAGGTGCAGAATTGAAGCAGCAAGAACTGCGTTCATTAAAATGAAATCCCTCTTCTGCAATGATAATATCAGCTTAAAACTAAGGCAGAGAATGCTAAAATGTTATGTGTGGTCGGTCTTGTTGTATGGATGTGAAACATGGACCTTGAAAGTAAATACCATGAACAGGTTAGAGGCTTTTGAAATGTGGCTTCACCGGAGAATACTCAAAGTCTCATGGACCGACATGATCACCAACACAGAAATTCTCAGGCGGGCTAGAGCAGAGAGAGAACTGCTTAGATTAATAAAAATCAGGAAAATTTCATATCTGGGTCATGTACTTCGAGGGGAGAAGTATCACTTGCTCCAGTTAATATTGAAAGGCAAGATAGAGGGTCGCAGAGGGCCGGGTAGGAGACAAATGTCTTGGCTGCGAAATATACGAGAGTGGACCGGCATTAGAAGTGTGGAGGAGCTATTCCGGGCAGCGCAAGACAAAGAGACATTTTCTAGAGTGATCGCCAACGTCGGGGGGACCTGATACGGCACATAAAGAAGAAGAATAGAAACATAAGCTACAGAAGAAGCCTCTGTAGTCAACGATGCACATCTCATGTGTGGCAAGGAAATTAAGGTAAACGGAACCTTTTTACATTTTCAGTACATTATTTTTACAATTCGTTGTCTCAGTGGAGTGTGTGTCAGAGCTAAATATGTGACCTGTCGAACAATTAATTCAATGTAGTTATTTCAGTTGAAATTAATTTTCGAAATGATAAAATCTCCTTACGTTTGAAGTACCCTATTTTTTTATCCTTATTCGTGGAGTCTTTGGAATCCTAGCTCCTTCGTACCCTTTTTTCATCGATCAACATTGATAGAACAAGGTTCTATGGGTGTGCAAACTACGCGTTCCTCTATTTCACGGAATCGACAAAGGTTTTCAATTCCGTTGAAAAATATTTGGAAGTGCTGACCATTTTTCAGAGATTACGAACCCCATCTATACAATAACTATTTCACTATATGGTAAGCCATGTTGGAGCATATAATCACATAATAAAGGTGGCCAATATCTGTAGATTTTGTGTTGGGTTTTTGTTATAATATACAATCGTAATATCCTGTTTGCAGTGTCTAGCCTTCTGGCATGAGACATTTTCCTTGGTTTTCTGCTGGCCAAGTATGCAGTTTTCACATAAATAATCTTGGCCTGTGCTTTATTTTCCGGTAAAATTTTATGGGATGGATGATCGAACTGGAACATACCGTATAATTTCCACATTCTCATAAATTTTAAAATTTCTTCCAATAATTGGTCCCGAGAAAGCTACAGGTCCGCTGGTAAAATGAACATACAGCATGTTCACTGACTTTATCAGTACTAGGTGATGTCGTAGTATGTCCGAGATACACTGATTATGGCTCTTGCACGAGCGTTTTATGTTTTTCCAAATGACAAACATGTCAATCATCATTATAGCGGCAGGAGGTGGGAGGGGTACATTAGCACGGGAAGGGGGTGGTGGAGCAGTCAAAAAGGAATGAGAATATATAATTTGAATCTTATCATATGAATTGAAGCCTAACAAGTTGAAATTAAATCAAACTGGGAGTGGTGACGGGTTAAATTCTTGTGATTTTTTTTCCCTTTTTTGTTAATTTCAGATTTACTATGCAATATTTTATGTCTATATACTTGAAAAATATACTTTGTTTTTGACGTAATTGAAATACGTAATTTTATCAAACATTAGAAAGTTAAATTATATTGTCAAAACATATGTTTTAACATAATTTAAAAATGTATGTTTTTGGATTTTTTAATTAATTATAGCGTGCTAATAATATATTTTTTAATTTATTTAAAAGCAGTGTTCATTTTTGAGATACCATGCATTCCTGAATTCAATGTTGAAAAATTAAATTATTACATCCTGTTTACACTAATTATATTATAAATAAATGGACCCCTTGAATACTGAAGCAAGGAGAAACGAGTTTGGATGTCTCTGATCTTGATACGAGAAAGTTATGATCTTCATTAGAAATGTTGATCACTTTTTTTATTGCCAGATTGCTGGCAGCTACTGTAACAGGCTTACAAAAACCGTGTAATTAAAACACACTTCACACTACAGACTTCAAAAAGCGATATAAGTGATGAAAAATGTTTTTTTTAACTATCTTAGATTGGTTACGTTAGGTTAGGTTGATAGGCATTTTTTTCATTACTTTCAATGACTTATATCGCGTTTCAAAAGTGTGTTGAATTGCTAGTGTCCTCTGTTGCCATGGCACAAATTAAAATGGAACCATCTTTAGCCATGGAACCAATATCAAAATGCAAAATTGATGCGAAACTAGATGTTTTCACTTTCGATATTTCTTTTATTGAAAAAGAAATACCGAAATATTTTAGGAAGGGATTTAAAAATGCGGGTCTTGAAGGGTTTCGAATTACGTGAAGGAGGAAAACGGATTTAAAAAAATATATATATTATAATAACAAAAGATAAAATATAATATAATAAAAGATTTGTTATTATACATATGGTCCCTACCGTTACCATGGTAACTTGAAAGGCGGGCTTCAAAGCACTTCTTGCTTACTATTTTTTTTATTTTTTTTTATTAAGATTAAAAAATACAGATTTTATTATTAAGCCCCGTTAAACTGATTGACATCAGTTTGTCAGCGGGTTCCTTTAACAATTACTTTTTTTTAAATAAATTAAAAATTAAATTAAAAACTAGACAATCGTATAATCATAATTACCCTGGGTCAGGGGGTCTAGCACAGTGAAATCGAAAACTTTTCAATATCGGATTGATAGGCGTAACTACCGATGATTTTAAACTGATTATTATATTTTTGACCTTGTAGTCTGTTCCCCTTAAAGTAAACATTTTAAATCTCTGCTCACTGAGAGGGCATGCGCAGTAGCAATACTATGTAGATAAGCGGTTGTCTTGGCAATTGTACTGAGCGCAATGCATACTAATATTAGTTCACATCACATGCCTTCAAAACGGTTACGTACATACCTACTTTAATCAGCTTATAAGTTTCTTAAAGTGTACATACCAGAAAATACAAATATTTGTGAGACAAAAAAATGTTTGTGAAATACATAGTTCGTTTAATGCAAGTTTATTTGAAGTTATGTTGATAAATAAAACAATTTTTAATATTGTAATAAGTATATCATAAGTGTCTGTCATAACAAAGTGTAAATATAAATGTGTTATCTGTAGTTTTTTACGTATCTGTGAAGTGATCTGGCCTGATCGGAACATGATTGATGTGATAAGATGGGAGTTGCGAATTTGTTGAATGGAGATTGCTGCTCGTCTTTTATGGTAATACCTTATTTTGAAGAATTTAAAAACACAAATTTAGACATTTAATAATATCTTGTGTTCATTTACGCAAATCCTTAGAATTATTTATAACATTGGAAATAACTGTGATGACCTTAAATTTTCCTTAATTTTTATCTTTTTATTTATCTATGTATTTATTGTTTCTTTACGTGCGGTATCATTGTTTATATTTTAAGTAATAACCTCACTACGAATAACCTAATTAAATTCTATTCTAGCTAACCTGTTAATATAATTATATCATTTTACATTTTTTGTACATGATATCCGTAAACAAGTAATCCAGCCGGACAATCGATGAATCTGTGGTCGATTTTGTGGTTGATTTTTTTTATTTTTTATTTTAGCTTCCGATTTCGAGTTAATCGAGTCCGAAGTTGAAATTTTCAGGTATTTTTTTGTAGTCGGTGGCTACAGGGTGTTTATCGTTTACCAGCTAATTATTGTCTTTAAAAAGCATCAAAGGTAGACTTGGCTATATTAGTTTCTCAGACCTCAAGTTGCTGAGAAAAAATTTAAAAAAAATTATCGCTCAGATCAAAACAAATTAGAGGTTCTCTGTGTGATGTAGTTTAATCAATTTCCGGTTTGCACAGCTATTTTCAAACACCGTGTATTGGTAGTAGAAAACACAATAGTTTTTTTTTTAAATGAAAAATAAGCACTAGTTCTAGGTACGTTGCTGTGTCAGGATGATATTAGTTTCTAAACAGAATGTTTTCCTATTCTACAGAAATAAATATTGTAAAAATATCATGTTTCACAACTGTATGTTGGCACACACTCATTGCTTCAAGCACATTCATACATCGTTACATACATACTCTTCAGTAATTCTAACTATTGATATAACCCGACAAAAGTATTGATTGACTCACTGGAATGTCTTTCCCGGGAGTCCCCAACTTCCCTAATCGTTCATTTTTGCGTTATTTGAAACCTTGATTATCATTTAATTTTAATAAAAATTTATTAAATTAGCAAATTTTTGTCCTAATTGATGTTTACCGCAAGTTTAATCTGAACACTTTATTTTCTAGTTTCTTTATAAAGGTTCCATGATAACTCAACACAGTGACAATTCAACACACCTTTGAAAAGTGAAATAATGTCATTAGAAACGATGAAAAAAAAATTTAAACCTAACTTAACCTAACCTAACCTACTTAACCCAGTTAATAAAATTTTTGATTCATCACTTTCCATATCTTTATAAAACTTTTTTTAAATGTGATGAATTATCATTTTGACGATTTATCCGGTCACCACTTAAAAGAATTCATAACCTGCTCCTTCATTGATAGCGCAAATTTAATTATTTTAGTAAAAAAACAAGTTATGCTTTTAAATATTAAGATGAATTATTTGTTTGCACCTGTACATACCTACACCTTATGAATATTAATCAATAGTTTTGTCCGTATACAAACTCAATTATTTAAAATACAATACCGTATAGGTGATTCAATCCAATATTGTACCTATATGACTTCCTTGAATTAATTGAGTTTGCATACGGACAAAACTATTTATTCATTTCATATTACGTATTTAGAGGAGCAAACAAATAGTAGGTCTTAATATTTTAAAGGAAAACTTGCAAAATATGTTTTTTTCTAAAATAATTAAATTAGCGCCATGTACAAAAGAGCTGATTTTGAATAATTTTAAGTATTTACTTTAAAGTTGCGGTTACGTGAGTTCCGATAATTTCGTTATTACGATATTTTAAAAATGGCTTTCTTTTCTCAACTTTACTTGCGTTAGCAGAAAATTCTTATAGGTTAATAGCTTTTTTATTATTTTATATACATATTTACTTTAAAAGTTTATCAAACATTATCACCACAATACTAAGATCTACGATAGCATCCCTTATAATGAGCCTTTTTATTTTTCAAATCACTTATAAATAATTAATACAACTGCAGTGTAATTATATACACAAATAGCATTTAAAGCAGCCATTTTTCTTAAAATTTATAAATTTTTGACTGTGGGTTGAAATATCGTGAACGATATCTGTACATACTATGAAGTAATAATTATTGATATGAATGTATAAACACAAACGGTAAAAGCAGTTATATAAACATTCGATTAAATGAAAATTATATGTAATTAATTTGAATATGTTATTATTAATATTTCTTATCGTGTTTGAATTTCATTGGTGAAAAAAACATAACTTAATCACCAGAATTAGATATAGGTATGTATTTTAATCTGGTGATAGCTTTGGGTTTTGATATTGAAAAAAATGTATCGTATTAAAATCCGGATTAATTCTTGACAGGCTTCTTGCACCTAATCCGTTTGCCTAATTACTTAATTATTTGTTTGTTCTGGCTCGAAAATGAAAAATCACCATTTATTGAAATTAAATTATGTATTACAACAAATCACATAAGACAGCGTCTGAATCTTCTCTTATCTAATTATGTTTTCTGGCACGAACTATATTTAATGCTGTAATAAATAAAATATATAGACGGGATATATATGCAAAATTTCTTAATTTTTTTGTCGCTAGAGTTTGTATGCTTTGCAAGTGTCGCACTTTGTATATACCTAGTCATAATTTTTCTGATTTCAAAAAGAGTCTTGATATTCTACACACTTTTTGCCAGTGTAGAGATAAAGATTTCATACTAGAAACGAAAAATATTGACTGAGGATTGAAACTTCTTTTCTGGGAACTGACTCAAATGAGTGAACACCGCTATCGCTTAAGCCAAATCGTAATTGGATGGTAACTAGATTTATTTGATTCATTCACTGATGTAAATTTGAGATGAGAAATGCGTGTGCGTGCGATTAAAAGTTAATATAATGCATTGTCATCAGCAATCTGTATATCTGCCAAATATCGATCGGATGTTCTATTTCATTCATTCATTCATCTATTCAATTAATCGAGAAAACAAAATCGAAATTCAATTAGGTGTATTTAAAAAATACGTTTTTTCTAACAACGTAACGTGTCAAATTTAAAAAAGATTACTTCTCACTTATACATCACCAAATAACCAAAAAAAATGCCATTATTATTACTATGTTCGGTCATTTGCCGTACCGAGATATTAAAATCCTGATCTTGGGTATTTTATAACAATGGAAAATTTATCATACCGCCACCGTGCGCCACGATTTTATCACATATAAATAACGCTCCCTTGTCACGGTTGAAAAATCGCCCATCAGTAGTTTTTTTTCGTAAAAATTGTACGAATATGTAGTCAAACGCGTGCAGCTCATTTGTGTCTTGTGACAAAAGCTTTCAGTTTTTTAATATTAAAATAAGGGTAGGGTTTACGGGATGGGACAAACCGATGATTCAATTTTTGTAGATTCTGTTAGTGATATATATTTTTTTTGACAATAGCAAGTTCTAATGCAGGTGGGACATAAGTGGGACATTTGGACAAGTAAACATAATAAAAATGATAAATGTTTGTTATTATCAGTTGAATTAAAAAAATATTTGTATTTTAAAAAAGTTTGATCAATTTCAACCGAAGTAAGGAAAACCCGACCATTCTTCTTTACGACCTTACTCACATAATAAGGTTTTCTCAGATTCTATTGAAAAAATACAGCACAAATGTGTAAGACATATAAATTATAAACTTAACTCTCCCATTGAAAATAAAAACTATAATTGCTTGGTAAAAAAATTAAAATTAATGAAGCTCTCTGACAGAAGATTTGAATCTGAGGTCATTTCATATTTCTAATAGAGTAACATGAAGTAAAACTATCTTTCACTGTAACGATAATGTCAATACCAATTCGCTTATAGACTCCTCTTTGCCACGAATGCACAGCTTAGACATCAATTCGTTTATAGACTCCTCTTTACCACGAATGCACAGCTTAGACACCAATTCGTTTATAGACTAATCTTTACCACGAATGCACAGCTTAGACACCAATTCGTTTATAGACTCCTCTTTACCACGAATGCACAGCTTAGACACCAATTCATTTATAGACTCCTCTTTACCACGAATGCACAGCTTAGACAACCAACAGGAAAAAGTAGCAGATATTTTTAAAAGCACTACTAAACTTACAACTTACAAAAAAACATTTCGTATATTTTTTGAAAATAGTTATTAGCCAACATTTTGTTTCCAATACCGGATTGAAAATTTTATTTTTAAAATTTTGTTATCGTATTAGTATGTCTACACTGTATAATATTTTGAAACACTTTTGTGGTAATACATGTTTTATTCTGTATGTAAAGATGCCTGTACCGTAAATAAATAAATAACACCCTTATGTCTGTTTATATGTCAGGTGGGTTGAAATAACTAATTAACACCCTTACGTCGGTTTATATCTCTGGTTGGTTGAAATAATGAAATAACACCCTTATGTCTGTTTATATCTCCGGTGGGTTGAAATAACTAAATAACACCCTTTTGTCGGTTTATATCTCCGGTGGGTTGAAATAACTAAATAACACCCTCATGTCTGTTTATATCTCTGTTGGGTTTAAATAACTAAGTAACACCCTGATTTCTGTTTATATCTCCGGTGGGTTGAAATAGCTAAATAACACTCTTATGTCTGTTTATATCTCCGGTGGGTTGAAATAACTAAATAACACTCTCACGTCGGCTTATATCTCCGGCGGGTTGAAATAATTAAATAACACCCTAATTTCTGTTTATATCTCCGGTGGGTTGAAATAACTAAATAACACTCTTATGTCGGTTTATATCTCCGGTGGGTTGAAATAACTAAATAACACTCTTATGTCGGTTTATATCTCCGGTGGGTTGAAATAACTAAATAACACTCTTATGTCGGTTTATATCTCCGGTGGGTTGAAATAACTAAATAACACCTTTATATCAGTTTATATCTCCGGTGGGTTGAAATAACTAAATAACACTCTTTTGTCGACTTAATATCTCGGGGGGTGGAAAAAGATACTCAATCTTTGAATTGTTAGCTCATCGACTCGTTCATTTACATTATAGTTGACTCGGTGTCAAATTGTTGAATCGGTGACTCATATATCAGAACTGGTTTGATAAATACATCGAATATTAAATAATCAGAAGTTTTAACAATTCAGTAACTGGTTTATGCAAAGTATAGTGATGCATTCGAGTAAATTAACACAATAGGCCACTTGCATGGATTTCATAACGACTTGGAAAAAATCGTGTGGATAGATCTTTTTACTAAGATTACGAAAATGTTAGTAAAATTTTGTAGAAATGAACATTTATTTTTATTTTTAAATAAATAAATCCATTATTTGGGCTCGTGTCGTCACTACATGAAAATGTCCCGTCTACTGAATATGTTCCTATTAATTTTGTAAAATTCCACACTGATTTAATTTTTTTATATGGCATCACTTTGATTTCAGGCGAATTTTTGAATTCGTTCACTAGATTTATTGTTTGTTCTCTGCGAACTTTTCATTTGGTTTGAATTTTTGACAGATGTGAAGAGAACCCCGTACAATTTAGATGTCGGTACGTGTTTTAGAGGTATAATGGTTATGGTGCTGATTTTATCAAAATCAAATTTTATAATATTCTTATTATTATTATAATTTACAAGTACAAGTATATTGCATTGGATTTATTAATATTGACGTTGTACATTATAATGATTTATGATCAATAAGATGGATCAAGGAAAAAAATATTTATGAGATGTAATATTTTTGGTATGCCTCGTTATTCTGCTGTGTCATTCGTGTGGAAAACGTTCTTTTTTTTAAATGATTTTCGGCTATGTAATCATTGTTTTTTCTCACCTATAAAATTATGTCCCGTCTTTCCGGTTTATAAAAAAAGGTCTGATTTTTCGGATTGAAATTTTAAAAAAATCCCCAGGGTTTCAAAAATACGATTAAAAAAATAATAATAATACAGAATGTCTTAGAATATTTTCCTTAACCGGAAAAAAAAAATTAAAAAATATGATGCAAGTGGCCTATTTCCAAATAAATTATGTAAAAAACTAGTCGATTCCTCGCCTACATAGTTTAGCAAATATACAAATGATATCGACATTATTTTTTTTGTAACAAAGTCGATGATTAAAACATACTTCCTACATACATTTTATACTTTACACTTTTTTCCGATAGTTTCATTTTATAGTAAATTATTATTTTTCATTGTATCCAGTTATAAACTACTGTTAGAATTTTTTTAGGTATAACCATTGTTTTTAACCCTAATATAAAAAATTGTAATTATTTCAATCTACCTAATGTAAAAGCCCTGTGGGCGTATAAAAAGAGTAAATAAAAAATAATAAAAACTTAATGGTGTAAAATATAAACGAAAGAATTGAACGCATTCAAATTGTATACCTTAAAAGTATTTAATTATGTATTTTTTTATATTATTTCACATACTTAAAAAAATATTAATTTTGGTGTTTTTAACTCCCTCAAAACAAACCCTCCCTAGTATCGAATTCTGTTAATATTTCAACATTAACAACCTCATCACTTCACAACCTTTAAACGGAGTTTTTGTTTACTTTGTTTAAAGAGTGTAAAAGTTCAGATTTGAGTTGGTACTGATAAAAAAAAATTTAATCGATTTTTTAAATCCGGCAACAGCGTATTTCGCAGCTGACAACAAAATCACGCATGCGCAATCATTTTATTTTTTTCCGCTAAGATGTGTTATGCAATTGTGGGCAAAAGTTTTTTATTGCTTTGTGTAATATATTCATAGATGTTATTGTTCATAAAATGGTCAATTTACTATTATATTCGTATAATTCAATACATTTACAACTTATTTGTGATATTTTCGTCAAGTACAAAAATTGCATATTGTAAAACGTACTTTCATTTACGTTAAAATTGTCGGGTTAAACGGTTTTACCAATATTTCATTTGAATTTTATGTTTTAACTTTTATAAAAAAACTTCATGAAAGTGAAGTTTTTTAATTACATAAATGCCTCATACAAGTTTTGATAAAAATGGATCGAAGAAATAAACGTTTTGACATGTGCAGTTAGAGCAATAATTAATAAAAAAAATACTATTTTGTTGAATACCCGAAGTGACAATTTCTTTTTAAATCCTTTAAATAGCCTTTTTTCATGTTTGAAGTAAATTTCAAATACATAAATCTAAAAGATAATTTTATCTTGTTTCTATAATGCTATTAGTTTTTACCACATCTTCAAAATTAAGAAATATATAGAACATTTACAACGCCTTGGAAATATTCCAAAATTCGATTAGAAATAATATTTTTTTCTAGTTTAACAGTTGAACAACCCTCTTTGGCTGGAAAAGCCATGCGTATATTATATACTCGTATTTTTTCATGAACTATTTTATGTCAGTTTCTATTTTACGTTTCCATTAGTAAGGTTTTCACATACACGGTCGTTCATCAATTGAATAAAATTTTCGTCACGTTTTTTTATAAGGCTGTATATTTTTTTTGCTCGTCTTTCATGACCAAGTCATAATTTTTATTTTTTTTAAATATTTTATTGTATTAAAAAATATATGGGTATTTTCTTTTATTCTGTGTTATTTAAATTTGTTTATTTTTTTATGTTTAGTGCAGACAATCGATATTTATCAAAACTAAAACAATTATTGTTACCCGTTTCAGAACACACATCGTCTATTATAGTGAGGCGGGTAATTAATTTGCACATTTTTATCGAATGTCAGTGAACTCCCGGCTTGATGGCAATGATTTATTTATTTATTTAAAAAAGAAAAGAGTCCCTTTTGAAATTAATTATTTATAACACGTTTCTGATTTGTATTCTGTTTGCAAAATGTGTGGGTAAGAATCCTTATCGTTCTTACCAAACACCAAAAAAATGCAAAACAGACTAGAATGTAAACCGCAAAATGAAGATGTATAAAATATGGGCAAAGACAATATAACATTATCGAACACTTGATGTGAGTAGGTGTTGATAAGACACGCTCACGTCTAAATTACGTAAACAAATTTGATATGCCATCATTACTCTAAAACGATGTTTATGATTTTTAATTTACTTTGAAGAGTGTCGTCATTTCTTATACCTGCGGCTGACAGGAGTACAGGAATCTGCCTATGTGATGAAGAGCCTATTAAAGCGTGCGATGAAAACCAATATTTTTTCGAACGAGCCATCGCACGTTATATAATATGAATTTTAAAATGATGTATGCCTTTCAAATGTGTCGTCAAGGGTTTTTATGAAATTTATTAAGAAAAAAAAATTTCGTCCAGGGCAGGTTTTTTTGAATTACGTTATGTTAATTTTTGGGAACACTCGCTGGAAAGTTATATAATAACCCCTTTATATTACATAATTTTTATTTAGGTATTTATTTAGTTAACGCCCAGAGGGCTTTTACATGGTTGGTAGTATTATTTTGATTTGACAGATACTTTGAAACATAAAAAATAAGAATAAAATTACATTTAATAAAAGCTATGCAACAAGTCATACAAACACAAGAAACAAAAACAGAAAATTACAGCTATTTGTAGGTTTACATGATGTGTTTAGGAGTATTGTTGAAATAAATGTTTTAAGTAATACACAAAACTTGCCAAGTTGGTATTGAATATGTCAACATCACCCAAGTAATGATTTCCCGTGGTGTGAAGTCGTTGTATCGGAGAGTGGGCAATGTAGTTACGCTTACGTGTGATTAAGAAAATATTTACATTGCGTTACGTTGACAGGATACCGTTATATCTTTGCATTTTTAAACATTTCTTTGTTTTTACATTTTTTCTGAGAATCTAATCATACAACGGTGGTTAATTGACTTGGTCAAAGAGGAGTCTGAAAATAATTTCACCTAAAATTATTCATACCTATTAATAATAGACTAACACAGCCTTACTAAAAAACGTGGTGTAAATATTTTGCTGCGCGTATTGTCTGAACAGTGAAATACTTGACTTGTTACCATGGCGTTTATTTTGTTAAAATGGTCTTAAACGGGCATCTAAGAAATTAATCAGTAAGGCCATTAGTAGTTAAATTGAAGAAAAAAAAATAAAGTACTGAATACGCCACGCATAGCTGGAACATTTGGTTCCTTAACAGTCAATCTGCCAGCTAAGAACTTATATCGACACAATGTTAGCAGCACTTGTAGATATACATTTACATATTTTCGGTTGTCTAACACTCAGTAGGGCGCACCTCTGTGCCACTTAAATACGGGCGCAAAGCGCCTGGCAGGCACTGGTTTGAAAATGGCCGCTCTTAACTACTACTACTAGCATCTTATATTGACCTGCCAAGACATACCTTCTTACTTGTATGCATTTTTTTTCAGTTATTTAACCCTTCATCGGGCACACCCCTGCACCAATGAGTATGGGCGAATGTGCCTGGGAGGCACAGGTTTAAAATGGTCGCTCATAACTATTATATTATATTATTTTCAGCTCTCCAAAAGTAATCAATTACCTTTGTAGGGATGCATACTAAAAGAATAAAATAAATTTAATGAAAAATAACGTCTTCATAAAACGGTCATGCACCACTTATTTATTGCCAAAGAATTATTTATTACTGGAATGATTACAAATTTGAGGTACACGTAAATATAACACGGTCATGGGGACGGTTTTATTATTTGTGACATACTTCAAAAGTTAGTTTTCTGAACCGTATGTAAGTAATGTTGAAAATTTCGAAGGTCAATGCAAATCATTAATTCGTCAATTGTTGAAGAGATGTTTTGTGTGGATGAACTTATATATTTACTAAAGTGAATACAAGGACAACGAAGCGCCTTTACTCATTAATAGTTAGTAGGTGAGAGGGGGCGAACTACTCACGCTACAACAATTTATACTGTATATCGGTTTGTCAGAGGTACCTCTGATATTACCCTAAATCATTAATAATATTATGGTGTAAGTAACACAACAAAAAATAATCAAGTTTTCAGATAGGCATTGACAATCATTTCCAAAAAAATATAATAGGGTTAATATATGTAATGCACTTGAAATTACTCAAGCCATATTCGAACAGAATCAGACATCTCGTGTTTATTAGAATAGATGACATTAATATATTGATTACCTTAAACAATGTGATAAAATGGAGCGCAATGAACCAACAGAACATAGACGTCACTTACTATTCTCCAAGTTATCAGGTGAGGATCTAAGTAGGTGGGTTCAATCCACCTCCTAAAGACAGTAAGGTAATTAGATTCCGGCCTTTGCCTGTCAGATCACATGCGCCCGACGAAGGGTTAAATATTCCTAATAACTCATTATTTATTATTAATTAAACAATAATATTGTGCACCTATTTCTTATAATGCTGTTTACTTTATAAATCTATCTGTGTAAAGTAATAAATAAATAATAAGAATGGTAGAAGATATCACTGACTCACCAAGTCAGTAAGTTCATTTGTTATAATATCGAAATGTTCAATTATTGTATCATCACCATGTATTTAAAATAAATAAACTGAACAAGTTTACATGAAGGTAAACATGTCATCAGTCAACCACTGTAAAAATCTATGTTGAAGGATTTATTTGCCACTAATGAAAAATTTATACTAATTCAAATAAACAATGCACATGTTTTGTAGCTCTGTCTTGGCTACAGTAAGCTTTTTATCGACCAAGTTTCAATTATAAAATAAATCGATTTAAATAAACAGAAACTATATTATGCAGGCGATCAACATTTCACGGAACAGAGCAGGTATTTTCTGTAGAAAAATAGCTAAACAACGGGTAAATCCTGCATAGTGAGCTAATAATTATAAATGGATAATCTGTTCTATCAAGGCGAATCGTGAAAAATAGCTAAATAACGAGTGAATCCTGCATAATGAGATCCGGTAAAAAATGTTATATTACAGGTAGGTACTCTATCAGTTCCAAATTTGAAAATGACACCAAAGCAAAACCGCATTCTGTGGTTTATCGAACCTGAACTTGTTACAGACAGACACACAATGGAAATTATTATTTTTGATGATGTTTTTATGACTACAGCATGTTTTTTGTTATAATAGTAATTCTGTGTTTTCTTTTGCCTGACTACTTTCCTTAGAACAAAAGTTACTAGATCAACAATGTTTTAAACCCTCTAAAAATAAGCTAAGAGTAAAAAATTAAAGGTAGTCCTTTCAAGTTGAGATATTTTTGTTGCTCGATATGATCTACCAGAGAACTTCAGTGAACAATATTCTCTCCGCTTTAGAAAAAAACTTTTTCAAGAGCCTTTTTCGGATATATCTAGAAATAAACAACAAGGGGATCCAATAACCCCCCCGTTTCTGACATGAATCGATGGTAAGATTGAATGTATCAACAAATTGCCATAGTTACGCATGCTAGCCAATTCCATCTGAAAACAGTTGCCATCGCTAAGGTAGAACCATTCAAACGAGATAATCAAAATCATCCAATGAATTTTCATGTACACAACATATTTATCAAGTGGAAAATATTCAATGTGACATGATTTTTTTACTTAAACCCATCGGGTCTTGTAGTGGCGTATTCGCTACAAAACATCAATAGCCTTCGTATCACGTTGTGCCATATCTGCTACTAAGTAACTCGCCTCACGAACGGACGACGTCCTGACAAAACTTGCTTTATCTTTTGACGGCCTCCGTTCTCTGGTTCAAATCCTTTCACGCGCAAAGTAAATTTTAACTGACTAAATTGTGTTATTTCACAATTTATTAATTTAAAGTAACCTAAGGTACCTGTATGTACTTGTTGCACGTTACGTAGTGGAAGATACTCCCAGTATCACCCTGGTTTAACACTAACATTCTGAATAGAAATGTTTCTTGAAATGGCTGAAGCTGTGTTTGGTGAGTAGATTAGTAGCCAGGTAGTATATTATTTATACCCTATCTCCTTCCCCTCACAACATATTCCAATTGGGGATGCCATAGTCTCATTGGCTCCTGGCCGTTGGTAGCAGTTTTGCGGTATTCACTTTGCATTTAAAAGTTAACAATGCATGGGTATTAAAAAATTAAAATTATATATTTTTTTTAAGCGACTAACATTCCCGGGTTATGAATAATCTAAAAACACTTGAAAATTTCCTTCTACAGTCAGACTAAAAAATATTTTTGTACATATATCAATTTGATTCTATATTGTCTAGACTCGAGGTGTCGACCTGTCCGGTCGGTGGCCGAGTTGACATCGCGTTTGGGTCCCACCCAGGCACAGTGTGTTCAATTCCTCGGCTGGCTAAGTCCTCCATCACAACACAAGCAACATTTTCAGCTTACTGTGGTGGTAGTAGAAGATTTTCAAATATTTTCAGGTTATTCGTAACCTGGGAATGTTTGACTTTCTTTAAAAAAAAAAAATAATTATAATAATAAATAAAATAAATAATAATAAATATTATCTACGATCAGCGATTCACTCCTTTAAATACTTACACTTGAATCTTGAAGGCTATTTAAAGATGTAAACCAGGGGTGGGGAACCTGCGGTCCGCGAGGTCATTTGGTGCGTCCCGCGAGCACTTTCGATGCGGCCTTCTGACAACAAAAAAGTTACGTTCAGAACATGAGAACGTTTCACTTTCACGATGTTTCAGATACATTCTTACAAAACCAAGATAAAGGTATAATATAGCTGACAAGTACTTACGTATGCACCTAAATTACTAGATAGATGTTGAGACACAAACAAATATGTAATCCAACATCCGTTTTTAATTCAATTTAATTTCTAATCATCTAAATCGTAACAAATTATATTTGCAGTAGGAAATTATGAGTGTAATGCTAATTAAACTGGAAACTCGCTCACAGATAAAATTAAAGCTGTGGATTCACCTGCAGACGCATTAGAGAAGGAAACCATTCTCGTGTTTGAAACGTAGTTTTAAATTTCTTGTTGCATATAATATGTGCTGCAAAAAATCAAACAATAAGTAAACCATTTTCTTGTTCTGGGTGTAGTTTTATAAGTTGAGAACTCGCACAAGGATTAACTGTTAGGTTAAAACATGTTTTGTGTTCAGAATGTACCGATAAAATTCCAGTTGTGGATTCTTCTGCTGGAGCATTTTGAAGAAAAATATTATAGTGTTCGGTTATAAAATCCAAGATGCAGACCGTTTAGTTAAAAAATTGGAGCGAACCATTTATATTGTGTTAGTGTAGTTTTAATTAAAGCTGTTCTTCTTCTTCTTTCGTATGGTGGGGGATCAGAGGGGGACATCTAGATCTGCGAGCCATTTTAGGGCCTCAGGCGTCGCCATGTGAACCTCATCAATCCCGCCGGGGAATGAATGGAGCGGGCATTCGTTGACCACATGTTCGGTAGTCTGCACCGCACCACATTCACACATTGCCGACTCTTTAAGGCCCCATCTGTGCATCATGTGGGCACAGCGGCTATGGGAGCACCTTAACCTATTGATGGCGGACCAGGTTTTGCGAGGCACTCTGAAAGAAATGTTTAGGTACTATTTACTAAATTTTCAGTAATTATCTACTAAACAGTTTAGTTGCTGTGGTGACTGCCGAACTTTTAGCTACTGTTTGCTAAACAGCACTTTATTTATGACAGCTTAACGATTCAGATATTCTAGCTAAACTAATCGGTTGAGACAGCTTTCTGTGTTTAGTTGTGTTACCTAAACTGTATTTATGACAGCTTAACGATTCAGATATTCTAGCTAAACTAATCGGTTGAGACAGCTTTGTGTTTAGTTGTGTAACCTAAACTGTATTTATGACAGCTTAACGATTCAGATATTCTAGCTAAACTAATCGGTTGAGACAGCTTTCTAACTTTCTGTGTTTAGTTGTGTTACCAAAACTGTATTTATGACAGCTTAACGATTCAGATATTCTAGCTAAACTAATCAGTTGAGACAGCTTTCTGTGTTTAATTGTGTTACCTAAACTAAAAATTATATACCTAAACCATTTTGTAGTGTTTGGTTAGAAAAACATAACTGTTTAGATGTAGTAACCTTATTATTTAGTTAATATTACAAAATGGTTAGGTTAATTAACTAAACTTCGGTTGAAATAGCCCTACCAATATATGTGTTTTACCTCTCTACTGCTAGCTAGCTTTAGGTACTGTAGCTTAGCTTTTTGGTTAGATTATCTATATTAAATATGAAGTGCAGCTTTGCAGTTTAGCTGAAAACAATACAGGGTGTAAATGTAACCACCATCAACTCGAACGATTATACCCATAATTCAGAATCATGGGTTAAATACTTTGAGTTGCAGGTAGTTTATTACAACCCTTTTGAGAGATGAAACCTAAATAAATAAATATTATGTTTTGTAAGACTAGAATGTACTTATTAAAAACCTCATTCGAATAAAAGTTATTTGGTTAAGAATCGTCTCTATTGTTTCCAGCTACCAGCAAAGCCTCAAAAAAGAAAACATGTTTGATCATACACACATTTATATTATCATTTTTTATTATAATTTTTTCTAAAATATAGTAAAAATTGTTTGTGTCCTGATTTGGCAAATTTTTTTCGGCGCTGCCTGTATGTGTCTAGTAATTTACCTTTAGCAGCAATTTTTTGGGTAGGCCCAAAACACACATATGGGGTGAAATATACAGCTGCGCTTTCTTTATTAAAGACTTTAGTGATTTGAAAAGCAAATTATCTGGATTTCCCTGCAATTCCTTACTTATAATAGTACTGCACAGTCTGGCAGAATTGTCCAACAGACCCTTTGACTCACGACTGCATTAAAAGTGCTTGCCCTTCATTGATTGATAGGAAATGATTGCGTAAGTCCTAGAAAACAAAATTAAATTGCATATTGATTACATAACTAATAACCACTTCTATAATCATCATAATATCAGTCACAGGACGGCTATTCTACGCTGCCACTACTAAAATACACATATCGGAATGTATAAAACAATTAACCTAAGTTACTTAGGTATCTGAAACCTACTAAAATTATTTAACTTACATTCGAAATTTGCTCTTCAAAAGCTTCTTTCGTTATTCTTTGTGATTTGCTTATATTTTCCAACAAGGAAATGTCATTTTCAACGAATTCATCGTGTTAATAATATATGGGCGTTGTTTGTTTGGAATTTGAAGGTATATCTTCAATCTGAAACAAAAAGCAGGTATGTACACAAAGGCGAAAGAAGGGGTGAAGGGGTCAAGCTTTGTTTTTATCCCTTTGGAATTGCTTGACCCCCCGGCAGTCGATTTATTCATTAATTACAGGAATTATTATTTTAAATACTATTATTTTTGTATCAAAATCGCGTCCGGTACAACTATTTCCAAATGGTTAGCCAAAAAAGGCCTAGGTATACAATCTGTCATCATTACTGCTTTTTAAAAGCAGTAATGATGAATTAAAATTTAAAAACTTACACTTATGACAGGTGGATTAATAACATCCTTGAGCGCATTAATGTGTGCTGTAAACAGTGCCCGGTGCCCTACAGTCGGAATCAATTCTTTAATATCATCTTCAGATATTATCAGGAGTGTTTTTGAGTCTATGGCTTGTTCTGAAATAAAGAAAAAAACGAAGAGAAAATACAAAAAATTTCAAATGAGAAAATAAAAAAATTATTTTTCAAAGGAATGAAAATTATTCATTAAAAAAATTTATATTTATACAACAGCAGATACCGAACACCCTGTATCATGAATCAAGCGGAGATAAAATAGTTTTAATAATGAAATTATTTAATTTATATGAAAAATTCCAATGTAAACATAAACAATGGGTTCACCCTGTATTTAAAAAAACATATCCCTCCCAAAAAAATCAATAGAATTCAATGTTCAAAATGATATGTCCGAATTAATAATTGCAATACACATTTATTAAAATTAAACATAACCTGCTATGATTGACCATCCATCGGTACGATTTAAAAGCTAGTTTGGTTGGTTCTAGTTTCTGGCTAGGGTAAAACTGTAACTTAGAAAATACTGCAGTTTCAAACAACATTCGTTCAATACAAAATAATACTGGCAGAAACGAACAAAGAAATAAAAGCGCCCTTGAGGTGATTTTGCACAAAAACAGCGCTATACAAGTCATCCAATTATTATTATTTTTTTATATACCACTCTCTGTAACCTGTGTCATGACTCCTGACATAATCTGGTTGTAGCGTCCACACGCACTCTTCAAACTAGGTACATAATAAATACAAATCTACTAAATCTATTGCGTACTTGAGTCGTGAATAATGAAGGTGCCAGTTTCTAAATCAAAAAGAATGGATATTATCGTAAAATATATCATAGTTCCATGATCTAAATTCTAGATCAATAAAAAAATGAACAAAAAACTCACCTTTAAATGTTTCTATGTAAGCTTCCAGATTCCAAGAAATTAAATAATCCTCCACGATGTTGTTTGCCATTATCACTAGCAACAAACGTCAATTCAAGTATGGTGCGAACTGTGGCGAACTGACAACTACGTCGTAAATAAACAACTCGTCATCGCGGACCGCTAGCGACAACGATAAGATCTACCAAAGTTCGGGAAATTTAACTAAAGTTTTGTTGCATTAGCTCAAGTTTGTGCAAAGCAACTAATTGTTATGTAAAAATACCAATTTAGATATTCTAACCTAAGTTTGGCTATAAGAACACAACATTTAACTAAACTAGATGTTTAGTTAAATTTAGCTAAATACTTTGGGAAGTAAAACATAAACTTGAGTTACTAAAGTGAAATAGGTTTAGTAAATTACTTTAGCTTAATTAACCAAACCGATTATTTTGTTTAGGTAAGTAAGCCTTTAGTATGCTATTATTAAAGTTTGGTTGTAATAGCTCAAGCACATTTTACTAAACAACGACGGTATCTGCACATAAAGTTGTTTGGTACTAGTAGCTCAAGTTTAGGCGATGGTTACACAACTTCAATTAGCTTAACACTTTAGCTAACTCATTTTTTTCAGTGCAGTGAGAACCCAGGCTGTCTCTCGGTGGGGTCCTGTATGAGATGGGCATTTCCCACGTTGGCCGTTTGCCACTCAAGTTTCCACCTATCTTCTGGGGTGAGAGGTAGTCGGAGGAGCCTCTCTCCTTCCGCCCAGAAGGGCTTTCGGGACTTCAAGCGGCATGCCGGGTGGGAGACGACATCTTCGTGTAGAGGTATTGCGCTTTTTTGCAGGGCCTTCTTGTATTCCCTCAGTGTTGCATTTTCTCGCCTGATGTTTGACGGGGTTATGTTTGCAAGTACGGGGAGCCAAGGGAGAGGAGTAGATTTTAAAGTCCCGCTGATGGTTCGCATTGTGGCATTAAGCTGAACGTCTACCATGGAAGTGTGGGCGCTTCTAGCCCATACTGGAGCATAGTATTCAGCCGTTGAGAAAACCAGGGCAATGGATGCTGTTCTGAGCGTTTTGGCGTCGCATCCCCAGCTAGTTCCAGCTAGCTTATTAACTAAGTTAAGCCTTGTCCTGGTTTTTTTACCCACTGTTTCCATGTGTTGCCGGTAGTTCAAGCTCCTGTCCAAAGTAACTCCGAGATAGCGGGGGTGGGGGTCATGGTAAATATTTTTTCCATCAAACTGAACACAGAGTTTGGCATCCGCTTGTGAATTGCTAAGATGAAAAGCTGTCGCAACTGTTTTCGACCCATTTGGCTTTAGTCGCCAATTGAGGACATATTCTTCCAAAGCCTTTAGGTCAGAATTGAAGATATCTTCTGCTGCTTTAAGGGTTTTGGCTTGAGCTGTGACGGCGATGTCATCTGCGTAAGAAAATTTTCTGCCTTCAGTGTAAGGGAGGTCTCGAGTGTAGATGTTAAATAGCGATGGGGCCATTATTAAAGCTGTAGACTCGCATAAAGATTCAATCTGAAGTTAAAAGCAGTTTTGTCTTCTGAACGATGTGTTAAAATTCCAGTTGCGTATTCATCTGCTGACGCATGAAAAAAAATCGATCGCATGTTCCGAATGGATTTTAAATTCTAGTTTTGCAAAATAGAAAAACCATTTGCTTGCTTGCGATTAGCGATTATGTAAGCTCGTGGACTCGCAGAATTACTCTTAATTTTAAACCAGTCTTGTGTTTCGAATGCAACTTAAAATTCGATTTGCGGACTCATCTGCACACGCAACTCAAGTGAAACCATTCTTGCGTTCCTGATGCAGTTATAAATTTCTGGACTCATTTGTGAGCATGACGTTTGGTCACGCATTTTTCATTTTCGTATTCGAAGAATTCTTGTCACGTGTGATAAAAAATATACAAATACTAACGTAAAGGTAAAATGAAATTAAAATAATATATCGAAGATTCTGATCCCCCCCCCCCGGCCTTAATTATTCAAATGGCCCGTGACGGCGAAAAGGTTCCCCACACCTGGTGTAAACATTCATGGAATACATGTTCAAGTAATCTACATGAATAAAAAACGCGAATAACATTATTATGCTTTTACTGAAATCTAAATCTAGCTGGTTGGTAGAATTTTTTTGCAACCAGTTTGAATTTTTTGTTATAAGATCTTCCCACGACCTCACAATATTTTAGTAAAATACTATTTATGGTCAGTTTCATACCAATAATAACACGATTTATTACATAAGCTCAAGTTTTTTTGATTCCGTCTAAATTTATACCAGCTAGTGTAAATACATACAAACTCTTCAGAGGAAAAAAGTTATGAATTCCATCACAACCTATATTATTAATTGTAAGTTTTGATTCAATGTGAAGACAGAGAATTTAAAAGCCAAACAGTGTTCCTTAATACACCATGTTTCGAACAGCATTACAGCGCCAATCATCAGGGCAGATGTCAGACACTGTAAGCTGTCCGAAAATTTGGCTAAAGTTGAAATTTTTTTCCTTGTAGTTTTTTTCCTTAGGTAGTCATTTTTTCCTTTAAAGTTGAATAGAGCATTTTTAGAAGAGTTTGATTATTTATATTAGACACATGATAATGTGAATGTGGAGATTTTTCATTTACACTCATGTAATTTGAGAGCATAATAATCAGTTCCTTTCCAAGTTTCACATAATTTTGTTTCCATATTTGAGAACCGTATTCGACAACTTTTTGCTTACTTGATAACTTGGGAACGCTCTCTTCCTTTCTGGAATCATTTAATACTCGACTTTGGATTATTACAATCTCGTCTGCGGCGCGTATTAAGTCAAGTTCAAGTTAATATTATGTTGTCGGTTGGGGTTAAGTTTAATAAGACGGGTGCCTTAAGGTTTCACATACATGAACTCATGTCATTAAACGCAAAGCATACCGCAGTACGAAATGATCCACAAACCATTTCCCCGGAAATTTCGAAAATATACTACTTTCTGGATTGAAATTACTATTTAACTTTATTAATTACATTACATTGGTAATGTACTGTGCCTGTCTCACTAGAAAAGTTTCTACTAGTCAAATATTAAAAAATGACAGCTTCAAAAGGAACATCTACCGAAATAGCGGGCTATTAAAAATAACACTTCTTATTGGAAAACCCACTATGTTTTTGATATTAAACGTTTTCCAAATTAATACTAACCAATTCCGGCCACAAAAAATCATTAATCATCTCTCGATAGCGCAATCCATTCACCGTAACTGTTGCTCCAGTCTCATTTTCGAAAAAGTAAGGTCCAATGACTCCGCCGGACCATAAACCGCACCAAACAGTCACACGTTGAGGATAAAAAAGCTTTTCAACGATAACGATTGGGTTTTCTGAGCCCCAGATGCGACAATTTTGCTTGTTGACGAAGCCACAGAGGTGGAAATGGGCCTCATCACGCAAGATGATTTGCATTTGATTCACTCAATTGAATTTTAATAATTTCAATGCGTTGTTGAAGCGTGTATCGTTCCATTTTTATTAATGGCGTAGTTTCTACTTGTAAAATGTCAAAAATATCAGCTTCAAAAGTAACATCTACCGAAATAGCGGGCTATTAAAAATAACACTTCTTATTGGAAAACCCACTATGTTTTGGCGTAAAGTCCAAAACACAGATTGTGTTAAAGATTTCATTTGAACTAGTTTTAGAATAATATTTATAACTAGCTGTACCCCGTCACGCATTGCTATCGATCAATGTGTCTGTGCAGATAGAAAAACAATAGCGCATGCTGCTTTTACGTCAGGAAAAACATGCTTTTACCTGTCACCGGTGACATCCATATAATATAGTTATATAAAAACACACGCGTATTTGAATGAAAAAAAAACTTCAAAGCAATCGGTGAAGAATTTTTGAAGGAGAGATTTAAGATTTTGAACAAACGAACATTTACATTTTTTATCTATATAGATTATAATCTGAGCTTTAAAGATAAGATCGCTGCAGCGTTATCTAATAAATAAATAAAAACAAATTGAAACTAACAGTAACATTGTTTTGAAACTCTTGATATTTATAATTTATCGATTGTGTCAACTACTTTCGGTTATATCCTAAACTTTTTTCTGTACAGTAGTATCCTGTAGAAGGATAGGATATCACCAAAACTAGTTGACACAGCAAATAAATAATAATAAATTTGAAAAAAACAATTCATTTAATTTATTACAATATTTTCCATTTTTATTATCAGCTAGAGACTTATTTGAAATTCCCCACTCACTGAGATTTCTCCGGTATATATTAATATATTGTTAACATTTGCGATATTATTATCCAGAATCGAACGAGTAGAATAACTACTTTATATTTGCATAAAACCTTAAATTTTTGGCTCACCTTCATTTACAATATGAACACATAAATTTGTTTTTGACCACTTTATTTTAATTACGAAGAAGGACTTCTAAAATCGGTTGAGTGTAATTAAAATAAAGTGCTCAAAAACGAATGGATGTATTTATATTGTAATAACTGTAATAATAAGCATTAAAGTCGTTTTTTGGGCATTGGATGCTCTTGGCGAACCGTATTCGGCCTAGGCAGAACTTGGCTTGCGGGACGGAATGCGCATGTGCGAATATCAAACTCTTTCCAGCTTCATGGATTCGGAATGAAACAGAGAATCCATTCCACTCCGTTGCTGGTGTCCGTATGTTTACGCGGTATTCCAACATTGAGAATGTAAAATATTATGTATTTCAAACGCAGAACTGAGGTTCATCGTCATTGTAAAATTCGAATGGGATATACGATATCAGGCAACTTTAAAAGAGACCGAACGCTTGCCAAACGGGGTAGAACCAAAAGGTACTAAGCCAGAGGCTACATGGGTTTCCATTCAAATCTAGGTAGAAGGCATTTATGTATTACACATATATTCAATGAAGTATTTAATTATCTTTGTACCCAAAGTGCTGTTAGTGCCTTCTGGCTAGGTGCGGAGAGTGGCTTTATCTATGAGGTATAAAGTAAATCCAAAATACCTTTTATAACGTTAAATCAGAAACCAGAACGTGGCCATTTTAACAGCTTACGTGTTGCGGTGATGGGTAATAAAAGTTTTTCATTTCACACACAAAAGTATATAGTAATGTTTTAATTTAAACCAGAAGGTCGGATTTTCATTCTATACTTTGTATATTTGTTCGTATGGTGTGTTTTAATAAAAGCACCTCTCAGACATCTAAGTAGGGCGTATAATAAAGTTTAAGGTAGGACTGGAATCGATATGGGTCGCTTTTACGACATTTTAAGCCTTCTTTGGTGATTTTCTCTAAAGTTGGCGTACCAAACTGAATCCTTTGTGGGATAAAAACTGTTATAAAGGATCTGAAGTTAGTACGGGATTTTTAAGACAAGACCGAAACCATGTCTTCAAGGTAGACGTTAGGTAGACTTCAAGTCGTTAAATGACATTGCTTGTTGGAATTTGTTTTAATTTGTAAGAAATTTGTAAGAAATAATTAATTTTGCTCGATTAGAAAACGTATTAAATTACACATTGTTAAATACTTATAACAACTACCTTCTACTAATAAATATACATTTTTTCTAATTACTTTTATTTAATTATTTAAAACCTAATGGGCTTTTATATGAAATTAATGTAAGTAGTTGTGTTAACTTTTTGTTGTAAATAGTATAGTAGCATAGTAGTAATTAATGTTACAAACCATAACGCACGAGTAAAATAATATAAAAAATACACTTCTTTAAAATATTAAATAAGCAGACAAGTGTGTTTAGTTCTAATACAAAACTCTAAATACATTTCGACAACATTCCCAAGTAAATTACCAATAGTATGCAGTCAATGTATAGAGAAACACACAGAAAAAGGCAGCATTTTATTTTGTATTTCTAGTCGGTACATATAATTTTATTTTGGCGGGAATTTCAGGGTTGTCAAAAATTTTTTCACTAATAATTTTATTGAATCGACCAAAGTCAGACTCTATCCGCTTATTATTTTACATATTAATTTTTATTAAATTAGTTTAGTATTTTCATCGCGGTGATAAAATTAATATTTTAATTTTGAATATTCAGCTAAAAATTAATATATCTAACGAATGTCTGCTACCCTTTCTATTCTGTTTTAATGCACTTGGTAAAATGGGCAACAAATAAAACTCTACATGGATTCTTACTAAAGAATTCTACAGTGTGTCAAACATTCTAATGACTTGAAATTACTTGCAGTTTTGCATATAAAATCAAGCATTTTGATAGCTTTTTTTATTTAATTGATTCATATGCAGAATGAATGTTAACACTCTGATAAGTCCTTAATTTGAGTTACTGAGATCAATTTTACATTATTTTACTTTTCATTTTATAAAAAACGAATGACTTGACACGTTTTGAAAATAAAGAGTTGATCAGTTGATGATGCACCAACTGCAACGATACCGTCTATTAAATTGTAATATGTAACAATATTCATTACTACATAATTTTTTAGATATCTTCAGTCGTTAGCGAATAGTAGGACTTGTACATCTTCAAATGTACTGATAATGTAATTGATAAAGAATGATTACAATGATTTGACTTTAGGCGAAATCCCTGGGGAATGCCACTTGTGGCTTCAAAAATGTAAAATCCTACACAATTAATTTTAACACGAAGCTCTCTTTTACTTAGGTAACTGTTAATCCGACTTGAAGTACTCTTTATTATGACTCTTCGGTGTTGACACATTTATTGATTATTAGAAAAATATCCAGCGCAGACTTGTGAAAAATCACGGGACAGTCTGAATTCTCTGTAAATCAGTTCCAATATTGAATATGACAAATCAAATAATTTTCATTTAAAGAAAAAATGTTGGTAGGTACTTCATCGCTTGTTAGAATTCTCCAAATTTGAGTTCATCGACCTAGATATATTGCCGGAATGACTTATACATATTACAGACAACCGAAATTAGTTTGTTCGGTGATATTTGGTGTAAAAATAAATATGCACAATGTAAAATGAAATACCTACTATATTCAAACATGTTATATTTGCATCTCACTTACATATTATAAATGCATCTCACTTACATATTGTACATGCA
Organism: Hesperophylax magnus; assembly: GCA_026573805.1. Classification (NCBI taxonomy): domain Eukaryota; kingdom Metazoa; phylum Arthropoda; class Insecta; order Trichoptera; family Limnephilidae; genus Hesperophylax; species Hesperophylax magnus. The sequence continues at coordinate 25,681,022 of JAIUSX010000014.1, read as the reverse complement.
TCTCACTTACATATTATACATACATCTCACTTACATATTATAAATGCATCTCACTTACATATCGTACATTCATCTCACTTACATATTATACATACATCTCACTTACATATTATAGATGCATCTCACTTAATATTAAACATGCATCTCACTTACATATTATACATGCATCTCACTTACAGATTATACATCTCACTTAATATTAAACATACATCTCACTTACATATTATTCATGCATCTCACTTACAAAGCTATAAAAGAAAGTAACAGGAAGTTACAATATTAATAATACCTTAGAATATGATGTAGAATCATTGTTACTCTTTATTTAATTGTTTAATTCCTAGGATTACATACTCAATTTAATTTATTTTTTAAATAATTCGAATTCTAATTTTTAATATTGAAAAAATATAAAATTTAGTACCATTATTACATTTTTCTTTGTGATTATAATTTAGTTCTGCAGGTGTATTTGAATTAAATTGCTCTGCGGAACTTCATATTAGTATTATTAAATTTGATTAAGGTACTTTAAATTAGAAAATTAAACATTTACATAAATACATAATATGAAAAATGTGCACCTGGGTAACTTGCTTTTTTAAAGGTGCTTTTTCAATGTTACGCCGTTTTACATTTGAATTGCCGTTTTTAAACATTGTTATTATAGGTCAGACCATGTGTACAAGTTTTAGCATCGTAAGCCTGTAAATTTTTCGCATAATTTTTTTTTGTATATTTTAATTAGCTATAAAATTTTGGTACTTTATTTCTATTCCAAAATATAAGTTGATACTATTTTATCACTTACGTACTAAAATTTGGAAATATAATGATATGAAGCAGGGTTTAGTTGTAAACCTTGTTAAACCCATTGCAAGAAGTCCGAAAATAGGTCTCTTTAACTGTCAGTACATTTTCTACATCACGCTCCGTATTAATAAAGATGGCGGTTCATTTATTCGAAGAAAATTTGAATACATTGAACGTAAATAATGTTACGCAGATATAACACAGATCTCAGAGAACCGAAATTAGCACGTTTATGATACCGATAGCTTAACAATTTCAGAAATCATACTTTAAAACTGAAAATTAGAAAGTTATTTGGTTTATAATTACGACGTATCAAATATCAGCCACACAATAAGTTTCCTGCGTCTACATAGAAGGGAACCCAATTATTTTTTCATTACCAAATTGTCGATTAAAGTGTATGTCGATATTGTTACATAATACCGTCGTCAGTACTGTCACTTGCTGAAATTAATTGATTCCAACATTTCGTATGTTTGCATAAATAGAACCAATTTGGATATGATAGGACGGGAAGTGGATAACGGTACAGGAGGGTATCATTTTACTTTTAATTATTTTAAAAGTGGGCCAGTTAATTATGCCAAGTGAAATATTAGATGAATATTAGTAGTTCCACGTACAGCTTGACAATAATAATACTACTTTAGTAGGTAGCGTCGCTATAGGTACTGTGGATAAGGTTGCAAAATAAAACCCGCTTTTCGTTTTACTTGACACAGTTATTAAAAATTTTGGCCGAATATTTAAAATAAGATTATAATGTTCTAGTCACCAAAGAATATTATTTATCAATAGACGTGTGTCGGTAGTCGATATGTTTCAAATAATCTACATTTTTTCGCTCATTTTCAAAATTTGTTATCTATTTAACATAATCAACATATTTTATATAAATAATCAAAGAATATCTTCACAATGTAACTCTTTCATTAGTGAAAAAAATACAATACACTTAGCATATTTTTGAATAAGCTCTCACAAAATAATCTTTGTTCTCCTGAAAAGAACTGGATACCACAATGACGCTTACGCATAATAGATATTTGTCCTTGTCATTGTTGGTTTGTTATATTTTAGGTATCACAATAGAGTTTTTGTATTCTAAAGAAGATACAAAAATGTTACCCAACAAATTTTCAAATCAATTAATTTAAATCTGGAAGGGTGATAATTATTGATTTTGTCGATTTTAATGACATAGCATTTCCATTTCATTGCGATGACATTTATTTTCAGTGTTACAAATCTAAGAGTAAGTCGTCCCGGACAGAAATTAAAATATAAACTTTATAAAGATAATTTCGTATTATTGTTACGGTAAAAATATGGACGAAAATGTGACGTTAATGTTAAATTTCTACTTCAGAGTCTGCAAATTTTGTTACCATTGTGTGAATTAAATGAATTTTTTTTTGCTTATTTTCACAGCTTGCATTAACCATAAAATTTCTAAAATTCTAAAGTAACAAATTTTCACGAAAGTTTCATTTGGAAAATGAATGATAACATTCGACATTCTAGTGTCTTCTGTCTTTTTCGTTTTCATGCAATTATACCAGAGAATTCGATAAGAATTCATTTTTAGGCCGCAACACTATCAAGTTGTCTATGGAATGCGTCTTTGTTTGTACCTTTTGCGTAATATTTTTTTACAATGTATAAAACATAAATGCTTAACAGTGAGTAGTGTTTTTATTCGTATTTAGTTAATTACGTATAACATAGTAAAGTTAATATGGTAACATTTATTCTTTCTTTTTCCGGGATGGGAAGTTCTTCATAAATATAACCTTAAAGCCACGGAGGAAAATGGTGTTCAAATGACACCAATAGAGAAAACGTAATAAAATTCAACATAATGTCGTCAGTGTTTTTATATTATCTCATATAATTCATAAGTTTTTCTGTTTCATTTATCATGTACCAATGAATGTGGTACAACATATTTTTTTACCGTTTTGTGCATTACATGAATATTTTTACAACTGGCATTTTAGGACGGTTGTCGATGACGTGCATACGACCTTTCTCTAATAATACTTGTATAGTGTAGAAATAATAGTGATTCCTACACACCTAAATAATTACAAATTACATAAGACATTTTGACTCCTGGGCCAGTGAAAATAATAACCAATTCAAGAACAAAATTTAATATTTGAAAGAAAAATATTTTCAAAGAAGAAGGTAAAAATTGACATAACACACGCATATATACGTTCATAATTTAAACATCTATGGTTTTACCTCTTCAGTGGTTGTGTTTAATATTTATTATGCATATCATTATTTTTAAACAAACTTTATGGTATAATTTGACATTTTTTATCAAAAACTATTTTCAAGGGATAAGTGCCTTTAGCATTTATTTTATTATAATAAGCTGCACAACCCATTTAAAACAAAGCCTTTTCAGTATTACCTCATTATTAGGGGTTTAGGATATCGTATCAAAATATCCACGGGGCCGTATCATATTTTGTATTTGGCCTCAAATTTTATCAACATGATAATCAATGACTTTTATGAATTGTGGAAGAAAAAATTGTTGTTAATTTCATGGATTAAAAAACATCAATTATTCTTCAAATTAATTTCTCATATGAAAATAATGGTTCCATGATAACTCAACACGGTGACAATTCAACACTCTTTTAAAAAGTGATATAAAGTCATTAGAAACGATGAAATTTTTTTTTTAACCTAACCTAACCTAACCTACTTAAACCAGTTAAAAAGTTTTTGTTTCATCACTTTCCATGACTTTATATAACTTTTTAAAGATGTGATGAATTATCATTGTAATGATTTATCCGGTCACCAAAAATAATATAAAGGTTGAACGATGAAAATATTTTTTGTTTTGTTGTCACCATCCGTTGCCATGAGACTGTGTCAACTTAGCCGTTGTAAATAATCAGTTTTACTTCATTTATTTATTATTATTAAGTTTAATTTGTAGAATTCCATTTTGATTTTAAGTTGTCATTTTAAAATAAACCCCACGGAAAGGTCAATTTCAAGATCCGCTAAGGCAAAGTCGACCGTAGGTCCGTCCAATACGCCGGGGCGCTCGCTGAATATTGTTTTTTAAATAAAACATCACTTATGTTAGAGATCCCCACTTTATATTAGAGATTTGATATGGCAAATTCAACCGTACGTTTGACCAATACACAAGGGCCGCACGTCGCATATTTTTGTGCACGGCTGATTCACTTACGTCGTTAAGATTTAGGCTTTATTTTAGGGTATTGTCTCGTTTTAAAGTGGTTTAGTCGTATTTAGTGAACAAATCTGGATATGCAGGTAATTTCCAACATTACACACATTGCTCAATCCCTTTACTTTTCAAACTCCTTTCATTTTCACAACATACCCCAATATTGGGGATGTACAATTATTGGGACTCTGATACGATATGCTCCAAATACAAGAAAATCTACCTTGAACTCATTTATCAATATTAGTCACCATTTTCTATAGTGTACTTGTTATATTCATCGTGTTTATTTTGTATATATTTTTGAATGGGCTCATTTTTCATCAAAAAGGTGGTAACGGGAGAACTACGTTAACTGTACCTACTGTAATCCAAACCATTTTTAACCCTTAACTATGGATGTGAAATAAAAATCACACTCCCATGGACGTCGGGTCACACGGACCCCATCATAAAATTCTTCTAATTTTCATACCTGGACCAATCTGACTTTAGCAAGGAGTTTATACGTATAAATTATTTATAAATAAAAGATCGAGTAATAAAAATAATCAACTTTTATTCATATTTTAATAATTATCTCTAAATTTAACAAATTTAGTTAGTTTTCAGTCTTAATTGACTTGAGATCATATTAAGGCTCCTTAATTATAGAAGGTATCACATAGATCAAAACTAATCATTTTTCCTAGCTAATAAAGAAAACAGGAACAAAACCTCATAAAAAAATCTTCTGAAAGAAATAAAATAAAAATTCTGACAAGGATCAAACTTATGTAAAATTACTGACATTCAGAACATAGAGGCTTGGAACACTGAAGACAAACTGGCTGTGTACAAGCATGACTTTACGCCTGGAATGGTCTTTTGTTGGTTGGGCATCACGTTTCACAGCTGATGTACTCGGCTCACTACTGTCCGCCCTTTGGTTTTTAAAATCTAGAACAAATTAAAAAAGATTATAATATTAAAATGTAAGAGAATTATAGTAGGTGGGTCACATAGGCCCGAGTATATTTGTATGGAAATTATAGTCAGCGGGTCTCATAGACCCTGATCAAATTTTAAATGATTATTACTCACGTGATAAGTGCCGGACGACGCGACTTTCTCCCTCCTTGGTCCAAACACAACTAAAACTGAAGCTACTTAGACGCGCGGAGTTGGCGTTCGCGGGGAAGGTGTTTATTCCGAGAAATTGAAGAAGGGGCTGGGCCTCTGAGACCCGGCGTCCACAGTTAAAGGTTAACCCCGAGCAACACCGGGTACACGAAAGCGTGCCTATGTATAAATTATGTTTACTATTTAATATGCAGTGTGTTAGAAACACACCTGACTTTTGTTATTTACCATTGATTCCTGATTTTATTTGGAGTAAAACGTGTACATAAAATTTTGGTCTATGGCCACCTTTTATTCAAAATATTTTATTTTTTACATGTTGTCATTAGTCACTCGGCCGTGTATCAGACAAACCCCCACCCCGACCCCAAATACCTATTGCTTTTAATATTTTAGAATACCAAAAAATCCACGTTTATTTGTATTTTGTATGTAAATAAATATTATGGACGGGTTGATTCACAGAATTTGAGCATTTCGTCAAATTTCAAAGTTAATTTTATGTTCCCTGAAAGTTCTATTCGTGTTCTGTTGTTATATCATTTTGAGCCAGTTGCTTCACAGGACTGAAATAATTATAGAACTTGAATTTTAGTTTTAATTTGATGAATTTGAACAATTCATCAAATTTCAAAGTTGATTTTCAAGTTCTGTGAAGGTTCTATCCAAGTTCTGTTACGATTTCCGTTTTGTGAAGCAACTGGTCAATAATGATATGATAATAGAACCTTCACAGAAGTTGAAAATCAACTTTAAAATTTGATGAATTGTCTAAATTCTGTGAAACAACCCATCTTTAGTGTAACAAGTGTAGTAAAAAGTACATAAATATTATATTTTAAATCTCATGTTTTTCATCGCACGGTTTTTATGCTCGGCGATGGAATTTACATTCAAATAATACAATCACATTTAAAATTTAACCGAATCAGTTAAATTTAAAATTTTTATCAAATCTTATTATATTAAATTCTGGACAATGGCCTGGACAAAGTTTACCAATTTAATTTTAAAAATATCATTTTCAAAACCAATTTATTTCATTTGCCAACATGTAAAACCAATATTTGAAAAAAATCCCCAATTCCCCGTATCTATGCGCAAAAACAAAAAATTCACAATACATACATTTTTAGCAATTACTTTCAGATAATGGAATAGTAACGCAAACTATCGTAAATTAATATTGTAATTAAATGACTGTGGAATGTATCAGGAGTATATCCTAATATGTATATTTTATATTTATATTTTTTCCAAAAAAACTTATTTAAAAAAAAAAAAAAAAAAAAAAAAATATATATATATATATATATATATATATATATTTTACACATAACATAATATTATAACATTGAATCTAAGTAAGAATCGTGGCTCCCTTATCAGGCACAAGAGCTCCTCTTTTCTGATAAGGTGTACATGACCAATTATGAACCTTAATATTATATTTTGCAAAATATGTATGTATTAATGTAACCCATATGATCTATATTAAAATAATAATAAAAAATAAAAAAATATTGTATATGTATCTTTTAATTCTATGTATAAGCTGTTTGTTTCTTACAATTAATAAGTAAATAACTGTTATAAGTAAAGTATTGTTTTTCGAAACATTTGTGAAAAATGCGGGGCAGTTGTGAGAAGTTAGTTATAATACATAGGTATACACATATTCATAGGTTTACACATATACATGGGTAAGTAATTAAAGAAAGCGCGAGATTTGTTATAAGCATCAATTACTTGCCTGAAATATCCATACAAATTGAAAATATCTCCCGAGTAAAAATTATAAAAGACGGAAATTGAACCCGCACCTTCTGATGTCGGGTCAGGTGCTCTGGACAATAATTCAATATGTAGAAGTACTTCAATCGACAATTACTGTTTACTATATTTTTTCACCTGTAAACAACCAAATTTATTTTTGTAGGAAAGGCTTTGTTTGCTGAATTTCCCACTAGATGGAGTCGAGATATATTACATCTACATTTGTTGGTGAAAATGACGCATTTCTCTGAAATTGGGTGACATTACAGAAGTTAATATACGAAATAAATATTGGTTCTACCCAATTGGGATTTGGCTTAGTTGTTTGCGCGGTTGACTCCAGTTCCTGCGGAGGAAGGTCAATCGTCAGTCGAAAATTCTTTTTTAAGACATGTTTGAACTTCACAGCAGCTAAGAGTCAGCCCTGGGAGGGAGGTTCAATCCTCAGTCAAAACCAATTTTTTTAATGTATTATAGTAAAACTACTTGATTTTTTAGATTAAACGTAAGGTGCGTTATAATCTATGCGTTCAAAAGTGGCGGTAACTTCTTTAAGGCGAAGATTAGTGCCAAATCACTATTTTGATTAATCTTTATAACGAATTGGTGTACATTATGAAAACCAAAAAATATGCTTTAGATAAATTGAAGGTTTTCCTATCGCTTCGCTTGAGTGGAATATAATTATAAAAATAAATTACTCAATAAAAAACATAAATGCAAACTACTAAAAAAAAAAAGTGGGTGTGTCAAGCCTACGCAAGACAGAAGTGAAACTTCTAGTATTCCTCTCTCTCTATTTTCATTTCATCATCTCTATTTTCTCTCTTAGGTTAGTTTGAAAATTAGAGGTTAAAATGAAATTCTGTACCAAACCGTATGAACCACAATCAATTACGTATTTCACTCGTATTACACTCACGACGCAGTATACTAACCAAGCAGCTGATGCTTGGCGTGGCGCAGTTCGCTGGTGTCTGAGAGAGAGGAAAGAAGAGAAGAGAGAGAACGTTCGTGAGCGGCTCCCCCACCTCAACAAGCGCATATGGTGAGAGAGGGACAGTGAACGGTGAGCGGTGGTGGGGGTACCCGCATTTTCGTGTCGATCCTGACTCGGTTTTACTCCGTCCCCGAAAATCCATTACGCGCCTAAAGAAGTTTCACTTCAACAATATTTATATACTGGAATACGAATGGAACGGCAAAGCGCGCGACGCGAGCGCTCTCGACGGACGACTAAACCAGACTGAACGGCGGACGGACGGTACAGGAAAGCCCTGTCCACGTCTGTACCACAGCTAAGGCATGCGCCAAACAAAATTATACTACCGAGTAAAAAAGTACTTAAATAAAACACATAAAAACTTTTATGCGCATGCTAATGATTTGTTGCTTTTACTGAAAACAGTGAACGGTGAACGGTGAGCGGTGGTGGGGGTACCCGCATTTTCGTGTCGATCCTGACTCGGTTTTACTCCGTCCCCGAAAATCCATTACGCGCCTAAAGAAGTTTCACTTCAAAATATTTTTTCAATAGAAATGAATGAAACAACTTTTTAAAAATACAATTTTATAGCTAAGATTATCTGTGATAGTTTCACTTGATTAACTTTTTTGCTTCTTATAAAATAAACAAAAACCAGTTTTTTGTTTGAAATCGAACGTTACTAAACTCCGTTTGTCAGGCGATTTTAATGCCTATTACCTAAGATATAAGTTATACCAAGAATATACACATTTTTGGTTTGTAGCTTCGTCTTAAAGAAATTTTAATTCTTTCAAGATAGTCACACAACACAATATTGTATCGGCGATTCAATCCGATATATTTTGAAAAAAAAAATAGTTTTTTATACTGACAAAACGATTTATTTATGTTATACATACTTACGGGCGAAAACAAATAATTCCTCTTAATATTTTATAGCATAACTTGCAAAAGTGTACTTTTAATAATAATGACATTCCTAAATGTTTCCTAAATAAATTTCATATGCTTGTAATTATCAGCAATATTAAAAAAAGTCCATAATGTTAAGATATCCACACTATATTATAGTGTATATCTGTAACAATATTTTGAATCCCTTTTATAGTCTGTCCGCTCGTGTGGCTCTGTTATAGTCTGTCCGCTTAACCCACGAGACAGAGACAGAAACAGTCATCAGCGAATTCAGGTTTCAGAGGGCATTCACGTAGACAAATGGGAGTGAACCTCTACTTGGCCGAATTACTCGTGCTCCATAATTAAGCGCTCACCAATCCCAGAGTTCAGACATGCACCTGCATTACGATGCACAATTGTATGAGAACACTGTGTTAGATTATACCAGGGCGGTCATACCTATACAGATTAAACCTACCATTTACTTAAATATAAAAAACAAACTCCTATTTACGAGTAGTACTGTTAAAAATGGACCTCTAGTTTAAAAAAGTATGTTTCTATTTTTCGACGAACTTGTGGATTATTATTGATTAAATATGGTGTTTAACACTAATTTTTATCAAAATATTTTATTAATAATTATTTGTATTACCCACGCACAGGCAGTGCCTTTGTGGGTTCCCTTAACATAACTTTTTTAAAGATTTATGTGTCTCAATAATTCATATTAATTCAGTCGCTGTGACCAATAATCTCTTGTAAGTGAAGGAAGGACAAAAAAAACAAAAACTCGCGGTACATATATATATGCACGTGATTTGGTTAGCCCTATTTATGCATATATATTTTTTTATTTTGAAAATATGTATGCAACTTATGCGTAAAAAAAATATGCAAAAAATTAAAGGGAAAAAATATTTGTAAATACAATACGGATTAAAAATTAAAATCAAAAAATTAAAATCAATATTTCCAAATATGGAGACATTGTCTCTTACGCTGACGATACAGTCCTACTACTAAAAGCAAACACCTGGTCAGAACTAAATAACATGGCAAATACAGATATCAATGAACTAAAATTATGGTTTGATGAAAACCTGTTGACTTTAAATTCTAAAAAAACTTATTATTTACCATTTTTCATTAAAAAACAAGAAACACCTAAAGAAATAAACATAATTATCCACTCTGTGAAAAATACAGAAAACCACAAATGCAATATGTTATGCACAAACATAGAAAGCAAGACCGATATTAAGTACCTAGGCATAACAATAGACCAGCGTTTAAAATGGTCCCCACATATAAATATTCTGAACAACAGAATAAGGAAACTAACATATATATTTAGATGTTTAAGAGATATTTTAAACGAAAAATTACTTAGAACCACATACTTCGCTTTCTGTCAATCAATTATACAATACGGCATTATAGGCTGGGGCGGTACATATAAAAATCAAACTCAAACAATTTACATATCACAAAAACTAATAATAAAAACCATATTAAAAGAACCCTATTCATATTCGTCCGAACTTTTATTCAAACAATTTAAGGTCAGAAAATTAAGTGCATTATACTTCTACCATGCAACATTACAAATTTATAAAAACTATATTCAAAATAAAATTGCACCCTTTAAAAATAACAGAATTCTTAGACAAACGTCAATACTTCCTACTCCTAAATGTAAAAAAACAATAGGACCATAGACATATGAATATTCCCTATGTCTGTGAATAGGACAGTTCAACCATGAATATCTCGGAGTTAAATTTTTTAACTCATTCCCAGAAAAAATTAGAAACATGAATGCAAATATAAACGAATTCAAAAGCCACCTTAAAAAGTATTCCGAACAGTTGAACTGAATCGTACCAAATATAAACCAATATAACAACACCCCCATACACACAAGCCCTGCTTATTTATGGGGGTACATCAAATACTTATATTATGTAATTAATAACCGTACTATATTTTGTAATTATATTATGTAATTGTTATATTATGTAATTCGTGTATCTTTTTTTACTAATAAAAAAATAAATAAATAAAAAAAATAAAAAATATGTGTTTTTTTTTATTGCAACTAATAATCTTAAAGGAAAAAAGTTAATAGTAATTATCAACAAAAAAAATATTTTGCCATTCCTACTTTCTAAATACGTAGAAATATAAATTACAAACGACTGTTTGACAAAATTGATGTTTGCTTCATCTTTCATAGTACCTGCTTCTAGTGAAGTTTTGAATTTTAATAATTAAAAAACTGGCACTATTGATGTGGTAGTAGCCAAAAAGGTTTTTTTTCGGTATTTTTTATGAAGATTTTCAGGAAATCGATGCAGTACACTGCCAAACTGAAATTTTCTGTAAATCTTCATACAAAAAACAGATTTTCGAAAAAAAAAAATCTTTTTCTATGTTTTTAAAACGAAGCACTCTATAACAATCAAAAGTCACGAGCCAGCACTGCCTGCTTATACCGAAAAAATAATAATTAAAATTATAAATTAAAAATTCAAAATATAAAACCTACTCTTGATACGTACATACAAAAAATGCATTCAAACCTATACAAAAAATTTTATAGGGAATCAGAAAACAAAAAGTTAATTCTTTATACTGGATGTCCAAAAAAATTGTGTTAACCGGAAGTACAGGGGTAGAGTAGCCCTTAGGGCTACCCAATTAACCCGCGTGTGTGTGCAAGTTTTTTTTTAGTTTTCGTGTAATGGTTTTTTTTCGATTTTTTTGTGAAACCCTTACTTACAAGAGATCATTGGTCACAGACAGAAATAATATAAATTATTGAGATATATGCTTCATTTTTTTCTAATTAGGTGTATGTCTTGTAGGATCAACAATGAGTGTGGGCAGATCTGATAACACTGTGCCATAAAAAATGTTGAATCCCAAAGTTAGTTGAATTTGTAAACATTTTAAATTTACAAAGACGACATAAAGAAACCACAAAAAAAGTCCGCTCAAACTATTTTTTAAAACTCTTGACAGTCCAGGATGCCAAACAAAATGTCTATAACCAATTGGGTCTTCCACGACCCCATTCATTTTTCTGTCTTATGGGCTTTTAAACTATAGAAATTCCAATTACTAAGTCAATTATTAATGGTAATTTTAAAATACTAAAATGATATGTCAAGTACCTATTTAGCTAATATAAGGAGGATAGTAATTTTGAGTACTACTTACTCACCCACTTGGCTGCGGGATAGTTAAAACTAGATATTATCATCTTTTAACCTGTAAATTTTATTGAGCTGTCTCTACGGCATCATAAAAAACCTGTTTAAAATGGTTAGCAAAATAAAACTAAATAATCATAACCATTAATTGTTTATTATTGAATCAAAAAGAAATTTTCAAAATGTCAAACTTCTTGCTCAATACAAACTCTACATCTTTTTTAAAGGTTTTTTTTCAGATGCAGGAACGCCACTCTGATGGTTTTTATTGTATATTTTGCTTGTCTCAATTTTTTTCGTAATTCCACTAAGTTTCTAATTTCTTTGGCGTTTTAATAACTTCGGGTTGTAATAACTCAACTGTTTGTAATAACCCCAGACAAAGAAACCCTACCATATTAATATTATTGTGTTTTGACGAACCTCAAAATATCCTTTATAAATAATACAACTATCATCATCGATCAATTGTACATCAATGCCTATCACTAGCATTAATGTTCTAAAATATTAATTATTATAGACACCTAAATAATGTTTCAATTACATCAACACTGACACAACCATAATGAAATCTTACAACATTTCAAATGTTAATGTGCACCAGGGTTTCAAAAGAAAATGTTTAAAATACCCAGAAGAGATGAAGAGATGTTTAAATACTCCCACAAAATCAGTACAAGGTCCTGTATCTCCAAAATTAAACAAAAAAATTATTGAAATTATCATTTATTTATTTTTGTTATCCAGTCATTTTCAGATTTTTTCTTTCATTCAGGCCTTGAAGATAAACTTTATTACACAATTGGTTAGAAAAAGTTAACGAAATAAATAAAGCCACAATATTTTCGACTGGAGTTTTATTATTATTTAATAGTTATTTCATAATGCCCCCCTCCCACTTTAATAATCCCTAGTCAAGCCCACAACCTTACTTCAAGTATTTTGCTCTGAGGCATAAAATGAATATATAGTGGTCCAAACAAGTACACATTGTTTTTTTTTTATTTAAAATAGATAACCACAAGGTAATAGCTACATAAAAATTAATAAAAAATATATTTCATATTTGTAGTAAGCATTTACTTTGTGGCTCGTCATAATTTACAATAAAAGATAAAAATTTGTTTTAGACCACTTTAATTTTAATTGTACTCTACCGGTTTCAGAAGCACCCTTCCTTCGTCAGGAGAATTTTAAAACTGACGAATATTCTCCTGACGAAGGAAGGTTGCTTCCGAAACCGGTAGAGTGCAATTAAAATTAAAGTGGTCTAAAACAAATTTGTAACTTTTATTGTTAAAATATATTTATTTTATGTACTTACTACACAATCATTATAAGTATTATTTTTGTACATAAATGCAACACAACGTAATTCACACATACTTTTGACTATATATCGAAATAGAAATCAGCTTTTATAATTTGTTATGTTTGCTTTGTGTTTCATTTTATCTTCATTGAAAGAAAATTTTATAGGATAAGCCTTTTATAAATGTACAATTACCTACGTCTTAGTATCGCTTCCATGTAAAAGTTCAGTTGAATGAAATAGATAAAAAAAAATTCGCCTCTCGGTGTCAGTCAACCCTAAAGGGTTCATCGCTGTTTTTTAGCTCTCGAAAAAATGAAGAAAAAATTACGATAGTGATTATTATTAGATAGGTATTATTGTTATATGTTTATGTTTAACGAATACATTTTGTACTATGTTTTAAAGTGTGCCATTTTTAATTTACCGCCAAAACGACATGTTCGTTTTAATTAGTGAATTCGGCGGCGTTGACGTCACTCCGGGTGACATTGGTGACAGTGGTCTTACCAGGGCGCTTTCCATTTCATAATGACGGTGTAGCCCGTTGGGACCGTTTTGGAATGTGCAATTTCGGATCGTTTTAGAAATCAATAACTTGAATGAAAATATTAAAATCACATATTTTTAGTACGATAATCATAATCAGAAAAATAATCTTTAAATCTTCCAAACTTTTTGACGGTATTTCTAGTTTGTGAAAATACCCTACTCGGCGGTATTAACGTCTCGCCAGGCTACGTTGGTGATGGTTGTCTTAACCTTTCCCTTACTGTGCTAAAAAAATCCACGCGTTCCGGTGCTGTATAGTCAATACACATCTCAAAATAAGCGATTGAATATCGGAAAAATATGAAAATTCATACCTAGTTGCTTATGTTTATTATATTTTATATCAAAAGTGATAATAATTGTAATTTAATTGCTGAAAACGTGAAAAAACTATCGGCAGATGGTAAAAAACGTGCAAGGGGTCAAAATCTAAGGATGGTCCGCCTCCGACTGGTTGGCGGCTGGCACACACAGAGCTGTGCGGTCGTAGGTATCGATGGTCTAAATCAAAATACAACTGCGGACGTGTGGATTTCTCATCTTCCCGCGTAGCGAACTAAAGCGGGACATCAATAGCGTGTCATTTCCTCGGACACTCTTCGCGTAGCAGTATCACACGCTTAATTGTATTGGTGTATTTGTTTCCGATTTTAAACAAAAATCTCTTTTTTAAATTGAATTTGAAAATTATGTAAAACATTATTTTTTTAATTCAGTACATAAATGTTTAACGGAGGAATACCTAAAATCTGAAACCAGAATTGAGTACATTTATAGAGTTATTAAAGTTATTAGAAGTATTGTGAAGTAAATACACACCACAGATAAGGAAAGGTTAACAGACATTGGCATTTTCTATGTCATAATGACGTTGTAGCCAGTTGTAACCGTTTCGGAATTTGCGGATTGAGATCGTCTAATCAACGATTATGAAATAAAATATGAAAATGACTTATATTTAGTCAACCTTCTACACATTTTTAACGATATTAAAAGTTTGTGAAAATACTCCATTGAGGATTGTTGTGATGTAAAAGGAAAGAGTGAAAGGAGTAATTCACGCAGAAGGATGGGGAAATCTTTGCATGTTATTTTTTAAACTTGTGTTTTTGTTTTTGTATTGCGGTGTTATCGTCATTATCAAATATCAAACCCCACTGAAATAAAACATATTCCTATTCTCATTTAAACGCTCTCGTCCCAGCAAGATGAAAGCAAGTGTTACAGATGTTACTTGGATGCACGAATATAAATAAAGGTGAATCCTTCCCGCTCTCAGCGCAATCAGCCCCGAGCGCAGGCATTGAATAAAGTGCAGCCATGTGCGTACACTACAGATAATAATTGCCCCTCGAAACATGATCATAGGAGCACGATGTACCGCCAACGGCCGTATTGCGTCACAATAATAATACTGTTGCTTAGTGCATTGTACGCCAACTGCACGAATCATTCAAACGTGCTAAAACATGAGCTGTGCTGAGAGATACCCATTTCCCGAAAATCGGTGGCAGCTTAAAACAAATTCTTGTTTTCTGATGTATAAATTAACAAGTTTTGATAATAAAGTCCAATGTTACTGAAAACGAAAATTTTCTTTCGCTACTACATGAAAAAAAATGAAATCTTAATTTGTTTATTAGATAAAATAATTGCAATAAATGATGATAAGTAATGAATGTAAATTAGTTTCATTTTATTAAAAACTCCTTTTTTATGTATTCAATAACGTAATCATTCAATTTATAAAAACTGTTCGTTTATGTACAAGTTTTGCTGTGTAACTGGTAGTACGCGTGAAAGCTGTTTTGTCTTCTGAAGACATTATCAAACTGTGTTGAAGCCACTTTAAGGAAAATGTAAGTATTTATATTATGTCCATACACATATGAACTTTGAGAAAAACAAATTTTCGGTGAGGTGATCATTTTAAGGTGGAGTGATTCCAAGTGCAACATCAATTTGGTTAGTGGAGTCATTATAGCTCCTACTATAGGAACACAATTCACAGCGCAATTTTACAGAAAATATCCCCATAGAAGTTATTGTAGGTAATTTATTGTCATCCTTTATTCTTTACCCTTTAAATTTTACCCACTTATGTATGACTAAACGGGAAACCCCTAACTTTAACGGCCTTTAATAATTTCCGAAATTTTACTCAGAAATCAATAAAGGTATAAGTAAAAATAAAATAAATTCGTTTTTTTTATTTTAAGTACCTATAAAATCAGGGATAACATTATTGAACACATAAAAAATAAAAATAAAATCGTGTTTTGCAAATTAAACTTGATGACAGTAAATATGTTAATTTTAATTACAATAATATATTATGTTACTACTATGGTAATATTTTCTACAACATTGCGCTATGAGCAGTGTTCCTATACTAGGTACTATGATGACTCCACTAACCAAATTAATGCTGCACTTGAAAGCACTCCACCTTAAAATGATTTAAAACAATTTGCACTGAGTGACTGAGTGCAAGCGAAATAAACTTCTTCTTGACCGAGATTCGCCATATCCCTTCTAAGGGTCGTAAAGAAGTGGCATCGAATTTAAAATAAAGCCTCCAAGATGGGTTCAGGGCGCTTTTTAATGGCCACCCCGGATTTTATTCCACGTGAATTTTATTTTTGAAAAATACACCGTACTTTAGCATTTTATAAATATATTAAAGAGGCATAAGACGGGGGTTGGATCGATACCAACATTTTAATTAATTCCAACGAATTCGTAACTGCAATATCATTTTTAAATCGATAAATATCCACGAATGGAATTTTTTTATATTTAATAAAAACATTAGGTAAGGTACCATTAAAATATTTTATGAAAAACGGTCCGAAATTTTTTTCGCCAGATTTTATTTTTCTAAACGAAAAGTTGGAAACTTACCGAGAGATTCGGTAAGGAACATCTGAGAATTTAGTAATACGTTTATCGAAATATTTTTTTGGCTTGCAATGGAAAATTAGGTCCGTCCAATAAGCGTTGAGATTCTTACTTTATTTGCTAGGGCGAATTCGACCATAGGTCAGTCTAATTCGCCGGGGCCATGCGTCGCATATATTTGTATACGTCTTCTTCACTTAGGTCGTTAAGTACTTTCACTACACGCTTTTCACGTTAATTAGTATGTAGATATTTTGTGATTTTGTTCAGTTTCGAATAGCAAGTTGAAAGTTTGAACAAATATTTAAGTTTATCAATGTAAGTGGAATTAATCTCTAACTATAATCATATTTATATGGTTTACGAGCTCAGAGATCTTAGAGAGTTTAGATCTTAAGGGCTAGAAACTTTTTTATCTTCTTCTCCGATATCTCCTGCTTCTTCCCACTCTTTTCAGCTTCCACCCCGGCTTATACCCCGATTGGCTATTACCATGGCTTGTATGACCATGGTAAAAAAATGATACAGTTGAGACTCCTGTGCGGAATCCAACATTTTTTATTACCATTAAAATACATGTACACATTATATTACTCATAGATGTTACCCTTTTTTAAATTTATTTAAGAGTCATTGTTGCATTGTAGGAATAAATTCAACAATGGAATGTAAACAAAATAATGCGTTATTCAATAAGAGTGATTAAATATTAATGTCTGGTAATATAGAAACAATATTTTTATTGTTCTAATCTTTGCACAGAATGTAATGATCGAATTGGGAATTTTTTAATTTGAAATTCGATATTTCGCAATGATATTAACATGACGATACGCCCCTTGTTGTATAATAGATAACTAATTACACAGCTGCTTATGTTATGAAATATTCTAAACATCACGGTACCTTTATATACTAAACATCACATTTATTTTATTTACCAAATTTAACGTTCATTTTAAATACTAAACATCACGATAATTATAAGTTTTTAATATTGAATAATAATAGGTTAAGTGCATGAGAGATAACGCTGTTTTTGGAAAACGCTTATAAAAACAATGTCTTGGCGAGAAATCATAAATTTTATTGTAATTTTAATGAGGTTATTTTTTCTGATTAGTATTATTATAGGAGTAGTTTTACAACTGCCTGAAAAAACACAGTGCTTAGTTTGAAGGCGAAGAAGTCGTCAGTCACTTTCGGAGAAAAGTGACGTATTTAAAGGAAACTCCCCAGAGACTCGTAAAGATAGAAAACGGAAACGATAAAAACAACATCGAAAGAAGAGAGCAGATTTTTAACGCCTCAGGCCTCTGGCATATTTACCGTTATATC
Source organism: Hesperophylax magnus (assembly GCA_026573805.1). Lineage (NCBI taxonomy): Eukaryota > Metazoa > Arthropoda > Insecta > Trichoptera > Limnephilidae > Hesperophylax > Hesperophylax magnus. Next base: position 25,662,873 of record JAIUSX010000014.1, on the reverse strand, counting down.
TCTTACGTACGCATCAAAAAATCCAAATAAATCTAATAAATTTATCTCCACGTATCCAAAATAAAAAACAAGTATTTTTTTTAATTTTGGTGAAATATGTCTTTAAATTTTATTATTAAATATGAACATAAAACTTCGAAGTGTTAATATTTTAAAAATGAAACGTAAAAAGTTTCCTAAATAGCTCACCGTGCGCATTTCGTCTAAGCAGGCATATTTATTATACAAATTATTGCCACAAAATTTTCGTCGTTTCATCTTAAAATTAACATATTTTTTCTCAAATTGCGGTCGGAACCTTTGGTCTCGTGGTGGTAAACATTTTAATTATTTGGTGATTAACTTCTAGATTTAAATTTAAAGCGTGTTGTTTTCTCTTTCCGATACCATTTATTTTATATTTCTCACCATAAAAGTAAGGGAGATACAATGATTTTTTTATGAGACTATAATGAGCTATTCCAAAAAACGATCAACAATACAGAATGCAAAACAATTGGTTGGCATCATCGAAAATTGTTCTAATGGCCTGACACATTGACTCCACATAAACTAACAATAGGATATTTCTAAAATCTTAGTGGTGTCATAATGATTCGCTATTGCTAATGTCTTTCTCTGGTTTCTCTAACTTCTTCCACCATTCGCCACTGTATACCACTATGTTACTGTTAAAAAACTACATTTGTTCGAGAAACGAACAAGGGTTGAGATAGCCGTATTTTGAAGGGCTATTCCACACAGATAAAGCATGGATAACGCCTATGGCTTATGACAGGCGAATGCGAGAACACAATTTGTAAGGTTAATTCACAGTCAGCTTACCGGGTGGCGCACGAAATCTGCATCTCGAGACTCATCTGTCAGCACTGGAACGGTGATCGTTGTACGGTAGCACTTGTTATGTTGAATTGGATTGCGATAAAATACGTTTAAGGGATTATTCCGATAAATAACCGGCGATAGTAAACACATTGGTTTTACAAGACGAACGTTTCAAATGCGATAGTACCTACGGCTCACGGCACTCAGTGATTATAGCTGACGTGTGTTATTCCAAACCGTACAGTTCAAAAATCTGACCGTACTATTGGTCAGCACACGGCCTGTCAAAAGCAAATCAGCGTGACGGAACAACATTACATCGATTTTAATTCGACTTCGGATTTCATTCTGGTGCACAGATATTGCGTTAAGTATTACTCGAGCGTCCCGGACTTCTACAATTTTAACCACTATTTAAACGCTTGTTTCACTAATTAGAACAAACGTTAAAATTTTCAGCGCTATTTGTCCACTAGTCCACCTTTTCAGCGATATCTGTCCACTCGTCCACCTTTTCGAGTTTTAGCAGTTCGAGCAAACGTACGCAGGCTGATTTTTTTATGTATTAGGAAGAGGGTAGGTACAAAATTATAATATGTAATTGAAATTACTTTACATACCTACCTGATAATACTAACAATTGCTTGCTTTACTAAACATATGTAGAAGCGAAAGATGTGTTTAGAAGGATTCCATGATAACTCAACACAGTGACAATTCAACACACTTTTAAAAAGTGATATAAAGTCATTAGAAACAATGAAAAATTTTTTTTTTAACCTAACCTAACCTTAACTACTTAACCCAGTTAATAAAGTTTTTTTTCATCACTTTCCGTAACTTTATATAACTTTTTAAAGATGTGATGAATTATCATTGTGATGATTTATCCGGTCACCGTTTAGAAGAACAGTCAGCACCACGATAATTAGTAAATGTTAATCATTAGGTTAAATATACATGAACATTTTAATTTTATATACGAACATAGATAAATACATTTATTAACTTCATCGACTGCCCCGTGTCCCTTTTAAATCTACTCGTCTCCACTATCTTTTCCACTGTGAACTTAATACCAACTGTTTAATAGGGTGGAGCGGTCCAGTATAAAGATTTTTTTCGCAATATCTAATTCATCATTCGCGGGATTGATGCTCTGTTATGTACTTATTTCAAATAAAAAATATTTATGAATATTTAGTATTTCCGCAACCAGTTTGAATTTTGATAATCATATTCAAAACACAAATGATAATAGATTGAGTCCGAAAGTAAATTAACTGAAGCTTTTCCTTCGTGTAGTTTAAACTTTAGACTTAAAAACGTCAGAAAAATTAATTTTGTATGCATTTGGTTGAAATAACACCAAGTGAAGTAAAACTTAGAAAAAATACTGAACGTTTCTCCTATTCGTTCTTGAGTTCAACAGCTCGGCTATGGAACGATTTGCCGGTTTCTGTGTTTCCTTACTTCTACAATATGGGTATTGAAGAGCTGTTGACTTTCTCCCCAAAAAGATTCTCCACACAGCACTCCCAAAGATGGCATGGAGTTAATATGAAAAAAAAATGCTGCGGCGAAAGTCATCCCTTTTGTGGCCAGATATTCGGACAGACAGATATTCGAATCGAGCAGGAATTGCCATTGTTTCTAATGGTCCCATGCACACATTTAAAAAGTGATATATAGTCATTAAAAACGATGAAAAAAATAAATTAACCTAACCTACTTAATCCAGTTAATAAAGTTTTTGTTTCATCACTTTCCATGTCTTTATATAACTTTTTAAAGATGTGATGAATTATCATTTTGATGATTTATCCGGTCACCGTTTCTAATATACCTACTTAAAAATGTTGACTATATTTCACAGAGTGATGCGTCTCGCGTTGTGGACAGGAGTCACATTCGCCAAGCTCGAATAAAGAAAAAATTCAATAAAATACGAATACTAGTAAGCAGTTAATAATCGATTCCAATATTTTTTTATGTAATTAGATGAACGTAAGGATAGAAATTTAAACTTGGAGGATAAGCCGCGATAAATTATAATTGAAAAATACGTTTCAAAGAACCAGATAGCGACTACACGTAAAACATTTTATTAATTGCCGGAAAATGTGACAAGCTAGTTGCAAATGGATACGATGGAACTGCATTCAACACGGGGTACAAAAGTGGTGTCATTTGGCACCTTGAATCACATCTCAATCGGCTTTTACACTGAATTTTCTGTCAGCTGTACGCAAACGAGCTCATTTTGCAACATCTTGTTGGCTACATCGATAGAACCATGACGTTCACATTATCTTTAGATAAGTGTGAAGTATTTCCTTTCATGGAATTTAAAGCCATTCAAAGTATATTGCCAAGGGTTATAACGAGCAGGACTTAAGTACAGGTCAACTTTATCTACTTAAATTATGTGAAGCTATTGACTCTGGATTCTGAAAAGAAATCCTGATAAAATCGTGCATTCCAAGTGGCTCAATACAGCGAACCGGATTTCTTTGTAATAATCAAAACATAATATTATTTCTACATTAACGATATTTTTTTATTAATCTTTAACAGTTGACACACCTATGTGGCTCAGCATTAAGAGAACAGTGTGCGTTTTGGTGAGAGATATTTACATGAAACAGGAGTGTTTTAATGCTATTTTATATATAATATATAAAGGTTATTATGTGTCCAGTAATCCTGCGTCGTGGTTTTTAGGGCCTCATTAAAACATATTGTTAGCCATGTTAGCCGACAACTGAAAAAAATTATGTGGCGTCATTTACTATTTGTGGACTCATGAGAAGAGATAAGTTAACAAAAACTAAGTTAGAATCAAGAAAAAAACATGCCAATTTCGAACGCCAATATACAAAAGCTTTCACAGCAACTTTAGATAATTTAAGGTTTTTCAATGTGGTCAATATTATTACCGACAACTTGTTTTTCTCACTATTTTTTTTACTTCATCAGTTTATTGATGATCCGTAAAATAGAAGGTAAAACTCGAATATAATGAATGAATTTTTTTTTTACCTGGTTTCACCCAAGTTGGTTATTTAAAGGTGAAAAAAATATAATAAGCAGTAATTGTTGATTAAAGTACTAGTAAATATTGAATTATTTGGCGGGTTGGAAATAAGCCGACGTGGCTTAGTGGTTCAGAGCATCTGACCGGACATCAGAAGGCGCGGGTTTAATTCCCGTCGGTGGTATTTATTTTTACTCGGGAGATATCTTCAATTTGTATTGATATTACAGGCGACTAATTATTACTTATAATAATTTATGAATGAAATATTTCACATTCATGAGCAATAAATACTATAAAAATAAAACAGTGAAATTTAAAAAAGAGCTCTTTTAATACAGTTTTTACAGTCAATATATAGAACATCTTTCCCACCTATGGCATTCAAATTTACAAAAAAAAATTCAACTTCACTCACAACTAGCGCGATTTCACCGATTGCAAATAAATATTTTTGAAAAAAAAATATTTATCACTAAAAACATACAGGATTTTAAACATATGTACTATTTCAGTGTACATTAGATTTAAAAGAACAGTAATAAACAAAATTGTATAATGGCACAGTAATAAAGTACAATAACTGTAGCTGTACTAATGTTGGATGTAACCTTCCTCACCAGTAACTAGGCGAACCTGTATTGTGGGAGAATTTTTGTACAAAATGAATTCATACGATGTCTGTGGTTTACCAATACATATAGCAAATGAGTTCCTTATAAAACCATTTATTTACTAGTAAATAAACTTTATTCATCGTCCATAGTACAATAACTTTATACAAAAGACTAGATTTGGGTGAGTTCACTGGTTATTGCACAACCTTTGTTAAATATCCATTATTTAATGGCAATTATAAATTGATTCAAATGATTTATTTCGATGGCAGGTATAGTTTAGGAGCAAAATATTTGAAGTTTCTTTGTCCAAATGTATTTAATATTTTGGGCTTCAGTAGGTATTCTTTCGATTTATGTCGCATGTTTTGAATGTCTTCATAGTATTTAGTTGATTTGTTTTTAAAGGGGTGAGTTGAGAGAGAAAGAGAGTTTAGTTATTATTCATAACTTTCGATATTATTTTTTTATTTATTTCTAACAAAACACATTTGGCATAATACATATTTATATTTAGACAATATATATGAAGTCCCGCGAAGCTGCCACATGGCTGCTTGTCTGCAGGTTCTACCTCAATATAAATCCATTTACATTTATATATGTACAAAACCTTTCCATACAGCACAAAAGCATAAATAATTTGTAGTAAAACGGATATTTATTTCTTTGTTTTATTTGTAACACGATAAGTATTTATTGAACTTATATTTATTTTATGTACTGATACACATAACAGTTTTGCATTATATAAAATATGACAAGTATTATGTTTGTAAAAGCACTGCGTTCAATAAATAGAAGATAATTTTACCATTTGGTAGGAAATCAATTTGTTTCGAATCAAGCTAACGCAGTTACTTTTTTCTGTTCAGTTATTCATTATTTTCTTTTTATAGGCATTTATCGTCTTTAACTTAATATTCTAAAGTTTTTCAGTAGGTATGAAGTATTTTTTATGAATTGTTATATTATTATTTTTGCTTCTAGTAGATATTTATCACATTTAATTGTTCTGATGTTTTCCGGTAGGCGGTTGAAGTATTTTTGTCTTAGGTAATAATAGTACGTAAACTTATGTTTGCGCAAATGAGATTTTGCATATAATTAGACAAACATGTGATGAGAATATGTGTTTTATAGTGTGCGGTATCAGTTAACAAATGTAACACATTTTCTTCTATTATTTGAATTATGTGTTATTTTTTCCTTTTATTACATTAAATTACCCAATATGAGCAGAAGATAGGTAGATGCTCTCGAAATTGCCCTCAAGAAAGACCACTATTCAGATTTTAAAGGATACTAATGAACAACTATTTTGCCATAAAATTAATTCTCCAGTAGCCGGCCTTCGAAACCAAAATCGCTTCGAGTGTTGAAACATCTATTGTTACATGAACCCATTCAATAAACGTTTTGAAGTTGTAGACGGGCCTAAATTAGATTATCATTAAAATACGTGTTAAAATGGTTTACAAAAGGATATCATTTAAAGGTTTTAAAGACTGTTAAAGTGGCCTGCTTTATCATAATGCATTAATTATCATTTCATTAAACTTGCGGTTCAGCCGAAATTATCCATTTTGATAAATCGCTTGCTTTAGCCAATTTAATTATTTTAGTGTTTTTCATCAGAACGTAATTATTAATTTTATTGTTTGATGTGGAAAGGAAAATCAAATAATATTTTGGTTATTAAAATATTTAATGGAAAGCTGATTACTTTAAATCGCCTAAAATTTGTTTAAGCTTTCAAAATACCTAAAGGGTCTAGTATATTTAACTCGTGTGTGAATAATTGATATAGTTTTACCTAACAATATATTTGCTTTTTGCTCCAGATTCAGAGGCTACGCTTAAGAAATTGGTGAGCGCAAATTAATTGTGTGTTAATTGCATGCACCACTTCTCATAAAGTAAATATCATATATTATATGAACTTATATAAAAAATAATGTTTGTGACGTGTGGCGCAGAATTGATTTTATATGCAAATCTACAGTTTTATTCCGAGGTTGATGAAATTTCTCACACTTGATCTTCAAAATGAGAGGAAAGCTCTGTGTAAAACCTGGATAGAAAAACATTTTTTTTTATTATTTAGTAAAAGATTATACATTTATATACATTACCTATTTAAGAAATGTTTTGACTGCCCAACTAGGAGGATTCCCGTTTTCGGACAGTCAAATTATGATGAGTATTAACATTTTGATAAGTTGTTTGATAAGTATAGTATTAAAATAATAATGAAATAATAGGTATTTGTACTTTTAACTGGTGCCTAAGCCTACTAACATATTTTGTATAAATATGAATAACAAAGAGAAGAAATAAAATAAAATATCCAATTAAACATAAGATTAACTGCTGTTTGGTAGCATTCTAATTTAAAAGTATTAGGTAGGAACATATATACACATAATGATAAAGATTAGAACATAAAGGTATCTTTTACATGGTTTATTTTTTGTTGGAATTTTTGTTGTTGTTTTTGGTTTGTGTTTGATTTCATTTTTTGTGTAGTAAAAGTTCACTCTCCTTTCTACCTAATTGATGAAACCAATTAGTGGTCAATTTATGAAGAATAGCTGTGTTTTCCTTTTTCCAAGCATCAGGCATGAAGTTGTATAGTTTTGGACCTAGGATGTTTTAGTTGTGGGTGGTACAGTTGGATTTCTCCGTGAGTAGCGGGTATCGTGGGAATGGTTAATAGATGGGTAGAGGTGGCGTTGTTGATGGGTGTTTAAAATTATTTTTCTCATGTATAGTTGTCTAACATCCAGAACTTGGAATTCTTCAAATAGTGCATCGCTATGATATCTAAATGGTTTTTTGAGGATTACCCTTAATAGTGATTTTTGAGCTTTTGCTAATTTGTCCAAAACAGTTTTTGCACACCCACCCCAACCTAAGGATGCATAGTCTAGAAGTGACCCACACATAGCATCATAGATGAGTTTCAATTATTTTTTACGTAAGATATTTCTGATTGTCATAAACATGTACGTAAGCTTTCTAACCTTTGTGGCAACTAGATCTATGTGTCCGTCCCATCTAAGATATTTGTCTAATATAACACCAAGGTATTTTATACTGTCTACGCATTCCAATTTATAGTAATTACAGGTAGTGGAGTCAATGCATTTATGTATAATAATATTATATGCTTCCTCGGGTTGGCCCGCTTCTGTCGCACTGAATCGTATAAATTTAGTTTTTTTCCGAATTGACTGTCAACAGATTATAGTCTAACCAAAGTTTTAGGTGTTTTATTCCACTTTCTGCTTTGCAATGTACATCGTTCCATGTTTTTCCTTCAAATATTAAGACAGTATCAGCTGCAAATGTTATAATATGATTGGAAAAATTGTTTTTTTTTTTCAATTAAACAATAACTTTGTAAACATCACTTATAGGTAAATACTTAATGCCGACCGGGTTTCGCTACAACCGTAGCTTCATCAGGGCATTAAGTTTTTACCTATAAGTGATGTTTACAAAGTTATTGTTTAATTTTAAATTATAATGTCACATCACAAAGTAACCGCTTCATATGAAGAAAAATTGCTGTTACACAGATCATTGATATAAATACTGAACAAAATAGGTCCTAAGGTACTTCCTTGGGGTATACCAAATTCTACAAGGGCTGGATCGCTAACAGTATCATTAATTTCAACTTTTTGGTATCTGTTAGTTAAGTGACTATCCATCCATTTGTATAGCAGTCCCTGAATACCTATAGCCTTTAGTTTTTTTAGAAGTATTTTATGCGAGATGGTATCAAAAGCTTTGGCAAGATCTAAAAAGATAGCGATGGATTTATTACCCCGGTAAATATTATTGGAAATAATATCCGCCAGCTTAGCAATAGCATTTTCTGTTCCTAGACCTGGTCGAAAGCCGAACTGGTTATTAGATAAGATTTTATGTCTTTCAAGATAGATAGATTTTTTACGATTTTCTCGATAATTTTTGAGAATGAGTTGAGTAGAGATATTGGCCGATAATTATGTATATCCGATTTGTTTCCATTTTTATGAATCAATATAACAACTGATAAGTGGTTGATAGCTGTTAAGTGGTTTGGGAATGTGCCTGTCTTGAAACAAAGATTACAAACGTATGCAATGGGACTCGCTATAAGTGGTTTCAATACTTTCAGCAGATTTGAGGAAATTTTGTCTTGCCCACAGGCAATCGATGACTTCAGCTCATCTATCATTTTCATGACTTCATTAATCGTTGTTTGAATCTCGTCTGTTTTAAGATTAAGATCAGTTGTAGGTATGCTGGCTAGTTCAGATTCAGTTTTCTTACATTTTTCAAGGATTTTATTTGCGAGAGAGGCTCCTACTGAAGTGAAATATTGATTAGCAAAATTAGCCATCAATTTGGGGTTAGTAATACTTGTGTTTTTCATATCAAACGATTGTATGAAAGACGATTTGCTTTTTTTTTTGTTTTGGTAATTTTACAAAATATTTCCCAGAAACGTTTTGGAGTTATAGTGTTTTCGTATATATGTTGTTTGTAGAAATTTTCTTTAGTGGAAATAATTAGTTTTTTACATAAGTTTCTATATTTCTTATATTGTTCTTGAATTAGAATATTATCTGGTTATCTTTTAGCATTTTTATGTATTTGATTACGTCTGTGGATGGATTTGACTAGGCCAGGGGTGATTCATGGCATGAGTTTAAATTGTTTGTTCGGTATAACTTTGTTAGTAGTGTGATTAGATATGTAGTAATGTAATTTAGTGATAAATTGCTGCATTGCTTGCTCAGTGTCAGTCTGGTTTATTACGTTTTGCCACTTTTCTGTTGTCAGCTCCTCAATGAGTGCGTGATAATTTATTTTAGAAATATATTTATTTTTAGGAGGAGAGGAAGGTTTTTTCTTAGGCCAAGCGCTGTGGTATAATGATCTGAAATTGTTGTGTGTATAACAAATGAGTCTGTAAAATCAATGTTTTTAACGTTGATGTGATCCAAGCATGATTTACTTGCACCTTGTACTCGAGTGGGGGTATCAATTATCGGAGTAAAAGCGTTTTCAGTGAGAAAACATAAATAATCATCGGATTGGCGATGATTGTCAAGAATAGTATTAATATTCAAGTCTCCAATGATTATTTGGTGTTCTGGGTTTTCTGTGTTGTTAATGATAGAGTGGAGTGAATTTAAAAATGAATCGATGATGTGAAATGATGGTGATCTATAGATTGTAAAAATGCATAGGTTTTTGTTAAGCACAATTTTTAGACAATTTGCTTGTGTTAAAATGAGTTCATCGACTTGCGTCTGTATACCGTCCCTGACATAGATTACTATACCACTAGCTTTATTTATTATACTGGTTGTGTGGTACTCAGTATAATTCTGTATCTTTTTGGCAGTGAAGTATTTATTAATCCAGCACTCGGTTAGAACTAGCAAATCGAATGTGAAATTAAATTGGTCAAGAAATACGAGAAAGTCATCAATGTTGGTAATACTTCTAATGTTTTGGTGAATAATTTTCAGACCGTACGATTCCCAACAATATTTATTCATGTCTTCGGGATTATCAATCACATTTTTGTTACATGTGAGTATGCTTTCTTCGGGGATATCAAAAGATACTTTAATCATTTATATTTTCTTTTTTAAAGTTATTTAAGTATACCCACAATGATAAGATTTGGGAACGTACAGATGTGTGTGTGGTGTTTGAGTAAAATAATGTGTGTATGCTTGTATTAGTGAGTCATAGTGTGAGAAGAATATTTTCCGAGGTAATGTGGATAGCTCGTGATTCTGTTGTTTGGCGTACGTAGACCCGTCTCGCTTTTACCCATACGTAAGCTAGCTTTTTTTCCGTAGCCGTCTTCTTTGCCAGGTAAAGTAAGCGTTTATTTGTTGTTGTTGAGTGTTCTGATATATAGACTGGCGTACGTGGTCCGGAGAGGCCTATGGAGCTCGTTTTAAGTTTGTCTTCCTTTGTGGTGGCGTTCAAATTGGATCTTTTTACACAACTTAAGAATTCATCTCTTAAGTGAATGTCTTTGAACCGTACAATTATAGGTCGGATTTTTGTTGGGGTTGGCCTACCAGGAGCTCTAAAGATTCTCTCGATATCATTTTTAGTGGTGGTTGTGCGTATTTCTTGACTTATGTTGAAAAGAATGTTATGTAAATTATCTCCTTCAGCTTCCGGTATTCCTCTTATTTCGGCAACGAAATTTTTTTGTTGGCGTTCTTGATCGTCGAGTTTGAACTCGAGCATTGTTACTTTTGCTTCGAGTTCCATATTTTTCTTTTCGACGGAATCTATGATTTTCATTTTATGCATTACTTTTTTCAATTCTTCCTCAAATCCCTCCATTTTTGAGTTGAAAAAGGTCATTGAATTCTTGAATTCTTTGAATTCATCATATAAAACTGTCACTTTTGATTGGATGCTCTTGAACTCTTGGAGTTCCACCTTGATTTGGCGGAATTATATATATAAAGCCTATTTTATTTTTGTCCCTACACAAGGTATGCAAGCAGTGTTACAAAAGTGTACAAATGTGGACGAAAGGAACACGTAATAAGTTGCCATTTAATATACTTATGGTACACTAAATTAAAACCAAGGTGAAATACTTCACCGAAATTGTCCAGAAACTCTCGGAGACCTACAAAACGCTTGGTTGCAACATGAGCATCAATGAGCATTTTTTGCATAGCCATCTTTGCCGTCTTTCCAGAAAACCCTGGTGCAGTCGGTGATGAGCAAAGTGAACGATTCTACTAAGATTTGAAGGTCATTGAGGAATGGTAGCGGGGTAGATGGTATGGACATTTGATGGCTGACAGTGTTGGAGAATCACGAGAAATTATCAACATATTCAACAATCCAGGAGAAGCTATAATAGTAGATTTTTACCTTAATTGCTACCTAAATTTACTACCTGCATCCAATTTGACGTAAAGTAACTAAATATATGTTGCATTTGTATGAACAACATAACTTAAATAAATTTCACGTTCGGGTTGTTTAACACTATTTTAAATCGTATGCATAAGAAGGTATCCTGACTTTCGGAAAATCAGAGGTCATTTTTTTAATTCAGATGCAAAAGTTAGTCAGGAACAAGTTTCATATCTAACTCAACGAAAATGCCGTTCCCCTGTAAATATATGAAATGTAATGATTATATAATTTAATAGTTGAGATCTTAATAGTATTAAGGTTACTTTGACAAACTTTTGCAAAGGCAAAAAACCTAATTTGTTCCCTATGGCTGATTGCTCAGTGAATTATGTAATGTTACTAATATGTATGGATCTGGGGTGTGCCGAGCAATCGATCAGCTAAATTAAAAGGCAAATATTGTCCCAGTAAAACCACACTGGCCTCCGTTTTAATTGACTGAATAATCATGTTTGGCAAAAAATTATTGAGTTCAATATCTTTGAGTTCACGTTATTATCCGATACGTAACCAAATATTCATTTTAATCTACATAATTCGTTTATTCAAAAACAAAATTTCTAACTGATGCCAATAATCCACAATATTTTCTATTTTGTACGCTATTATCAGTGTAGGTAATATATAGGGCATAATTTATACATTTACTATCTAACTTTGTCTAATTACAACACATTATATATTCCACGAAGTAAATTCGAAGAGAAATGATACAATATAGGATTTAAAATAAAACTTAAAAATACATCTATGACGAAAATAGGTGACATAATACATAATATTGACCATGTTAAGTCAAGTCAGGTATAAGGATTTAATAGAGTTCACGACTTCTGCCACATCTATCCAAAATATTTGGATTACTTGCGCTATGACTGACAAACATAATGAAGACTTGCACCAAAAAGACCCTGTCTTGAGTTGACAAGTCTGGCCATTCTGAACGTTGGTGAATGCTATCCATAATTTGTGGAATGTTGATTGAAAAAAAGCAATTAATTATTTTTGAGTCTACGGGAAGGGATATTGAAAGGGATGAGTTCCAACAAACTAGGTGAGTCAATCATACAAATAATAAAATTGGAAAATGCAAATGAGATCATAGATTTTCCTACATTTTTCTAGAGAAGAATGGTTTAATTTTTCTTCAATTTCATAGTATGAATATTCGCCTTTTTCTAGCCATATACCGCCAAGCAATTCCCCTTAAATAGCAATACTTTACAGATTTTATATGATTGTAAACATCGTGGAATCAATGGAAACCAATTATCGCAAGTATATTTAAGATTAGAGCGAATCAAAGAACAGTAAAGAGTTTTTAGGGTAATTGTATTATTACGTAGATATACGTTGTATTGTGCAGTATAAATAGAACACAATTAAAAATGCAATTTTATGAATTAACACTCTGGTTGACGATCTTTTTACAAGAGTTTGACAGGAGAGGTTATCAAGGAAAAATATATATATTATTTTCTGAGATGATGAAAATGCTGTAATTTGCATATTTACGCAGCTATTTAGTGTATGCCTCTCAAGTCTGGAATTTCATATATTACGCACATTGAAAGGATTGAGAATGTACAACATCCTTTTCTAAGATATCTTGATTTTTGGGGCTATCATCCTATATGAGTCATCACGAGTCTTATGTGAGTCTGCGTTTTTCAGGATTTCGAGGCTGGAAAGTCATTCAGACAGAAATTCAGCAGACGTAATATTCTAAGAAAAAATAGCCATCTCTGTGATAGAATGCCCAGAATTACTTCAAAAAATCCAATTAGATAAAGGTACCCATCAGACAAACCAGACAAAACCTAAAATTAAACGTCCCTCACTGCAACACCAAATTAAAACAGAACACTTTCATTCACCGCGCTTCATGCATGTTTTACACTCCATCCAGTGAATTTGATTTATTTAATATAGCACCTCACTTTTTCAACTCAAAATCAATAAATAATATACACACAATCTATATTACTCAACCGGGATAAGATTCACCCCCTTTTTCTCCCTCTCACCATCCCAACCCCACAGGCTAGTGTAACTATTTCTTGTTTATCACAAAAAATTATGATACATCAGTGACAATTTTTTATTGATTTTAAATCTGGTTTTCTAAAAAAATTAACTTCCATGATTAGTAACCAATTTTTTTAATTGAATGAATTGCAAACCATCACTTTTTGAGAATTAAAACTTCTGAGTAATGCAGTGCATAAAAACCTATTAATAAGAATAATAATAATATTTGGCTAATTTATATTAGGCCGTTTTCATGAAAACTCACCTCAAGGGCGCTGTATTCAACATAGTAACTAACTTTTTTTCTTATGTGAGATAGGTTACAACATATATATGCGCGGATTTTCAAAATTAAATATGTTTGATAATTTCGATCATAAAGTACGGGCAGATTTAATTTTTTCCCCATCGCGGTGTTTCCCTTTATCGGTATTATCAAACTATCACGTGAAGTAATGTCACACCTGCTAAACTTGTCATTATTCTTCGAATACAGAGTTTGAATATTTCATATTCGTTTTACTTTTTACGAGTGAAAAGACTGAAAGATCCAAAAATATGTTAAAAATTGTTCGAAATTGTTTAACCTAACTAGCGCAGACTCTTGAAAAATCACGTAACAGCAATTGTATGATTCGTGTATAGAGTATAGAGTAATTGTATGATTCGTGTTTGCTAAAAGTTCTATAACTGAAGTCCTTAGCTGAAACAATCATAAAAACCGTATTTATATGTAAAGATTAACCCTGTAATTTAAACAAAAGAAATTCTAATTTCAAGGATTTCATTTAATGTTAAGGAGTGAAGTTAAAGTGAAGGAGTTAGCGCAACACGGCATAACACCCCAAAAACAAATAACAAAAAAAGATTTAATTTAATGTTGAAATAATTTAATATAATAATTTATTTTTTTTGGATTTATTTTTAAATAATGTAACATTTCAAATTATAACAGTATGCAAAAATATAAAATGTTTTTCTAAATTATTTTACTACTCCGTTGGCTACATTAGCTCTAGTTTATGGGAGGAGTATTTACATACAAAAAAAAATCCCTAAAAGGTTATCTATAATATTTAAATACTTATTAATTAACTACAAACTGAATTCAGCATAGAAATTAACATACTAAAATATTCAAATTAACTACAAATATAATTCCACATTCAAAATTTCAGAGAAAAAGTTTTAGAAAATAATAACATAAGCTATTTTTTTTAACGTTATATGGCAGCAGAAGTCGGGAAGCTAGAAGAAGACATGGCACGACCAAGTGAATCAGATACTTGAGTCGGGTCATGTCAAGAGTCAGAATAACAGAAGAGTATGTATGAGACGATGCATGAATGTGAATGAGGCAAGTAGTGTGCACCAAGACCGAGTAATTTGGCGGTACGTCCTCTCTACCGACTCCTGCGGCGAAACGGCGTGATGGTTTGTTAGTTATATTAAATGAAAAAATACACTTTGTAAAACACCACTTTTATTTTGAATTAATATTAACAGCCAACCAGGTTTCGCTTAGCTCAAGCTTCGTCAGCAGGGCTTATCATATCAACTATCAACAACAGTTAATATGATAAGCCCTGACGAAGCTTGAGCTAAGCGAAACCTGGTTGGCTGTTAATATTAATTCAAAATAAAAGTGGTGTTTTACAAAGTGTATTTTTTCATTTAATATATAATGTCACATCACAAAGTGTTTGCTTCCTTCGATAAAGTTTGTTAGTTAGTTTATTAAATATTAAGGATACAATATATGATTCTCCAATTTCAGGGAGTTTATTTGCTTTTGAAATTGTTCATTTTCCTAGGTTTTCTTTCCGTTTATTTTGACAATAATATTGTACTATCTCACACTTTGAAATACATAGTGCTGAGCCATGGTCGTTTTTATATTGGGATGGCAATAAAGCCATTATATTTTTAAAGCTACGTACTTAAGTAGGTACTAAAAAAAGAATTAATGAAATTAACAAAACATAAATCTGATAACAAACATTATACTATCGGTAGGTACTTTATCGATTTATCACTTACAATCAGTTCCAGTTTTGACAATGTAAACTTTGAGCTTATATCATGAACTGACAACTAAGCAGATAATCGTGGAACAGGCATTCGTTATAACTTTCAACTCAGCCACCAACCTGTCGTATGTCTATAATTTTTTCAGCTTTCTGTTTCAAGATGGTGGTCGTTTAAATCGTTTACTATCTTTTTTAATGTGAAATAGTCATCTGTATTTATACTTTCTTTTTCGCATTTTTTCTACTTATCTACCTGCTTGAAAAACATTCAAATAAATAATTATTGTCATTGAGTTATCATTCTCTAAATAAATAAATTGTATACATCCTCCTATTTTTAAATTACGTAAATTGGTTTTAAATTAAGTAGATAGGTATTTAAGTGCCTAGTAACAAACCTCATGATATCAGAGGAAATTTAAGTTTCGATTTATTAACTAAGGGTAAATCAGAAACACATTTTTATTAGATGCGAGGTCTAATAACTGTTTAGAGAAATTCTAGATAAGAGTTTACTAACTGTTCAAAGAACTTTGAAGAAAGTTAAGAGGTCTACTAACTGTATACTCTAGTAAAGAGTTTTTAAACATATTTTCACCAAATTTCATACTCATACCCTGTTAGATGTCTTAAAATAAATCAACAAGCGCAAATAATTTAAGCCGTGCGGCGAAGTACCTATGCCGAGAACTTTGCATAAGTTCTCACAATATTTGATACCTACAGCCATTTGCAAAGCCTTCAAACAATGGAAGAATATTCCACCTTAATAAACGAGTACGATGCTCATACCTCCACGCAAATTCCCCTCTGAGAACCTTGAATGAAATGAAAATTACCCACAAGTAATCTCGCCTTTGCCTTCTAAACCTCCTCAAAGAAGGGTTCATAATTTATTTAAGAAGTAAAATCCGTAATTATACATTATTTCCTTCGCTATTTGAACAATGACTTGCCTTACTCTCTACAACGGATTTCCACTTTCCCATAAAAAACCCAATTCATCTTTTTACGCACGTAAAACACAACTACACTGTTAACGAGATTAATTTTCTATAGTCATTAATAAAGGTGGTTTCTGTTTATCAATCCATGGCATCTGCATCATGGTTTTAGCAAGAGTTTACCTCCTCAAAGGAAAGAATTATTAATTTGACATCAAAAAGTACATATTTTTAATATGAAAAACGAGAGCGTGGCAAAATGATGCTGTGCAGACCTATTGGTAGAAATATCTACACAGTTTCCGAAAGATAATATTAACACTTAATTTTAAGACTATGTATTTCGGGTACAATTATCACTGAAACACAATTCGAAAGCTTCTAATCGAAAACTAATGCCTTCCATGTAGTTTTACGTTTTTGATTGACGAACCGGTGTATGCAATCTGTTGGCTTTGGTTGTTATTAGGGTTTATACCGTCTTTAGACAATAATAAGATAGAACATTTTAGAAATATATTTTATATTTGCACAGCGCCCTTTGGGTGATTTTTCACAAAAAATCGGTCCTATACAAATCATCCAAATGTAATTTTTATTTTGGTTAAAAGATTTGTTTTTGCGCATCTATAGTTGAATATCGGACTTTTTTTTATTTTTTTTTGTTAATCTATCTCTTAGTTATGATTAAAATCATATTTCGAATTCCTCAGAAGTAAATTTTCACCTAAGAAATGGAAGAGAGCCGTTTTTTGGCTAATTTTTACATTTGAAATAATTTTATAAATGTTTTTCAATAATTATCGACTATGCATCCTCCATAAACGGGCGACATTACTCATGCTGTTGGACACCAAAGGCAATATATACGATTTTGGTATTGTTGTACTTTTTTCCCAAAAAGATTAAAAAAAAACACAAATCCATTAATTTGATAGATTGATTTCGTCATCGGGTGTAAATTGTAGCGTTGAAACTGACCGTAAGGTCTGCAATATATCTTTTTGCTTTTGACGGAAGTGTGCGCATACAAAAACAGTTGCTTTGTGGCTTTCTGGGCCAC
The DNA here is from genome assembly GCA_026573805.1 of Hesperophylax magnus. Classification (NCBI taxonomy): domain Eukaryota; kingdom Metazoa; phylum Arthropoda; class Insecta; order Trichoptera; family Limnephilidae; genus Hesperophylax; species Hesperophylax magnus. The sequence continues at coordinate 25,645,357 of JAIUSX010000014.1, read as the reverse complement.
TTGAATTGCTTTTCTATTCTATTTCATCCAAAGGAATAGAAATATTTTAATTAAAATGTGAAAGATCACACGAAACCAGTAAGAAGCGGTTTTATATGACTAATGACAGAAATTCTAGAAGAGTCTAGTCTTTTCACGAATAATGTAGGTTGGGAACACAATCTTTCAAACAGGTATTTTTATTCACATTTTCTCTTCAATTGATAAATTGTATTGCACCTAACCATTTATCATTACTAACTAATTATATGGTTATTAAACATCACTAAATGGTTCCTATTAAATTTATGAAAGCGCATAAAAATGGATTTTTTCAAAGGAAGCGATACGAAACATTTATTGGCGATGTTCTTTAGGATTCTTTTCATGAAAACATTTTCTGTTGACACAATTTTCGATTTCAAAGCAAATTTCAAAGGAATGACAAATTGAAGCGTATTTTAGTAAATCGTTTTTATAAAGATTCTATAGCATGTTTTAAAACCTCTTGTGCGTGAGAAAATGTGTTTTTATGTTAATATGTATAAATAAGAGGTATAGATAATATTACTGAAAAACCCAACATAAGGTAGAATCATCAAAAATGATCATTTTATCTTACTTTTTTGTCATTAACAACCAGTAAGATTCTATTACATCTCATGAATCTTTATTACAAATGTATTTCTTAAGAATCTCTCTTCCAACTTTCTCACAATACGTATTTTATATATTATGTTTCCAACGAGAGAAAAAAAAATATTACTTGCATATTTTCTAAGATACAATAATTTATCATTTACTGACACCAGAATAGAAATAATTTTCCGAGTTGCCGATTAAAATGTCGGCTTAAAATGATTTATTATAATATTGAAAGAGAAGTTTTCAAGAAATGTAAAAATATCATTAAAACCTTCGAAATGATATCACCGCTGTTATCACAATGGATTAAAATATACATATATATCGGAAAATATATTCAGATTTTTTATTTAATTCATCATTACTATCTAAAACTAGGTTTAAAGTGGGTACTTTTATCGGTGAATGTATTTTTTTTTATTGCCAATTTTTCGTTATTGTTGTTCCTTTATATATATATTTTATTTGGAGAGTGATGAAAATTCAAATTATTGAAGATAATATTAATAAACGAACATTTGAAACAGTCGCATCTGGGAATTTTCTTATTTTTCTCTTTCAAATTTTTAATTTAAAAATCGCTAATAATTAAATCTTATTGTCGCTTGAGAATATTTTTTTTAATGTAGATTAATTGTTATTTCTCTGGCCGCCTGCAAAATTATCCGTGTCAAGCTTTAAATCAAAATACTTCTGGACATTCCGAAAAACTAGCTATTTTTTTTACTTTGAAAGATTTGTATTATTATTTGGTAGACATTTTTCGTTCATTATCTAGATTTTCACATTTTCGGTAAATTTCTACGTTAATTTATTCAGAATTACACATTCACACAATATTTATTAAGAAAAATATTCATCTTGTGAATCATCCTCATTAATTAGTTAAAATAAAATAAGGCGAATTTTGAATATATAACATTATGGAATGGCGTTTTGTAACCACAGACTACAAGAAATGAAGAAATACAAATAATACAAATCGGAAAACGTCTCAATGCGAAGAATAACTGTTTATATACGACATGTATTATTTTGTATGTTGTCTCAGATTACTCCGAAATCACCTTTCTGATAAATTCAAATGAAATAAATTTTCAACTCAGCATGGATAGCATTTATTTTTTTGTTTAACAAAACGGAAATATCATCTGGTCAATGCTGCTTGGTGCTTAAGATATATTGGCGTATATCTTATCTAACCCTCATATCAAAACGTTTGAGTGAAGGATGATATCTTATTCGTACCAACACGACAAGATTACACGTGAAAGGCAATAACATTGTTTGTGTATTTAATTTATTTACTATTGGGCTGATGACGAAATGTATAATCGAGCGATTAAATTTTTTTTGCATAAAAAGTCGATTAGTCTCAATCTCATCTACTCTTACAAATTATTTGCTAAAATAATATAAGAAATACATATGTCATTTGCCTTATGAAAAGAAGATTTTTTATTATTTAGAATCATGTCAATTGTTTAAATAGTTACTGGAAATATAAATACGTAATGTAGAACTTAATACAGTGGGAGGTAATAAAATGTTGTCAAGGAAACGAGCAAAGGTTAGCAGTCTAAAATGGAGTTCTGATTTCAACTCTGATAATGACGGCCCTAGAAAAATTCACCGACCGCAATTTGACGACCATTTATTGACCAACCACAATTCACCGACCATAAGTCAATGACCATAACCGACCACAATTCTCCTACCACAATTCACCTACCAAAATTCACCGATCACAAGTCACTGCCCGCAACGGACCATAATTCAACAACCGTTAAGTTGACGTGTTCGAATTATCTCAGTGGTCAGAGCACTACCCTGACAAGAAAGAAGTCCTGGCTTCAATTCCTAGACGCAACTGAATCTTTTTCTGTTTCACATATTTCGTTTATGAATTTATATTGTATTTTATGATTACATATTACAATTTGAGGCATTCCTCATTGTTACTCCACTTTAAAAATAATTTATCATTAAATTGTTTGTTAATAATATTAAACAACTGAATTTGGGTACCGCTGCTCGGGGAACAATTTATTGGATAATCAACATCTCTGCCTTGAGTCACTCCAAGTGGTTCGCTACGTTTGGTGATTTAGCAGGGGTGCCTGAGTTCATTTGGTGATGTGTGTTCAGTATGCGCCTGCCCACCAGATGCGTATCGAGAGAAGTTGGTTTGGGGAGACCCTTTGACCTCCCCAACTGGTTTCTCGACCCATCGCCTTGCGCCGTGGTAGGAGGGATATATTCATATATCCGTCACTCCTGAACATACTGATCCCTAGATTCCTACACAACCCTCATATATTTTACCTTCCCAGAACTTCCTCTCCTTACTTTACTTAAATAAGTCTCTCCACGCAGCATCCCAAAAGGTGACATAGGCCCTGAGAAAACGTATTTTCCTCATGGCCTCCTATGTGAGGTTAAAAAAATATAATAATTAAATTTTTCCCAGTATCTTCAGAAACCTTTTAATTTTCTATGATATTGTGTTTTCTGTTTCAGGAATGGAGAAACACGAAGAAAGAAGCAAAATTCCAGAAAGTTTGATTCAATTAATTAATATCTCGCGTCGTCCTCGTGAAGTTTGAAGATAATTATTATTATTGTAGAAAGAAAAGTTGGTTTAAGTTACTCGTTATCAGTGTTAAACGAAATCATTTTCGAAAATTCAACGAATTTCAATTTATTTATGTTTTAAAAATGTGTTTTAATAATAAGTTATTTTGTTGATTTAAAATCAAATCGTGTTTTCAAAACAAATATGATTTTTCACAAAAACAAGTGTGTCGACGTAACGTAAATAAAATCAAAAAATCACCATGGATTTCGACGCATTAGGTTGGTTGGACGGATTACCGAGAGATTCGAATTCCAGTTCTCCCATCCTTTTTGACTTTGCTTCGCTCTTCAACCACACTCCGCTGCTTCTTGACGATCTGTCCGCCAACTTCTCTGCGAACAGTAGCAACGGGGAAGTGCCGAGCTTCATACTTCCCTGGTGGCGCCAGTTGATATGGAGCGTGTTATTTGCAGGGATGGTGGTGGTGGCTACTGGGGGGAACCTGATTGTGGTCTGGATAGTGCTGGCTCACAAGAGGATGAGGACTGTCACCAATTATTTCCTAGGTGAGTTCACAACGTGCTTATATTTATAACTGTACACTTCGTGTAATGCAAATCTACTTGGTTCGCTACTTCAAATGGCTCTTCAATGAGATTATAGAGACAAAATATAGAAACATATAATCAACAGTCGCAATTGGGGCTCGAACTCGAATCCTCTAATCTTCCCGGTGACAAGTCGTCGCCTTAATTGTCCAAACGAACAGCTAGCAATTTTTTCAGGAGAGGAGGTTTTCTCTCTTTATTTCAAGAAAAAATTATAAAAAGGTGTTTAAAATGAAGCAATTTTTGTAAAGGTAAAGATTACATCAGCTTAAGTAAATCTTAGTGCAGTGAATAATTATCGTTTTTGATACTTTATTTTCAGTTTTAAAACGGAGATTTAAAAATTTTCTAATTGATCGGTTGGACAATTAAGCAATGAGGCGACGAAGTGCCTATAGTAATTTATTGAGCTATCGAGATCTAATTACATTTCTAACTTTTCCCGATAGAACTACATGGACTATAGATTACAACATTTAGGTTACTGAGCTATTGAGACTTAATTACATTTCTCACTTGTCCCAGTATGACTAAATAGACTAGATTAGATAATTTAGGTTATTGAGCTAATGAGACCTAATTAAATTTCGTAATTGTCCCTGTGAGACTATAAGAACTATAGATTATAACATTTAAGTTACTGAGCTATTAAGTCCTAATTACATTTCTTACTTGTCCCGGTAGGACTACATAGACTCTAGACTACAGAATTTAAGATCAAGTCACAGTTGCGACCAAAGATATTATTTGGTTGCGACCATTACGTTTTTATTCCTGCTGATTTGTATATTTCACATTTCATTGAGAGTTGTTGATATTATCTCATTTATTGATAAATATTTTACTTTACAATGAGGTTTATGAGCGTCAAGAAGTTAATACCAATATATTGAAAATTCTTAATAAAGATCCATTGATTAACAGAATCAATTTAAAAATAAAATTCGTTAAAATAATGTTGAAAGAATAATCAAATAAATATTTAACTTTAATAACCTTTATAGAAAACTGCTTCCCGTGAGCCGTTTTTTCGAGATTTGTAGATCTTCGGCATCAATCATTTATTTTCAAACAGTGCAATTCGTAAATTTGCAAGTTTGTTGGTTCAATCAATTCTTCATGTTCCAGCCTACTTGTCGTCTAAAATGAATTATCAGGGATATGTTGTATTGTTAATTTTTGAAACTGGCAAAACATGTTTTAGATTTAAAAGAAAAAAAACATTTTTATTGGTCAAACACTTCTTTGCTCAATAACGAGGAGCGTTTTCACAAAACTAAATATCTACAAAATCATTTTTCGTGCGACAGTTTTAAATTGAATAAAACAAAAACATAACTCATTAATGAAAAGCCAACTGTATTTAAAAAGAAGTAAAAAAGAAAGAATTTTGACAAAAGAGAAATCTACGTATTGAAAAACAAGTTTTGACAAAGCGAAATATCAATACGTTTTTCTTCCACAATTAAAAGATAGTTTTTAATAAAAACGTAAAAAAATATGTTTCAAAGTAGCTAATTATTCCAATTTTTTTCAATAAAAATTCTTATATAAAAATTAATAAATATAATACCTACCGTTCATACGCTCATACAAAAATTCATTCCTGAGTAATACCTAAACATTTTTTTGTTTAGGAATAAGCAATAATTTTTTTTTTTATATATAACTGGGGGCCTTTTTAGATACATTGGAATAAAACAATGGTGTTGTTTTTTTTTTATTAGAGAGTTTTTTTGAAATAGGTACACAGATGTTTCACTTTGTGAAAACTTATCATTTTCTATAATAGTGTGCCAACTGCCACACGCAACGTTGTGTCCGCCACGCTGTTCGCGATGCTAGCGGTACGTTATTGTTACCACGCGTGTAGGTAGTGCAGTGAGTGAAGTGCATACCAAATTAAGTGGGCCTCCAACTACAAACTATTCCGCTATTTAAGAGGCCGAAGATAAATATAATAATGCCTGCTCCATTCATTCCCCGGCGGGATTGATTAGGTTCACATGGCGAAGCCTGATGCCCTAGAATGGCTCGCAGATCTAGATGTCCCCCTCTGACCTCCCCCCCCTTACGAAAGAAGAAGAAGATTTTCTATTAAACATAAGGCAGGTAAATTTACCGTTTTTTGAAAATCTAAATTGACGATTTCGTAGCTACGTATATAAAGAATAAGAATCAAAAAAAGAAGAAAAAACCTATTGTTCAGATACTTCTCTTTGTGAAAACGGTATTCGATTAACGGGGCAACTAAAACTAAATTGGAACTGGTTGGCAACTGCCGGTTGCAAACTTGTTGGCAATCGAGCTTCTCTCGCGGTGCAACTCAGGTTTACAATTTCACTAATTATCTAAGCTTGTTTAACCATAGAATGAAGAAGAACACTTCAGCTGTCATCTGTCACTATCACAATGCGTTAAAAAATGTCTGCAAAATAAAGTAAAGATGAAGCCGCCATTATTTTTCTTTCTTTTCTTGCATAATCAGAAGCCTGTAATCGTAAATACACGAGAGTTTTTTAACCTCCTGAACAAATTTCATGTTTTCTTGAATGAAAAAATTGCAAATTTCTTGAAAACTGACATATCTATGGGCAACTGATATGCGCAGGCGATTTGCGAGTGATTGGTTTCGTCGCCGTTGAAAACTAGTTGCGCCGTGTGCGGACCTCCATAGAAATACACAGAATAGCAACTTGAACTGGTTATTTTTCTGTTGCCCGGTGAGGGCATGGACTTACTATTTTTGTGCTTCAATATGGTAGTTATAAAATTCGTATAGTTCAATGACATTACAACACATTTAGACTGGCTTATGGTCTCACAAACTTAAGATAAAATCTGGAGTGTAAGAAACACAATTATGTTTCTAGTAAATTGTCAATTCAAATGTTTTTATGACAAAGATATAAATTTAAAGAATATGTGCGTAAGAACAAAATATACTATGGCGGGCGGCGTTTTCGTATTTGCGTCGAATACTAAATTCTACATTACGGGAGTAACTGAGATAACAATACAAGCTTATACTATAATACAAACACGGAAAACTGTATGAGACGACCTACTGCTATTAGGTTGTCCTGCTCATACTTATGTGTTGCTACGTTCGTTATCTCACTCTCTCTAATAGCGCTGAAAATTTTCGCGAAACAATCGAAATACTTGGTTTTTTTGTATTAATAAATTAATTTTAGGGCATTTTAAAACTTGTTTAATGCAATTTACTTGGAGGTATCACACGTCCTTACACGATGCGTGACAATTTAGTACTAAAACTACGAAAATCTCCGAATACGTACTTTTTCCTTGCCACTTTTAGATTTCTATAGTGTGCCTGTTTTGGTATAAGCATATGCAATTAACTTGCCTGCTTTGAAATTGAGCATCACCCGCCCACAACTTAACGCTATAATTGTGAAATAGGTTGCTTCTCGTAGTATACAGTTCATGCATTACCGTCCATTTAAACTGGGGCTGCAGGAAACCGATTCTAAAAATAATGTATTGTAAAAGTTCTGCTCATGCATTTCAAGCTTGCTAATTTACCAATTATACAACTTTCGGGAACCTTTAAAATACCTGATAGTTACCTATTTTCAGTAGTTCATATAATGAAGGAAACAAGATTTCAAAACTAGGCTAGAAATAGTGCCACACGTACCGTCGGTCCTACGGATGGTCCTCGTACGTAGCGCGTGGTGTGGCACATTTTCTAGCCTCAATCTTCAAATAGTGCCACACGTACCGTCGGTCCTACGGATGGTCCTCGTACGTAGCGCGTGGTGTGGCACATTTTCTAGCCTCAATCTTCAAATAGTGCCACACGTACCGTCGGTCCTACGGATGGTCCTCGTACGTAGCGCGTGGTGTGGCCCATTTTCTAGCCTCAATCTTCAAATAGTGCCACACGTACCGTCGGTCCTACGGATGGTCCTCGTACGTAGCGCGTGGTGTGGCACATTTTCTAGCCTCAATCTTCAAATAGTGCCACACGTACCGTCGGTCCTACGGATGGTCCTCGTACGTAGCGCGTGGTGTGGCACATTTTCTAGCCTCAATCTTCAAAAATTAAAATATATCCTAAAATATATAAATAAATTAAGGAAAATTCAAATAATTCCTCAGCAGAGCTTTAAAACACAAGAATAAGTCGGAGAAGCGACCCGACGCACAAAGCCCATAGCACAAAGCCCAAATCTCAAAGCTCAATTCTCAAAGCTCGGAGATCAAACAGAGACTCAAGTCCCAATTAACGAAGCTCATAGCTCTAACCCGAAGCTTTTTTAAAAAAAGCTCAAAGATTGAAGCCTAAAGCTCGAAGGACATATTTGAATCTCAAAGATCAAAGCTCAAAGCCTAAAGACTAAAACTCAAAGCCCAAGCCTAAGGCCCAAATCTTTAAACCAGAAGCTCAAATCTCAAAGCGCTTAGTTCAAGCAAAACATCAATCATCATCACCATTGAGGAACATTTTCTCAAAGCGAAATAATTGAGGTTCAAATTCAAAACTCAAAAATCAAAGCCAAAGCTCAAAACTCACAGCCCAAAGCTCAAAAATTTTAGATTAAACATCGAAACTAAAATCCCAAAGATGTAAGCTCAAAGCACGAAAATCAAAGCTCTATTATGGAAGCTCAAAGTTCAAAGATCAAACCTCAAAGCGCTTAGCTCAAACAAAACATCAAGTAACGTTATCACCCTGAGGGACGATCTGTTAATTGAGAAGCTCGAAGTCCAAAGCTTGGAGCTCATATTCGAAGCTCAAAGCTCAAAGCGAAATATCTTCCCAAAAACGGTGTTTTTTTATTCTTATTATCTATGTAGGTGTCTACGAAATGTTTCTGCAAGTCCAGTCCTCTTTGTATCTTTCACTATCTCTATCAATATCTACTGACAGTATGACGGGCTCCTCTCCAGTGGACTTTTGGGCTGTGGAAGATGTTAAAAGTAAGATTTGATCGATATTAGGAATATGGACATGGTAACGTGTAATTTTTAAAGACGATTGGTTCAAGTGTATTTTATTTTCAGTGGCACAGTGAGGAATTATTTATTAAGGAAGCATTTCAATTCTTTTTTCCCACTTTACATCAGCCAAAATATAATTTTATATTTTATGATTCTCTATTATATGATAACTGTATTAGTAAGCTAGGAAGAAATCGATGTCCAAAGTCATTTTATTATTCCTTTTTGGTACTATCACCTTTTGTTTATTATCTGTCTCGTAGGTCCCCCCCTATTTCAGTGTTATTCAAAGCAGCATGCACATCCTCTCGATATTTAGGTCTAATGATCTGTTTAAACCGTTGAATTTGAAGATGAAGTACGATGCTTTAGATCATTCGATCCTATCGTTGTTTTGGGTACTTGACCCAATTCATTTAAATTCGCGATCATTTGTATCAATTAAATTATGTAGGATGTAGACTCATACACCAACCTTTACGTTTTTAAAACGCTTAAGCAACTAATTTAGGTAAACATCGTGCAATTCTGTAGAATATTTCAAAGGATTGCTATGTGTAAAAGCTGTTTAAGTCCGCAGCCAGTAAGTCCATGGCATCCCTAATTGGGGTATGTTATGAGGTTAAAAGGAGTGAGTTGGGAAATTATATGTGGAAAAGAAAGGTTGGGAAGGATTTCGCTATTCATTATTGGAATGGCTATTCAGATCTGACCACCAAACATGGCTAAAGCCATTTCAAACAACATTTCGTTTCTGAATGGTGTTCTCTCATCAAGGATTCTAACACGATCTATCACTATGGAACGTGACCTCTGGATTCGTATCCGAGGATCTAAACGGAGGTCGTCAGTATTATGCGGTGAAAATAAATGGCACGATCAAATTTTCAATTAATCTATTTCTTTAGTGACTCGTCTTAAGAGCCAGAATAAGCGAGGAATTAGTACCACACAAACTAAAAAATTAGATGAAGCAAAAGATGTGCTCCAAGACAGTGTTGTGGCCAAAGAGCTACAATTAGAGGCGATACTGCTTAATATCTTGTCGAAACTTGTTCTACTGTTAGAAAAAAAAATCTTAAAACTAAAGATTGTGTATGATTTAAAATGACTTGACGACTGCGCGACAATTTTCAAACAATACTTAACTTTGGATTTGAAACCAAAATACTCGACCGAACTCAAAATGTTTTTTTTTATCAAAATGAATAGCAAATATCTCTAAGGATAAGTGCTACTTCATTCATTTGTGTTTCAAATTATCAAATACATTCCATTCGAGAATTCAAATTTTCACGATTTCAGAACTTTTTCAGAATTTTTGTAAGTTAATAGCAATTAAATAGTATTCTTACTAGCCCAAACGTCCCTCTTAATAAGCCCGCATTATTTTAAAAATGTTTTTTTTTAATATTCATTTTTATCACGTTTTGTTTTAATTATCGTCATGTTTAATTGAAAAAGGTGTATTACATTATTAATTTTATCATGCTGCTTGGCAATCTGTTGTGATAAATAATATCTTGAGTCCATGACAAAGTTCCATAATTTGCCTTGTGCCGGAATTTGTGCTCCTGTTCACTGTTCGGTACTAGTTGGGAATTCCGCTGCACGATTACACGCACGGCCTTTAATATCCCCAGAGGATTTTGCCTACGTGTTCACGTAAACAATTATTATTAGATATTAGAGATGATTCGTTCATGAGTGAGCCGCACAATTGAGCAAGCTTTTTTAGATGAGCCGTATTCGTACGACTCCCAGTAAACCGTAACGAGATATTTAAAAAAACTGTCTCATTATAGTTATGCAAAAATTATTTATTATTACAAAGTCAGAAACGTGTACGGTGTCTGACAGTCCGACATCTGGACTTGAACACATGTACCTACACCTACTGAGTACCTAGCATCTAATTTTTCGCGTGGTACGAGGCGGCGCACCGGTACTAAAAGTCGTACGATCATTCATACGCTGGGAGTTCGGAGCCATTTCTGGGGGGCCGTAGCGGAGGAGATGTGGTGGAACTTCTTCGAGCCAGTCGCATTTGGCGAGCACAATAGTCTCATACGCTCATACACTTTGAGCTCACGGCTCTCATTCAATTGAGTCGACTCGTTGAGCCGTACGAAAATATTGAGCTGGTACCATGGATCCCGCTCTTAATAAAATGAGTCATGACCCATCCTATTAGATATAAATGGGTTTCTCGATCGTATAAGTGACGCGGCACTTGAAGGACTATTCTATCAAAAGTTAGACGCATGCTGAAAATCGATATGGAACAACGAAATAGCGTACATAGGTATTTTTAACCTCTACCTGTATATATATCTAAAATAATATGTATATATATGGAGCAAAGTGTCTGGTGTGCGGGCTGGCGGCCTGACTTTGTTTTTTTTTATATAAATCAGTTTTACTAAGAGATTGATGATATTTTTTACACTTGATCTTTAAACAAGGGGAAGGTCACTATTTACGTGAGTAAGTCAACCAATCAATATTTACTATTTCTAGTGATAAGTTATACAATTTATTACAAACGTTTGATAGTCGCTGTACATTTATTTCCTGAAATTTCAAAACTAGGACTCATCTTGTACCAAATTCACATCTTTGTACCACAAAACTTGGGAATACTTATTATTAAAAATATTTTTTTTATCAATTTACTTTGACTTTACAGATGTTACGCGAAGTGAAAGGATGCATATTTGAGAGATGTCTACCAAAAATAATAGATTAAAAATAAAAAGAAGCTTTAAGCTCTCTCTGAAAGTAGAATTTAAATTTCATTAGTTTTTTTAATGTTTTTTGTAAATAGTTTATTTTTTTAGATTTGTTCTGTTTTTTTTATTATTTATTAAAGCATAATAATATAGTGATAATATAAAAATATAATCTGTTACAAGACAGTACCTACCATATTATTGGAGCAATTCTATGTCAATGTCCCAATATCACACTCCTATGCGACGGATTCAACAGCTAGGAAACAAATACTCCGATGTTGTTGATATATTTAGAACATCAATTTCATTATATAAGCATACCTTATTGAAGTAGGGGAATATTTTAATAAGTCTATTTAAATTGACAGTAGTACAGTATTTTGCACGTTAACAGTATTTTGTCGGTTGCAAGAAAAAAAATATTTTGGATTTTTTATATTTATTTTTGTACCTACATACTGTGTGGATCAAATTCAACAATATTTTTTATATATATATAAAAGCCTTATTTTTTTTATTTTTTTATTTATTTATTCAAGACACAAACAGGATATTTATAAAAACATTAATTATGGATTACAAAATAATTTTTTTTTTTTTTTTTTTTTATATTAACTCCACACAGGAGGCCCTGAAGAAAATAATTTCCCTCAGGGCCAATGTCATCTTTGGGGATGCTGTGTGGAGGGTCTTTTTGTGGAGAGGAAGGAGTGAACATGGGTCTTGAAGAGTCCCATGTTGTAGGAGGGAGGAAACACAGAGGCCGGCAGTTCGTTCCACAGCCGAGCTGTTGAACTTAAGAACGAATCGTAGAAGCGACCCGTTCTCATGTGACAAGTGTCAACTGTGTACAAATGTTGGGCACGCGTTTGGCGTGTATCCCGACTACGCACCGGTGCCGAAGGGATCAATGACGCTAGTTCCTCAGAGAATCTTCCATTGTAATACCGATAGAACAAGGACAGCATACCTACCTGACGCCTGTGCTCTAAAGATTGCAGTCCGTTTGTTAAGATTGGGGAATCTATCAAACGGACCGCCCGTTTCTGCACAGAGTCAAGGGTTTTTTTCAGGTATTTTGGGGCTCCAGACCAGAGATGGCTGCCAAATTCGACAGTAGGGCGCACTTGCGATTTGTACAGGGTGAGCAGTTGTGTACTATTAAAGTATCTGCGGGCCCTGTACAGTACGCCCAGCTTCTGAGAGGCCAACTTTACTCTGGCTTCGATGGAGCCCCCGTACCTGAGCTGGTCACTTATAGTTACACCAAGCATGTCAATGGAAGGCCTGTTCGGAAGATTGCTTCCGTTGAAGGAGACTAGATTATCATTTGGATCCCTTTTAGACGTAATCAGACAGGATTGGGTCTTTGAAACATTAAATTCGACGAGATTATTTTTACCCCAGGAGGAAATACTCTCGAGATAACCGTCCATTCTCTGCTTCAAAGCCCTCCGAGCCGTTGGAGTTTGTGTGCCCTTTGGGGGCTTGTCAAACAAAAAGCTATCATGAACTGTACTGTCATCCGCGTAACAATGAATCGGTGCACATGTCAAAAGGTCATTGATGTGCAACAAAAACAAAGTCGGAGACAGAACCGATCCCTGTGGGACGCCAGCATTTATAGAGTGTGAGGATGAGGTGAAACCGTCAGCAACAGCCTGAATCGACCTATCCCTTAAAAAATCAGCAATCCACGTACACAGGGATGCGGGAAGTCCGTAAGAAGGCAATTTGTTGACAAGTCCTCGGTGCCAGACCCGGTCAAAGGCCTTGGATATGTCTAGTGCGACCGTTTGGGTCTCACCGTGACGTTCCAGGCACCGCCCCCAAACATGCGACACATACGCGAGAAGATCACCGCACGAGCGGTTCCGCCGGAATCCGTATTGACGGTCGTTGATAATTTTGTTCTTCTGTTCTTGATAGTTTTGTATGTGAGCAGTTTGTCGTTGATCACACGTTCCATCACTTTGGACAGAACTGATGTGATCGCTATGGGGCGGTAGTTGGCCGGGTTGGAGCGGTCACCTTTCTTGGGAATAGGGTGAATGACCGCTTTTTTCCAACCAGAGGGCACAGTGCCACACTTCAGGGACATTTTGAAGAGCTTTGTCAAAACTGGAACTATTTCCGCAGCACACCTCTGCAATACCTGGGCAGGTATTCCATCAGGTCCACTAGCTTTGTTAACATCGAGCCCCCGTATAACGTGGAGTACATCCCGATGCCGGATCCTCAGCTTTTTCATATAGAAGCCGCAGTGAGGAACCGACGGCGGAACAGCACCTCCGTCATCGAGGGTCGAGTTTTCCGCAAACATTTTCCCTAATAAGTTAGCCTTTTCGGTGGCGGTGTTTGCTAGTGAGCCGTCAGGTCTGGTAAGAGGTGGCAAACTGGGTTTGCAAAAATTCCGACCTATTAAGCCTGCAAGGGACCAGAATGCTCTGCTGCCATGCGGGCAGGCAGCCAGCTTTTTGCTGATCTGCAGGTCGTGTTCGAATTTTGACCTATTAATGATTCTCTTGCATTCCTTTGCCGATTTGTTGTATGCTGATCTGCTTTCGGGCGTTCGAGATGTGTTGTAGGCTCGGTAAGCCGCGTTTTTTCGTCGAACTGCTTCGGAGCATTGTCGACTGAACCACGGCTTTGAGCCCACACCAGTTTCTTTAGTAGTCGATTGTATGAAGCCATCCATCGCCGATTTGATGACTTCACCAATCTCCTGGGCACATCTTGAAGGGTCCGAAGTCCGAAAACAAACAGCTGACCACGGAAAAGCGTTGAAATGGGCCCGCATACCGAACCAATCTGCTGACCTATAGTGCCACACTTTTCTCCTCAGCCTCTCATTGGTTGGTCTGAGGCTAACGGGGATTGATGTCATCACTAGGCAGTGGTCAGATGATCCCAGAGGCGCTGTGACGTCAATCTTATAACCGTGTGGCACAGCAGTTAAAAATAGGTCTAACAGATTGGAACGGTGAGTCTGGACATCAGGAACCCTTGTAGGCTCCTGAACCAGTTGCTCTAATCCGTAGCAAATGGCAAAGGATTCCGCCTGTCGGCCAGCCGAGTCCGTTGGGCCTGAGAACTTCAACCATGGTTCGTTATGAACATTGAAGTCCCCCAGAACAATAAACTCGGCCGAAGGGTAGCGGGGCAAGAGATCATCAATAGTTTCTCTCAAATGTTTGAAGAGCTCGGAAGTGTCTGATTCGCTGTGGTTCGGTGAGCGGTATAGACATGCGTAGAATCTTGCCGTACTGGCAAGATTGACGCGAACCCACATTACGTCGAATCTGGAGTTTTCCAGACTCAATAATCGTACACAGTTGACGTCAGCTCGACTATAGAGGCAGACTCCTCCTTTGAGTCGGAACTTGCTTGCAAGGGTAAAGCCCGGGCAGTCCAGATAGGAGGAGTCTGGCGGCTCGGCTATCTGAGTTTCGGATAGGAAAAGAAGGTTGGGACGTTGGGACAAAAGATGGTGATGAACAGAATTTAAATTAGTATGCAGACCGCGAATGTTGGCAAAATTTACCAACAGTTTTGGCCCGCACCGGGGACGCCTGCTACTCGCCGCTGTAATGACGTTAAGTTTGTTTTTATGTATATTCATGATTTTACTTTTTGTTTTTTTTTTAAATGGTATGAAGTGAAAGGAAGGTCTGGAATGGAAAGGTATGAGGAGTCGGTAGGAATATGGGGTTCAGGCTGTCCAGGAGTGATGAGCGTTTGGTTCCAGCCCACTCACTGCGGTGCTAGGCGATAGGCTGGGAGAGTCCGGCTGGAGAGGGCATCCAATGCGCCCAAAACACTGCTGCTGGGTCCCCTTCGGTCACGAACCGGCACAACAGCAGTGGCAGGGTTTTTTCACTCGCTGATGGGGCAGCCCACCCTTAGTCGTGAGCCTGAGGGACGGGCCCCTGTACTATCGAGCGGCCCGGACAGCGGTAACCGGTTGTAAAGGGTCTCCTTCAACCAGCATCTCCCAACCGGCCCGCCACGCAGAAGGTGGGCCGACGCACCCTCCACCAAGACCTGGGCAAACCTTAACCCATGAACCCGGGCACCCCTGCTAAGTCACCAAACGTAGCGAACCACTTGGGGTGACCTGTGGCAGAGGTGTTGGTCATCCAATAAATGGTTCCCAGGGCGGCGGTACCCATTCCCGCCTACCAAATAATAAAAAAATACAATTATAAATATCCCTAGACTAATGTGTCTGCAGCAATCACATTTGCACATTCACATAAGCAAACATGTAAAACAATGACAGTATTTATATACAAAACTTAAAACTTAATTACAAAGATTGAAGCACATAATAAGTAGAAAAATTTAAAGAGGATATATTAAAAAAATTCTAAACCACTAAACAATTTTTTTTATTTATTTATTTTTCTTTTTATTTTATTTAATTTTTTTTATCTAAGTACAGAAATCGTGGAGATATTTCTTGAAACAAGTTATATTATTTGCAAAAATATCTATGACAGTGTGTGTTTTAGCAAGATCATTGTATGATCGAGACATTCTAGACATAGGATGATAGCTTAATAGCCGTAAATAAATAAATAATCTGAATGTTTTAAACTCAGTGTCAGGACTAATTTTGTTTTTCTTCAATTTAACGATAGTTTTTTAATTAATAATTTTAATCATAATATCAGCAATTGTAAAGACATGCGATGAATTATTTGAATTAGAAGTAGACTTATGGACATAATAAAAAAACATATTTGTAAATTATGACAAACTAGTTGAAGTCTCCGATTTGGTCGGGCTTTACGTAGAGTTTTTCGAAATTAGACTTAGACATTGACCAATCTTTCTCTTTGATAGTCTATTGTACAAAATTTCATCAACCACGGAATATAAATTGTAATTTTGTATACAAAACAATACCACGTCACCCGCCATACGTCACAGACTTTCCTCATTATATTAATAGTTATATAGAGAGAATTCTTTACGCTAAATTTAAAAAAAAACCGATGGAGACAGTTATTCTCATCTTTTTTGAACGTCACGTGTTCTAAATTTCATCAATAAGTATCAAAATTTTGCTTTAAGAAGTGGTAAATGGGGAGGGGGAGGTGTAGTTTTTCTTGTTTTAATACTCAAGTGTGTAAATTTTAATCAGATTTGTGTAGAAATCAAATCCACGTAGCCCGCTCGCTGTCCGCACACCTGCCACAGATCACAGAAACACTTATTCATATTAATAGATATATATAGCTCACAGTTGAATTTTCGAAATCAGATTAGTAGTAGTATTTTGAGATCAAAGTAATTTTCATAAATAAGTTTCAATATTTTGCTTTAAGGGGTGGGAAAGGTGCATGGAGGAATATTTTCTTTATTTAAATGAAGTGTGCAAATTTTTATTAGTCTCGAAATAAAACTTTTCGACGAAATAAGAATTTCTTCTTAATATAAATAGATTATGCTATTGTTAAAAATGTATTCTCTGAGCCAAACCTAGCAAAATTGTAGGAAGGAACCTAGAGCATCGTACCTAGATTCAATACTTTGTTTGCTATGGTATATTTTCTAGTATAAAAATATACATCGTTGTTCACATAATAAATAATTATCTCTATTTCCACGAAGTATTAAAACCCGTCGAACAACTTCCATATGCTCAAAATTCATATGCTTTGATTCATATTTGTATTTCTGAAATATGTTCGTATATTTACTAATTCCGTGTCACTCAATACGTCACATTATATCCAGTCACTTCGTATAACTTTTAACCACGAAATTTAGTTTGTTATTCCTTTGAAACTAAATAATATTCATCACCACATAGAGAACAGAACTTCGTACATCGAGTTCCACAAAGTTTGAATTAAACAGAATATTCTGGTGCCCGAGTGGACTATAATGTAACATGTTCTGTTCGTGTCTAGTCAAGTGACAAATTACAATTTTGAACATAAGCCATAAGTGAGAATGGCGTGATGCGGGTTCAGGGACCATTATTAATTAAACAGTCCGTCACACGTTAAAATGTTCAAACCAATATAATTATTTTCAATAATATGTTTTGGCAGAAATGAATTGCATCAACTCATAAATTTAAATTTTGCGTACATATATTATTACTTAATCTTCCCCATTGCCAACAGGGGGTAGTCAAAATCTCTAAAATTAAAAACTTTAACGAATAATTTTACATAGAAACCTGATATTTATATTTGTTTTTTGTTGTTGTTTCCCAACAAACTTACAAACATATAATTTACCACTAAATAAACTAAAGCAGGTACTCGATTAAAACTTAAGATACTAGATAGATAATTTTGATGTTTGTAATTTTAATTACTGGATTAAAATGAAATACCATTTAATCGAATATCGACATCGTTCAGTGCTTCAAGAAGCTCTGCAACGAATGGTTGCCGACTACTCAGTCAGCCAACATTAGTGATGCAATTTATAAAATATCAAAGAAAAGGTTACCTATCTAGGTCGGTTTAATTTGAATTAGATTTTTTAATTATTTGATTTCAATTGATTTTTTGATTCGATTCGATTAAAGTTTTTATTTAATTATTTATTAAATTTACATAAAATTCAGGGTGTGAAGAGACTTATTATAATTTCTGCTTTTATTTGGAGTATAAAGTCTGAATGAAATTTTGTTTGGTGGCATTTTTTAGGTTTTTTTCCAAGTTAAAACATTAAAAAAATATATGCAAGAGGAGAATATTTCAATTTTATTTTTTACTCCACATTTTGTCAGAAATCACTGGTTAAAGCGAGTCAAGTCCCTTAACTGAACGTGTAACTGAGCAGTGACGCCTCTGTCAATATTGTGAAGCCAAATATGATGTAACAACTTAAATCTATTGAATGTTATCGAAGATGTTTTATTATGTATGTCAAAATACATTTATTTAAATTATGTAGGTATCATTTCTAACCACAAGTAATATTTCTTGAATCGCTAAAACTATACCCACAGCTGAAACCATACACCCGTAGTAAGTGATGCGCGCCATCTCAATCGCTCGCGCTATTACAAAAGCTGTATGAGGTGCCCGGGGTTGTACTTACTTACTGCGTGTATGAACTTTGGTCTCCTCCTTTTGTACCAAACGGTAATTAATGTTAATATATACCCTAAGTCAGTACATCCCCGGCCGTCTGCAATAGTTTTTTTTAATGAAATTAACTTATTATAATTTTTTGTGTCTAATAATCTTTATTATAAATCTACAAAGTATTGTACCTAGTAAATATTCAAAAAAATAAAATTAATTTAAAACGTATCTATTTTATAAGCAGGTATTTTTTTCCATCGTAATCCAATTTTGGGAGAATGTTTTGTATTACCTCATTGAATTTCATGTACCCATAAGAGCTACTCGCTCTAAAACCCTCTTTAATTGTAACAATTCTAAGACTGAACATTTCAAACACTCGCTTGTACCTAGATTATATGAAATTAGTAATAGGTACGCAGATGTAGCGGACCTGTTTAACTGCACAGAAGCTAGTTACAAAAAATCTTTAATATCATATCTTTTAAATCATGGCCAATAAAATGTAAGTCTACTCATACTTACGTAAAAAATCAAATAAATATGTATGTAAAATGAACTGCCTGGGGTAACTGAGGAAACTTTGGTCAATAAAAAAAGTCAATAAGGAGAACCAACAGCTTGATTGGCACTTAACTACTTTCAACCAAAACCTGAATATAAATGCATACATTTTAGCTATTGTAATATATTATATCATGTATCTATACTATCATATATTTCAATCAATACTAATCTAACCTAGTCTACCTATAAGTTTTGCGTGTACTTGTATCTCTAACTTTTTTTGTTTCTGTTATTTGTATATTTTCTGATGTCACTGTTTATAATTTACTGTATATGGTATATTATATACCGTTGATATAAAAATAAATAAATAAATAATTAATTATTTGATTATATTAACTATAAAATAGTATACATTAAATGGAGTTGATAATTTTTATACTTAGTTTTTTATAGAAATCATAAACAAATTGTTTTTTTTTCAGTGAACCTATCAATAGCCGACGCCATGGTCTCACTGCTAAACGTGACCTTCAATTACACCTACATGCTAAATGCTGACTGGCCCTTCGGAACCCTGTACTGCAAGATCAGCCAGTTCGTGGCGGTCCTCAGCATCGCAGCCTCCGTCTTCACTCTCATGGCGATCAGCATTGACAGGTGAGATAACAAAGTTTTACCATTATTTGTCATCGTTTTATCTATGACGTATCTGTTGTGAGCATACACTTGTCCAACATAAACAATTTCATTACAAAACTAACTACATGTAAATATATTTTTTCTCAAAAGTTAGGTATTTATAACTCCACATGGGAGGCTATGAGGAAAGTAGTTTTCCTCAGGGCCTATGTCATCTTAGGGGATACTGCCTGGAGGGTATTTTTAAGGAAAGGAAGGAAAGGAAAAGGTTAGAGGTGTGGGTAGAAATCTTGGGGTCAGCGTGCCTAGGACTGGCGTACTTATGAATCCACATAAATATTATGTTCAGTAAAATGATTAAAAACACTATATTTATAAACAAATTACGCGTGATAGCTGTTTCGCCTTCTGAAGGCAATATCGAACTGTAGTGAAGCCACTTACAAATGACGCAATTATATTTAATTTCCATATGAGTACTTATAATGTAAACAAATTGATTTTATGTTTTTTACAATTATTTGCACACACGGCGACAACACACGATTAATAAATAAGAATAATGTGAATTTTAATTTAAAACAATAGAATGAATTATTAAAAATGTGTTTTTTGCAAATCGCAGTTAAATTAAATTATGCCATTACAAAAAACAAACAGTTCTCTACCTATAACAAATATATTCTGTATCTATAACATGAGTTGAAGTAATTGGTATTTGGTACGATTTTAATGAATATTTTTACACACTTAATACCGGTAAAAATTTGTGGAAGATTTTTTTTTCTGATACGGATCATTGTACTAAAATTATTTCCGAACATAATTACTGATTTTAAAAACGATCTAAAACCGCACACTCAGAAACGGTTCCAACTGGCTACAATGTCATTATGACGTAGAAAACGCCACTGGCTGGTAAGGGAGCTGACACCAATGTCGCCCGACGTGACGTCAACACCACCGAATTCATGAATAAAAACTAACTTACGTTTTGGCAGAAAACTGAAAATGACACATTATGTATTTGTTCAGCAAAACTGGAAGAACAACCCTAATTTCGATTAGTATGAATATAACCTATGTTTGCCTATGTTTGAATGTGATATTTTTGCACAAACACTCATGAGTACAGGTTGTGTTGGGCTAGCAAATTCTTCAATAGTGACCAGCTGTCAACCCTGTATCTGTAGAAATTAAGTGCGCCCAACAATTGAATTTGGGAGCTACCTATGGGATGAACCCCGAAATACTTGATAAACCTACTTGATTCTGTGCAAGGAAGGGCGATCCGACTGATTGATAATCCGTAGTTGACATACCTATTGCCATCTCTAATGCAGAAACATAATGTAGACTTTTTGAGTCTGTTATACAGGTATTTTCATGCAGCCTGCTCATATGAGCTAGCAGCATTAATCCCTGGTACACCGGTGCACGTTCGCGACACTCGACGGACACTAGCGGAACACGCGTTAATAATTGATGTTGGCTTCATGAGAACGGTAATTTCTTTGACTCCTTTTTGTGTAAGTCGGCTCGCATGTAGAACGAGCTACAGGCATCTGTTTTTTTCCTCCATCATATAATCCGGGCCTCTTTTTCAAGACCCGCATTAATATATCCCTTCTTATAGCCCCTACCTTAACCCTAACAACTCTGCCCAACCGGGTGGCGACGCAGTTCCCCTGTCTTTATACTGTGCAAACAAGAGCGCTCTTGTGAGGTGTCACATAAAAAAGATGAATAGTATTAATGGCAATTTATTCCATCTTCTTGCGAAGCCTGTAAAGTATCTCGGTCAGTAATGAATAGGAGTTTTTGCTGGCAGCTTTTAAAGGTTCAGGAAAGTTAAAAAAAGCGATTCTCAGGAAAAAGGGCAATTTGGCTTTATTGCTCCTATTGCGAACTACTCCTTTGTTGTCATTGATCACGATTAATTATAAAACGTACCAAATAGGAATTTTACTTATTTGAGAATTATTTTTTTTTTAAATACTTTTAATATATTTATTAAATAATTAATCAATTTACAGAGTACAATCAATAATGTTAACAAATACACTAAAAATATAATTTAGGTGTTTGCGTGTTTGTGATTGCGGGAATGCCAGCAATAACAGTTTATTATTTAGTGATTTTTTTATTTCAAGGGCTTCTAAGTTATCTAATCTTTTGCTTTTATTATTACGATGAAGAATTTTAACCCCTGTGTCCTTATTAAAAGTATGATTGGTTGAAATAAGATGGTTGGCAAACTCTGAAAAATTATTGTTATTTAAACATCTTAAATGTTCCGTGATTCTAATATTTATATTTCTGGTTGTCTTACCTATGTAGAATGATGGACAATCATTGCGACATAGTTAGTAAATGCCTGAGTGGCTCAATTTATGATCTTTAGATGATTTTATGATCTTTAAAAGATAGATATCATAGGTTAGTTTTAATATTCTCCTGACGAAGGAAGGGTGCTTCCGAAACCGGTAGAGTGCAATTAAAATTAAAGTGGTCTAAAACAAATTTATATCTTTTATTGTAAATTATGACGAGCCACAAAGTAAATGCTTATTACAAATATACAATTAGTTTTCACTGCTTTTGATTTTTAATGTTCCTCTTCTATAGAAGCTGGCGCTTGTGTCTAGAACTACTAAAAATACACTTTATGGAATTACGCAAGTGAAAAAGCCTAATTCAGCCTTAATTTGGTTTTGCTTAAAAACTGAAATTTATAAAGCGCAATACTCAACAATTTAAAATTTTAACCTATTAATTGTTTAAGTAGTTGCAGTATCCGTGTGTAATTTCTTCCATGTGTAGTTCCGTCCTTGTGTGGTTCTGGCAGTGTAATATTGGTACTTGAAATACACGCCTATGTGATGTATAATTTCATCCTGACACCTCCTCCCATCTACCGCTTTCCTCTGAATTTTAAATAAATACTCTTCACTATTAAGCCCCCGCATTTCTAATTTCTGCCGCTTTATAACAAATTTCTCGTTTACTCTTTAAGTTTTTTACTTCCAAAAAAACGTTTTTTTATGAATATGATATCTGTACGTTATCTGTATGTTATGCCGAAACATTAATAATGTAAAATAGAAAATGATTAAAAACACGTTTTGTTCTGTTATTTAATATGTTATAAGCATGAAAAAATTCACAGTCTATCTTTAAATGCAACCAAAGCATTTTATCGAGAGATTTTTGCTGTATTTCAAACGAGTCGTGTTTTATTAAATATTTTCGTTATTCGAAAAAAAATTTTTTTTTAATATATAAGCTTGCTCCCTCTTACATTTGTTTTTATATATCTCCCTTTCAAACCATCTTTGAACGCTTACTACAGGATCTTAACCTACTGAAGAATCCTTTTTTTGTAAGTAACAACCTAAATTATCCTTTTTTCCTACCGAAATTGTAAGGAAAGGATTATAAATACGCTAAATGCAAGCTAATAGACATGTAGCATAGTTTAAAATGTGGCATTACAAAGTCAAAGCAGGCTCCTAGTTGCCCACTTAAAACTTTTAATGAGTATTTAGTGGTGCAATATGAAATTTGGATTAGGATTCTGAAATGTCTGAATCCACAGGGACGTGACTGGAATAGAAATGTGTTAATTAATATTCAAGATTTATTTATACATAGGTTATGAATTTGAAGTACAACGGACGCATGGTGAAATTAACTAACCGAGCAGAATATCACGATCTATTTACACTAAGGACAAGTTGTTTCTGAGAATTTGAAGAATTCATAAAATTTCAACGTTCGTTTTCGGGTTGTGTAAAAGTCCCTTTCAAGTTCTGTTATTATATCATTATAGGCTAGTAGCTTAAAAGAATTTACATAAAAACAAAACTTGAAAAAATCTTTCACAGAACTTGAAAATGAACATTGAAATATGATGATTTGTTCAAATTCTCCGAAACAGCCCGTTCTTGTTGTCCGACTTGTTTCATCGAATTTGAAGAAATCATCAAATTTCAAAGTTGATTTTTATGTAACGCAAAGGTTATTTTTAAGTTCTGGTATTATATTATTATTTGCCAGTTGTTTTACAAAACTGAAATTATAACTGAACTTGAATAGAACCTTCACAGAACTTGAAAATCAACTATGAAATTTGAACAATTCATCAAATTTTAACGGTTATTTTCGGGTTCTGTGAATGTCTTATTCAAGTTCTGTTATTATATTATTGTAGACCAGTTACGCGACAAAACTAAAATAATAACAGAACTTGAAAAAGAACTTACACAGAATTTGAAAATTAACTTTTAAATGAGATGAATTCTACAAATCCTCTGAAACAATACTTATAATAAACACTTCAAATTATACGATAAAACTGATAATAACAGATACATTCTTAATCGATTATTTTTTATTTATTCTTTTATTTTCTCGTAGATGCAGTTTACATAATAAGTATGAGTTAAACAATTTTTTTTTAAATTCAATTTTTTAAAGTAACTGTACGGGTATTTACTACTGGCGAACTCCGCACTAGAAGAACCTGTGCTGAAGTGTTCGCATTTTTTTAGATAAAATGTTATAATGCCGTCATAAGTAAAAACACAGCATCATCTTAATTAAGACTCAAGGTGGCAGAATTGTATATTAGATTAGTAGCACACGGAGAAAAATAAGTTTTGCTAATTTATTCAAAATCTCTTAAAACTATTAGAAATGCGGTTGAAACCTTATTGTACATTCGTATTTTTCTTAAAGTTTATTAGGAAACCTATCAATTCATTCGATAAGGGCCCGCAATGCCGTTTTTAACCAGATTACGAATAATTTAAGGATATTCTTAATAAATCAGCAACATTATATTAAATGGACACAATGTAGTAACAATTTTTCATTTTGTTTTTTGTGAAATCAGCATTTTCATCTATACTGGAATGGTATAATTTTATTTAAATAAGTTGTGTTGTTCCTTAATTTATTATTTCATTGAAAATAATACATACTTGCAGTCTTAATAATTAGATTCTTATACGTCCGTTCATTGTTAGTGTGGTAAAACCGGCCTCGAGCCTTGTCTAAGGCTGTTTTAACAAATCAAACGCCATGGTAATAAGTCAAGTTTTTTACTGTTCTGATCATACGCGCCGCGTAATATTTACACCACCTTTGTTAGTAAGACTGATTGTGTATTTGCGGTACTTTCCGGATTGGTGGAAACTCTCAGAAAGACTGCCATTCAAAATAATTTTTTTACTTTAAATGTCTTTTGCTGCATTTTGTTAACAGACTGAATATCCACTTGCTTACCAGCCTTCCTCTCTCCATCTCCTTTCCATCCCATTCCCTTCAGCCGTAATTGGAGAATTCATGGTCCTACTAAATTCGGATAGTCGGGAGCAGTTGGGACTCTTGTGATAAAAAAACGTACATACAGAAAATATGGAAACAAAAACAATTTCGGACTTCGTCAAGTTGACCACACCCAGTGTTATTAATATCCATGAAAAATTAAATAAAAAATAGCATCGCAAAACTTTACAAGTGTAAAACGTTACAGTGATCAAAGATCCTCTCTGAGAGCACATTAACGACACCAATTTATGTGTTAAATAATCTGATCCGGCAAAAATTTGGCTCACATTTCGTTTAACAATGCTTCACATTGAATAGATTGACATTCAGAAATTCGGTGTTACATTCTGCGTTTACTTTTTTTTGTTTTTTTACTACAAAATACCCGCGGTGCTGAAATTGTATGCTTTTAAACATTAAACAAATAATGAAAAATATGTGGTATTATCATCACATATACTATAATGATAAAAAATATTATTATTTCAAATTAATAAAATACTTAGTTGTTACCACTTTTATTGTTTATAAATACCAACATGTTTCATGAGCAACGCTCTCTTCTTCAGGGTTTTAATAGTAGTATTATTAAAACCCTGAAGAAGTGAGCGTTGCTCATGAAACATGTTGGTATTTATAAACAATAAAAGTGGTAAAAACTAAGTATTTTATTAATTTCAATTGAAATGGTGCCACAAAATAAGTTTGCTGTGTTAGAAGAAGTATTATTATTTCTCTGGACCAGAGTCAATAGAACTAATGTAAAAAAATATAAGAATTAATAGAATTAACTGATAGATCAAATTTCAACCCCAATTTGGCAGTTGCTGTGGTGATGTAGAAAGGAGATGGTCAGGGGAAGGTTGAACCGAAATTTAAGAAAATCTAGCGAAGGCGACTAATAGATTCTGTATTATGGGCAATTTTTTCCGCAAATCACAATGTGGAGAATTATTTCTTCTATAGAAAAATTCCCTAGCCACCTCCCCCCATGGCAGGAATCATATGGATGCTGAACCAGTGCGCCTGTTGGTTGTGTTTAATCGGTAAGTTATTTTTCTGAGATACTTACTGACTACTCGACATTTTTTCGAATGGTTAATTAAATGCTTTTGGTGGTTTTCATGTTTTGTTGAACTTGCGTCAAAAATTGAATATAAAAATACGTGTTTGATTTCTATATTTTCTCTTCACAACATCTAAGAAAAGGCATTTTTCTTAATTATAGTTGTTATTCAGTGTTGAAAAGTGAAATTTACCTAAAAATAGGAGTGCCATTTTAGATACCTTACTTAATTCATAAAACTTGAATACTTATTCATTTTTTGTTACTGTGTTTATTTTATAAACTCATCATATTATATTTAATTACCTAAAATTAAAATATAGTATGTTTAAAAATGTTCGTCAAAATGTCGAATGGTTAGCTTATTGAGATACAATAACAGACCTAACTATCTAGGGTAAAACATAGTTTCTAGTAGACTCTTGTGCAATATTAACAACAAAAAGTTATTGCCTTTTCAAATAACCTTCACTTATGAATTATGTTATTTATATAATGTACATTTATAGAAGTATCGAAATTGATTAAATAAAAAATTTTATATCATTTTGCACGTACGACGACGTTGTGTTTGGGGACATAAAAGTGTAATACAGAAGTTAAGTCGTCATCACAATATTTATTACGGTGAACGAGATGATTACTGATACAGCATTATACGTGAATCATTAATCTTTTTTTATCAATAACTTTATCCCCACAATTATCTTTTGATTACAATATTTAGAAATAAAATAATTGAACAAGTGATTTTCGTCAATCAAAAAAAAGCTAACGTACCCAACTTCCTTAACTATGTGGATTATTGGATACGCCGTTGTGGTGATATTTCATAAAAATTGCGCTTTATAAATTGAAAATATGCTGTTATTAATTGAACCGAATTGAAAAAATAGTGATTAACTTGTCATTCTTATTTTTTAATAAAAGCTGACGTTGCCAATAAAGTTTCTCTGTTCTATTTCTAATAATAAATTATTAATTATATTTTGCGTTTAAGTTGTTTCCGTTTTTGTGAGCTCTTAATTGGTTGATCTTACATAATACGAGTTTTTTTCATCATTAATTATATTATCAAGTAACTGACTTATTGATCATCACAATATTGACGTATTTTTATAACAAAGATAGTGTAGGAAATCGATCCCTATGAATGAAAACGTTTCTGCACAAAGGGTGGTGTTTCCTTTGTCATGTCCATAATTTGGCAACAAAGGAGAGTATTGCTTTACCGAAAAGGCGGGGTAGGTAACAGTAGCAAAAGTTGTGTAAAAACTTGTATTTTTGCTTTAGTGGTTCATGAAATTCAAATGCTTGTGGATTACATATATTCTTCGTAACTCAGTTGGAATTCACAAAATGTATAATTTTTGGTTCTTACCCTCTTAAACGCCGGCGTATCCACATGGATTCGTTAAAAAAACATTTCTCCGAAGAGAACTGGGTATTCTAGGGAAATTACATTTGATATTTTATATACCACTTTTATAAATATATAAACATGTAATATAACTGGTAAGACGAAACAATTAACAAAAACTATTAATTTATTACGAAAATAGAATCAGATGGGACGCGGCAAAATTTTTGCGGCGGCACACCAAGAGTTTTTTGATAATTTATTTTTTTCCAATAATTTTACAACATAAGTAATTACACACATTTTTAGAAATAGAAAAATTTTACGTGCATATAAATATAAAACAAATGTAATTAAAGGGAACCCACTAAGGCACTGCCCTTGTACAGGTATGTAAGTAATCCGCATGACTTGTTTGTAAAGTTTTATATCAGGTATACCCCAGCTAGTGAACAACGGTATATCTATGAGCATTTCACCATAGAAAAACGTCGGTGTACCTCAAGGTACTACTTGGACCCCTATTTTTTTATAATTTACGTTAATGAATTACGCTTTATACTGATATGCTGTAAAATAAGTGCTTTTACATATTTACACACGTTTTACTGTTACATCACAGTTCTACTGTTTGAAGAAAATTGCTGGAACGAAACCCATTACAGAGCAAAAACTGTCCTAAAACTAGTCTAGGAATGACTTTATGAAAACCTTCTTATATTTAACTCCAACAAAACAAGTATTTTAAACTTAGATTTCAAATAAATTTCCCATTAACTTAATTAACTTAGATTCATATTATATTTCCAAAGCTGACTCAAAAATTATTATAAATCAAATTCTTTAATCTGTTTTCTATTACTTAAAATATAAATAAATTTAATAGCCATATTTATATATCACATCCGTAATAGAGATTTGATTTAAACATAATTATCCAGTTTCGTTTGGATATTTTGGCTTCAAATTCAAAATAATGTTTTTATGGAAAAAGATACTCAGCCGTTCCTCTAAAACTAACAAAATTAGTAGAAATGAATTATATCGATTTTGCATTATTTGTTTGTTTATAATAAAATTATAATATATTTTATTTAGTTATAATTATTTTCGTTTTATATCAAGCATATACCTATTTTAAAATTATTACAGTAATATTCAATTACCTACGTACTAATATTTAGACTTCACGACATTGAGTCATAACGCACGAAAAGCTACAAGACTTTTAGCTTCCTTGCTATTAACGGTGAGCTCATTGAAAATTTTAAAACCTTTATGATAAATATTGCTTTGTGTTGTCGATAAATTTATCCTAGGAAGCTTAAAATCGTTGCAGGTTCTCATAGGATCGTCATGGACTGTTTTTTTAGTACTAAGACCTTTCCACATATAATGTGGTAATTTTTGTATATTTTATTTATATATAATTACTAGGGAATTATAAACTAAACGTTGTCATACACTTAGAAGATTGAGTTGGCGTTACATCATTTTTATCTTAGTATATCTGATACAGCGTAATATAAACCTTATGCCTCTGTTCTGAATTATTTTCATTCTTTTATGTTGTGTTTTATTGCTCAAAAAAATTACACTTGTACAGTAATTTAGGTGGGATGCTGCAGTGGTGTTTTGAACCAATTTCCTTGTTTTAAGGTCTAATTTTCCCTTTATCCCACATAAAAAGTTAACTTTTTGTGCAATTTTTTTAGTATATATTTCAAAGTGAGTGTTAAGTTTAAATCTAGTTTTATTCCCAAGTATTTAATTTCTTCTACTTTTTAAATATTTTGACTGTCTATGTTTAAGGTAATTAGTTCATTTAGATTTTTACCTAACACCATGAATTGACTTTTAGTTACATTTAATTTCAGACTATTTATATTTAACCATTTATATATTTCATGAATATTACTTTGATTTTAAAATACTATTGTGCTCAGATAATACTTGATTTACGAGCATCGAAAATTATTCTGGAATGGTCGTCTACAACAAAATCAAATATCAATCACCTCGCCAAAGTTATCTCGTCACTCTGCTTTGCTGGTAAAAAGCAATATGCAAATACTCGACGTCTGTGGCTCTCATGGGCTGTGAAAACAGAGGCAGACGTTGTTTTTCATTGGATTTTTTGAGGTCAAGTAAGACATTCAAATAAAAAAGGACAAAACCTCAGCCAAAACGATTTATATTGTTCTCCGTTTTATTGGCGTCAAAAGGATATCAGCTTGTCCGTTTTTCCATATAATCTTTATTCTAATTATTATATTGTTCTGGCCTTTTCTGATATCTTCCTAAAGCTCGAAAATTTTCGCTTATCTCACTACAAACGGAATTCAGGAATCAAAATCAATCAATCGATGTATCGGCTCTGTACAAAAAATCTTTACAGCATATAAAAATACTGTTTATTGACACATATTACAATTGACTCAATTCAAATTTCCTTAACCAAAACATTTATTAAAATTGTTAAATTATCAATTAAAAAAAAAAATCCCAGTGAGCATAGCAAAAAAAATATTTGGTAGACTGTACAATGCTATTTTTTTTATTTAATTAAGGTAATGGGTTTTAGTTTAATTTTGTCATATCAATGGCCTCGTAGCTGTATTGGTTTGATGATAAATAAAAATAAATCATTTGATGATATACGTACTCAAACGGGACGTTTTTATTCGTACAATTCACTTAGCATAAATAATTTGTAACAGTTTCCACATAAGTTTTGATATGTCGCTCCGCATTTTAATGGAATCGTTTGTACACTTTGACACTGTCAACTTTGTATTCGGTGACTGTAGATTTTGGGGTTGGCAGTGTGAAATATCCTTTGACTTGACTTGATTATTTTGTTTGTTTTATAGAGGATTAGTGGGTTAATCGAATTGAGGAACGGGAGGGGCTAAGAATAGACAGGACGTAAGTACCTAGCTATAACCAAAACTGATCACCAAATGTTGACCATAAAATGATAATCTTTCGCGAGGGCCTTACTGTGGATAGCCTCTAGACTAATAATAACAATTATTGCTTCAATGAATTTAAATTCCTTATTCAAAGCCAGAGTAAAGCACGTTCTGCTCTCATATTCGATAACCAGATAATAAATCAAATACATCTCGGTTAATGTCAGTGAGAAATTGAACTACGAAAACACATCCTTTATTAAAGGTCAACGCACTTTTACGAGGTTACCCTAACAACTTTTTGATAGTTTTACCTAACGTTCATCTTATGGAAGGCACGACCCCGGCCTGAATCCATTTCTTTGCGAAAAGGTTGGACATGTGGAAATCCCTTTTAACACGCTTTTTCTTATCCCAGAAATGGTCTTTCTTTCTTGAAAAAAATTTATGGATGTCTTCACTTGAGGGAAAACAAACATGAATAAACGAATTTCAAGGTAGGGAAAAAAGTTTTTATTTCTTCATTCGTCAAATGTGAATAGGAATTACTAATCAAACATTTTAAAATAAAAGCCAAGATAATCACCCAAATAACATTTTTTCTATGGTAGACCACAGAGAAATTTTCAACTACGCACAATATCTGTTATGTTATAAAGAGCAATCCATGTCCTACGGGGTCGCTTAGGCTTCAACTCGGGTTTGAGTATTTTTTTCGCAAATTTGTGATGGGCTATGGTTATGGTCATGCCCAATTTACCCGTTTTTTTCTTTTTCTAACTTCCCTAACGTTTTTTTTAAATTTTATTTACTTATCAAAATACGACGACTTATTTGAACTTTCCACTGACTTTTAAAAAAACCCATTTGAAATAATTTACATAGGTATCCGTTATTTTATACAATACATTTATTAACTTCAAATCGATTATAATAATAACATGGAGTTTATATAGCGCAGTTTAGTGTCATTTCACTTCAAGTGGGCTCTATAACAAACTTAAAAATGGTAATTTAGTATAACTGGACATGTTCTTAAAATTATTCCTAGACTAGAAAAACCGTAAAGCTACTCAACATCGAAAGTTTATGCATTAACAAAATGCTCAAAATATTTGTCGACTTCCCCAAAGAGCCCCGATTTTACGTCGTATTATTTTACTAACAAATTTCATATTTTTTAAACAATGCAAAGATTTCCATGAATTTAAAAATTAATTACACCCAAAACATTGCCTTTTAGAAAAAATATTCATAATCTTCCAGGCGAAATATTTGATTCTTTTAACTTACACAAATAGGAATTTAGGGTATTTATTTTTAATTTTCCCTTTTCTCAAACAATGTGACTTGACCGGCAGGCGTAGACCGCAGGACTTTTCATCTTTTTCTCTTTTTTCCCATTTTTTTGTTCCAAGTCTTACAAAGAAAGCAATGGTCCGGAAAATATACATAAATTTCTTCTATCTTTCACACGCGTAAATAGAAAATTCATTTTCCACAAATAATATATATTTTTTAATAAAGCGGGCTTTAAAATCTTTGTTGAAAGGGTGTTGTAAATATTTTTAAAAGCAATCAAATGAGCCCAGCCATCCGCAACCTTTTTTGGAGCTGCGACCTCAAAAATATTTTTTTTCAGCGACTCCAGATGAAAAAATTCACAAAATTTTCAGGGGAAAATTCATAAGTACAGCTAGATTTCAAGGTAATCGCAAGGTCTCTTAGTTTCTAGCTGGTGTTCATTATTTCATCCACAAACTTTGTTTATTTCATACAGAATTTTGATAAAATAGTAAAAAAGGTACAAGAAAACTACGTTTTATATATTTGTGTAAGCAAATATTTGTAAATAAGTAGTATTCCTCAAATTAATTACATATTTAGTCTTATTTTTGATGAGTAGATAATTGATATGCTTCCAGTCTCGAAATATAAATTGCTGGTTATTTGATTAAGGAACATTAAATTAAAATAAGTGTATATCTACTACTGGCACAAAGCCAATTATTTGTGGGACAAATGTTAAACTTACAACAAAACATGGAAAGAAATATTAAATTTAAATAACGTTCCAGAAAATAAATAGTTTTGTAACACCTATGGAACATTTCTTTTATTTTCGACTTTATGTCCGGGTTAAATCTTTCCCACAGGAAAAACTAAACCCTTCCACACACTTTTCCACAAATGATCATCTAGTCAATCCACATCATGCAAGTGCATTATATAAGCATAATAAATACAAAACAATACAAGAAAAACACTTCAACCCACCAGAGATCAAATGGGAAAATAATTCACCGACTCCAGATATTTTCATATCAGAGTGTTCGGCTCGGTAGAACTCCTAACTGGACCGATAAATCCTACTGATCCCTCAATATAAATATTTTCAAAATCTTTCGTAATCGTACATGTATTAAAAACGATTGATTTTTGCATTATTATATCGTCACCTTAAAGCAATAGTGGGATATCTTAAAAAATGCTGTTCTGAGATAATAGGACTTTTAGGTTTGCGTGAGCTCTAGCAGCATCAAATTAAATAATCTTGCAGATTAATGATATGGTATAGGATAGGTAAATTATTTAACGTCAACACAAAAGTGTAATAATAGAAAAATAATTAATTTTTTCATACTAATTTTGACAAAGTATACGTAAATCTGGAAATATCTCACAGTTGCGTGGAGTGTTTGGTAATCATCTCAAATTATCTCAGTGTAGCATAGTAATAATATTATGAGTTTAGATGGATAAATGAATTAATAATTGTTTCTCGGGAGATTTTTTCAATGTGGACTGTTTCAGGCTAATAATTATTGCTTAAAATAATTAATAATTCTTTTTTCTGCATGTTTTTCAATGCTGTTTATAAACATAAATACATTTTCAACAGTACACACCCACTCACTCCTATAGTTTGTCAATACGACAATTGTATGGGAGTAAGGTGGAATAAAATAGAAAAAAATATATATTTGTGCTTATAAATTTATTTATGAGAAGCGTGATATAATTTATGTAACAAAAATAACAGAAAACATTAAGAATAAAAGTATGTAACAAAATTAACAGAAAACCAAGAATAAAAAGTAGGTATGTAACAGAAAACCCTTAGAATAAAAAGTATGTAAATTTTTTTATAGAAAACTTTAAGAACAAAAAAATAAAACAAATATGTGTTGTTTCTCTGGAAACCTACAATGAACCTTCATCGTTATTTTCTTCTTGTACATCGCAGTCTGTATTAATTAATTCAAAAAAATTATGAGGTTTTTTGGTATAACACCACTTTGGCAAAGAAATAAGAAATCACGATTTTTATTCTGTGGAATTGTAGGTGGAACTGTATAAGCTGGTCCTAGAATTATACTATTCTCATTCCGAACATTCTTTAGTCGCTCTCTCACATTAATACTCTGATTAAATGGATCCTCGGTGGAGGTGCTTTTGTATTTGATAACTGACGGTTCATCTTTAGTGATCTGTAAAATCTTAACTTTATTCAAAATACATTTATTTTTGTCCATGGTTATTGAGAAATTTTTTCCAGTCTTCTCACATACCTTCTTCCAGTCAACGAAGTCCGTTGTTTCCATTTCTGTTAACTTATAACGAGGTTCATTCTTCTTGTAACACTTTATGATCATCGCTAACTCCGTTGGAATAAATATTAGGCCTTGTTTTAAAACCCTAACCTTTTCTCTGTCGATGCAATAATGAATGGAGTCTCCTTCGTTCTCTGAGTGCCCAACAATTAGATATTTATGGGTAATGATTTGAATATCAAGTGTTCATAGTGCATGCATGTACATGGAAAATAAAAAAATGTTTTTATTCTGTGCCACACAGTTATCAGAATAAGAGATCACTTCCCGTTTCCCTTGGCAAAGGTCTTTTAAAAATGTGTACACGCAGGTAGACATTTCAATTGCGCCTCCTTTAGCTACACCCTCATGCCAAGTAAATACAGAAGTTATAACGTTTAACTTGCTCTTATAAAAAAAAATAGATATATTGCCATTCGGCAACGGCTCAGCAGCTTGAAAGTCATAAATGGCAACTACAGAATCATCAGTGGTCTTGGTAATGTTCTTATCTTTTCTTGTTGAGATAGCTTTACATTCTGAATGTGTTCAGAATATTATTATCTTTTCTAATATCTCATTTGCAGTACTATAGTTGTATTATACACAAAATGCGCAAAGGTTCTTTATTGGTTTAAAAAAATATATATTGAATTTGGTATTGAATATTTTCCTGTATGTAGAGTGTGTAACATAGAGATTACCTACCGAGACACACTTCTATTTGTACAAATTGTACTTCTTTGGATATTTGGAGATCCGAGCTGATCCTGCACGACAATAGTGCGATTCCACTCTACTAAAGCTGTTGATGTGATTCATAACACCATCAACTAAATCATCCTTTTGCAAGAATCTGTCTGTTTTATTTTTTAATGCAGCGCTTATGGTATTATTGCTTATATCTAAGGTTGCCATAAAAAATCTTACATACACGTATGTTATGTCCATCTCTCTCAAAATAATAACCACTATTAGCTAGCATTCATGGAATCATAAATATTAAAATATTTTAATCGATCAACTTCCAAAACAGATTCAGAACATTTGTATTTACAATTAGTACACAGTACAGGCTTAATTTGTTTTGCTCTGCGTACCTTTCCTGGCTTTGCTACATACTCCTGACCAGTATTCACCTTCAGTTTCTTTATGTTTCTCTTCCAAGATCACCCAACTTGTTGAAAACTGTAGAGCTACAGTGAGACAATGAATTTATTTCAGTATTTTAAACGACCTTTTGAAAGCAACAGTGGGACAACATCAATATCTCAGTGTTGCTCTGATTGACCGAACATTTCAATACTGAGATTTTACTTGTAACAATGGCATTTTTTTTTTTTTACAAAATATCCCAGTTATGCATCATGTAGAGCTCAAAATTTTACATGGAACTGCATACTTATCTCAAAAGTGTATTTTTCGAAGATATCCCACTATTGCTTTAAGGTGACGATAAATAAATTCTTTGACAGATCTAATACACCTAAATTTTGAATTAGAAAGCTAGGTATAATGACAGTAGCCGAAATAACAAATGGTAATATTTTTATAGTCTGAAAATGCCAATTTTTTTTAATCTTGTCTCCTTATCTGTGTATTTTTATATTTTTTCCGAAACAGATTTTTTAATATAACAGGAATTTGGAATAGCGAAATCAATGGTATAAGTTTTTTTTTAAATTTTTCTCATCTAAAAATATATCGGGTCTATTATAACTAGTCGTTCGGTCTGTTTGTATAGTTTTATCATAATATATTTTACTTAAGTGAGAACCTATTATTGGTTAAATAATTAACACTTAATACACCATACTTTGTAATTATTATAACTGTTGGTTTTCCAAATAAAATAAAATAAAATAAAATAATATTCGTTTTCTATAAATAAATTTGGTTCGTATTCATAATATGGAACTACATTACGGAAGTCAATCAAGTTATGTTTAATTACCAAACTTTGGTGAATTATTTTTAAAACTTGATTGTGTCTAAATGTATACTGGGACGGCGCTAATACAGAACATCTCGATATAATGTGTTCTATAGTTTTCGGAATAGCCAAATATTTTCTACATAAATCATCGATTTAATTTGTATCTTTGATTATATGCTTCCTATATTTTTTAGTATTAATGACTCTATCCTGAATTGCAAGCATAAATTCTTCTATTTCAACTCTCCAATCCGCAAACATTTGTTTGACGAAAGTTTGTCAACATATGTTTGGTTGAGATAATTGAAGTGTTTTGCGTGAATAATTTTATTTGACAAGGAATCTAATAATTCCTTCTTGGGATTCATAAAAATATTGGCATTCTCGTCGTATAAATTTAAAGGTGTAGTGTTTCTATCTGCCTTTTAAATTATTTTGTGTATTTCTGAGCTATTAGCTTTCCTATGGAAAAAAGTGCTTAGCATTTCTATCTGATTATGTTTCAAAGAAGTTATTTTGACCATACCTCTACCTCTTAAATTTCTTGCTAAATTAATTCGTTTTATAGCTGAATTTGGATAATGGCAATTAAAATTTGTTAGTGTAGTTCTAATTAATCGTTTTAAGTTAACTAAATCTGCATTGGACCATTTAATTACGCCAAATTAGTACGTTATTAGAGGTATTGCCCAAGTATTTATTGCTTTTACTAAATTTTTAGCAGGTTGATTGTATTTTAATTTTTTTCTGATCCTTGTTTGAAATTTAATCATTTTATCATTTTAAATACTAGTATGGTCTAATCTATATGATTGTGGGTATCCTAAATATTTATAAACCTCATCCTTTTTCATACTAGTAATTTGGAAATTTTTTAATATACTCTGTCGCCATCTACGATTTTGCCCTTCTCTTTATGGATCGTTCTACATTTATCTACCAAAAGTCATTTTAATATCAATTGAAAAGTTTTTAACTATCTTGATCATTTTCTCTAAATTTTGCTCAGAATTAATAATTTAATATGATCCATAAATAAAAATTGCGAAATTTTACTACGTTCCCTTGTATTACCCTTAATTTTTATTCCAAACTTGCTTTTAATTAACATTTTAGATAGAGGATTCAATGCTAAGCAAAACAAAAGAGGACTCAATGAGTCTCCTTGAATAATCCCCCTTTTAATTGACATGCCCGGTACTACTATTTTCCTACCTTTTAAATTGATAATTTAACTGGTATTCCAAACGAACATAATATTTTTCAAAAAGCTAAAAATAATAGGGTTAATTTTATACATATTTTATACTTTGATCAGCCACGAGTGCGGGACACTGTCGAAAGCCTTTTAGTAGTTTATATAGCAAGTATGTTAATTACGCTTTCGAGTTTGAATCTGTTTTAGAATAACAGAATCAATAACTAATTGTTCTTTACATCCCATATATTTTCTGCGACTACCTTTTTGCTGTTCAGATTAAATATTTTGTTCATCTAAATGAGTCTACATTAAATCTGTCAAGCAAGAGGTTAAAATTTTATATACTGTCGGTAAACATGTAATTACGTTATAATTATTATAACTTGACGTTAACATTATTGGTTTCATAAAAATAATTAAAGCAAAATTGTACCAATTATAAAAAAAATACCAATAGCATTAATCATACTGAAAATGGAAGTAAAACAAACAATATGTGCAAATAATTATATTTCATGTAGGTGCGAAAAAAATCTTTCACCGTGGGCGCTGAAAGACGTAAAGAGGTATTGAAATTTATACGGCATAAAAATAAAATTATAATTGAATTAAATTATTTTTGATCCATACAATACACTACTTCACAAGCAAGGGACCCTTTAAAACGATTAATCTGTACAAATATTTTTGGGAAACATTAAAACAGGTTTAGGAAACTCATACCAGTGGTGTACCTAATTTTTTTCTCAATTTGATAACTTTCGCTCTCTTTTTTAGTCCCTCTGAAATTGTTTTGAAAAGACCTTTTATGGTTGAAAAGAAATAAACTAAATGGGCATGCTATAAGTAACCAGCATGATGAATTCTGTTATACACATTCAAGCGTTTTTTTTAAGATTTCGGTTAAGCTTTTCATACGTGAAACTACGGATAACTTTCAGAAATGATTTGTTTTAGTATAAATCACGCATACGGGACATCCGCTGTCTATATTCTAGTTAAAAATGTACTGCAGTTTTATAACTAGCTAATTCAGTTATTTTAAGTTTGATTTTATTTATTTTAAAACTTATCGTAGGATTTTACAACCAAGCTAACATCGAAACGTGGTTTATCCTATTCAGTACAGAATGATTTATAGTATGTAGAGCTCAGAATATAGTTTTCGTAATTTATCTGAGCCCTCACTAAATGTACGTGTAAAGACTGAATAATGTTTATCGTACAAGTAGTAAGCATTAATTTTTACGAATTTTAAAACCTTTAACCAATGTTGAAATGGTGAAAATCCATTTTAACCCTTAAGTTTCGATGTGGGTCCATGAAACCTCGCGCGTCTCGGTATATCTCAAATATCTCTCTCTATTCACGGGAGTAATAATTACTAACGTAACATTTTTTTCATATTATTTTATATCCAGTTTTATTTACAAGATGGTGCGTCGGAAAGAATTGCGATTGATAAATGAATTTTTTTAACAAGTAACTTTTACTTTAAGTAGTTTTATAAAATCTTGATCCCCGGGATCAAAGACGGCACTCGTGTAAATTTTGTTCTCCACGTCACTTAAGGGTTAAATCAAAACACCATTTATAACATTCTCCACCTAATTTATTTCTGACCGAATATGTTTCACCTTATAACGGGCATATTTAAATGTAATAAAGCTGCTCCACCAGCAATTAAACAAAATAAGTCATAAATAAATGTTCAATACTGTATCCAATTACGTCCATTCCTGATATAGATGCTAACATAATACCTGTATATTATTTAGTACAAGTTGTACCAGTCTGGAGATGGCAAAAAATATATAGAAACAGAACTAAAAAGTATATTGAAACTCGAGCGAAGCTAGCAGAAAAAGTTGTTAATTAATTTATATGTTTATTTTTCGGAATAACTTTATTGAGTAAAACCTCAAATTGTAATATTTAAATGATGAAGACAATATTAGTGATTTCTAAACGAAAATCTGAAACAGAAAAATCAGAAAAGGAAACGGTCACATCTGGGACTCGAACCCAGGACCCCTGTCTTTCCGGGACAGTGCTCTACCAACTGCGCTAATGGGACCCTATCCCCCTCGGTCACTTTTAACTGTATCATACTTCGAATAAGAACTACTAACATTGTCTTCATTTTTTCACCGCACATTTTTATTGGCAACTATCTTTATGTATGATCGCAAGATTCAACCCGAACTAAATGCAATCCAGACAGCGTCTTTTTAGATAAACCTATCTTATTTTTTTATTTTAATGTGCGACATCTGTTGACTTTTCTGCAAGTCTAGAATGAATATTTATTTTTCGGAATAACTTTATTGAGTAAAACCTCAAATTGTAATATTTAAATGATGAAGACAATATTAGTGATTTCTAAACGAAAATCTGAAACAGAAAAATCAGAAAAGGAAACGGTCACATCTGGGACTCGAACCCAGGACCCCTGTCTTTCCGGGACAGTGCTCTACCAACTGCGCTAATGGGACCCTATCCCCCTCGGTCACTTTTAACTGTATCATACTTCGAATAAGAACTACTAACATTGTCTTCATTTTTTCACCGCACATTTTTATTGGCAACTATCTTTATGTATGATCGCAAGATTCAACCCGAACTAAATGCAATCCAGACAGCGTCTTTTTAGATAAACCTATCTTATTTTTTTATTTTAATGTGCGACATCTGTTGACTTTTCTGCAAGTCTAGAATGAATATTTATTTTTCGGAATAACTTTATTGAGTAAAACCTCAAATTGTAATATTTAAATGATGAAGACAATATTAGTGATTTCTAAACGAAAATCTGAAACAGAAAAATCAGAAAAGGAAACGGTCACATCTGGGACTCGAACCCAGGACCCCTGTCTTTCCGGGACAGTGCTCTACCACCAGATGTGACCGTTTCCTTTTCTGATTTTTCTGTTTCAGATTTTCGTTTAGAAATCACTAATATTGTCTTCATCATTTAAATATTACAATTTGAGGTTTTACTCAATAAAGTTATTCCGAAAAATAAATATTCATTCTAGACTTGCAGAAAAGTCAACAGATGTCGCACATTAAAATAAAAAAATAAGATAGGTTTATCTAAAAAGACGCTGTCTGGATTGCATTTAGTTCGGGTTGAATCTTGCGATCATACATAAAGATAGTTGCCAATAAAAATGTGCGGTGAAAAAATGAAGACAATGTTAGTAGTTCTTATTCGAAGTATGATACAGTTAAAAGTGACCGAGGGGGATAGGGTCCCATTAGCGCAGTTGGTAGAGCACTGTCCCGGAAAGACAGGGGTCCTGGGTTCGAGTCCCAGATGTGACCGTTTCCTTTTCTGATTTTTCTGTTTCAGATTTTCGTTTAGAAATCACTAATATTGTCTTCATCATTTAAATATTACAATTTGAGGTTTTACTCAATAAAGTTATTCCGAAAAATAAATATTCATTCTAGACTTGCAGAAAAGTCAACAGATGTCGCACATTAAAATAAAAAAATAAGATAGGTTTATCTAAAAAGACGCTGTCTGGATTGCATTTAGTTCGGGTTGAATCTTGCGATCATACATAAAGATAGTTGCCAATAAAAATGTGCGGTGAAAAAATGAAGACAATGTTAGTAGTTCTTATTCGAAGTATGATACAGTTAAAAGTGACCGAGGGGGATAGGGTCCCATTAGCGCAGTTGGTAGAGCACTGTCCCGGAAAGACAGGGGTCCTGGGTTCGAGTCCCAGATGTGACCGTTTCCTTTTCTGATTTTTCTGTTTCAGATTTTCGTTTAGAAATCACTAATATTGTCTTCATCATTTAAATATTACAATTTGAGGTTTTACTCAATAAAGTTATTCCGAAAAATAAATATTCATTCTAGACTTGCAGAAAAGTCAACAGATGTCGCACATTAAAATAAAAAAATAAGATAGGTTTATCTAAAAAGACGCTGTCTGGATTGCATTTAGTTCGGGTTGAATCTTGCGATCATACATAAAGATAGTTGCCAATAAAAATGTGCGGTGAAAAAATGAAGACAATGTTAGTAGTTCTTATTCGAAGTATGATACAGTTAAAAGTGACCGAGGGGGATAGGGTCCCATTAGCGCAGTTGGTAGAGCACTGTCCCGGAAAGACAGGGGTCCTGGGTTCGAGTCCCAGATGTGACCGTTTCCTTTTCTGATTTTTCTGTTTCAGATTTTCGTTTAGAAATCACTAATATTGTCTTCATCATTTAAATATTACAATTTGAGGTTTTACTCAATAAAGTTATTCCGAAAAATAAATATTCATTCTAGACTTGCAGAAAAGTCAACAGATGTCGCACATTAAAATAAAAAAATAAGATAGGTTTATCTAAAAAGACGCTGTCTGGATTGCATTTAGTTCGGGTTGAATCTTGCGATCATACATAAAGATAGTTGCCAATAAAAATGTGCGGTGAAAAAATGAAGACAATGTTAGTAGTTCTTATTCGAAGTATGATACAGTTAAAAGTGACCGAGGGGGATAGGGTCCCATTAGCGCAGTTGGTAGAGCACTGTCCCGGAAAGACAGGGGTCCTGGGTTCGAGTCCCAGATGTGACCGTTTCCTTTTCTGATTTTTCTGTTTCAGATTTTCGTTTAGAAATCACTAATATTGTCTTCATCATTTAAATATTACAATTTGAGGTTTTACTCAATAAAGTTATTCCGAAAAATAAATATTCATTCTAGACTTGCAGAAAAGTCAACAGATGTCGCACATTAAAATAAAAAAATAAGATAGGTTTATCTAAAAAGACGCTGTCTGGATTGCATTTAGTTCGGGTTGAATCTTGCGATCATACATAAAGATAGTTGCCAATAAAAATGTGCGGTGAAAAAATGAAGACAATGTTAGTAGTTCTTATTCGAAGTATGATACAGTTAAAAGTGACCGAGGGGGATAGGGTCCCATTAGCGCAGTTGGTAGAGCACTGTCCCGGAAAGACAGGGGTCCTGGGTTCGAGTCCCAGATGTGACCGTTTCCTTTTCTGATTTTTCTGTTTCAGATTTTCGTTTAGAAATCACTAATATTGTCTTCATCATTTAAATAATTTATATGTATTCGAATTTTCAATGTGCTATGTAATTAAAGGACTTGCTTGCGACTAAAGGACTTATAACTTTAATTAAAGCAAATACGATAGCGCTAAAGCTTAATCTTTTTTTATGTGAATATCTATGAAAGTAGTCAATAGAGTGGATGGCTGAAAAACTTGTTAATTAAATTTCTCGTAATCTGTGAGATTTCTAAGGAAACTCGCCAAAGCAAAAATAGTGCTGCCAACTAGATTTGAAACCAATACAATAATATTTTCCTATTTTAATATACATGTTTACATGAGAATAATATATTTTGTAACTAATTTTTTAAAACACTTTAAAATGTTTAGTTTACATAAACTTGGTAAGAATGTTGTTACAATAAAGAGCAGTGGAATATTAATTGCACTTATAAGAACTTAGCTACTTGAATCTCAATACGTATAAAGATAATCTATAAGGTTAGGTTAGGTTTGCCATATTCGGTCACAATTTAAGAAACTTTTTTAAATTATTATTGGCAGTTTTTTTGAATAGGGGTATTTAATAATTAATACACACGATTTTCAGAAATGGTAAGTATTTTTTAATGAAAAACTAATATTTATAAGACAAGAATTTTTATTAATGACACAAATGATAACAAATTACTATAC
Source organism: Hesperophylax magnus (assembly GCA_026573805.1). NCBI lineage: Eukaryota > Metazoa > Arthropoda > Insecta > Trichoptera > Limnephilidae > Hesperophylax > Hesperophylax magnus. The sequence goes on along the minus strand of JAIUSX010000014.1, from coordinate 25,602,512 downwards.
CGCCTGAAATATCCATACAAATTGAAAATCGGCTTATTCCCAACCCGCGAAATAATTCAATATGTACTTGTATTTGGTGTGTTGGGAATAAGCTGACGTAACTTATTGGTTCAGAGCACCTGACCGGCAATCAGAAGGTGCGGGTACGATTCCCGTCGGTGGCATTTATTTTTACTCGGGAGATATTTTCAATTTGTATGGATATTTCAGGCTAGTAATTACTGTTATAATAATAATAAGAAATGGTTAGTTTTGAGCCGAGCTCCCAATAATGTTTCTTATTGGTCTATGTTGAGTTTGAGTTTTATATCCCAAAACTCAAACAGTGCGTTTTTCCAATATATTGTATGAACCAAACATTTGATTCCTTTAACTCAATCTAAATTCATTTCATATTTCCCAGTTTATGGTAAGTAGTTTATTCCTTCAGAGCGCTCGAGTCAGTGAAAATTTCGAACAGTCAAAAATATAGTACTCACATGCTCATAAATAAACATGCTTTAAACAAGCATGTTCTTCCAATATACACATTTGCTCAAGCTAGGCATACTTGTTTATGCCTAACTTGAGCAAATGTGTATAGTGGAAGAACATGCTTGTTTAAATAAACATGCTTTAAACAAGCATGTTCATCCACTATACACATTTGCTCAAGTTAGGTATACTTGTTTTAAAGTATGATCCTAAATAAGCGTGCTCAAAGTCAACAATTACACATGTGCTATTTAAACAAAAGCTCTCAGCTAAAAAATGGAAGCTAGAAAATACAATTTATCGAAACTGACAGATTCCTATAATAATCATAAACCTGTTCACGTTCAGACATGTTAAGAACACATCCCCTTTCATCCCCGCCTCAGGTAGCAAGCTTAATACTAGCCTATGTTTTATTTTAAATGTGAATACCGCAAAAGAGTCCCAACCGTATGGACCAAGAGAGACTATGGCATCCCCAAATGGGGGATGTTGTGAGGCTTGTGATAGTGGGGAGGGGAAGGAGACGGGGAAGAGGAAGGTGGGGAATACCTGTCTGTTAAGATCTGGTCACCAAACACGGGTAAAGCCATTTCAAGCAACGTTTAAATTCTGAATGGTGGTCTTACGTGCCGCAAGTATACTATATATTATTTTCAAGGAATACACAAATTCAGCAAATCAAATTTACACGGCGGGATTTAAGCCCGCGACCTTAGAATTTCTAGTTGAGAGCCTACACTTCGACCACGGAGGCCGTCTGTAACTAAGTAGCAATTGCTCAGTAATAGTTTGCTTTTGTGCGACTAATGAGCATGTGTGTCCGTAAAGTTATTTGTATAATTTAATTAAGCCTTCGTGTAAAAAGGCTGCGTCAATGGTTCATTTCTAGGTTTCGTAAAAAAATAAAGTTACGCATCAAATTACCTACACGAAACCTTTTTGAAAATAAACTGTTTTTTTTCTCTCAACAGAAACACTGTTTATTTTGTTTCTTCTCGGGATATGTTTCTGCCAATAATAATAAAACCCTTTATTGACTGAGCGTAGCGAAGTCCTATTTTAACTCAACCGTTTGGAATTTCATCTTTATGGAATTTGTTTGTACGTTCCGTATCCGATTTTTAAAAAACTGCTGCATCCACTTAATTATTCAAGCAAGTCTTACTTTTACAGACTGATCTTTTCAATATTATGGTACCTACCTACCTACCTCTCTGTCGAAATTAAAAAAAGGGATTGTCACTAAGATTGACACGTTTCTTTGGACAAATTGTATAATTCCTTATAAAAAATTATATAGTTTAAAATTAATTGGGAAGATATTTCAGTGCCTACTTACAAGTCTAATGATATCAGAGAAAGTTTTGGTTTGATTTAGTTTTTGAGTAAAAGAAAATAAAGACACACCTTTTTGAATTTGAGATTTACTACAGTTCACAGAAAAACTAGTACATTATATATATTGTAATAGTTTATTATTGTAAAAAAATTAGAACATAAAAAATAACCTGAAAATGTAAACAAAATAATCATTAATTGTAATTTCAGTTTTCTGTCTAAATTCTGTTCAATGAGTTGCTTGAATTTAATTTTCATTTTCAAAATTGGAACTGGTTTGTCAAAAATTCAAATTTTTGAAGTTTTGCTCTAGTATAAAACAGTAAATCCACACTGTGTTCAGTTGTAAGTTTTTGAAGTGCACATACCGTGCACCTGCGATGGCGAGGTAATAAATAGTCAGTTATGAAAACAATATCCCCCATCCTCCAAAGTATCGATGGTAAAATTACCCGACCGCAAAAGGCTTACGTCGGGGCACTGCAGTATTGGATAAAGTTTATGAGTAGCATGCAGTGCCACCCAGCGTTTGCCTTAGACGATGCATTAAAGCCAAATTTCTAGGCGACAAATTGAACAAAATATTAAATTTAAGTTATCACTTTGACCTTCATAAACGACATAAAAAGGTAACGTTCGTTTTCAAAAACAAACTTCGAAAACAACTGAAGGGTGAGATGGGCTGGAAAACGAATATTATACTTGTTAAATAAACGATATCGTAAAAAGCGTATTTGTTCAAAAATGAATTAAATCATATTCTTTTAAGGTAGGTTTATTTATGTGGTGCCTACTGTTCGCTTTCCGTAAGCAAAGCCTAATGTAACTAATATATGTTATGATTTTATTTTCTTGATTGAATGAATGAAGTATGTACATGGAAGTGGAAATTAACCCACTTTCCTACATCCGATTTGGCTGCAACTCGGAAGATAAACTCCTTGTCGACGACAATGCATTATATCAACTTTTTGTGTTAGTTTTTCTTGACTCTATTCTCTGGAGAGGAAGGTTTAATACTCGGACAAATAAAAAAAAATAAAAGCATTCTAAAATTCAGGTGCCGGTTGAACTTTTAAAATGTCCTTAAAAATTTGAAAAAAGTTTGAATGAGGATTTAAACTTTCTTCCTTGAGTCAACAACGCTAACAGCTAAACCAAATCCTTATTGGATAGAACTGATATTTATTTTGAATATCAGCTGCTGTAAATTATTTATTAAATATAATGTCATTTAATCTCAGAAAAAATCATGTGTGCGCGCGTGTGTGTACACGAGTGATAAAAAAGTGTTTATAGAATGCATTATCATCGACAAGCAGTCTATCTGATGAGTTTCAGCTCTACCAGATCTTGGGAAGTGGGTTAATCTCAACTTCCAAGATTCCATTTTATTCATTAATTATTCCTACAATACTTTATGTATTCATTCTAAAAAACTAAATCGTTATGTAAATAGATTTATTTAGAAAGGAAAAAATTAAAAAAATTTCAATCATATTGGGAAGATCTAAGCGTTTTACAATATTGAAGCATAATTTTTAATTATCTATTGCCAAATAAGCCGAAAATATTCATCGTTGGTTAATAACATCACTCACACCTAATACAATATTTTACACTGAACTGTGCAGCTAGATTTGAATTCTCTTGTGTGATAATATAATACGAAAACTTTGGTGAATTTGCATACGCGCTCAATTGAACCAACCACTATGCAATACCACCATCACCAACAAACTTATAACTACCCCAAATTGCCGTTAGGACGGGCATTTAATTTTCTTCTTACTCACAAATAGTGTTTTGAATAACACATCTAAATATAAACACTAGCTCAGCATCAAGAGAAATAGCGAGGAGGATAAACAATACAAAGTGCATATTTTTACATGACCCCAATAAACCATTTCAAACTATTTTTATGACAATATAAAAAAGGTGACGATAACATGATTATGCCTTATATTTGCAGACAACTATCACGTTGAATCTATTGTGTAATCTGTGTCTCTGGGTACCAGTACAATAAGTTATTTGAAGGCTAGTAATAACAAGAACCGAATGGCTAATCTGTGTGTTATCAACTCGGGTGCCAATACAATTATTTGAAGGCAGGTAATCAAAACCGAATGACCAATCTGTGTGCTATCAACTCAGGTACCAATGCAATTATTTGAATGCAGGTGATCAAAACCGAATGACCAATCTGTGTGTTATCAACTCAGATACTATTACAATTATTTAAAGGCAAGTCATAAAAATCGAATTACTCATTAATTCGGCTGCCAATACAATTATTTGTAGGTAGGTAGTCCTGTAAGTTATATAACGGCAAATATTAAGAAGAACCGAATGGCTTATCTGTGTACCATCAACTTGAGTGTCAGTAAGTGAGACAGGAAATAAAAGAACTGAATGATTAACCTGTGTGTTATCAATCGGGTCAATACAATAAGTATTGTTTATCTAGTGATTCTTTGTTATTGTATAAATTATTATTTCGATATATCAGTAATACTAAATAATGATTTTCCTTAAGACTACCAGACGTCCCAACTACAGAATTTTCTAGATAAGTCTCAGGTCAACCCACATTTTGTTGACAGAGTTGAAAAATACACTGTAACTCTGCCTTGAAAACAAATATCGCTACGGAATGTTATATTTAGGTACTTATTATTTTATATTTTTAATTTTAGAAAATTCGGATATTTGGACTTTCAGGTTATTTGAAGTCTTGTTTGTTTTGATTATACCTCCCATCACGAGAACCATCAGCGAAAAAGTGATGAGAGAAAATTATGTGTTCACTGAAATAATAAAGAGCTCTGCGGAGTTACGAGTATGAAGCGTTGTTGAATTGTTAAACAAATCATCGTCTATCATAACCGCAGACGCGAAATATGCAGCTCAAAAATAATGTTTTATCTTTCGGGTAATGTTTATCCATTCTTCTTGTTTCGTTAATACTTTTGAAATATCTTAGGTGAATTTTTATTTGGATAATCATTTTTTTTAGCTCACGCTCACGGTTCAAAAAGGGTCTCCAATAATAAATTATATTAACATGGACATCATTTTCAAGCATTTCTAACCGGGAATTGCTAATTTTTGAACAATTGAAATTGGTAAAATTCGTACTAATTTGTTTTCATTGTAAAAAAAGAGGGTAAGAGGAGACTGCGGATGGTTAATTAAAACTAGTTAAAAATACGTTTATGACGTGCAATCGGTATGCACAAACGTTTTCTTTTACTCTAGCTCGAAACGGAAGGCCTTGAGGTAAAAACATCCCTCAGAGCCTATGTCATCTTTGAGGATGCTGCGTGGAGAGTCTTTTCAAGGAATGGTAGGAAAGGTAGTTCAGAGAAGGAAAATGTATGAGGGGTGGGCAAGAATCTGGGGGGTCAGTGTATCCAGTGTATGAATCCATCTGTCCCACTGCGATGGTCCCAATGCGATTAGTCGAGAGAGTCTTGCTGGAGAGGTCAAACGCTCTCCCTCAACAAGTCACTCCTAATCAGACCCGCGACGCAATAAGTGGGCAGACACACCCGCCGTTGAGACCTAGAAAAACCTCACCCCATGAACCCAAGCATTTGGGGTGACCTATGGCAGAGATGTTGGTTATCCAATAAAAGGTTGCCGGGGTGGTGGTACCTATGACTGCCTCACGAATTTCAAAAGAGTGCTCTTTAAAATCAAAGTTCTTCTTTACTGATTTTATCCGAAGTATCCTGAAAATGGTCGAAAATTCCATACTACAAAGTGGTGATTTTGGATTCCCATCTCGTAGCTTCTGTCATAAATCACCTTAGAAACCCCATATTCGATATAATCCATCTATGTACGTATTATTTAATTTACTTATTTGATTAAATAAAATTGTGAAGCTGCTCATCTCGAGACAGGAATTCCCTAGTGAGATGAGCAGCGCGGGAAAAAATAAAATCATTGCTATTGGTAAGTAATGAGATTTAATTTTTAATTTATTTAAAAAGAAAGAGAAACATTCCCGAGTTACGAATAACCTGACAATATTTGAAAATCTCCTACTACCACCACAGTAAGCTGAAAATGTTGCTTGTGTTGTGATGGAGGACTTAGCCAGCCGAGGAATTGAACACACTACGCCCGAGTGGGACCCAAGCGCGATGTCAACTCGGCCACCGACCGGATATTTGTATCAGTTAAGTTAAATTAAGAAAGCACATTTTATTGAGGAATAAATGTTTGGTTTCATATAAATATATTTTAAATATTTAGATTTTAAATTATCCACAAAAAAGTGAACGTCTCCCAAAAGATATAAATAAATTTCAAATGAAAAAAAAGTTTGTGTTCCATCTTCAATCGATTAGTATCCCTTTTCGTAATTCTAGTTGATAATAAAGCCATGGCTTCTTCACAGTAGTTCTCTTGATGAGTTGAGATTGAATAATGAATAACTCCTCATTAATTTTCGTCAATGCTTGTTTTCAGAAGCCAAGTATAGTCAAAATTTCACGAATCATTATTAAAATTGTTTGTCATTTTAGTAACCGGCTCCTTAACGTCGCGCTGTATTTAAATCCATTTGAGTGATTTATGGGAAAACCTTTTACCGAACCAGTTTTCGGAAGTTTATTTGCTTCTGTAAGTTTTGTCAACAATAAAAAACAACATTTGAGTTAAATTGGTGTTTAACATGTTTCCTGCTTGAAATAAAAAAACGATTTTTTCGCAGTTATTGACAATATTAAAAAATATTTTTTCTTCAGAATACGCCAATGTTCTATTATTGAACTCAACATAATATATGTAATACTTTGATAACTAACACATAATTTGTTTTAGCACACGGTATTAGTACTTGAGGACCATTGAAGACTATTTAACAGAACTATTTAACGAATTACGTACAAATAAAATAAAATGTGTGGAAATTTTACAAATGGAAACCGTTGTTTATGATTACATATTATTATTATTAAAAGAAAATTAAAAAAATAATAATTTACGTTATTAAAAGAAAAGTTCTAATTTAAAAATTAATTCAAATTTGAAATATATTCAAATTTAAAAATAAATTCAAATTTAAAAATAAATTCTAATTTAAAAATAAATTCAAATTTAAAAATAAATTCAAATTTAAAAATAAATTCAAATTTAAAAATAAATTTAAATTTAAAAATAAATTCAAATTTATATATAAATTTAAATTTAAAAATAAATTCAAATTTACAAGTAAAATAAATTCAAATTCAAAAATAAATTCAAATTTAAAAATAAATTCAAATTTAAAAATAAAGTCAAATTTAAAAATAAATTCAAATTTAAAAATAAATTCAAATTTAAAAATAAATTCAAATTTAAAAATAAATTCAAATTTAAAAATAAATTCAAATTCAAAAATAAATTCAAATTGAAAAATAAATTCAAATTCAAAAATAAATTCAAATTTAAAAATAAATAATTCAAAATTATCAAAAATTCAAAAAAAAAGTACCTAAGTAAAAATAATTATTGGTTATTAAAGGGTAGAGGCAATGAAGGTGGTTGTCGTATCAGTGGCTTTATTTCGTAGACAGTGTAATTGTGTTGTTGTGCATCACGATGGGCACGTAGTGGGATGTGAATGTGGCGGACGGAGACTGGATGATGAACTTCTCCAGACCAATGCTCGGCACTGCGGTGGAGAGGATCTGTGGCGTATCCTCCAGTTTCTCGTCACCGCGACGGTGGAGATAATCAATGGAAAATCTGCCAAACCGACGCTCAATATCGTAGATAGCGGAGATGAACGGTGGTGGGTGTGGCCGTGGTGATGTTGTCGGTAGCTTGACGCCAAGCGGGCGTAGACTAATTTTGACGGTAATGTTCATCACTGGTGTTGAAGAACTCGGGTATTACAGGTCCTTCAGTGAGATGCTGTTCGGTCCTCGACGCCATGCGGGTGGAGGCCGGACTAAATCCAGAGAGGCGGTGGTCCTCGACGGCGAACTATGGCGATTATTCAATGAAAAATAAAAATACAAAAAAAAGTTAAACATTTATTTTAATAGGTATTAAATAGGTTCTTGGTAAATTATCGAAATACACCATTGTATTCTATCACAACAAAACTCACTCATTAAACAAGTCCATCGCTTTTATCTTGGGTCATGTAGCGTTATGAACCCCAAAAAAAGAAGAATAATGCCGTATAGACCGACTATTTTAAATTTAGAAGTAATGTGATTAAGGCTGATGTATGGGGACGCCCACACTTTCAGTGATTAATGCATGATATATATAAATGGGATAAACCTATACAGGGTGTAATATTAACCTTATATTATTAAATTATTTTATTAACCAGTGATTCCTCAGCTTTATATTACTTCACACACAATGCCTACCCACACTAAGGTACGGACACAGATGATTTTAAGTTAACATGCTTGCGAGCATGCTCTTCAACTGTTTACATTTTTTGCTTGTGTATGGCGTTTCAAGTTCATTCTCCTGAATAAGCGTGCTCAATGCAAACAATTGAACGCATTTGCTATTTAAACGCAGACTTTCGGCCAAAACGGAAGCTTTACAAGAAAATTCAAATAATCAAAACACGGTCACTCTCCTACAGCTACAACGATAATAATATGAAAAAGTCAGTTCCATCCGCACAGAACGAAACGAAATAATAAGCGAAAAAATTAGCAAAAAAAATCAGGTGGTACAATTATAATATAGGTGGACTTTTACCTACCATCCGTATATTAGTACTAGCGCAAAAAATTACAATTTCTAAAACACCATAATAAATAAAATTGGAATTATGATATCCCGTGATTTTTTCCCGGATCTGACTTAGTTATTACAATAATTTGTGAGAGTAATAACAAAGACGTTACGTTTTGAGATTTAGTTGAACTAACAAGTATCATCAATAGTCTTTGTTCAACACCCAGTCTAAACGTCTCCCCGATGTTTAAAGTAAATTTTGAATAGCGACGGTGTACGAGTATTTACCTCAACCGACAAGTTAGTTCTTGATTGCGCATTGATGGGAGTGAACGGAAATACAATGAGGGTGTTTATTTCACTCGGTTAACTTACTGTATGTCATTTTATAAAGGTTTTTAATTTTTTCGGTATTAATGTAACAGTCGCCTTAAATTACTAACTAATCATTGATTAATTTTCCACAGTGGCCACAAAACTCTTTTTTGTCAAACACTCCTCGCGTCTTCCATGTGCGACCATTCTTGTATAAATTTCGACTTAAATACCTTTTTGATTCTCTTGATAGTATCATGTATTTCTGAGGTGTTCAGAGTTCTCTTTGAACTTGACATCAATTTCTCCGGTCAGCCAGTAAATGTGTTCATTCGTCCATAAACAGACGTAATTCGATCATACGTGGTTAAAAGCTTCAGGGATCTCTTTATTATTACTTCCAATCTACTTTTGTCTTTCATTTGCCAATTACTTCCATTCGTCAGTCTTTGATAAAAAAAACAATAGCTAATTGAACATTGACAAATTCCTTTCATGTTTTGATACAAAATGAAAATTCGTTAGATCTAGAATCTATTCGATATTGTCAAAAGGACGTTTTCAGAATAAGATAAATCATCGTGTACTTCCCCAGTCAGAGTATTGTTTTCTCCTGACATAGGATATCGCATTATGACAAAGCATTTTATGCAACCATATTGTAATGCGTGTTGATTCATAGCTTAGCCACTATATGACTTTGTAAACTCAATTATGCGACTAGTCTAGCCGGTAAGGTGGAATCACTGCGCAATATTCCAGAAATTTCTCGTTTATGATTGTCATCAATGGATAATGAATCGCATTTGTTAAGCTTTAATTTATCAACAATCGACAATACATTAGTTCGTACATGTGTGGATTTTACGCACATCCTCTGCAGCAGAAAACTTTTTTTGACACATGACGACATGACTTAAAAAAGAAAAAATTCAGTCAATTTTATTTTATGTTACTTTTACATGTTTTTTAATGTTATTTCGTATTTAGTTTACCAGTTTTACATAAAAGCATGATTTAAAATAATAATTTTTAATCTATTAGAAAAATAAAAATTTGGTTTACATAACTATATATTTTTACTTACATAACTTAGCGTTCACTCAGTTTTGACGACTCATCATTGCCTATTTATTAGATCATTTAAAATTATGTTAAAAATTGTAAGCATCATATTTAAAAATTATATCTCCAAATTTCTTCAACTTATACAGTAATCAATTATTTTCTTAAGGTGGGAAACAGGAATATTTGAATCATTCAGTGTAATGTGAGTTCTAACAGTTACGCATGATGTCTGATTTAACGATTTCAACTTTTTATAATATATGCTTTAATGTTTGGAAGTAATTAAAAAGGTTTTTTTGCATCAATTGAACACTGGATTTACATTTCTACCCACCCTTGAACACTTGACTTATAATGATTTCATTCAGATATAAATAAACACGTGCATGGCAACGATAGGGTTAAAAATTCTATAGAATTCTATTTTTGTTCAAGTAAGTGGGTTAATTTATTATAATATTATTTTAATGAGAAAATGGATAATAGGTTTTATTCTTTTTTGTAAATTCGAAACAAGTAAATTCCTATTTGTACTTTGTATCTACATAAATAAATACAATCTAAAAATAACGGTCTCAAAAAATAATGGAAATACAAATCAATATTTCTATTTCTTTTTTTTTCGTAAAAGGGTATCTAAAAACGATTTCAGGTGTATTTTTTGCGAAACTAAGAGAATGTTCTGCTAACGGATATTTCTAACCGGGTTTTCTCTTCGAAGTAAGGATTTAAAATGTTAATTGATTATTCAAATTTATCTTTCCTTGAATTCTCCAGGTCCTCAAAGAACAAGAAGAAATTTGGTTGAAGCGGAGAAACATAATTATTTTCTTTATTGTTCTTTAATGTTGTTGATATATTTAGTACATCAATTTCAATACAAAAGCATACCCTATTGAAGTTTTTTTCATCAAGTAGTGGAATATTTTAATAAATTTTACTAACACATTATAATTTTGTCAACTGAAACGGAAAAAAATATTATGGATTTTTTATGTTTTGTGCCTACATACTGTGTGGATCAAGTTCATTGATATTTTGACTTTATATTTATTTTTCTGCAATTGTTTTAAATAGTCGTTTCCTGCACTATTTTCGTGTATAATTTCGTAAATATTTGTTATATATATATATATGTGAGTAAAAGCCTTAATAGGCGTGAAATAAATAAATAATGGATAACAATTTATTCTATTTCAGTGCTGTTAAGAGCAAAGTTCGTTTGAAGAAAAGTGAAAAATTAAGGGTTATTGACAAAATAATTTGAATAATTGTGCACTTAATATTTAGCATAATATATTATGGTTAATGCACACATAATCAAAGCAAAAATACTTAATATATTAATTAAAAATTCAATATATTTTATTTAACATGGGTACCTAAATTAAAAGTATGTAGAAGGATAAATTACCATAAAAGAAATTTTATTATTACCCACTCGTTTAAATTCTGTGATAAAAGCAATGTTACTATTACCCGTTCTAAATATACGATAAAAGCTATGTTATTATTACCTACTCGTTTGAATTCTGTGTTAAAAGCGATGTTTTTATTACCCACTCGTTTAAATTCTCTGATTAAAGCAATGTTATTACTACCCACTCGTTTAAATTCTAATGATAAATTAATTAATTGTGTTAAGTGTTAAATAATAACCAGTCTAGGGGTACACACCAGTTACGGGCGCAAGAAAGTCGCACTTTCGATATTCAGTACATAACTAAAATAGTTACCATTTTTATTTAATTATCTTCATGCAGATTTTATGGAGTTTTCTACCTAAATTGGTATCACAAAACTTGTATTGGTTTGATTGTATTGTCAGCTTGCAATCAATGTCAAAAACAGTAGGCATTTCTCACTAGAATTCAAATCTCATGTTTTTTACGGAATAAATAATGTTTCTTAATTAAATGGTCTTCACAAAATATTTATACTTGCAAACAATGTCCCCAAAGAGGAAACCGGTGTAAATATATAGGCACATACATGATAGCCTCACCCATTATCACGTATTAAAGCTACCTAGATTTCAAAGTAATTTTACCGAATATTGTGTGGGTGGTGTTAGGTAAAAGTTAAATTAAAGTTGTTACAGATTTTAACAGTGTGTTTATTATGATTGATAGTAGTTGTGGTATGTATCACATCGGGATGCATATATTGCATATCACGTAAATCACACCACATCGGGATGCGGATCTGCGCTCGACGCCGTGCGGGCGGAGGATTCTGGGAGTGCGCAAGGCCGGAGAAATAAGTTGGTCTCAGGTGACTGGCACGCGGAGCTACGCAGCCCAGCGACACAAGACAGTGTCGCCAGTCGCAGTTGTAGCTCACTTGTTGCAACTAATAGTGTTTGAATAATAGACTGACTGGAATTTATATAGACGCTCGTAGTGGAATCTCGACAGTTCTAGAAGCTGTGGACGGGCGGCATATTTTTGCATTTTCGTACAACTCAAACTTTCTAGGCTGTAACGCATTTAGTCCATTCTACAAGTAGCGTGTCGCTACAATTGTTAGTTTTATTTTAAAAGTCTACGCTATTTTTAATAAATTGGCGTCTAATGATTTTGCAAATTTCATCCAACGCATCACCGCAAGGCGCATCCAACCCAATCGCTATTTGCACTAATTTTACCTCCAAAAGTGTAAATATATTTAAATTAAAATGCTGAAAGAAGTAACCTGAATGGAGGGAGTGTTTCCCTCATAACTAAATTAAATTTCATGAAAAAACGTGTGTATTTTTGAAACCAAAAAAATCAATGTAAAGTGGCAGGTTGATGGTAGATTAAGAATATTGGATATGCTTAGTTAGACATTCTGAAAAGCAATATTTTTCTGACCTTACAACCTTCTTACTCCTTTCAATTTATTATATTTACAGCAACCCCCAATCGGAGATACTGTAATGTCATATGTCTTCCATGGTTGAGTGGTCACGATACTTGGCTATGAACCGGGAGGTTGTGGGTTTGTATTGCGGGGGGGGCAAATAAATTTTATCTGATTAATTTGTGTTTTTTCTCTAATATAATATTTCTTCATGTTACAGAGTGATAGACACTTTCAGTATCAGTATCTGGCGTTTGGTGGGGTGCTCACCCTACTTCAATTCAATTACTACAGTTTCCCCATTTCTCAAAAAAGACATTTCTTCGCTTATTCGAATGCGGATTGGACATTGTTCCGTTTTTTCTCACCCTTTTAAAATTCGCGTGTTTGACTCCCCAGATTGAACCATCTGTGGTCTAGAAGCGGGAACTTAAGATCACAATTTTATTTGGCAGTCCCTCTCTAAACAAATATCCTCTCTTTTATCAAGCCTTATCTAATTGCCTCACCTCCATTCAACATATCATCTCTTCTAGGTCTGAATTCAATCTTACATACACTTTTGAAATTTGCCAATTTAAACAAAATCAATATATATTTATTCAGCGTCTCTCTCTGTATAATTTGAAATGATGGCCTATCACCCCTTAAAGGGTGAAAGCCAAAAACATTTGAAAAAAAAATAGTTTCAGATAAAAACAAATTGAATTATTCGTATCGAAAAATAAATAATCTATGAAAAATTTAGGGAAAAAAAACAATGGAATTTCGAAAAAAGGCAGGTATCTTTGTTACATCTACTATCGTGTAGAACGTGGTCCTCACGAAGTTGGTGCATTTTACCCCCGGACACCCTGTATACATCCTTGGTACTAAATACATACACTCATATTAGGTTCGATTCATTTATTATAATATTTGTACCGTCAACAAAAAATTATGAACAACGGCAGGGATAGTTTTAAATGTTAGCAATTTCGACTTGAATAATTCAAAAAAGTTTAAAAGCGTTCGTTTAATTTCCATTCCAAATCTTTTATATCTGAAAAATCCTTATGCCAAAAGAGTTTTTATTTGATATTTCGGGTTATTCTATCTCCATTATCAATTTCGAACGAACGGTTCGCTTTTTAATTTCCTTTGTAGTATTTCATTAAAAATCAGTTTCAATGAATGTGCTACATGAAAAAAGCTCTCTCGTAACCATGGATAAATATAAAGGGTTTCTAATATCTTGCGATTTCAAGGAAAGCATCCACCAAAGTGTATTTCGTTAGAATTTAATATATTGAAGGATTTTAACTGGATCGTAAAAACTCAAATTTTATTAAAACACGTGTAAAAAAGTAGTCGTAATTTTAGCTTCCGACTAAAATAACTTCAGATGAAATAAAACAAAGCCCCTAAGAATCTAAAATGGCCATCATTGAAGCTCTGCTAATAATTTAAAGATTTTCTTTTGTATCTTTAATTATATTATTCAATTTATAAAAAAATGCTATTCATAAACGAGTTCTGCTATTGAAGTGAAACTTCTTTAGGCGCGTAATGGATTTTCGGGGACGGAGTAAAACCGAGTCAGGATCGACACGAAAATGCGGGTACCCCCACCACCGCTCACCGTTCACCGTTCACTGTTTTCAGTAAAAGCAACAAATCATTAGCATGCGCATAAAAGTTTTTATGTGTTTTATTTAAGTACTTTTTTACTCGGTAGTATAATTTTGTTTGGCGCATGCCTTAGCTGTGGTACAGACGTGGACAGGGCTTTCCTGTACCGTCCGTCCGCCGTTCAGTCTGGTTTAGTCGTCCGTCGAGAGCGCTCGCGTCGCGCGCTTTGCCGTTCCATTCGTATTCCAGTATATAAATATTGTTGAAGTGAAACTTCTTTAGGCGCGTAATGGATTTTCGGGGACGGAGTAAAAAACTTTAATTAAAAAAATGATATGATAAAATAGAGATGATGAAATGAAAATAGAGAGAGAGGAATACTAGAAGTTTCACTTCTGTCTTGCGTAGGCTTGACACACCCACTTTTTTTTTGTTTTTATTTTTCCATTTACCCCCTCAGAAGGCCCTGAGGAAATTATTTTGTATGTCATATTTTATGGAGGGTCTTTTTTAAGAAAAGGAAGGAGAAGAAATTCTGGGAAGGTAAAAAAATGAGGGTTGACTTTTCGTTCTCATATCGATTCAGTGTGCAACACTGCCACGCGAATGCTGGGTATTGTAATCTGCAACGTAAAATAAACTCAAATTATATAGAAAAGGTGCAAAAAAATTTTATGCGATACCTTTACGTATGACAATTTGGGTACTACCCTCCGTTGCGTCCTCGGATTTTATCGCTCGATTGCTATGACTAGATCGTCTAGATATTAGAAGAAAAGCTGGAATCGTGTGAGTAGAATATAAACTGCTCAATGAACACAATACATCTGCAATCCTGATGTTCTGGAAAGAATTACTAGAATCTTATGTTCCCAATAACTTCACCAGAGCTAGGCAGCACACTATTCTTATTAATCCAAGACGCAGGACAAAGCTACTAATTATCATGCCTCTGGGAAGAATGAATACGCTTTTAAATAACTTTTTTTCTGAAATAGAAATTTTTCAGTCAAACCTCAGTAAATTGAATATAAGAAAAAGTATATTTTAAGACGAGACGCAACTGATATAATTAATGTATGTAATTGATAAATTTACTAGCGTGTATGTGATTAATTGTAAATATTGTGAATTGTCACTGGAATAACTGTAATGTTGTTCACAATAAATAAACATGTAAAATAATTTATGCGAAATTCCAGGTTTGTTTACAGCCATTGTTTCATCAGAGCAGAATAAAACTATTGATACTTTTAACGGCACGTCGGTGATTAAAATACAAACATATGAATTCCAATCACACAATGTGAAATAAAGGCGAATAAATTCAATCAAAATCCAGAAGATTGTTAAAAAGATAGAATTCAAATCATTTTGTTATTTACCAACAAGAAATGTTTTTTAAAACCAGATTAGATTAAATATCAAAAACCCAACACGTGTGGTTTTCATTCCGATGAATAAATTCGAGAGCATATTATACTTTGTATTGAATATTTCACATGACTTGATCACATCACTCCTAAACGGAAGATCCATTTCAACATTTATTTTTATTCTGTGTTGGGCCTTTACCGTTCCGCACAGAATAATAAAATTGAAGTTTTGGAAACTTTTTTTTAAACTTATATTTGGATTGAATCTAATTAATATAATTTCGGGAACACATCAATGATGTTGTTAATAAATGAATTATCTGGTTTCATCACTAGAACTTCCTCTGACTTCAAAAACACCCGAAGTATTGTTTACTGCTCTTTGGTTCTCTCCAATATTGAATAATATGTTCGAGTGATTTGGTCTCTTTTTATGCTGTCCAGATTCATGATATTTTGAATTTATTTAACATCAGAGTGTAGGATTGGAAAAAAAAGCAGTCATAATATGATAAATTGAACTAATTCTAAACTTCTCTCATTTAGAAGACAGTAAAACAAATTTAATCTAATATGTTTCTTAAAAATTATTAGTGATTGTCGGTAACATCAATGCATCTACTTTACTATTGAAACTTTTTAATGTCCCCTCTCACAGACTCATAAATAGTGAATTGCTCCTCACCAATCAATACATCACTAATTACAAATACTATTCACAGTTGTCACTGTCTAGGATGTGTAGACTGTTTGATTTTTTTGGTATATCTAAATAGTTTTGTCTTTCACTAAGAAAGTAAAAAATATTATATTTGTTGTGACCTCTAGCAAGATTTTAAGTTGATTTGTCACTTCTTTTTTTCTCGTGTTTATTTATGTATTTTGTCTTTGCTTAATCCATATATCATTATTTACAAATAATAAATATTTTTCATCTGCTTTCATGTAACTTTTGTGGTAAATTGGACGAACCGTCCCTTAATAAATAAACAAAATAGACAAGCTTTACTTAACTTTCAACTCGTGGCTTTGGTATAATTTGCCATACTTTATTTTTTTTTTATTTTGGAAAGTTTAAAGTTTTTGTCGGTGTTCTTGGTTGTAGGTACCTATCAAACTTATAATGGATTCAAATTGTTGTCAAAATATTCCGGATACTTCAAAGCTTTAGGTAGATGTTATCAGATTCTTCACTCGAATAATATTAATATATTTTAAATAAAACAACCAGTAATATTATTTTGCGGTACCTCCTAGAGTTGTAGAAATTCTTTAGGCCATACAATACTCTAAAATGAAGCAAGAATCCTAACAATGTAAGTGAAGCAGCTGTGCACAAAAATATGTAAAAACAATATTCGGATCGCGGCCCAGCTTAAATGCGATGGCTTCGCAGGCCTAGAAAATCGATGTTTTCGAGGTTTAATTTTAATTATTTCTGAAGAATGTATTAATATATATTAATGTATATAAATGTCGTTATCGTGGTGTAAAAATGAAAAGATCTCTCACTCAGGTATAGCGTTGAGTCAGGTATAGCGTCAGCTGATTTTACAATCACAATATTTCGCGTATATTATGTACAAATACTATGAATGCGCGCGCTACTAAGCCGCAGTAATCGCAGGTAGGTGCAGCCGACGATAGTAATTACTGAACACTGATAATATGCTCGCTGCGTCGGGCCTATTTATATTGTTCGGCCGGTGGCGACAGCAGGTAGTTAAATGGCAACTAAATCGAAGACACTCGCTCGATCTGGACCTTTCGCGAACTTTCGATGGCGTGGCAATTATGCCTAGGCCGTAGACTCGAACCTTCTGGCGAGTTCTCGTAATGTTTAAGACCGACTTGCGATATTATTGTTGTCGTTAGACAAGTAGGTCTTGTAGTACGTAGATTACTTTGTTTACGATGTGATTGGACTGCAGGTACATAATTCGGGAGTAGGTACTAAGTAGGTCGAGCGGTTTATTATTAATTATTTAATGTAGATTTTTCTCGACGCTACATAAATATTAAATGTTTCTAGAGGGATATCTCAGGTAGTTACTAATTCATCGTGTAAAAAAATAAAATCTGGTACTTAACAATTTTATAAGAGAAAAACGTTTTATAAAATTTTCTAATAACTTTACGTAAAATATTTGTAAAGTAAGGTCATGTTTTTATTTATCTTAAATATATATAAATTACACTTGAAAAGATCCCTTTAGAAACATTTGAGATTTTAGTAATATGTTCATCAGAAATAATTAAAAAGTGAGCGTCTAGCAAACCCCCGTTATTAGTCTTATGTCGCCTAAGTGTCGTCATGGTGAAGACAACCGTTCGGAATTTAAACATTGCTTGCCAACCTTACCCTTTTTCCGGGAAGTTTCACCAATAAACATTTTTTTATTCAATTTCTACGTATTTCTAAGTATTCCTCATACATTTTTTCATAAAGCATTTATCCATAAATTTTACGCTTGACACACAATAAACTTTCGAATATCTTTCCCCGAAGTATTTTCACGGCTAACACTTTAATGATTCTTCCTGGTTAAATACTTATATAAGTAGGCACACGCCGTATTTTTATAATTGACACACAATTTTGAAAATGGTTATAAAATATATTTATTTCGTACATCGCTGAATAACACACGAAATTACTTACCCGTTGACTGATATATGTATAAAACAAGAAATGTATTTTTTTTAAGGAAAGACAAACATTCCCGCTGTCGGGTTACAAACTTTATAACTCGTCAACATTTGAAAAACAATTATGTTTGAAGACAACCATTGACGGGTTACGAATAACCTGACAATTATAGTAATTTATTTGTGGGGTATTACGCCTTCCGTGATTCCTTCTTCTTTAGCCAAATTTTCGGACAGCATTACAGTGTCCATCATCAGCCTGATAATATTTGAAAATCACTTACTACCACTATAGTAAGCGGAAAATTTTGCTTGTGCTATGAAGGAGGACTTAGCCAGCCGAGAAATTGAACACGACGCCTGAGTGGGTCCCAAACACATTGCCAACTTAGCCACTAACCGGTCAATTAATATTAGTATTATTTGTTATTGTTTACTTTTTGGATACATAGTGAATATCATGCCTGTAAGCTATGTTTTTGAATAACAATAAGATATTTAGGATTGAGATACAGTAACTGAGCCAGTTTTAATAAAAATACGTTTTCTACCAATTCACTTACCAATCCACGTACAAACATACTTTTTACGTAATATAAAATAATAACCAATTTCACCTCCTTTTTGAAACAGGGTTTGTCGATTTATTATTAGTTATGCAGCAAATAGTAGATAGTTAAATGAATAATTCAATTTATAGAAAAAACATACCGTTTTTTAATGAAAAAAACTGCTCGTACATCGACATTCCAGCTGTACAAATTTCATAAAGCCAGAGCTCCATGTTCGATAGTTTAAAATGAGTTAAATAAAAAAGGCTTCTGAATAATAGTTTCAATGTAATAAACATTTTTTGGGATAAGAGGTTTAAAAATCAAAAATAAAATAATTATCCTTTGTGTTTTCGGAAAAAGGTGTTGAAAAAACCTCATTTAGTGAAAATGTTTTTTCCAACTTTCAAAAGTAGATTTATAAAATTGTGTAATTAAATTATCCAAAACTCGAAATAAGAAGTTATGACAATTTTATTGTTGAAATAGAGCCTGCGTGTACGGTGTATGGATTTCTATTTCATCATTATATATTGTTAGATCCGCTTTCGGAAATTTTCGGCCCTCCATCACTTCCGGCAGCAGAACGGAAGGATATTCCGCTCGATCCCAAATTCAATGCCCAACGACTTCAATTTGTTATATTTCATACACGCTATGATTATTTCATTCATATTTGAGTGTAGCCAAGTCCTGTCTTAACTCGACTGAATTTATGAAGATTAAAAACTATTTTTATATTAAATATAAAAACACAAATAAAAATACAAACCATAATTTTCAATTAAGTTATTATAAAAATAGAATCAGCTGGCGCAGAGCCGATAATTTTTCGTCGGAACACGACAAGTTAATGGTTTAGTAAAGATTATTTGTCGAATTTGAAAAATTATTTTTGTAGATCGTCGCCTCAGTGCCTAATTGTCCAAACGACCAATTAGTAAATTTTAGTAGACATAAGGTTTTCTCTCATTATTTCAATAAAACATTATAGTAGGTGTTTAAAATGAATCTATTTTCGAATAGGTAAAGGTTATATAAACTTAAGTAATTGTTGGTGACTGATTATCTTATTTCGTATTTTATTTTTAGTTTTTTTTTTAAATGGAGATTGAACAATTTGTCAATTGGTCGTTTGGACAATTAAGCACTGAAGCGACGAAATACTTTCAGATTCACAAATCTTACAATTATAATATCTCATCTATTCTCGTCTGCGATAGTTAAGTTCATGTTAACGGCACGTTGCACAGTAGTGGGTACTCTCTCAATATCACTATTCATAATCAATACGTTGCTTGTAATGGCTGAGCTATATTTAGTAACCAGAACTTAGTAGCCAAGTACCTCTCATTTTTAGTCTTCGCCATCTAATTGATCTCATAACTTCTTTCAGTCTCCCAACATTCCTTAATTAGTGATGACATAGTCCCTTTAGCTCCTAGAAATTGGGACTCTTGAACGATATTCACACAAAAAAATACTATTCGAATTTCAGCGGTCTAGGTGACGTAAATGAACAGTTAAATAGTCATCAGGGGCGTGTTTCAATCTCGATAGAACGTATCTATCTGCAAATCATCGCGTTTCTCGTTGAATGCAGACTGAGTACGAAACGAGCTTGATTAGGAAGCAAGTGTAAAACATTTGAACAGTCGAATGTCGGGGGCGTGAAGAAAGAAAATGTAAAATGAACATGTACATACTCATGTACAATAGTGGTTTAGTACACGTACTTCACTGGACAGTACTGTGCACCAAACATTTTCCATTTAGGAATATCTAATTTCTACACAGAGCTACGATTCAACAATAAGTTATTCACCATTACTGAAAATCTAAATATTAACTCAAAAAAATTAGATGTCAATACAAATACAGAAACTATAGCAAATCATGTGAATAACTTCTTCGCCAATATAGGAAAAGTTTTAGCAAGCCGCAAATTGCATAACACAAACACACTACCACAAACAAATAGATCAAATATCAATAAAAACCCGACACAACACAGATTTACAATAAAAACAACCTCGGAAGAGGAAATTGACAAAATAATAAACACATTGAAAAACCGAATTGCTCCTGGATTAGATGAGATAACAACGGATTGCATTAAGATATTAAAAAATGAAATTTTAAAACCTATAACACACTTAATCAACCTTAGTATAACACACTTCTGCTTTCCTAGTACTCTTAAAAAAGGACAAGTGATCCCATTTATAAATCCGGAGACAAAATGGAAATAACTAACTATAGACCAATCACTCTGTTAAACTCACTTTCAAAGATTTTCGAAAGAGTATTAAAAAACCAAATTATAAAATACCTAGAAGAAAACAAATTAATCTCGGATAACCAATATGGATTTAGAGACAAAATAGGCACAAAAGAAGCTTTGGCATGTACAATAGATTATATACATAGCAACTTAGATCAAGGGTACAAATGCATAGCGATATATCTAGATTTAGCTAAAGCCTTTGACTCAATCTGCCACATTTCACTTTTTAATAAATTAGAAAACATGGGTATCAAAGGCAATGAACTCTAACTATTAAAAAGTTATATGAGTAACAGAACACAACAAGTCAAAATTAACAACCATACTTGTAAACCACTGCCGATTACATATGGAGTTCCACAAGGAAGCATACTAGGGACCGTTCTTTTTACTATTTACATAAATGAACTTTGCAGCATGAAAATAGACGGTGAAATGCTATGCTTTGCTGATGACACAGTTTTACTCTTCAAATCTAAGGATTGGAATAATGTATATAACATAGCGAATTTGGGAATCTCGCAAGTGAAAACATGGCTAGACTCAAACATACTTACACTTAACATATCAAAGACAAAATTCACAACATACAGTATAAATAGCACAGGACAGCCAAAAAACAACACAAACACCATAAAAATACACGAATGTTTAAACACCAAAATCTGCGATTGCCCTCCTCTAGAAAAAACAGAACAAATAAAGTATCTAGGAATCGTAATTGACCATAACCTTAGATGGATACCTCACATCAAACAAATCACAAATAAACTTCTCAAAACAATACACATTTTCCTAAACATAAGAAACATATATAAAATAAAACAATTGAAAACAATATATTTTGCACTTTGCCAACCAATAATAGAATTTGGAATTATTGCTTGGGGAGGAGCAACAAACTCGGCTATCAATTACATAGAAACCGCACAGAAAACGATCTTAAAGGTAATACTAAAAAAACAGACTGAATGATACAGACCAAATATTCAACAGCTGTGACGTACTAGATATACGCCAATTATACGTTAAAACACTACTAAACTACATTTTTGAAAAAAAAAAAATTTCAACATACACAAAATAACACTAACAGACCAGTTAGACAAGCGTACAAAGAAAACATAAACACTCCGACAGTAAATTCAAGCTTTGGACAAAGACACTACCAATACCATGCAATAAAAGCTTTCAACAGTTTAAAACTTGAAATTAAAATTGAGGAAAATAAAAATAAATTCTCACACAAAATTACAAAATAGATTAAAGAACAAAAAAGACAATATTACCAAAATTTCATAGCATAAAATTCAAATAAAACCTTCACGTAACACACAAAACCAATATAAACACACATCACTCACAAACACACAAGATTATTTTCAATGTACTATTTTTTTTAATTTTAAATATATTATTATGTATTTTTAATTTTAAATGTATATTTTTTCTCATTAAATGTATTATGTAGTTTATATTTCATATTATAAAATGAAGGCCTCAGCACGGGCAAGCCACCCAGTGATGCCTACATTACTGGAAAACCTGAATTGTAAAAAATATTGTACCCAATAAAAAAAAATAAAAAATTACAGGGATTTTAAGGGTATTGTCAATGAAGAAGCGTCTGGCAGCACTGTAATCGTCTCTTTGTGAGCGTTCAAATATCCATTTTTTGAGTTCAACAAAATTTTCGAAGTAATTTTGTTTATTTATTTCTTAATTGCATTACTAAAATTAAATTTACATTTAAAATCTTATCAATTTGTTTGTAGATTTACTTGCCTTATATATTTACCGAAGCCCAAAACTTCCCACGTTATTTTCCAAGAATTAACCTTCTCCTAACGTCTTATGCGAATGTCTCGACCATATAACATTCACTGTTTATAGTGGCAATATTAAAATAAATTTAAAAGAAAATAAAAATTATCACTACCGATGTAAAAGTATTCACATTATCTAAATTCATCGGAAACTGAAAAAAACTGTACCTAACTTTAAATCCGTTATTGGACTTATTTGGAAAAGAACAAAAATAACCGCAGAGAATTGTTGCATACATTAATTTTTAGAATAGAAACATTCTTTTTTTCACAAAAAAATATAGAATATTTTATTTTTCATGTTAATAAAAAATGTATTAAGGCATTTTCGTCACAATTTGTACATGTTTTAAACATTTGTATACATTCCGTTAATTTTAACGTTTTATTAGTAAGTTTCCGCCGACACCAAATTACTTGAGGACTGGATTTTTTCCATTGCGAAAATTCTGGGACTAACTAACATAATTATGAACTCCTCATTGCCCAGAATACCAATGGAGGGTAATAATGTAAATTCTTCAGTGTATATCTTCAATTTATCACTTAATAAATACAAAAGATGGTTGATGGGGCACAAAAATAGATAAAAAACATGTGTAGTAATAATATTATCATATGTAATATCTAAGTTATTCCAGCATAAAAACCCTTAAAGGGGTGTCAAAAACTAAATATATATGGTCACGGAATGGAACCAACAGATTTTTTTCCAGAAATATAAAAACTATATATTTTCGAAAAATATATATCATGCAAGCTTTTTAAATTAATCTTGCATATCTAAAATGAAAAACGAAGTTAAAAATATGTTTGATTGAATGTAGAAATAGGAAAAACTAACTTATTTTTAGATATTAAGGTTTGACACTTGTATTTATGACTAAATATATAAAATTAATCTGTTAAAAAACCAATCAAAATCGTGGGACGTGATAAAAAGGCAAAAAGTTTGTAAAAAAATGTACAAACCTTGACGTTATCGCCAAATAAATACTTTTTCCATTGCTTCCTAAATAATATCAAGAATAATTTTAGAAAATATGTATTTAATATACAAAACATATATTGTATATTTTTAATATCTAATACAAACCAGTTACGGTTCACCCTCATCAGGGTTATATAAAAACAAGTATACTTTTAAAAATTCTTATAAATTAGTTAACAATTTAAAAAAAAATTGCTCTAGTTATTGTATAACTGATTTAGTTCGGAAGATATCTTAAAAGAAATTCACTTTTAAACCCTAAATAATAATTTCGCTTCCATGCGGTTTATGTGACAATTATTTTTTTGTAATTGGCAAGAACATAACTACCTTATCCTCTCTCTTTGTTACTTTAGTGAGGTTGTGCTGAAAGTAGAAGGTACTTATATAACACAATGTTGTTTCAACATATATTCAGTACAAAGTAATCTTTAGCCTTAAATATTTTTGAGCTGGTTGTTTTCAAGATGAATGGTGAGCATGTTCCTGCACACAAAATTGCAAGCAAATGTAGCTCTTCTTTTAATAGGGTTCATTTTAAAACGTCATAATCTTTACAAATTTAACAGCTTACCACAAAAAAATTATTTCGAACTCTTGGTTTAAATTTTCGTTTAAAACTCAACATATGAAATTGGAGCACTAGGTACAAAATATTTCATTTCGAAGTAACGCCGTTTTCCTGGTCATTATCCAGCGGTAAGTACCTGAGATAGTTTGTAACGAGCATTCCAGTATCTGCACGAGATATTTGTATCAATTTGCTTCGTAGTAACTTGCGACGTTGCTTTATATTAGGAATGCCAACACCTTACCTAACACTTTCACTGACATTTCAATTTCTCCGGAACACTTAGGTTTTAAAACGTTTTTTTTTTTCATTTTTCAGACCCTGTTAATTGACGATTCTCGATCTGTTCAGCTTTCGATCTGATTGAGTGGGCCTAGTAAGGCTTTTTTTAACCCACCGTTTTTCAATTCGTCTGTGTGTAATTTTGGTTGTGCATTACTTTTTCGTTTTCTAAAATCTGCTGTATCTACTTTGTTACTCAGTCAAGTCTTAGGATGGGTTGTTTCATAGATATTCAAATGAAACATTATCATCAAATGGCCATTCAGCGCGGTTTGAAAGGACCCCGTTAAATGCCGATTCAAAATACGTTTCAGATTTTGATTGTTTCAGAGAAAAAATTGTGATCAGCAGAAGGGGACAATTATCATGTTAAGCTTGTTAGCTTATTCAAATTTCACAGAAAACTGAAACGCACCACTCTATTACTCTTTTTTTGAATTTATTTAATTTTTATTTATTACATTACATTAGATAAACGTACATAGCAAAAATGACAAGATAATAATATTGCAATAACTGTATAGGTATATTTAAAATAAGTACAAGTGTTATTGTGAATTGCAGGTCGATATTATTTCCTAGCTAGGCAGATTGAGATTGCCCGTTCTAATGAACCAAATGCTGTTAAAATTGCTAAAAAAAATTCTGTAAAATTTTAGTGTTTTTTTTTTTTATCCAAATTGAATATATATTAAGTTTTTACTAAATTAACCATTGATAGGTAACCATGTGAAATGAACTGAATTCCAAGCGCGATTATTTTCTTTCCGCGATCTATATTTCCAGAAATATGTTCTGTAAGTTGCGATATAGCTTCATCCGTTCCTCTCCCCAGCCGAATCCGAACTGATTTTTGCTTTGAAGTTTTCGGCTCCCTATATAGTTACTTAATCTATTTTTAAAGATTTTTTTTCTATAATTTTTGAGATAACACTCAACAGGGATATTGGCCTATATTTGCCCACTTTTTTTATGGGTCCGCTTTTGTAGATTGGTACTAATAAAGACTTTTTAAGATGGTCGGGAAAAACCCCTGAAGAAAAACTTTTATTGAAAATGTTCGATAAAGGTGATGCAATATTGTGTTTGATGATTTTTAGTGTATGAGTGTTAAGACCATCAGCACCTTTCGAATGTGTATTGTTAAGATTTTCAATATTTTTTAAAACCTCTTCATTAGTCGCAGGTGATAATTTAAATGAAAAGGAGTTCTGTTTTTGTTCTATTGCAGATGCAATTGAATCTGCAGTTTCTTTGGTGATACTTAGGAAATTTTCCGCAAGGTTAGACCCTACCGTCGAAAAGAATTGGTTTGTGTGGCAAGCTGTTATTCCCGGATTGGTAGTGGCTGCATTTCCAATCAGAAGTTTGTTGATATAAGAGTCAATTGTATGTTTAGTTTTGGTAATTTGTTAAACGATTTTCCACATGTTTTTGCTAAATGTATCTTGGTCGAGTTGAAGCTTATAGTACCTTTCTTTTGCATTACGCATAACAACTTTACAAATCTTTTTTTTATTTTTTTTTTATATTTACTCCACACAGGAGGCCCTGAAGAAAGTGATTTCCCTCAGGGCCTATGTCATCTTTGGGTATGCTGTGTGGAGGGTCTTTTTGTGGAGAGGAAGGAGTGAACATGGGTCTTGAAGAGTCCCATGTTGTAGGAGGGAGGAAACACAGAGGCTGGCAGTTCGTTCCACAGCCGAGCTGTTGAACTTAAGAACGAATCGTAGAAGCGACCCGTTCTCATGTGACAAATGTCAACCGTGTACAAATGTTGAGCGCGCGTTTGGCGTGTATCCCGACTACGCACCGGTGCCGAAGGGATCAATGACGCTAGTTCCTCAGAGCATCTTCCATTGTAATACCGATAGAACAAGGACAGCATACCTACCTGACGCCTGTGCTCTAAAGATTGCAGTCCGTTTGTTAAGATTGGAGAATCTATCAAACGGACCGCCCGTTTTTGCACAGAGTCTAGGGTTTTTTCAGGTATTTAGGGGCTCCGGACCAGAGATGGCTGCCAAATTCGACAGTAGGGCGCACTTGCGATTTGTACAGGGTCAGCAGTTGTGTACTATTAAAGTATCTGCGGGCCCTGTACAGTACGCCCAGCTTCTGAGAGGCCAACTTTACTCTGGCTTCGATGGAGCCCCCGTACCTGAGCTGGTCACTTATAGTTTTTTTTTTTTTTTTTTTTTTTTTTTTTTTTATTAACGACAATTTTAATTACAAAGTTAAGTATATTATTCGCAGTCCTCCTCACTAGGTATTCCTGTTCCGAGGCGGACTGTAGGTTTTAGTATAGGTGTAGATCGTGATTTCCTTGTTAATTTCTACAAAAAAAATTTAAAAAATTGTCTTCACATTTGTTCAGTTCATAATTTTATTGATTTCCTCATCTTCGTGTTTACTTAGCCATAATTTGATGTCGTTTTTAAATTTTTGTGTCTCCGTTGTGTTTTTGAGTTCAATTGGGAGGGCATTTTATAGTTTTGTAGCATGGAAATGATGATTTTTCTGGCCAAAAGACGTATTTAATTTTGGGATGTTCAATAGTTTTGAGGATTTCTTCCTTGTAATATAGTTGTTACACCAAGCATATCAATGGAAGGGCTGTTCGGAAGATTGCTTCGTCAAATTTTACGATACCTACGGTGATTTTGTCGTTTTAGATTGTTTTGTGGA
This sequence comes from Hesperophylax magnus, assembly GCA_026573805.1. Taxonomy (NCBI): domain Eukaryota; kingdom Metazoa; phylum Arthropoda; class Insecta; order Trichoptera; family Limnephilidae; genus Hesperophylax; species Hesperophylax magnus. Next base: position 25,574,930 of record JAIUSX010000014.1, on the reverse strand, counting down.
TCTTTTTTCTCCAATTTGTGTAAATGATTTCTTTTGTGTAAAGTTTTTACACTAAGTTGGACTAAGTTGTATTTTTTATGTGCAATGTGTTTATCTTTGAATTTTTTGTTATATGCATGTTGATTTTGTTAATAAATAAGTCGAGTAAGTGTTTAACTTCAGTCTCTATATATAATCCTGCTATGTTTCATCATTTAGATCCTTAATGAACCCCTCATAGCAGATGGATGATGTAAACTGGTTAGTTTTTATTTGTTTTTTAAGAGATGTGTCTGTAATGCTTATTACGGTTGTATAGTGATCAGTTAATGTATTTTGTATATTAATTGTATTGAAGGCCGTAATATTTATGTGATCTTAACATGTCTCGCTATTATCTTGAACACGGGTAGGAAATTTAATATTTATTGCGAAGTTATTTTCTGCCATAGCGCACAGGTAATCGTAGATTTATATTTTATATTTTCGTCTGTGTATATTTCCAAATGTGTTGATATTTATACCCTCCATTCTTTTTATATTATCATTTAAATTATTTTTCTTTTTTTTATGATTAATAAAAAATTTGTAAAAAAAAATCATTCAAAAATTGTTTTCGAACGATAAAATCTTTAGAAAGAACTTTTTCTTTTTAACTTATTTTTAAGTTTATACTCGTCAAAATAAAATTCTTCTTCAGTGATAAAAACTTCGTTCAGTGATGATTTTTTTTTCAAATAATACACCTACATTTGAAATCTTTCAGTATTTTTGGTCTTATTTTGTTAGTTTATTTCTGGTAGTGGAGGGTTAAATAGGAGAGCTTACTGAACTTGTACCTATTTACTGAAAGCACTTTCTGTTGTTAGGTTTCCTTGGTTTCATATTGAATGTTATTTACAACGCTGTCATACGTGATATTTTAACTGTACCTGCGCTCTGAAAATTGGCGAAAGTTTTAGTTTCACAAACCTATAAAAGCTTTTTCCAAATGTTATTACTTAGATATAGAAGGACTCTGAATCTGAACTTTTCCCGACATGAAATCCATATGTTTTCGTTTCGAGTGTTAGGGCAATTCCACATTGGAAATCCGCGTGATTTGATCAAGGGAATCCCACGGATAACTTCAATAAGCTATACTTTACCTGTATTGCAAGTCAAAATAAAGGAAGCTGAATAAAATAAAATTCCTTTTTATTTTATTAAAATAAATCTTTAAGTCACTAATTACTATTTGATTAAAAACACTCACGATTTAAAAATATTTTATTGGTCTGTTACAAATTCGCATTTTTTATTATTTACGCCTTTTTAAGGCTTTTACATAAGTTATGTATGAAAAAATTGTCCAAAGACGCGAAGCTAGCAGTCCACAATAGAGTGCTGGTAATTACCTTGATGGCAGTGGGGCATGGAACTGGTAGAGGAATGATCAAATTAGACTTAATGCTTTAGAAATAGAAATTTCCTCAGGGATCTCCTGAGGCTTATGTATGGTAAAACCATGTATGATCGGGTGAGAAATGTTTAAAAAAAAAGAAGAGATCCACAAAGAATGAAGATTAAGGCGTGAGTAAGATTATGAAAGAGACGCTTAGATGGTTTCGGCATGTAGGAATTAAAGGAATGAAGGAGAAAATATGGCGCATACGTGAATGATAGAAGTCGGGGACGTCCGAGGAAGACATGGCACGACCAAGTGAATCAGATACTTGAGTCGGGATTTTATGTCAAGTTTTAGAATAATAGAAGAGTATGTATGAGACGATCTATGAATGTGAATGAGGCAAGGAGTGTGTACCAAGAGTGAGTTGTTTGGCGGTCCTGCGGGGAAATGGCGTGATGATTGATTAGTTTTTCAATTCTTAATGGTGGTCTTTTTTCACTCTGGACCGTATCGCAAATTTACTATATATTATTTTAAATGTAGAAATAACACAAATTAATCAACTAACATTTACTTGCGCGCGCCGGTATTTGAACCTGCGACCTCCATATTGCTAGTCGAGAGCCTTACCTCTCGACCACGAGTTACTCCACGCAGTCGGATTAAACTTGTTCAATAGGACTGTGAAAATTATTATAGTATTATTATTCCTATTTCAGTTATCTTAAACTGGTGAGTTCATTGGTAATTTATTGCAATCAGCTTTTCTTTTAGTGATGAGTTATTTGATAATTTATTGCATTCGGCTATTATTTTAGTGATGAGTTAATTGATAATTAATTGCATTAAGCTATTATTTTAGTGGTAATTAAAACGTATTTTTTTTCAGCAGGGTGATAATGAACAAGATTAAATTGACTAGAACTAATTATGTAACAGCCGTGAAGAGAATATACCGGGATTTTAATTCACAACATCTTGGTTTTGCGAACATTGATAACACAAGTAAAGGCATAAATTTTAAACTACATTCGAAAAAACATAAATATTCCATTGATTTATTCAAAATGAAGATATGTTCATTCCAAAAATCAACGTTAATGTTCGTTTGTTCAAAATCTTAAATATACGAAAGTTCTTCACTAATTGCTTTGAATTTTTTACACAACGTTGCATTCGAATACGCGTTTGTTTTTCATTTCATGTCACTTTTGACAGGTAAAAAGAAAAGTTTTTTTTAGTTTTTTTAACAGGGCCATCTGTTGGACTTAAAGCAACACCCGCTATTGTTTCTCTATCTGCGCAGATAGACTGAGCCACAGCAATGCGTGGCGGAATATAGCTAGTTAATTATAAATATGGGCGACGAACATTCACTTATCTTTTATAAACTATATTTGATAAGATGCCAATACAATAAAAAGCGAATCAAATTGCACCAATGCTCTTCTGAGTTGAAATATAATTTCTCGTCAATTTAAAGCCTACATTGATTGACATACTTATTCTAAATAAGACTTTTAAACCTACATTTAATCTCATTTTCGGAAAATAGCAACGAAGGGTTAACTTTTTATTTTCTCCTGGACCATTACAGAGAGAATCGATTATTACAGACCTTTCACTAACCAGTTAGGAAATAATATCATCATCTGATAGTATTATTACGCCAGCGTCTGGACGATCTAGGCCCTCTGATTGGTCGAATTAAAATTGTCTGTTTCGGGTAAATTCAGCTAACTTGAAAATTAAGACACGAATTCATACTAAAATAGGATCGCCTCATAATAATACGAGATTTCTTCAAAAGCATCGTTTCTGCTCATATAATTTTTGGATAATATCGAAGAAAATATGTTTTAGAAAGTTCATAATCCATTGGATTAATTACATTACAATGAAAATTATCCACAGTTACGTGATTATGTTTGACGTTTATAAAAAATCACGCGTTCCTTATTCAATATGGCGGATACGCACGGCTATAGATGGCCGACAGAGCGCACCTCTGGCGGTTTAAAAACGAACCAAATGAATGGCGCGAATATTTAAATATGCAGCTCACAATATTTGACTACTTACGATTAACAAGCATTTTATAAGAAGATTTCTTCTGGAAGCTTATCTCTTTGTAATGGCATTTTTCATTATTATTTATATTTTTTTTTGCTTATTAATTATATCTGATTTTATATTGACATGTTTTCTAATTTGTAAAATTTCAAAATTATTTATTTGCGATGCTTTATATCCTGAGTGAATTATTTTAAGACCTGATTTTTTATCGAAAGTGTGATCATTATTCAAAAGATGATTTGCAAACTCAAATTCACTATTTCCATTTAGAGCCCTGCGATATTCTTTAGTTCTGACTTCAAAGTTTCTATTGGTTCTACCTTTGTAAAAGAAATTACAATCATCCCAATTGAGTTTTTAAACTGCTGATTTTTTGTTTGAATTTTGCTATCTTTATTATTAAGAATATATGTCTTCATTGTTATTAGTGTAAAACGCCAGTTGAATAGTACCAGAATTGTTTTTATATATAATTTTAGAAGTATCGTTATCCACAAGCAGAATTCTACGCCGTTGTTTATTTCTATCTTAAGAAAGACCGTTTGAAGAGAATATGTTTAATTTTTTTTATTTAGTATTTCAACTATCAATTTATTAGAATAACCGTTATTAAATGCTATTTGTCTTATGAATATATTGTTTTATGGTTATATTCTATTTGTTTTTTTCAGGTCTTAAAATACTTCACTATAAATAATTTTGAAATTTTAGAAATAAGGAAACATGTTAATATAAAAGCAGATATAATTAACAAGAATTTTTTTATAAACTCTCTTTTAAATATTTTCCCACTTAACTGGTCTTTCCCGTCTAACGATATTGTAATTCCTAATTATTATAAACCCAGCCTACTCTTACACCTCCCCCCTCCTTCCACTTCTTCTTTCCCAATTGCAATCTATATTTAATTTTTGACTTCGGTGTATACACAACAAAATGTAAACATTATATTTATTTATTTATTGGACAATTTGCATAGCGCCGCTTTTGTGAGATATCACCTCAGGGGCGCTATATTGTAATAATCTACCTTTATATATAGATTTTTATTCTCCTGATGAAGATGTATATATAATCTAACTTTAAACTTTATTAGATACAGTAACAGTTGTAGGTAAAGAATTACCAAATGATTACCGAAAATGATTACCCTCCTTTTATTCATAAACACGGGTACAATTAATCAATATGTAATTATCTATTATTTAAGTCAACTTTGTTATAACTATCTTTAATTGTGACAAACTAAACGATATTGATTAAACTTATAGACATTGACGGTTGTAACACATATTTAAGCACTGCAAGTCTCCTATGAGCTAATTATATTAGGTACGATAACAGTTAATATCAGTTGTATACATGTAGTCAATAATAGTGTTTCATTTGAAATTACCCATCACAAATACGTAAAATTTCATTTATTCAAACAACTGTCATTCTTATTTTGCGTAAATTTAGCATGTTATTATTAATTAACTCCTTCCTGTTCCGTGTTTTAACAATATATATATTTTTTTAATTTTTTTTTAAAATTATTTTAATATACATCATATGGGTTACATTAATACATACATATTTTGCAAAATATAATATTAAGGTTCATAATTGGTCATGTATACCTTATCAGAAAAGAGGAGCTCTTGTGCCTGATAAGGGAGCCACGATTCTTACTTAGATTCATAATTCATAATGTGATATAATAATAATAATATATATTATAATAATAACTTAACTTATTAACTTCTTTGAAACATAATCAGGTAGAAATGCTAAGAACTTTTTTCCATAGGAAAGCTCATAGCTCAGAAATGCACAAAATAATTTGCAAGGCAGATAGAAATATTACACCTTTAAATTTATACGATGAGAATGCCAACATTTTTATAAATCCCAACCAGGAACTATAAGTTTCCTGGTCAAATAAAATTTTACACGCAAAACACTTCAATTATCTCAACCAAACGTATGTTGACAAATTTTCGTCAAACAAATGGTTGAGTATTGGAGAGTTGAGCGCAGAATTAGAAGGATTTATGCTTGCCATTCAGGATAGAGTCATTAATACTAAAAATTATAGAAAGCATATAATCAAAGATACAAATCAAATTGATGATTTGTGTAGAAAATGTTTGGCTTTTCCGGAAACTATAGAACATATTATATCGGGATGTTCTATATTAGCACCGTCCGAGTATACATTTAGGCACAATCAAGTTTTAAAAATAATTCACCAAAATTTGGTAATTAAACATAACTTGATTGACTGCCGTAATATAGTACCATATTATGAATACGAACCAAATTCATTTTTAGAAAACGAATTTTATAAAATATATTATGATAAAACTATACTAACAGACCGAACGATTAGTCATAATAGACCCGATATAGTTTTACATGACAAAATTAAAAAAATAACTTATATCATTGATGTCGCTATTCCAAATTCCTGTAACATTCAAAAATCTGTTAATGAAAAATAAGAAAATACACAGATTTAGGAAACGAAATAAAAAGAATTTGGCATTCTCAGACTATAAAAATATTACCATTCGTTATTTCGGCTACTGGCATTATACCTAGCTCTCTCATTAAAAATTTAGGCGTATTAGATCTATCAAAAAATTTATATATAAAGATGCAAAAGTCGGTCATTTTGAATACATGTAGGATAACGAAAGATTTTTTAAATATTTATGTTGAGGGATCAGTAGGATTTATAGGCCCTGTTAGAAGTTCTACCGAGCCGAACCCTCTGATATGAAAATATCTGGAGTCGGTGAATTTTTTTTTTTCCCATTTGATCTCTGGTGAGTTGACGTGTTGTTGTTCTTGTATTGTTTTGTATTTATTTTACTTATATAATGCACTTGCATAGTGTTGATTGACTAGCTGATCATTTGTGGAAAAGTGAGTGGAAGGGTTTAGTTTTTCCTATGGGGAAGATTTAACTCGGACAACTAAATCGGAAGCATTGAAAAAAAAAAAAAAAAAAAAAAATATATATATATATATATATATTTTTATTTTTGTTTAATATAAGTTTTTAAGTATATACTCACCCTCTCTCTGTGAATGTCGTAATATATATCTATTTAATGTAACTGTTGTTAATACCACTTAAAATGGGCGAAGCCCAAGTAAGAGCCGCCCGCAGGGCCCAGCAGAAAAAAACCCGCGGAGCGGGTTTTTAACTGCTAGTACTTAGTAATGTTAGACTAAACCAAAATGTGTCGAAATCAATGACGGTCAATGCATACACATTATTGTAGCTGGTCGTCTCATATCTACAGTCGATTAGTCGGTCATCTTAGACGTTTCTTGCAACATTGATATATAAATTGATTCATTGAGTGTACGATGGCATCACATAGATGCATTATTCCTGTATTAATTAGTTAACAAGAATATTCAATGCACGGAGTTGCTAAATAGATCAAATTTAATATACCTGCGCGCTCCACACGCTCTTCTGTCCTGTTGGAAGTGAATCAATACAAAAAACAAATCAAAATTCTTGCTTGACCTTACTTTGTAATAATAACAATAAAACAATTTCAAATACGTACAATTTCAATTACGGGCTGAATAAATGTAAAAAGCAGATAAAAAAGAGTTTTTCTAATAATATGTTTTGTAAGTTTTTTTATCTTTCTGTTTTTGTTTACCTTATGAATTTAATTTGTTTTATGTACATCCTGTCCAAATATTATATTGTACTATTTAAGTTTTGTTTTATATGATTTCGTTCATTTCTTAACGCACGGAGAAAATCTATAAATGGTTGTATTTTTGGTATAATGTATGACATAATAAAGTCAACTGTCGATTTCCCAAAGATTCGTAAATAAATAATAAAGAAGTATATAATGGCGCTTGTTATAAATAAAGTTATATAGCGGATTTTTACACAACTCTTTGCGCCCTTTCAGTAAGCGTTACTAAAAAAAATCAGTAGTGTTTTACAAGTGTTTTAAAAAAAAATATTACTATACAATTCAACCTAGTCACCTTATGAAACGTTTAGTTCAAAGGATAACCGCTTTGGAAATATTATCTTGTTTTTATGCTCTAGTGCTAATCTCATGACCTTTCCAGACGATGGAAAACCCATTTTCTATTCAACTGCCACGCAAACCTTTACAATACTGGCTGTTGACGACTAGAGGAAGACCTTCTTCAAAGTGATGAATAATTTCATAATTAAGACGGACATTTCGGTAAAATGTAGGGGTTCTCTGGAAAACTAAATAGCTTATAACCCGTAAGAAGGCGTGGCAAAAATGAATGGTGATATTTTTCAATGTTGCCGCCAATATTAGTGCCGCCACGATCGGGTTGTGAAGTGCTTGTAATGGCCGTGTAACATCGCGCGGCATTTTTCTAATCGCACGCCTATCCTCTAACGCTCTACGTTCTAAGATCTAAGAAAGCTTGAACTTTATGCTGCACTGAGCACGTGTTGAGAGAGACACGTTCGTCAAGATATCACTTCTTTTTTTTCGTACTTAATAAATGTTATTTTTTGAAATTTTTGGTTTACAATGTATTCAATAATATTATTCTTCAATTTATAAATTATAATTTTTGCTTGTATCCAAGTTCTACGGTTCCATGATGACTCAACATAGTGACAATTCAGCACACTTTTAAAAAGTGATATAAAGTCATTAGAAACGATGAAAAAAAAATTGAACCTAACCTAACATACTTAACCCAGTTAATAAAGTTTTTGTTTCATCACTTTCCATGACTTTCTATAATTTTTTAAAGATGTGTCGAATTATAATTTTGATGATTTATGCGGTCACCAAGTTTTACTATATGTACATTAAAAAATATAATATATTTAAATCAAGCAGTTTTTGAATTTAAAGTACTATTAGGTAATAAATTAAATTTAAATTTGTATGTAAAAGTTATTTTTTTATATTTATACAAATCAATCAGTTTTTGACATTACACTTATTTTGACGTTAGAGTAAGAATTTTGTTCGCACGCTCATTTCTGTATATGGTTTTAGGTGCGCCTCCTCACGGGTTAATCTTTAAAGCATCGCTTATTTGAATTTTAAGATGTTTGCCAAAATAGAATTCTTTTGCAATCCGTTTAAGAATGTCGGCATTAAATTCACTAGATTTTTTCTGAATTTAAAAATGCATCAAAGAAATACTTGTATAATATAATAACTGTCTAATGTAATGTTATTACGATGGTTCTCAAAGGTGATGAAATTATTAAATAAGTAAGTGAAAACATTTATCACGGTCGTAAGATATTTTTTCTCAACTGATCAAAAGATCGATTCGAAGTATTTTATGTGTAATTTTTTTCGATTTAAAATCAATCTAGTTATGTTAATAATCAATTAATTCGCGGTGAGTAAACGAGGCTTGTATAAACTCTCTCTCTCTCTCTCTCTCTCTCTCTTTATTTTTAAAAGTGTACCTTTCCATTTCGTCTACTTTGAAAAATTCTTCAATCCCGGTGGGCGCGCTTGCTTCGCACCTTCGCAGAACTAATATCTAGTATTCCCAAAAAAAATATTTTAGCAAAATTAATTCTGGAAATATTTCAATATCGTTTGCTTTCTTTCAATCTTCTTTCTTTCAATCACTTTCACTTTGTTGCTTATTTTAATAAGCTCGAACACAACGTTATTAAAGCATTACTGCTGTTAAAAAAAAATCATTAAACTATCGCAGATTTTTTTAAAGAGAAAAAGTAAAGCAATGCCAAAAAATATTGCTCTCTCATTTTAGAGCTTTTTTGTTTCATTTGATGTTCATCAAAAGAATAATAGATATTTAAAGCAGCAAATTTGCCCTTACAGTTAAATTTTGAACTTTTCAGCATTAATTTTGCATTATTTGTCATTGAAGTCGTATTTGCCTTTGTCCTTTAATTTTGAAGAAACAAATTTAAGTAGGTCGGAATATTATAATATTATATTCACGTATTTCACATTAGATATACGTCTGTTTTTGAATCTAACGATTCTTAATAAATATGTTCCTTCAACGAGTATCGGACGACTTCTTAATAAATATGTTCCTTCAACGAGTATCGGAAAAAGTAAAGGCATTTTTTTGTTGTTTATTTTATAAGTCTTTATTTAAAATCCAAACTGTTTTTTTTTATCTAACATCTGGGTCAGGGACTTTTATACAAAATCAAAGAAAATTTACTTCTTTATCATAAAACCCGTCCCTCAAAGGATAACAAACCATTTAATTTACTAATTTCAGCCACCGAAAAGTCAATTCCATCAAGTCAAAAAGCAATCAAAGCAATGTTTTTAATAAACAAAATCAAGGATTTTTATCCCGCGATATCCGTTCAGTTAATCAGTAAGTAAACTATGAAATTTTTGAAACCTTATCAATTTTTATTCAATATCATGGGTATCGTTTTCGTTTCAAAAATGTTTTTTCGAGAAATGTATGATTTTGCAATATACGATATTAAAAATTTTCGTCATCTGTATTACATGATGTCTCAATATTGACTTCTCGGAAAACCGAAGAAAACGTTTCTTAAACAAGCAAATTATGCAATCACATACTTTCATTCGGGCGGCTGGATTGTTATTTCTTACCTTAGACATTAGAATAACTAAAATACATAAGGTAAAAGTGTGCTATATTGAATTTGAGTTGGGAAATTTTACTCGCTTTCATTTTTCTGTTATTTCTTAGTTCCCGCAATGAAATTCGTCACGCGGAAAACCGACTTTATTTTTACATGTTTCGTGGAGCGTGTTCTAGGTTGGGCCATTTTTTTTCTTCAGAATTCCACTTTGTTCTAGTTACGAAAATTGTGTTTAAAAACTCAAAATCTCTTTCTAAAATATTCTGGAACAGTTTAATAATATTAATTTATCAGATCCTGTTAAATGAAATTTATAGCTTTGGTAGATATAAGTCCCAGTTAATATTTTTGCAGTTATATGACACTACAACACGTTCGCCCGCAGTCCCTGACCGCTCTGGGCCCTGAGTCCTCATGTACTTGCTATGTATTTGCGTCAGTCGACAAAGGCTACTAAGACTCTGCCTCTCCGACAATCAGCAAATCTGCGTCTTTTACAGTTCTCTCCGACATCTACAATCTGCGACAAGCTCAAGATACGGGATCGGGCTGATGTAGCAATTACTTTTGCCATCTTATGATTGTGTCTTAATAATACGAATAAAGTAATAGATAAAAATAGACTGCGTGGCGCACTTCATAAGGAAGCAAAGACTTGGGATAAAGTAAAGTAGATTATATTTTGATTGTCGAAAGGACAAGACTTTCGTTTACATAAAAAAAGAGACACAAATATTATAAAACCACGGTCCTTCAACCACCGTGCTTTTATACGTACCTATCATTTTATTGCTCTTTGCTTGTCATGTTACTCCTAGGTCAGGCACTACCATTAACATAACCAAGGCAATAACAGAATATTGTGCTAGTCAAAACATTTTGCTTTACAATTTTAAAGCAATTGTTTGTGACGGTTAACACGGGAACAACTGGTGTGGTGTGAGTCAAACGATGGAGAAACAAGGGTAAAATACAGTGTATCGTTTTGATTCTGTATTCTGATTTAAGCACCGATCAAAAATACTTGATTAATTTAAAAAAAAAAAAATTCAGCGGACGTTGTTATACTGAAATTACCTAAATTAACCCATCAGTCCAGTAATGGTGTCACATGCATGGTGGCTGACTCCAGCGAGTCGTATCCTATGATTTTATATGGGAAGTGATTGAAAATGTAACGCCATCAGAAAATTTGGTCATATTACCACGTTAATCATAAGGGCATATGTTCCTGTGTGGTTTGATATAAAACTACACGAGTCGTGCAAAGTAAGGAGCAAGGCATTGTTTTTAATATGATAAACTATTCTCGTTTTCTTTTGGGTGAATTTATAATAATAGTTAATCCTCTTATAAAGCAAAATACTTACTACGCTCATCCTTTAAATGTATTCTTGACATTAATAACCGATGAATCGCCAAACACCAAAGAACTTAGAATAGTGCGTTTATTGGAAGCTAGAGAGTTAGTTATCATGGAGAGAACATTTAAAGTGCCGTCATTGAATTTAGATGCACTACATTGATTTGATATCTTGGCAAGATACACTAATCACACATCCACCCACTTTGTTAGATGTAACGAAAGAAGAACTAGAGGAATACCTAATATATAGTCAGCTTTTTCATCAAATTTGACAGTTTTCCTTGTTACATCGGTTGAACGTTATGTGAAGCTTGTTACAAAGCATCTTTGAAAGTGTGTAGCAAGAAGAACATGGAAGGTTTAATTACTACTACAATAAACTCTATGAAAAATAAGACAAACATTGAAACAACACTTTATTTCTTGTCGGAATAATTGATCACATTTATTTATTAATGCTTTCTGGAATAAATTATGTATGTAAATATTCTAATTAAAAGTCTTTCCTCACATAATTCACAAACATCGTTTTTTAATTAAATTTCAATCGCCAATCGGAACCTTAAAATTAAAACAATAACTAACTTTTATTTTTAACTAACATTGAAGACCTTAGACAACTTTTTATCACTAGCACGTATTGAAAAAAGATATTTTTTTTCGCCATACTATTGCGGCCCGCAATAGTGTGGACCCAGTGTAAAACGAGCATAACTGAAAAACATTTGCAGTAGTCGAATGACTTCTAAAACCCTATAATTCAATAAAAAAATATATGACATTAACATTTTTTTTTTTTAATTTAAAAAAAAATTTGGACGACATGGAAATAATGAAAATTATGTATGTAGATACGTATATATGCATCGATCCATCATTTTACCGACAATGAGGCGAGACCAAAGATATTAGAAGAACGAGATATGTTATGTTGTCCGCCGGACCGTAGGCGGAGTACTACATAATTAGGGTACTTTGAACGGTATCGGGACGTGTACGCACAGAAATCTGTTCTATGTGTTAGTGCGGATACCTTAGCGTAAGCGAAGGTGTGCAGTAGTATTGGTGAACAAAACCGGCGACACTCGGCAAAGCAATTGCACACAGTATGAACTGCTGATAGCACATCTCGTTCTTCTAATATCTTTGGGCGAGACAAATGAAAGGTTTAGTAAAGCTATTTATTAGTAGAACTTTGCTTTGCTCGCACATTATTTTTGTTCCTTGTCTCACTCGAAACATGTTTCAAAAGAGGTTATTTAAATATCGTTATTCAATTACTTCTTTTATATTGAATTAATATTTCGTTGATTTAAAAAAAAAACTTGTCACTTTATGCGTTTAATTTTTATCCTTCGATGACCAGAAAGATCTTCTGAAATGTAATATGTACCAACGATTAAATAAAATAATTGAATCGTTGTATCAAAATAAAATATTATGGTTTTTCTCATTCGTGTTTGTTAGTTATCGGAATCACCCTGTTTACTGAAAATTTCATAAATTGAATTGGCGCTGATTATCAAATTCGTGGAGTGAATTGAAAAGTTATTTCAACATGGATTGTCGTCATGTAAATATAATAATTTTATAAGTCAGATATTTAATACTTTGTCATTGAAGTGTGAAATCAAATATATTCAATTATTAAAAACTCACTTCCATAAGTCATACTCCCACATAAGTAACGCGAGAATTTTGACATTACAAATTGATATATTTTTATAAATCCTCAACACATTTGGAATGGTAAAAAACGAATAAAAAGAAAATGTTTTGTAGTTGTAGATTGTGAGTACTGAAATGAAAATGGGTGTTCATGAAAGTTCTGCCCCACGAATGGAGCGTCTGTGCAATATAAATGAAGAGGCTGTGGGTTCAGGATTAGGCCCCAGGTTTTACAGGTTATTGCAGGTTTCCACGACGCAATTGCGCCACCTACCTGCTTCGGCTAAAGCCTTCAACGATAAGGAAGAGCCTGACATATACAGGAAGTGTGCTCCAGGATCGGGCACCGTAAAAATCACTAAAAATGGCAGGGATTCTACTACTTTTTCAAGGAAATTGATACATGTGGCCAGTGGCGGGTTCGTGACTTTTGAGTGAACTAGAGTGCTAATATTAAAAAAAAAACACTATTTATGTTTTTATAGGGGAAAAGGTTTTTTTCAGATATTTTGGTATTGACAGTGAAATTTTCTGAAAATATTCATACAAAAATTTAAAAACCTTTTTGGATCAAACAACATCCAAATTATCGAATTTTCACAGGTAGCACTCTATCACATTCAAAAGTCACGAGCCGCCACTGCTTATGGCTCATGGCAAGGTTTATTCATACATAAAAGGATAAGATGTCCCTAAATGTGACTCGGCACGCTCATTCTCTCCGCAATTTTACCTAAGTCAAAATGGTTGGGCTCATTGATTGACAAAAAGGGCTTTCGAGACTGTATGGCAGCGGCACTGGAAATGTCTGTGTACAGGTTCTCAGCAGTGTTCTTGGCCTGCATCAGGGAGAAGCCAACATCACTGAGGCTGTAAAGGTGCTCACCGTACAACTTCCAATACGAGAGTAAAATGGGTTCAATTCCCATATCGTAACAATGGTGGCACACCATTGTCGTTCTTATTCTCAGCAGTCGGGAATTGCCAACGCGTCAAGCGTATACCCAGTTTTCCGAGGCAGATCTTGACCAAATGACATAGTAGATTGCTAGCCGTTAGTTAATTTGCCGTTTCTGCTGCTGGGACTGTGTTAATGTTTATTGGGCTGACACACTACGCTATAAGCTTCCTCAGGAGAGGGGGCCATATCAATTAAGGGAACTGCCGCGGAATTTCATTTCGTTTTATGGGATCTATCACTTCGACAGATGACAGCTGCGTTACGGCGCTCCATAGGCAGGAGATGAGGTCGCATAGTTTACAAATATAGCCTTGCTACCAGATCACGGCGCATATCGTCGCCACGCCCACACTTATAACACATTATCTTTGTAGGTGTGATAAGTCTGCATGGGATTGTATGGCGAACAATATGGAATTATATAAAACGCTTTGAACTTAAAGCGTAATCTGTCTCCCTTTTTTAAGGTGGGTTCGCACGTGAACTTTATAAAGATGGTAGTTTTTTAGATATTTTGTGCAACATAACAATACTTACAGTGTTTAGAAAGAGAGTTATTACATATTATTACATAGTTATGGACATTGGTTATGTTACGGCAGAAATATTTTTGCTGCCAGTTAACAAACAATGGCAAAAAATCAAAGGAATGTAGAAGAAAAATAATTAACCGTCTTTAGAATTTGCGCTAACGAGAGGAAAAATACAAAATGCATATTATAGTGTTTGAAAATAGTAAGATCCAGCACGAAAAAAACTTTGGCTCTTTCTCTTAAATATTAGCAAGAAATGTTCGAGACAAGTTTTTTCATCTTAGTTTTTTTTAAATCAATCAGTTTACAAAGTTTTATTATGTTTGTCAACAATAACAAATCATAAAAATAGTTTTTTTTTATGTTTCTATTATATAAAAGTGAGTGCTTGTGTTTAGAAGAGGATCAAGAATTATGGTGAAAATTAATTGTATCTATCATTAATTATGATTTAATTATTATTATTATAAGGGTAAAAATTTTAGTAATTACATATATTTTAAAAATGCACGATTAATGTAAAGTATCCAAACATAAAATTGATTATTTAAACATCCTGACTTGATTTAATTAACATATATTTAAAAAAAACAATATGTACATTAACACTATATTTTTGTCATTCACAAACGATTGAAGAGGAAAAAGGATACAGTTTTTTTTAATGATAGAAAATTAAAAAGTAAGAATGTTGTTCTCTATTTTTTATGCGAAAGCATCTCATCCAGTCAAAAAATGCACGCCTGTTTTCAATTTCAAGGAAAAATACAACCTTTTTAGCTTTATTTTAGTTACATTGTGAATTTAACTATATTTTTCTTGCTTAATTATTTTAAGTATTCAGTTTCAAACCCTAATTGACAAAAAACTTAAGTGACCATAAATCATTTCCTTTCTCATTAAAAATTTGCATAATAATTGTTTGGGAATTAATCCAAAGAAAAAGTAATTTCCACAAAACGCCCAGCACATAATATTAGTGTAATGCTCATCATCATTAGGCCTTCTTCGGGATCAATGTCATTCCAAGGTTCTGAATCCTGTGAGCCAAAAATAACCTACAACCTCCCTTGTCCGAACCACTTTGTTTAGATATCGATGCCGGAAAGGCATCAGGGCGTAAGCGATAATTTTGACAAAATGTGTTAATCGTTTCAGTTTTGACTAGAATTTTTATCTGATGAAAACTGTATATTTAACTCATTTTGACTAAATTGTCGCTTACGCCTTTTTGCCTTTCAGTCGCTGATACGTCAAAGTAGATATCCCTCTTTTTGTTGTATATTTTTGGGGTGTTATGCCGTGTTGCGCTAACTCCTTTTTTAGCCAACGTTTCGGACAGCATTGCAGTGTCCATCAAATCTGTTCTGCGCAACACGGCATAACAACCCAAAAACAAACAACAAAAATACTTTTGGCCGTGAAAATCTTAAATCATATTAGATATCCCTCCTTTTTATTTTCCACCGAATTATAATTATTAGGCCATAGAAATTTTTTTTTTAAAATAAATATAAAAATATCTATTGATCGGTTGATGTACATTTTTAGTTTCTTCTAAATAGTTAACCAATGTAATGTGATTTATGAAAACCTAAACACGTAATAAAAAAAAATTGGATATAAAAAATCAGTAAATATTTCGAAGTTCAAAGAAATAAATAATTCAAAGAAATAAATAGTTCAAAGAAATTTCAGTCCAAATAATTATTTGAAGCGTTAGTATTTTGTTAATAATATGACATTAATTAGGTTCTGAATGAAACAACGTGCTTGGCTAGGCTGACAAAACGGAAGATAGTTTATTACATATCATACACAAGTTAAGTTTTATAAGTACCTAAATACATGGTATTTTGAACATATTATAACCTATTTAAATAATTGTCTTAGGGCTCCATTATGAGCAAACAAATAGAACAAGAAGAAAAAGAGATACGTAATTATAAATTTTAGATGGAACGCGCCAATTTAAAAACTATATATAAATAATGAATAGGTGACTGTTGCGAAAATATTTAATAATCTATTACTATTTAATAGTTATATCTAAAAAAGCAATAAAATCTTGACATTAAGTTAAGTGGCATTTAAAGATATACTGTAATTTTTTTTCATACATTTAATATGTAAACCAACAGAACCAGCTTACCTTAGCCTCAACCATAAAAAGTTTAAAGCTTAAAAACTTTAACAGGCTTACTAAAAAACGTGGTGAAAATTTAATCAATTTGTAAACGACCATGAATGTTAAAACATAACTAATAAAGAAACTGACATGGAACAATATGTACATTGCTTATTCAGTCAAAGAGGGGTGTTTGTCTGTTATGTTAACATAACAGATAAACATTCAGTCAGAGGGGTGTTTATCTGTTATGTTAACATTAAATAATAATAATTTCTCGTCGAATTTCGGAATTTTTTTCAAGGAATTTTAAATGTTCTGTACATTTGTTCATTTTAGAAACTAGATAAAATTAGTTTTTATATTTTTGTGTTTTAAATATACTTTAATATTTAAAAATTAAGACATATTTTAATTTCATATAAGAAAATCGATGAAAAAAAGTTCACCCCAAATATTTTTAGTCAAAACGTCGATAATTTTCATAAAATTAAATGTTTTAAAAAAACAGTCCATTTTGAAGAATTTTGCAAAAATGCTGTCAATTCACGTTATATCTCGTTCATAAAATTAAAAATATAGTAATAATTCCAAGAAAATATCCATCCCAAAAAACCTGATATTTTGGATTCATTTTTGCACAATATGAACGTTGATTACTTGGAATTGTCTTTACCTACACATGCATAAAGCATTTATGTTGATAAAAAATATGACTCATGGAACTCTTATAAAATTCTCGCGGTAACAGTCAATTTAAGAATAATATGGACGAAATGACTTGCTGTCTGAATGTTTTTTGCTATAACATGAAACTTAATTCTCAACATGACATTATTAATGGATTAAAACTGACGAAAAATAACACAAATAATAGTTAATATATTGAATTATTCTAATATAATAGTGAATTGATCATTAGAATTAAAATTATGAACAAAACCATGCTATGAATCAAAAATCACATATCGCTGTCATTTTGCCTGGAAACTGATGAAACTCAAGTAGGTATGATGTCGGTAGAAATTCAGAACGCGTATTAATAATAAATTTAAATATATAGCATAGCTTGGTAAAGTAAACTTTGCCAAAAAATTGTGATCATTTTTGCCAATATTTATTTTTTTTTTTTTTTTTTTATGAAAGACAAACATTGCCGGGTTACGGATAACCTGACGATGTTTGATATTTAAAATCTCCTACTACCACCGCTGTTGCTGTGTTACGATGGAGGACTTAGCCAACCGAGGAGTTGAACACACCACGCCTGGGTGGGACCCAAACGAGATGTCAACTCAACCACCTGTCAGTCGATATATACCAATATATTATTTTGTTTTCGGTAAGCTGAGAAGTTATTGGAGCTAAGGCCGAAGAACAAATTATGTCATAAATTTTATTTTATAAAAGCTACTGCACATTATTATGGTCTAGCATACTTTGCATGACCGGCTCAAAGGAAACATGTTTTATAATTGGAAATTCATATGTCATACGGCATATATTCTGATCTAGTAATATGTAATTTCTATCACCTAAGAAATTCTAAAAATATAGTACTATGGGATTCATATGTCTTATACTTATTTATAAATGTTGAAATTCTAACTATACAATTGTAAATCTTCTCCAAAATGCCGTGGAAAGAATCTCAGACTTGTGATGTCCCGAAAGAAACCATTCATTTGTTCTGAATGCAATTACTAACCAACGCTCCACCACCGTATTTTACTAAATGCAATAGAGAAAACCTTTCTGCCTTCAAACCTACATCCCTCGAAGAAGTCAGGAAATTAATTCTTACTTCACCGAACAAGCAGTGTTCGCTCGACCCTATTCCAACGTGGCTACTGAAAAAGTGTTGCAATGAAATTGCTCCCTTTTTAGTTCATCTTTTCAATGAGTCACTTAGCACGGGTGACTTTCCAAAATCCCTTAAATCAGCTATCGTAACTCCATTATTAAAAAAAACACAACTGGACGCTGAAGATCTTTCAAATTACCGACCCGTTTCAAATCTGTCTTTTATATCAAAAATATTAGAAAAAATCGCTGCCTCACAGGTCATATGTCACTTAAATTCAAATGAGTTATTAACTAAATACCAATCTGCATATAGACGGTTCCACTCTACAGAAACCGGGTTACTACGTGTTTTGTCGGACATAACTACTGCCATTGAGTCGGGTAAACTGGCACTTCTTTCAGTCTTGGACATGAGTGCTGCATTTGACACGATTGACCATGACTTTCTTATTAAACGATTAGATGAATCATTTGGTTTAAACTGTGATGTTAAGACCTGGCTGACATCGTACCTGGCCAACCGTTTACAAGCCGTAAAAGTGGGAAAAAACCTATCAAATTATGCAACCCTTTCATCTGGAGTACCCCAAGGGTCCGTTCTGGGCCCACTACTCTTCATCCTCTTCACAAATGATGTCGCTAAAATAATCGAATCATTTGGCCTTCTATCTCACTGCTACGCTGATGACCAGCAAGTTTATTTTTACTGCTTACCAGAAGAAATAAACAGTCTTAAAATTCGTATAACTGAGTGTATAGAAGCAATTACTCGCTGGATGACCTCAAATAGATTGAAACTGAATCCTACAAAGACTGAGTTTCTGTGGACTGCTACAAGCAGACGTCAGCATAACATTGAAAACTCCCCAATAACCATTTCAGGAAGTGATATCACTCCAAAAACGTGCATCAAATTACTGGGTGTCAATCTGGATGCTAATTTTTCCCTTAAAACTCAGGTGAACAGAACTGTAAGCAAGGGGTTCTTTCAATTAAGGCAAATTAAAGCAGTGCGGAGAAACCTGCCAACAGAGGCGACTAAATTGCTAGTCAATTCCTATGTTGTTTCACGTCTAGATTATTGCAATGGAATATATGCAAGTCTCCCCAAATGTCAAATCAACAAATTACAATCCGTTTTCAACGCCGCGGCAGGGCTTATCACCGGAGTATCTAAATACTCCCACATTTCAGAGCATCTCGAAAATCTGCACTGGCTCAAATGTCCTGAAAGAATCCAGTTCAAGGTATGCTGGATGGTATTTAAGTCACTTAACGGAATGGCTCCGGCTTACTTATCAGAATTGTGTATTCCAGAAGATTCCAATTCCCGACAGTCAACCTCATCAGCTATCGGAAGGTTGAAAGAACCAAAACGCACACCAGATACTAAGTTCGGTGAGCGTGCTTTCGCCGTGTCAGGACCTAAAGCCTGGAATGGACTGCCACATGATTTGAGAATGATCGCAGACTCGACAGAATTTAGGTCTAAACTTAAAACGCACCTTTTCAGACAGTCGTATCCATAATTTCAGAAACCACCACTTTCACAGTCGACGGCAATTTAAATTAACAAAATGTAAAAAGTACTAAAAATAAAATAAATAGAAATAATAATTTAAAATAAATAAATAAAAATGATAACAACTAACAATTTGTAGGCTTTTTAAGACAGTTAAAATACAGTTAAACTAAAATAAACTATAGCAGACTTAACCTTCCAGCGGGCGCGCTGTCGTAAAATTTACGACAAACGCACCTTATCGCTTCCCCCACTCTTGCGACTTAGTTGTAAGCATCAAGCTTCGAGCTATGCTAGAGTCAAATCAAATGTCAAACATTTACCGCAAGATATAAATGCTTTTCTCAAAGTGAATTACGGTAGGGCAGTTGAACCGATAACAGAAGAAGAAAACAGAAGCTTTCCAAAACGCGGTGTTTGTCGGTTATGTGCACTGGATAAGAAAAGATCCTCAGCATCAAAGAAGTGTTGCCGTTGCCAGTCCTTTACATGCAAGAACCATTCTTCAGTTGAGGTGGTTTGTAACAATTGTAAGGATGAGAATATTGATTCTGACAAAATAGGCCGATACAATATTTTGTTATGACATATTAACATGTTTATAGTGTTGCTTCGTTTTTTTAAGAAAGTCAAATATATTTTTTTAAGTACTGCCTATTATGATTTCTCATATCCTTAAAGAGATTCCCTAACGTTTTTATAAAGAAAACACCACTTACACGGAGAAAACTTGATGACGTAAAATTTACTACAAGCGCCCGCTCAAGGGAAATTTCTCCACGCGCCCGCTGGAAGGTTAAGGTCATGCGATGACCAGTGTTTTTTGATATAGTGTCCTCTGCGTGCAGTTTTATCTTCTATAAGCATAAACTTTTTAATATAAGTGTGTTTGTAGGAAGTGACTTGCCAGGTAAGTATGTTTTGGTATCTTTTCTAAATAACTTAATTGGTCTAGAACATATGAATGTTTATTGTTATAATTTTTTACTGTACGACTGTTTGCTTCCTAAATAAAAGAAATAAAAATAAAATAAAATAAGAAATGTAGATCCTAGGAAATAAATTGTACAGCGCCCTTGAGGTGATTTTTCACAAAAACGGCGCTCTACAAATTATCCAATTATTATTATTATTATTAATGTTATCCAAATTGACCCTGGTAATAAATTACATCTTTGCGATTCTTTCAAGGATAAAGAAACCATCATCAAACCAAGAAACCAATAGCAATAGCAATAACAATAACAAAAACAATAACAATGACAATGACAATAACAATAACAATGACAGTGACAGTGACAGTGACAGTGACAGTGACAGTGACAGTGACAGTGACAGTGACAGTGACAGTGACAGTGACAGTGACAGTGACAGTGACAGTGACAGTGACAGTGACAGTGACAGTGACAGTGACAGTGACAGTGACAGTGACAGTGACAGTGACAGTGATAGTGACAACGACAGTGACAGTGACAGTGACAATAAAAACGACAGTGACGATAACAACGACATCTACAATGCTAACAATTACTGTAAATGCAATGAGAATGATAGCCATAACGATAACGATAAAACAATAACATTCCCTATAATTATTAAATGTAATTTTTGATTTCTATCAAAATTTTATGTACAATCAATTTACAACGATAACTACTACATCAAAAACTCTTGAACACATTATCACAAAAGTTCTCATACTGAGGTGGTCACAAAACACTAATAATATAAATCATTTAAGGTACATATCATTCTTACTACACAACATATAAAATATTATACGCATCCTATTAATATTTGTATATAACTACCGCAGACTCCAAATTCTCGAGAAAGCGGATTTAATTTTAACAAAAATTAATTAAAACGTTTTTCTTTTAAACATGTTATATCGTAGATACTTACTTTATCCCTTTTCGGAATTTTTCAAACAAACTTCGATTTCTGAAAAAGATATTTAATTTCAAAGCAAAGTTGGAGTCACAACCGAAATGAGATAATTTTTATGAAATATTATTTATTAAACTTATAATAATTTTTATATTTACATAAACTTAACTCTAAAATATAAACATAAACATTTTATTTTCGAAATTATCAAAAAACCCACCTTTTTTCAAACAATTATTTACCTAAAATGAAATAAAATACTTTTTGTTTTAAAACCACGAGTTTTTAATAATTTTTTGAACCGACCGGTTTCGCTTTGCTTAAGCATCATCAGGGTACAAATTATTACTAGACAAGAAGTACAAAGTGTGAGCTTATATATAAAAAAAATTTGAAAAATTTTTTGAGGTCTTTTGTACCTACTTGTGTAAATGTATTGTATGATTTCTCTGTATTTGTTATATTTATATCATGTTGTCTCCCTCAAAAATTTTTTTACATATAAGCTCACACTTTGTACTTCTTGTCTAGTAATAATTTGTACCCTGATGATGCTTAAGTAAAGCGAAACCGGTCGGTTCAAAAAATTATTAAAAACTCGTGGTTTAAAAAAAAAGTATTTTATTTCATTTTAAATATGTCAAACCACAAAGTGATTGCTTTCTACAATAATTATTTACCTACCTACGTTTGAAGGCTTGTTACCATCTACCAAGTATCCGTGCTTGTTACCGTTGTGAGACACGATAATTTTCTAATTGATCGCCAGTAAATTAATGGACTCTCCTCTACGTGTTTTCGTGAAACCATTTTTTCGGAATTTTTAATAGCAAAAAGGTGTGATGAATTGCGTTAATAATATTAAAATATGTTGACCTTTTCAAACAATGCGCGGCCTCCGAGCACGTGAAAAATCACATTTGGGTACGGAATTATTACATTTACCCTTGTGATACATAATATTGCTCAGCGAAACGAAAAAATTGAATTTTTAAAAAATTAAACTCTACTCGGAACTTCATAAAAACGCTTCCAAAATGAAGTAGAAAAATTACACAAAATAAAAACCTTCATTTTTAAGCGGAAAATATCTTCATACGGCATATTAGTAGAACGATTCCGAAGAAATATCAAAATAAAAAAGTTCTGTAGTAATTTAAACAAACCATTTGTATTAACTCAATTCTAAAGGAAATGTCAACCGATCAAAAAAATTTCAACGGGCCATAGAACTTTTTTCGAAACATTTTTCACTGTTAGAACCATAGACATATGAATATTAGTAGACCTGCCCTAAGTGATTAAAAGCGTATTATCCCCACTCCCCATACCGGTTCCATTGAGCCGGCTGGGCTCGCAAATGGCCTCAAGTGAAATTTGAAAACGTGACGTCATCATTCTTGTGCGAACTATGGTCGAGGCATCATCGGTTCATTTTACGAAATAACGCGGCAAAATGTTGACTTGTGATATGAAAACTTGTAAAAATAGATGTGAAAAAGAGAATAAACCCAATTGTCGTATTACATTCCATAAGTAAGCATTATTTTACTTTATTTTAAGCTTATTCACACCGTATTATATGGATCAGTTTTAGAAACATATACTATCACATCACAATGTAGCGATTCTCAAGTGTGCTCATCGTTGTTTACTGGGGTAAGTAAATTATGAGACATTTGTAAAAGTGTCTTAACTAAATACTCTGAAACTAACTACGACTCTGAACATAGAAGCTGCCTTACTTTGCCGAATTTGGACTTCGCAAATTAGTTCATAACGTGGCGAGTAATTTGCGCTCCCATGTAAAAATGTCTATTCATTCAAAGGCAGATTTTACTTTTAAGAACTAAATGGTGATATTATAATGCGAGATGCCTATTTACTGTCAGATTGATTTATTGACGAATCACAGTCAGCCTTACTCCCCTCGTTCTTCAACAGTTGATTTTACCCCTCGCCCTTATCTTCTCGTCTATTAATTCCTATGTCTGTGGTTAGAACATGATAAACGATGCACGTAGACCGTATTCGGTAGTTTCACATTATTGGGAGTGTTGGAGGTAAAAAAGCGGAATTTTTCGCTTCATGACTCATCTGTGTGCTATATTGTCTTGTACTTTTGAATGTACGTTATCGTATTGTCATTCAAAGTGTTAGTGTACTTGGGACGCTTTAGTGAGTTCTATGATTGTATGTAATAGTCTGTTATTTATTTTATATAACGGGAGACTTATATTGTATTAATATTGTATATTGAGATAGAACCTGCAGACAAGCAGCCATGTGTCAGCTTCGTGGGACTATCTATACATTGTCTAAAAAAAAAAATGTTAAATTTTCAGTCAATAAAGATCAGCTTAGTAAAATTTTTTTAAAATAAAATCTAAAAATAATACATCAATGGAACGGGCGCTCTTGGAATACAACCGGTTGTGCAACAATGCAAAATGAATCAAGGGTGTAATAAATTACCGGTAGAATAGCAATTAATCCATTCGTAGGAGGGCGTTTCGAAAAATTAGGGAGATTTTAGTACTGCAAGTAGCTTAGCAAGTGGCGGTCTGTACACGGTCAACATTTGTGAGTGTAATAGTATCAGCAATCTATGTGCAGCGTGGGTACAACCTCAAAAAGTTTTTAAAAAATACGTATATTTGTTTTTTTATTATATTTGAATTTTAGGTTAGGTTAGGTCACCGAGTGTCGATACTCTCAGACTCAGAATTGCCCTGATGGAAGACCGCCAGTATCGAAAACTTGCATCAAATGGTGTTTGCTGAACAGTTCTGAATAGCCAGGTACTTTACTACCTTCATCTTGCCAATCTCTTTCCCGTGCTGACTTAAATTAGCCATTCATTACAGTCGGGGACTATTGAACAGTAATAACACATTTTTAATTATTTTTTAAAGGATTGGATTATTTAACTGATTTATATTGCTATTGTTGACACCCATAAGGATATTGGGATACATTACCAATAGATTATAAATTATGATTCTTGATTATCAAAATATTGAACAAACGAGTAATTCACTCTCCAGGAGTTTATTCAGCCACCCAACAATTCCCACTTCAGAATAATCATGAATAATTAAGCAAATTCAAACACGTTTTCGCTGTAATTATTATCTAATAATGTAGATTATTTCCTTTATTCCTGTATTAAGAACGTATTAATCGCTCAGTCAATTAAACTTTGAAGCGATTTTGTTTCAAAAGCAAATAATAATTTCAATAATATTTTCAGAAATAACGACGTGTTTTTCAAATTGAATTCACATTTAATGAAAGTCTAAATTGACTAATTATTAATTTGCCAATACTTGAACAACGATAGAAAATAATGGCAATTTAATTGAAAACCAAGTTAGTTTCTAAGATAGATGAATAAATTGATGAATGTCAATTTGACTAGCCTAAAACAGGATCCATACCTAGCTGGCTAGTCAAAGTTTCAAAGCTAGTTAAAATTTGTTGTGAAATATATTATTATTATTAATTTAATAGGTAATAATAATTTATTTCACAACAAATTTTTCATTATTATTAAATTAATAATAATAATATATTTCACAACAATTATATTCTTTCAAAAATATTATTATTTTGTGTCATCCAATAATATTAGAAAATACATATAGACCCGCTAATGCCTCGCAAAATTAACAGAAAAAGTGGCAAGTAAGTCGAATGTTTCTAGTAAATCCTTAAATTAAACGTAGTTCAAATAGATAGACATTCATAGAATATATGTTTTTGAACGAAATAGAAATAGAACCGGGCGGCGTTCTGCATCATGGGAATTATTGAAATGACAAGATACGCTTAAGGTAGAAATACACCGGGTCGACGTACGCGATGTACGCGTTACTACGTTCCCAGGTCTAACCACATGTTTAGTGGTATATTGTTCTTAATTACGCGGCGCGCAGACGCGTCATTTGATTTGAAGTTTATTTCTTAGGTTATGTTTGTGTTTCACTTGTCAGCAGAAGCAATTCGTAGCTTTGTCAAGTCTTGCGATTCGGTTAGCGAATTTTTCAACAATTTACTCAGTTTATTATTTTGTTAAGCCAACTATTATACCATAGATATTTCAAACATAACATTAGGTGCATAAATAATACCACTCATAGATGTAAAATCAACTCGTTGGAGGCGTGACGCCACCCTCTCCACCTTGTAAAACTAATAGATTTTACTGTATGTAATACTATTAACAATGTAAATATAATTAATACATAATTCGTCAGCACCAATTTACTATATTTTGTATATATTGTCACATGTTATAATGTAGAAGTAACAAGTCCATCTTTACAACGACGCCTATTAAATGTAACATTATATGTTATTAATCTATATATAAAATGATTACTTTTTTGTTTGTTTAGGCAATTCACCCTTAATTAATGATTACTTCATAATCAACATGAGTAGAAATGAAAAAGTGAATATTTAAATGTTTTACTATAATCTACTAAATAAAAGCATAATAAATAGCAAGAGTCTATTTTTATAATTGATATTTATGACCCCTCCGGCATTATAAGACTAAAACAATATAAGAAATCGTTGAGCAAGACTAACCTCAAAGAAATGTTAGTTGGTTATATCGTATAAAATATGCAAGTCATGGCTAACTAACTGACTAACTAATCATCAAGCCTTATGACTCTTGACGTCGCCCGACTCAAGTATCTGATTCACTCGATCGTGTCATATCTTCCTTGGGCGTCCCCAACTTCTGCTACCTCTCACATTTGCGTCATATATTTTCCTCACTCTCCTTTCTTCGCTCATTTGCTCTACATGCCCAAACCATCTAAGCGTCCCTTTCTTAATCTTTCTCATTTCGCTTACATCAACCTTGCATTCTTTGCGGGTAAAAAATGCTCATGTTCCATATCTGATCATTGAAAAAAATATATATTAAAAAGTAAAGCAATTATTGAAAAAAAATGTAGTTCAAGTTAAGTTGCATGATGAAAATTCCACTCACGATATTCAAACAGATCGCCATCTCTCGCCTCTCCACCGTTCGCACGTCTGTCCTGGAAAGCTGCCACCAAATTGCTGCAGGCAAAGAGCTGCTTCTCGTCGTGTCTCTGTGTGAAGAACGAGTCGCTAGTAAAATAGTCAGGTCTCGCCTTATTCTTAATTATTTGTGTTATGAAGCCCTGATCGTGGTGAAGATGCGTGGGTTTGCATTACGTGTGACAAATGTGTTTCTAAAACTTCTATTTCTACGGAAAATGTATAGCTTGTAATTAGTTCATACATCTTAAGGCGTTGCTTACGTAGCGTACGCCGACCTATTGTGTTTCTACCTTTACTCGCTTACACTAAGACGAATACGGAACGATTTATGAGATGACCTACTAACTGTCATTAAGTTGTCCTACGTTAACTTATATATTGCTTTCTTAAGCTTAACATCTTCGTGAAACTATCGAAATAATTGTGTTATTTTAAGAAAGAATTAGTTTGCGTTTAATTATGAAATAAATATTATTTCTTGGCTTTCAGTAATGTTTGCCTAGAAATGTCTCATTTCTCACCAAATTTTGACGCTCACTTACTCAATTTATTAAAAGATCCGTCGACGCATGACAGTTTAGTACTAAAACCACCAAATCAAAAGTATAAAATTTATCGTATATTTCGCTTGCCACTTTTAAGATCTAAATTACATGTCTTTAGTTTGTAATGTCATCGATGTCATCGGTGAGAGTGATCATAACTTTTCTAATGTTTTTTTTCTGTTATTCTTGAAAATTGTACTGCAAACCAAGAAATGATAATTTGATAATGAAACTTTTACCTGTCTTTGACTTGTGGATATCCTCAAAGCACAATGTACAATTTATTAGGGATAACATAAGAGGGTGGTGAATTTACTGATGATAGTCATCATCTGATATGAAAGTTATTTGTAATAAACGATGTATTTAAAAGGCTTTCGCTCGTAGGTCTATGCAAGTAGAACAAAAGTTTCCACGGTCGAGGGTTAAGGCTCTCGACTAGCAAGCTGGAGGTCGCGAAAGTAAATTTTATTTGATGTTTCATTTCACAATTTACTGATTTAAAATTATGTTCCAGAGTGGCAAATACTCTAAGTATCGCCTTATTGTAAGACCACCATTCAGAATTAAAACGTGACTTGAAATATCTTTGGCCGTGTTTGGTGACAAGATCTGAATACAGAGGCACTTACTCACCTTTCTCTTCCCCATATCCATCCCCTCCCCACTACCTTCAGCGTCATGACATACCCCGATTGGTGATGCCATAGTCTCACTGACTCCAGACGGTGGGGAGCAGTTGTGACTCTTGTGCGATTTCACACATAAAAAAATAGGAAAGCAATATGATTTTGGTTTCGAAAAGTCTCCTTGTGTTTTTTGATCTAAATACTAGAATGATGCACTATCTGAATATTGTATGAAATAAACTTATCATTAATTCTATAGAATGCTGAAAATCAGTAATATTAATACTCAATATTTATATTGTATTTGCAATTTTGGTACCAGTTCTAATCAAATTACTCCGGAAACAACACGAATTATCGTATATTTACTTAGCATCGGAGAAAGGAGATAACAAACAAACATACTTCCACCGTACCGTCATTAATCTCAGCCCTTTACCACAAGAGAATATCGAGATGCCTAGATATTATTTGCTAGATTACTTTGACATAGCTCTATCTGCACAAATCTAGTTTTATCAAATAGTATTTTTTTTAAACTATCGAAGCATTGTACAGGTTGCGTAATTTGAGCTGACTAAAATAATTCAGACTTCTGATAGTGATGTCCTAGCCAAATGTCGCTGAGAAAAACTTATAGTTGCTAGCGAGAAAGGAGTAACAAGACGGTGAATGCGATCGAAAATATAAAATAAAAACATTATATTCTAAAAGTTTTTACATTGAAACATGCTGTGCTTATAAAATGCATATAGTGAGTGCTGCGTTAGATACCTATACGGCTAAAATCTAAATTAAATTTTGCATGTTCGGTAATTACAAGTCAAAATTGAAATAAATTGCTATAGATCATACGTTATCAACCTCAAAAGGGGTCGTGATGATTTTTCTTTGGGGTCGCGCCTGAAACAGTATAAACAGATTTTATTACGATAATATTATTTTTTATCTGTGTGTTTTTAAACTGTCTAAATTCTGGTGGGCCATGTATCAATCACTTCTACATATCTGTTTGAGAGTAAAGCAATGGCTTACGAGAAGCTGCTACGATTTTAGGCTTCCCAAGACAAATTTATCGCCAACACAAAACAATATTTATTATAAAGGTTTCAAAATGTTGAATGAACTCCCTTTAAATGTTAATGAAGCCAGAAGTTTTGCAATTTTTCGTGGGTTAAGTCTCAATGTTGTGAAATCCAAATATCAGGTAATGGAATGTTTTTAAAGTAGTTTTAGAATAGATGTACACTAGATATAAAAAAATCTTTTTGAAAACTAAAGCAAGAAACAAATTAAATTTTGAGAATGACTTAGGTTTAGAATTAGCCACAACTCAAAGGGGAATTTGGAAGCTTCTTATGATAAAATTTCGAGCAAGAAATTTTGTTTGGTTATAATTAATCAGGAGGAATTCCCTGCATACCCCTACCTTCGCAACTTATGTAAAATGGTGTCGCGACACGAAATAAGTTGCGAACCCCTACCTTGAAGTGATACATGTCAATAAATGTTTTTTTTGTGTTATTCCATTAAAACTATTAGGTCTGGTGTCGGTTAGAACCATACCCTATTAAAGTGTTATTACACAAAGTTTTCTTGTTAGGTAATTGTGTTACCCGCCCTTCAATCATTGATGAAACAGTTGGTACCTAAATCAATGTTATGTCTTTAGGGGGAAGGATTCAATTATATTCTCTTGTGGTAGTTGTCATGCTATACAATTATGATTTCAATTTATTTTTCCCGGATACAATTCTATCGTTTAAAAAATCTGGAATCTACATAAGATTATATTAATTAATGTTACATTGTTTGTACCGTACGCGTTCCTAAACCACTCATCCAATTTCAATGCTAATTTCAATATTTTTTCCTATTAGTACCAGAGTGTCTTTAAATAGTGATTTGAATGGTAGAAGAAGTCAGAGACGCTCGGGAAAGACTTAACGTGTTATCTCTGCACTGGAATGAGATACGGAGTCGAATTTAAATCAACGGTAAATAAATAAATAACAGTAACAACGTAAATCTCATGATACTACATGAAACAAATGGTAGGAACAGTTGGGGATGCCTGAAAAAACCTAATTAAAATAATAAAATCAAAAGTAAATTGAGACGTAAGTGATGAACGATGAAAGAGGTGTAAGCAGAATATATGCCTTCGAATTAAATGTTTGAAGAGGTTGAGGACGCCCGAGGAAGACATGGCACGATCAAGTGAAACAAATAAATAAATTTTTAGCGGATCAGCAAGACCTTCTAAAAACACGATTAACTGACATTGAATCCTCGCATGAAAGGGTCATTACTGATATGCTAGAATTAAAAAAACAAAACGCTGTATTAGAAAATACTACTTCTCATCAGGACGACAAAATTGACCGGCTGGAGTACATTACACAGATGTGCAATATCGACATCAGAGGCATCCCTGAAGCAAACAATGAAAATATTATGGAAACTCTTAAAAAAATATCAAAAATCATAAATTACGGAGATACCACGATACCTTTACAATCTGAAATCAATAAAATGTACAGACTAGGACCAAAACTGTCCGAAAAAAATCCCAGATCTGTAATAGTATCGTTCAATAGTATTAAATCTCGAGATGACTTCCTACTCAAAATCAAAGACTATAAAAAATCCTCTACCTCCAGTTCAAGCAAACTCAATACAGCAGATCTAGGGCTATCTCAAGAAGCAAAACGGATTTACGTGTCAGATCATCTTACGCAAAAAGGAAAATTCCTACTCTCCCAATCTAAAAAATTCGCAAGAGAAAATAACTACAAATACTCTTGGTCATCTTCGGGGCGCATTCTGTTAAGACAAACGGATACATCCAAAATTATTTCGATTAAAAACATCACTGATCTTGATCGAGAAAAACGCCAACAACTGTGACAGATGATAAAAAGTACCTCAACATTTACTGCACTGCTAAACAAAAATATTCCGGATAATATCATCTTCATCGCAAGTTTTCTTATGAGTTTTTTCTTTGTCTTTAAAAATAATAATGTTTTAATTGAAAATAATGCATTCTTACTCTTTTTAGGAGTTCTTTCATGTAGCAACAATATCAGTGTGAAAATTGTTTATATCAGTATTCACTATTTTTATTATACTTTACCTCCTTTGACTGTAACTCACATTTCTTCAACTCTCTCTAAAAATAATTTATTTATCTACATAAATAATACTTTCACTACAAGTTTTTATTTGAATATTACCGCTATATACTATTCACACACCCTAAGCATAATACCTAATATTTATCAAAATAATTCATTCTTACTTTCATTAGTAGCTTTCCCTATTAACATCAAAATTATTATAAAAATTGCGAATCTTACAATTAAAAATTCTAACCATACTCTTCCTCTAAGCAACAAAAACCACGCTGTTTTAGTATTCTTTAAAATATCTGTTTACTGTGTAAATATTATTCTTCCTGCATGTTCTCGTAGAAATCAGAGTAGTAATATCTTATTTACTCACTATATGATGCTCCTATTTTCTTCAATAATCTTTTTATTTTGGTTAACTTTTATTAGCACATTGTATTTAACATTAGGATACAACAGATGTATACATAATGTTTATATATCAGGGAAAAAATCCCGCTACAAATGCCCACCCACATTTTTAATCATACTTTTGCATTTTTCACATGTTACTAAATTTAATTATTGTCCTTTATCACACCTAACAATTACATTCTGAAGCATTATACACTATAGTATGCACTTTACGGTTAAAATATATTTTAAGTTGGAATACTATGTATCAACATTATCATTCATGTTATATAATGTTCTCTCATTATCTCACAATAATGCCCTCTCTCTATTCTCTATCTCTGTGCTTCAATCAAACTCATATGTACATATCATAAGCAGCGAGAGTCTTTGTAAGATTATGTTCCCAGCAAATCTATGTAAATCTGGAAAAAATCTTAATTTACATAAATATGTCCTAGTATTTGTTCTTCTTTGCATTTTTCGCATGTTATGGTATTTAATTATTGTTTTTTGGCATTTTTTTTCGCATCAACTCCCCTACAGAATCAGCACATACTTTGCATTTGGCCATTTTATTGATTTTATTGTTTCATATATATTGTATTTGCAGCCTTCATGACAGATATCTACATAATCATCAACTGCTTAGATTGCTCTTTACGAAACATACCAACACCATCATCTTTTATAACATCTTTTATATCTAATATAATTAGTGGAATCAACTTTCATCTCGAAGTAAAATACGCATCATACTCGAATTATCAGAACTCACAATCTACTATACATTATATTAATAAAACACTGATTAACAACACAGTAATTTACACATTCGTTTTTAACTTTTTGTTTGCTGACTTTTCACAAAAGAACTACGGGTTCACCACCACACATCATAGTAAATTTAATCATAATTATGTTTCAGTTACCTTCGGATAATTACAATGATTCTGTAAGTAGCATTAATATGAATATAATTCGAGATCTGGAGAATTTAAACAACTATAACTGGGACTCATATAGTCTAAAAATCATACAACAGAATATTAGAAGCATATCAAATCTCGACGACTTTACAATTTTTCTTGATCTATTTAATTCATCTTTCGATGTTATAATATTAACCGAATGCTGGTTAAATAAATACTACACCGTAAAATCAATACACAATTACTCTGAATATCACACCACAACCAACCTCAACAAATCTAGTGGAATTGTTATATACATCAAGGACGGAATTAAAGCTCATGTTGAGGAAATTACTTTAGCACAATCAAACTGTATGAAAATAGTATTGAATAATAACATATGCATATTTGCCATTTACAGATCTCCTTCCTTCATCAATACTGACCCCTTCCTTTTTTCATTGCAAGCAATTTTAAACAATGCGAAAAAATTTGAACAGCAAATTATAATGGGAGATTTAAACATTAACACTATCCCTGACTACCACCGTCAATCAATCGATTATCTATGTCTACTCGCGGAAAATGGTTTCACACAGACTATTAACAGCTTTACTCGTGAACAGGGCTCGAGTAAATCCTGTCTTGATCACATTAATGTAAAAAATATTAACTTTATTGACACTTTTGTTATACACTCAACTATTTCAGACCACTATACAACATCTCTTTGTCTTAAAAACAAGCCTCCCACTTCTTCGAAAATTAAATACGTTGCTAAAACTAATTTCAACAATTTAATTGAGGACTTGAGCGCAGAAAACTGGCTAAATGTTCTAGATAAATCAGATACTGACTTAGCAATGAATGAATTTATTATCAAACTACACGAGTATATATCAAAACACACAAGCAATATAACCGTATCTAATAAACAAATTAAATTCACACCATGGATCACCCTGGGGCTAGTTAAATCGATTCACAGAAGAAATCATCTTCATGAAAAGGCAAAAACATATCCTGAGAATTTGGTATTGCAATGTTATTATAAAAAGTATAGGAATTTGTGTAAGAAATTAATTACATCGGCGAAAGAAAATTATTATAAAAAACTCATTTACGATAACAACTGCAATCCAAAACGTTTTTGGGATACCTTTCGCAACATAACCAAATCTAAAATCAATAAATCTTCTGAAATAAAATCGCTTTACATTAACACATCAAACTCTGAAGTCCCCAAAGATATGGCAAACTTTGCAAACAGTTACTTTTCATCTGTGGGTGACACACTTGCGAAAAAAATTCTCGATAAGTGTAAGAAATCAGAAACCGCTCTCGCCAATTTAACTATCCCTAGGATCGGTCACAAAATAGACTCAATCACAACTTCAACTAACGAAGTCATGAAGATAATTGACGACCTTAAGTCATCAAAAGCATGTGGTCCCGATAAGATGTCATCAAATCTTCTAAAAATCATTAAAGTATACATAGCCATACCGATTGCCTTCATTGCGAATCTTAGCTTTAAATCAGGGAAATTCCCTAACCATTTAAAGCAGTCAATCGTCATTTTACTGCATAAAAGTGGGGACAAATCACTGATACATAATTACCGGCCTGTTTCCTTGCTCAACTCTGTCTCTAAAATTATGGAGAAAATTGTAAAGAACCGTCTCATCCATTATCTCGAAAATAACAACATCCTTTCTAGTAGACAATTCGGCTTTCGCAAAGGTTTAAGCACTGAAAACGCCATCGCTAATTTGACAAAAATCATCTCTAATAATCTAGATAAAGGTAGTAAATGCATTGCACTTTTTTTAGATCTAGCTAAAGCGTTCGACACTATCTCGCACAAAATTCTGCTGAATAAACTACAGCGAATTGGGATGCAGGGTCAAATTTTCAAGTGGTTGGTTAGTTACCTAGAAAACAGGAGCCAAAGAGTGGATATTAACGGTACTCTAAGTGATCCAGCCAATATTAAATATGGCGTACCACAAGGAAGTACACTAGGTCCCATATTGTTTAATGTTTATATAAATGACTTATGTAATACTTAATTTGCAGACCACATTATTACATTTGCTGACGATACAGTACTTTTATTCGAAGGCAAAACCTGGAATGAGTCTTGCAGTAAAGCTGAATTTGGCATAAACAAAGTTAAACAGTGGCTAGATAGTAATCTCCTCACTCTTAACTCGGATAAAACGAAATTCATCTGCTTCAGTTCAACTCAAGCGGGTCAACCACAAGAAATTATTAACATTAGAATACACCATTGTTACGACATTATTACATGTAAATGCAATACCCTAGAATGTGTGGACAATATAAGATACCTAGGAATTATCATTGATAAATTTCTGAGATGGGACAAACACATAGCCTTTACTTCCACAAAGGTCAGGAAACTTACACATCTGTTTATAGCAATAAGAAATATTCTATGTCTAAATGATTTGAAACGTATTTACTTTGCAATGTGCAATTCCATATTAGACTATGCTTCCTTAGGTTGGGGAGGTTGTGCTAAAACCATACTCGATCCCTTAGCTAAATCCCAGAAATCGATTATAAGAGTCATACTGAAAAAACCTTTCAGATACCCCAGCGATTCATTGTTCGCAGAGTTTCGCGTTCTTGATGTAAGACAATTATACATGAGAAAAATCATATTACATACTCAAAAACAGAGGCACTACTTAGCTTCCGTAAACCACTGTCATAATACACGACATGCAAAAAAAAACCCAACAGTTCCGCCCACCACTTCCTCATCTTTAGCACAGAGACAATTCTCATACTTAGGCCCTAAACTGCTCAATCTCATACCTGATGCATGGAAGGCAAAGAGTACTAATATTCTGCGCATGCAGGTAAACAATTGGCTTCTGGTCTTGGGGAGAGCTGAATGCGAGAATATGCTAAAAAACAGTAATTGAATTGTAAACTTTGTTTTTCTTTACATTCTTTTTTACATTTTAATTTATATTGGTATTATATTAGCATTACAGGAACTGTATTTTTACATAAAGTAAGTTCGAAAATTGCTCAATTCTTCGTGATATTTTTCCTTAAATGAAAAGTTCCTTCTTTACTTTCATTTTTTAATTTTTTTAATTATCATTTCCTTGTTTTATCTATTAATATTTCTTTAGTTTATTATATCAGCTAAACAATAGTAAAAAAAAAAAAAAAAAAAAAATGTCGTGGTATAACTGAATGTATACTAGATTATGAATATACATTTGTATTACTTTACCAACAGAATTTCTTCAATTCAGTTTCATTTTCAAATTCATTTTCTTGTTTTTATCTATTAATATTTCTTTAGTTTATTATGTCAGCTAAACAATATTAAAATATATCATGGTATAACTGAAAGTATTCTAGAATATGTACATACATATGTATTATTTTAACAACAGAATAGTTAACACTATAATTTACATGTAAAAACATTATCATATTGGAATGTCCTAAAACGGGCAATCGCCTAGTTGGACATTTTAAGTTCATTAATTGTATTATGTAATATTTACAAACAAACAATAAATAAATAAATAAATCAAAAGCAAAACACCAGATCGAACCATTTATTTAGAATACCGCATTGTAAATCCAAATACGCGCAAAACTCTAAAATAGTACGTATCTGTGAAACTCACAATGCCTTACGAGATGTAGACATTTTCAACCATAACTTGATATCATATAAAATTCAGCTTAATAAATTAATAAATTAAAATACTTTTATTTTATTCGATTTTTTTTGTTGTGAAAATTAAATTACTATCACCCGTAGTGAATAGTGCTATGCAAAAAGTTGTATTTTTTCAATTTGTTTTTAATTTTATGTATATCTTTATTATGTTTATTTTTTTGCCATTTAATATGTTGTGTAGGTAAAAAATACTAAATCAATGTTTAACTCAATGGAACTTAATTGGTCTAGAACATATGAATGTTAATTGTTATAATTTTTTAGTGTACGACTGTTTGCTTCCTAAATAAAAAGAAATAAATAAATAAATACTTTTTACTATGCAATTAAATTATTTTCACCTAAAATATGCACCCAGTAGTAAGTACTCTAGAATTCACACCCTCAAAACTTTACCACAAACCATCTATGATTCCCCGAGCAATGCCGGGTACTAGTCAGCTAGTACAAAACTTTACCACAAACCATCTATGATTCCCCGAGCAATGCCGGGTACTAGTCAGCTAGTACAAAACTTTACCACAAACCATCTATGATTCCCCGAGCAATGCCGGGTACTAGTCAGCTAGTACAAAACTTTACCACCAACCATCTATGATTCCCCGAGCAATGCCGGGTACTAGTCAGCTAGTACAAAACTTTACCACCAACCATCTATGATTCCCCGAGCAATGCCGGGTACTAGTCAGCTAGTACAAAACTTTACCACAAACCATCTATGATTCCCCGAGCAATGCCGGGTACTAGTCAGCTAGTACAAAACTTTACCACAAACCATCTATGATTCCCCGAGCAATGCCGGGTACTAGTCAGCTAGTACAAAACTTTACCACAAACCATCTATGATTCCCCGAGCAATGCCGGGTACTAGTCAGCTAGTACAAAACTTTACCACAAACCATCTATGATTCCCCGAGCAATGCCGAGTACTAGTCAGCTAGTACAAAACTTTACCACCAACCATCTATGATTCCCCGAGCAATGCCGGGTACTAGTCAGCTAGTACAAAACTTTACCACAAACCATCTATGATTCCCCGAGCAATGCCGGGTACTAGTCAGCTAGTACAAAACTTTACCACAAACCATCTATGATTCCCCGAGCAATGCCGGGTACTAGTCAGCTAGTACAAAACTTTACCACAAACCATCTATGATTCCCCGAGCAATGCCGGGTACTAGTCAGCTAGTACAAAACTTTACCACCAACCATCTATGATTCCCCGAGCAATGCCGGGTACTAGTCAGCTAGTACAAAACTTTACCACAAACCATCTATGATTCCCCGAGCAATGCCGGGTACTAGTCAGCTAGTACATTTTTTCTTTTAAAAGGAAAGACATACATTTTCCGGTTACGAATAACCTGGCAATATTTGAAAATATCCTACTACCACTACAGTAAACGGAACATGTTTCTTGGATTGTGATGGAGGACTTAGCCAGCCGAGGAATTGAATACACTACGCCTGGGTAGGACCCAAATGCGATAATCTTTATAAATTCTATTTATTTTATGTACTTTTTATTTCACATACATTTTTAAAAAATAACATAAATTTATGACAATGCATGTAGTATATGTTTACTCTTTCTGTTATGTCTTTTGTACAAAATACAAATACTAATTTAACCAAAAATTTGACTGTCCTATAATGGGAATTCCTCCAAGTTGGACAGTCAAAATATTTTACAAACGTATATTGTGCATATCGTCGGCTTGGCGGCAAAGTCCACTAAGTCCCGTTTTTTCATGAAATGACTTAAGTATGAGGTCTTATGTAAAAAATCGTCCTCATATATTTAGTCGTATATTTAATTGTTTTTGATTTAAACATGTTTTTAAATTCATACTAAGTCATAAATCTGATATTATTGGCAAGCAAAACACATTAAGTCAGACATTATACTCTAAGCGAAGGGCTCCATCTAACAAAACCGACGACGCTTAGATTTTAAAAAGTAAAGCAACATATTGAAAGCTTTCCTTCAGTAGAGAGCCACTATACACGGAAATTCACAAAGAGGCAATATTTTGATTATGAAGGGAAGTGTACAGAAAACGGTGATGACAATCATGTTAGTCTTATAACTTACCGAAGAATATTCTGCCAGAACTATAACTTGTCCTTCTTCAAACCAAAGAAAGATCAATGCGTCACCTGTACAGTATACAACAAGGCCGATGCCCTAGAAAAGGAAACCCTTGAAGATAACTATCAACAACACGAAAACCGAAAATCTGCATCCATGAAAGCCAAAGACGAAGATAAGAAAAGAGCTATTGAGGATTCTACTTTCATGTCTATAACATATGACTTGCAAAGTGTTTTGCAATTACCTTGCTCCCAAGTGAGCTTACTTTATTATTTGCGGAAGTTAAATTTGTAAAATTTTACAATCTATGAAGCGGCACCTCCAAATAAGGGTCTCTGTTACCTTTGGACAGAAAATAACGGGAAAAAGGGTAGTTGTGAAATTGAAACATGCATAGCCCTTTATTTAAAACAACTCCCACCGCAAATCACTGAAGTATCCATATTTTCAGATGCTTGTGGTGAACAAAATAGAAATATACAAATTTCCGCGCTGTTCCTGCATTTCGTCCAAAACACTTCCATGTGTGTTATTTAACAAAAATATCTTGAAAGCGGTCGTTCATTTATGGAAGTAGACTCAATGCATAGTGCAATTGGAAACAAAACAAAACATTTGGATATCTTTAGTGTGCACGAATGGATCAAAGTATTTAAAATGGCTCGATCTTACAAACCAAAAAATAAAAAGCCTCCATATGAAACTAAAGAAGTTTTATTTACAGATTTTTTAGATCTGAAAAAGTTGGTTGAAATGACAATAAAAAATAAGAAGGTTAATGAGGATTCCAACATTGTCAAATGGCTAAAAGTTAAATGCTTCCGATATCAGAAAAAAATACCAAACATTATAGAATATCGGTATGACTATTCTAGTGACTACAAGAGGATTTCCATTGCCTCCCTTTCATGACCAATCAGAAATAAAATAACACGTGCACAGATCGAAGAGCAAAGCAATGTTATTATACCAAAGCTATATACAAAGCCCATTCCAATATCAGTCGCAAAAAAGAATGACCTGTTAAAACTATGTAAGACCAATATTATTCCACCAGCCTTACATAACTGGTATGAAAATATACCATGTTTAAGTAGCATCAAAAATGTAGCTCCCGAGCCCAGCTTTTCTGATTCCGATCCTGAAGATGAGTAGCGTGTACCGTACCTACATGTCCACACGTATACGCATCCCTTAAAAGCCTTTTTTATTATTATAAAATTTTATGAATGTGTCTTTCATTAATAAAAAATATTAAAATTTGTATTGCATTCTTGGTTTTCATATTTAATTCTACTAAATATTAGAAACATTGCTCATTTTTACGTTGATTAATGTTTTTATAATCTTTTTTATTTCATCTAAACACAGACATTGTTTTTTTCTGATATTCGTCATAATATATTTTATGTGATTATTATTATAATAAATATTTCTTTTGTAGCTTTGAATATCTGAATTTCAGTAGGTACAAACAATAATTTGTAATTATTATTATTTTAATTAAAAAACTACCTAAAAAAAACTTTTGCCTTATTTAGAAATTATTATAATAAATAATAATTGGTATTTAATAATTAAAATAATCTTAAAGCTATTTTGCAGCATTACAGTCAACAATTTGATAATAATCTTAACAAGCAAAGCACACTAAGTCATTATTGACCGGTAAAAACCACTAAGTCCGGCTCATTTTTTTGTAAATCTTTAATTAAAGGTTGTTGTTATTGCTTTCAATTAATATGGTGTATTGATTAGGTACTTAAGGGTTCAATTTAAATTATAAAATATCAAAAAATATATATTTTAGAGATATTCATCCACTTATAGCCTTTCCAAAATCGCTAAATATTAAAATGCGATTATCTCAGGATTGTGTTTTAGTGACTTAGTGGACTTTGCCAGTAGGCCGACGATATATCCTGTACTAAATGAATAAATAAAAATAATATATTTGCTCCAGTATCCACTAGTACCCTCATATAGATATTTCAGACAACACTCGTCAGACAAGCGAGCTTTTGCTCAGAGTACCAGACCAGACAAATGCCAGACAGACTCTGACGATGTGACGAAACGCTTAGTACAAGCAAAGGCTGGTGAATCCTAATCAGATGTGATAAGTACAACTTTTTATGATTTGTGCTTTGAGAATTTTTAAGGTCAGGTTTAAATAAAAATCGATCGCTATGAGGTTAATATCAACTGCTTAATGTTTTAATACGTCGAAGCGAAGACCTGGCTGCAAAGGTATTTTTAACATTTTGATGTACGGAGATTCACCAGTTTCTTGCTTGTAGTTTCCAGACACCGTGTACATTATATGTATCCCTAAGAAGGGTTATTAAGATTGTATTGAAAAAACTTATCAGTATGCCAGGTACGAGAGTGTGATAAGTGGGTACTCTCAGTATTGCCCAGGTGAAAGATCAACATTAAAAAAATTTAGTTTCAATATTACGGAAACGTTGTTGAAATGGTTTCAGCCATGTTTGGTGATACGACCTGAAAACTACTTCCCAATCTTTCTCTCTCATCAGCTTCACAGCTTATACACTACTAGAAGAATACAAAGTAATAATAGTTTGTAGATTTCTGATTCCTGAATTAGCAAAAATGCTCCAATAATAAGGTCTGATATTATGATTTTTACTCAATTAACGCGATTAAATAAAAATAACTCAATTCAAATGTATTTTTCACTGTAACAATATTATCAGGATTGCGTTATTTAAATACTCCCACTTACCTACATTGCTTTCAGACGGCAATACTTTCGCAGAAATATTAAAGATTTATTTCAATTATAGTTATTTGTTTTTGGGGTATTATGCCGTGTTGTGCTATCTCCTTCTTTTGCCAACGTTTCGGACAGATTAATAACGATTAATACGTAATTATGATTACACTTCTGCCATGATGATGGACACTGCAATACGGCATAACACCCCAAAAACAAATCATTATAATACTTTTGGCCGTGAAAATCTCAAATCATACCATTTATTTCGTTGCCATGTATGTTGCGAGGCTGAAGGTAGTGAGGAGGGAAGGGAGATGTAGAGGCAAAAGAGGCGAAATACCTGATCAATTAAAATATTCAAACTGGTCACCAAACATGGCTAAAGTAATTTCAGGCAACGTTTCAATTCTGAACGGTGGATTTTTCCCAAGATAATATTGAATGTCTCTACCACCGCCAATATACCACACTTACATTATTTTTAACAACACAACTAATCAAATAAAATTTACTTACGCATGTCGGGGTTTGAACCTGCGACGATCATATTCGTAGCCAAGAATCGTAACCACTTGCCCAGGGTGGCCGTCAGTTATTTTTTTGTATGAAACAAACAGCTGATATTACAACACAGAGATATATGAAAAATGTACATTTACGAAGAATAAGTTTAATACAAAAAAGTTTCTGCGGCTTAAGTTGCTTAGAGTAGCATTAACCAGTCAGTATCGGTATAGTTGG
This sequence comes from Hesperophylax magnus, assembly GCA_026573805.1. NCBI lineage: Eukaryota > Metazoa > Arthropoda > Insecta > Trichoptera > Limnephilidae > Hesperophylax > Hesperophylax magnus. The sequence goes on along the minus strand of JAIUSX010000014.1, from coordinate 25,533,037 downwards.
CCTCGCATCTGGTGCCCACCCAAGTGCTCGATTCTCGACGAAGTCATTCCTCTCGATCAACGAGTGGTTCGACCCACTCGTTGTGTGCAATGACTTCTGACGTTTAGCGTATGTAAGTTTGTACCTTCGACGAGATTTAAGAACAAGAATGTCGACCAACATATTTACTTTCGACGGCGATCGCGAACGACCTGGATTGGAGAATCGATTCCCTGGTGTCTGCATCTGGTTCCCACCCGGTGTATACATCTGGTCTCCACCCAGGTGTCTGTTGACGCCCCTTCCATTTCTTGAAATCCAGATTTACTTGGGCTTCTATAGATCACCGATACTTGAGCCGGTGTGATTTACTCGTACTTACGGGTAATCCAAGCATTTCAATGGAGTGTGTTTTGAATCTCCAAAGTATCATTAATTATTAACCGTGCATTATGGTTAAATATATATACCAATTACCATAAGGGCACGTAAATAGAGTGGAATTGTGCACAGTGCGATTCCGGACTAGTACATTCTATTCTCATACTCTTACCCAATAAACCCTAATAAATCTTCGCGTGCATTTTCTACAAGCGGATTGCGAAGCGCATGCAAATCCTCTTGTCAAGGAAAATATATGTGGTTGGGTACAATGGAAAAATGTTAAACGCAGCAATTAGTTACATTCTATTTTAAAACATGACCTAGACGAGTTCAAACTTCTTTTTTTTTGGTAATACAAAGGGTTTTAGGGGACGTACCATACTTACTTTCCAGTGATTCTTAACATTATTTGTGGTAAAAAGTGAAGTTTCGATGTTTTTTTCCACTAGTTAATTTGTGAGTTTAAAAAAACACGAGAAGTTTTAAGTACATTACAGTCCATTGCTATCCTAAGAGAAGTTGCAACAGTTTTAAGCTGCCTAAGACAAATTTATCGGGAATACAACAATATTATTTATTATAAAACTTTCAAAGTGTTCAATGAACTCCCTTTTAATGTTAAGAATGCTAAAAGTCACGCATACAAAAAAGAAATAAAAAATCAGTGGGTATTGTTCAGTCAAAGTCACAGTCAGTGAGAGGTTAAGCGGTTACTAATCTGAGTAAACAGTGATGAAATGTAAAATAACTTTTTTGAATGAAAAAACATACACTTAGTAAGACACCACTTTATTTTTTAATCAATAACGATAGCCAACCGGGATTCGCTGGTCCCAAGCTTCATCAGGGCTAAATATCAACTTTAGCCCACACTTTAACCACAATTCTGAACGGTGGATTTTTCCCAAGATAATATTGAATGTCTCTACCACCGCCAATATACCACACTTACATTATTTTTAACAACACAACTAATCAAATAAAATTTACTTACGCATGTCGGGGTTTGAACCTGCGACGATCATATTCGTAGCCAAGAATCGTAACCACTTGCCCAGGGTGGCCGTCAGTTATTTTTTTGTATGAAACAAACAGCTGATATTACAACACAGAGATATATGAAAAATGTACATTTACGAAGAATAAGTTTAATACAAAAAAGTTTCTGCGGCTTAAGTTGCTTAGAGTAGCATTAACCAGTCAGTATCGGTATAGTTGGCCTCGCATCTGGTGCCCACCCAAGTGCTCGATTCTCGACGAAGTCATTCCTCTCGATCAACGAGTGGTTCGACCCACTCGTTGTGTGCAATGACTTCTGACGTTTAGCGTATGTAAGTTTGTACCTTCGACGAGATTTAAGAACAAGAATGTCGACCAACATATTTACTTTCGACGGCGATCGCGAACGACCTGGATTGGAGAATCGATTCCCTGGTGTCTGCATCTGGTTCCCACCCGGTGTATACATCTGGTCTCCACCCAGGTGTCTGTTGACGCCCCTTCCATTTCTTGAAATCCAGATTTACTTGGGCTTCTATAGATCACCGATACTTGAGCCGGTGTGATTTACTCGTACTTACGGGTAATCCAAGCATTTCAATGGAGTGTGTTTTGAATCTCCAAAGTATCATTAATTATTAACCGTGCATTATGGTTAAATATATATACCAATTACCATAAGGGCACGTAAATAGAGTGGAATTGTGCACAGTGCGATTCCGGACTAGTACATTCTATTCTCATACTCTTACCCAATAAACCCTAATAAATCTTCGCGTGCATTTTCTACAAGCGGATTGCGAAGCGCATGCAAATCCTCTTGTCAAGGAAAATATATGTGGTTGGGTACAATGGAAAAATGTTAAACGCAGCAATTAGTTACATTCTATTTTAAAACATGACCTAGACGAGTTCAAACTTCTTTTTTTTTGGTAATACAAAGGGTTTTAGGGGACGTACCATACTTACTTTCCAGTGATTCTTAACATTATTTGTGGTAAAAAGTGAAGTTTCGATGTTTTTTTCCACTAGTTAATTTGTGAGTTTAAAAAAACACGAGAAGTTTTAAGTACATTACAGTCCATTGCTATCCTAAGAGAAGTTGCAACAGTTTTAAGCTGCCTAAGACAAATTTATCGGGAATACAACAATATTATTTATTATAAAACTTTCAAAGTGTTCAATGAACTCCCTTTTAATGTTAAGAATGCTAAAAGTCACGCATACAAAAAAGAAATAAAAAATCAGTGGGTATTGTTCAGTCAAAGTCACAGTCAGTGAGAGGTTAAGCGGTTACTAATCTGAGTAAACAGTGATGAAATGTAAAATAACTTTTTTGAATGAAAAAACATACACTTAGTAAGACACCACTTTATTTTTTAATCAATAACGATAGCCAACCGGGATTCGCTGGTCCCAAGCTTCATCAGGGCTAAATATCAACTTTAGCCCTGATGAAGCTTGGGACAAGCGAAACCCGTTTGGCTATCGTTATTGATTCAAAAATAAAGTGGTGTCTTACTAAGTGTATGTTTTTTCATTCAATACGTCACACCCCAAAGTATTTGCTTCCTTCGAAAATAAAATAACTTTTTTGTTTGTTTTGAAAAAAAAAATTAAAAATCGGCAAAAATGTCACCGGAGACGTTTTAATTTGAAACATTCATTCACTAGTTTTGAAAGTACCCTTCTATCTCTAGGACAGTATTAAACAAACTCACAGATATCTACAAAATTGGGATTGAAAACATGGGGATGGAAAAGTTATAGGCGTGTGTGTGCGTAGTTCGTGATCCAAATATTTACCCAATCGGGGCTAAAATTTCCAATACAAAACTGTATTTACGAAATTCATATGGGATGGAGATCTACGATGCCAGGCGAGTATAAGTGAGAAGGAGCACTTGTCTATCGGAATAAATTGAATATTGGTTTCTGTTCATATTTGTACTTGTTTACTGGGAATAAGTTATGTACTTGGTTATTTAAAGCATTACACTTATTAAATTTAGATTTTCTTATTTCTTAAGCTTCTAAAATAAGAAGCATTTGGTATCAAAATCCTATTTTAAGGAATGTGTTAGTAATTCTACGTTGAGTTCCTTTCCATTCACTCATTTACTATTATATTTATCATCCGTTACCTACTTATTTATATACAAGTACATTTTTATACCTTTGTCTCGGAGTGGTACGCAGTAGCATTCATTGTTTAACCTTAATGGGGGTGTTTACTTTGCCTCCTTTGTTTAATGCGATCCTGATATTTTCAGAGGGAAAAAGAAATGAAAGTTGTTTTTAGGAAGATGCCTCGTAATGCCTGAAAAGAAATATTTTAAGAAAATTTTCTTGTGTTTAGTAACACGTTTTATTACTTACGCTTTTCCTCTCTTATCGCTTTCAAGGGGTGAATTAATGAAAGTCTTATTATTTGGTAGTGTACAGTGTACAGTTGTACATCCCCATTAAGAAATTTCATCAGGAATTATTAAATTGAACTGTCAGGGGTGTTGAGTGTTACGAGTGATTTGAGTTTGTTGAGTGTTGGGTGTTACGCCCGAGGATATCACTTATATTTTGTACGCCAGCCTACATTATTTGTTTCACCAATGTTATAATGTACGACGTGAAACAACGTGTGGCCAATGTGTTAGTGTCAAACAATACACACTTCTTTTTTTTGGAATAAACTATTGAGTAAAACCTCAAATAGTAAAATTTTTTTAGACAACATTCGCGATTTTAAAACGAAAATTTGAAACAGAAAAGATACGATCGCATCTAGGACTTGAACCCAGGAGCTTCGCCTTGCCGGGGAGCTTCTTTAACAACTGAGATAATGGAAACCTATTTCCGTTGGTCATATTTAACTGTGTCAAAGCACATTTTTAGTGGCTGCTATCTTTATGTATGATTGCAATATTCACCTCGATCTAAATACAATCTGGATAGTATCTTTAACAAATTAAGGATACTTTTATTTTGATGTGCTGCATCTATTGACTTTTCTGCAAGTCTAGGATGAATATTTTTTTATCATTTTGATAGAGCAGCGACCCGGCAACGCGAAGATTCTGGGTTTAGGTCCTAGAAGCGACCGTATATTTTTGCTGATTTTACTGTTTCAATTTTCGTTTAAGAATTGGTAATATTATCTTTAATTTCTCTATTTTACGATTATGCTTTTCACAGTCGAATTTACTGGGTTGTTTTATAGAATTTGAGCAATTCATCAAATTTCAACGTTCATTTTCGGGTTACGTGAAAGTCCTATTCAAGTTCTGTCGTTATATAATTATATGCTATTTGTTTGAAAAAACTGAAATAATAACAAAACTAGAAAAAATCTTTCACAGTACTTAAAAATAAACTTTGAAATTTGAAGAATTGTTCAAATTCTCTGAAACAACAATTTTTGGTAAAAATATTCCATTTATTTGGTTAAATGTTTTTACTTAATAACATTTGTGTATGCCATGTGTTGACGCCTCCGTGTGTTGATTGCTGGTTTTATGCAATAATTAACCGAATAATTTTGAAATTGGCAAGCGAGTGAATTAAAAGTGCCACAGTACAAAAAAACACGGAGAGAATCGATGTTGCTTGGAACGAATATCCGTGCACTTTTTTTGTGAAACGTAATTTATCTCTTCCGAACATTGTTGCATACGATATTCGAGTAGAGGAGGATTTTGCTAGAACTTATTTTCCATGCTTACAGGAAGGAAGTTGGAATTTTTCCGTACTTTCCGTGCTTTTAGTATTTTTGTTTTGTTACCTATGAAAAATAAGCAGATATTCTTTGCCTTTACCCGAGTCCAAACAATGTTTTTTTGTTTTGTTTATTGAATACTTTGAAATAATAAAGAAAGTCCATTACAGTGTAACAAAGGATATTAGTATGCTAAATACATTTTCTACGAACCCTGGATATTATTTACCTTTATTTTACGAAAATGTCTCTTTCGCCCGTGCAATGTATGCAATGTAACGCAATACAAAAATATTTTAAAAATTATTTCCTGAAAAGGGCAAGAAATTAATCGTGATAGATTATGAAAAATTCTTTGTTGACAGCCTTGCTGGTCTGTGTGACTATGACGTATATCAACGTTATCAACCATATAAATAAATTGCAGCGTTTTCATATTGTTAAAAAAACACTCCAGCAGATGTATAATATATATGGAATAATCTTATTTATTTATTTACGCCCTACATACTTAATTACACTACATAGTGCAATCAAATTAACATAATAATAACCAAAATTAATAATAGTTTTATTCCGAGCTGCGCGAATGGGATTTTAACTTCAATTTATCAATTCTGGAAGTATGCATAGCAACAAAAGAATATAGGTAGGAACAAAATGAATTAACATACAACAAATACCAACAAAAAAAATTGTATATCTGCCTTGAGTAAATAATATATAAATTAACATAAAAGAAAAAAAAATTACATATTTACATAAAAAGGTAAGTTACCGATTACATAAAATAATTGAAACAAAATGATAACTTTTAGTATGGAATAAATTAAAATATGAACGGATCTGAATTCATTTCCAACCTTATGTAGCCTTTGACAGGGGAATTAATAAAATAGCTTGTTTTAGATGAATGAACAAAGAACAACTCAGGAAGTCTCGTGTTACGATTTGGTACTCGGAACATTATTAGCTTAGTTAAATCAGGTGTATCTATTAAGCCATCAACTGATTTAATTATATATGTAGGGTCCAAGCAATAGCATTTGAATCTGGTGGTTATAAACTTGGTAAACAGCGCGAGATAAGAAATTTTGTATTAATTCTTGTGGTTTTGATATTGATGATTGTGGTTCACATAAAATTCATTCATATTTTGAAATAATTTTGGCAACAGAAATTTAGTACATTATACAGGATGTCCGGGGGTTAAGTGCATTCAATTCCGGAGGTGGTTCTACGTGATTTTAGAAGTAGAGAAGATAATAGATTTTTGCGAAAATGGAATATTAAAGGAGTGTTTAGTAAAAAAAATATTTTTTTTGTATTGGAACACAAATATTCTTCTAAAAAAAATTATAAATATGAACAAGCTTATTATTCTAAACAGGAATTTTACAGTAGTCGAAAGTGTATTTTAACTTAAGAAAATCATCAGTTATATCTGTTCCGTTTGCTGAAGAGACAATTCCATCCCATAGCTGGCATTATTAAATTGACTTTTTACTAATTTTTTGAACAAATATTTCTCAGCAAGATTGGTTAACCTAACCTTACCTTAAATAATATTATCCAGAAGAAAAGATATGCTAGATAAATTGGCTAAACCTTTTTTGCCTTAAAGTTTTTTTTTACAATGGAAAATGGTTATTTCTACGAACTATAATAATTCCTAGAACTTGAAATATGATATCGACAAATACGATGCTTAATAAACAGGTTCCAATAGTCGAGTGATTTAAGACGCCTGTCCGATAAGAAAAGAGATCTTGGTTTCATTTCCTTGTCTTGTTCTGTTTCAGGTTTGGTATGGATTTATTAGGATTATCTTCTTCCTCAAAGATATAATAATTCGGTTTTGGAAAAATATTATTACCAGGAAACTTTTCTGTTCTCCCCAAAATGCCCATAAAATACTCTTTCCTCTTTCCCTTTCCCCTTTCCCGTTTCCCCCTACCCCCTTCCCTTTCCCATTTTTTAATAAGCTTTCCCTTTTCCGTTTCCCTTTTCCATTTTCCCCTTCCCTCCCACCATCCCCCCTTCCCCTTTCCCGTTTCCCCCTAACCCCTTCCCTTTCCCCTTTCCCCTTTCTCCTTTCTTCGTTTCCCTTTCCCCTTTCCCGTTTCCATTTTCCCATTTCCCCTTCCCCATTTCTCTTTTCCCTTTTAATTTTATGGACGACCACAAACGGACTACTTTTATCACCTTATATTTTGGCGTAAAAATGTATACTTCATTTAATAAACTTCCCGTGAGGGTCCATCAATTTAGTACAAATGCCTGATAAAGGCTCCAATTTATCACATTCCCTATTTTCTTGGATTCTTAAAGAAAAATTAGAAAGCCCTTTCAGGTGATTGCTTTAATTTATAATGGTGAAAAGCTTTGTGAAATAAATTACAACGTCAGCATTTTCTAGCACTTCGAATATAATTATATTTTTGAAACCGTTAATTGGCAGTGGAATTTCATTGAAATATTACGGTTGAAAATGTATAATATTTATCTAACTTTGTTAACAACTAATTTGCGTTTTGATCAGAACAGTTTCACTCTGTTATCTTCAGACTGGTACATTTTAAACTTTTACAAGGATGTTTCATAATAACATTTTAGGAAGGGTTGAAAACTTTTTTTTTACATAATTTAAAAGGGTTTCACATTAATCCTCGAACGATATTGTTAGAAGTAATAACATTCGCTTTTAGTGGGTAGTTGAAATAAAATTTTAATATCGGTCTTTAATCGGTTTGTTAAACTATTAGAACCTGGTAGCAGTGTAATTTATTTGTATTAATGCCCTATTGGGATTTTACGTGAATTTTATTATTAACATTGTTTGTTTCTTTGTTTGTTTGTCTCGCGATTTAGCCAAACCCTTGATTTTAGTGGTAGGTATTGTAAATTAACAAAGAGATTGCTATATTTAAATTAGGTTTTCTGGAGATGTTCAAATAATGTAACTACTCATACCATGTGTATTGGGCGAGTTAACAATAATCTAACTATACATACCATATGTATTGGATGTGTTACCAATAATCTAACTAAACATACTATGTTTATTGTGCGTGTGCTAACAATAATCTTACTACACATAATATGTGTATTGGGCGTGTTAACAATAATCCAACTACACATACTATGTGTATTGGGTGTAATAACAATAATCTAACTTCAAATACTATGTGTATCGGGCGTATTAACAATACTCTTTCCCCATGCTGCTCACGTTGTGGCGTTGATCATTTTATGTAGGAGATGGTGATTTCTTATGTTGCCTTTGTGGTGTCTGGGCTTAATTTTATTAGTTTCTGCATATTACTGTTGCTTATTCCGTAGTAAAAATATTTATTCGGTACAGATGAATACGGATTTATGTCAATAAAATGTATACCTAAGTATGTTGGATGGCTAAATAAAAAGGGATTAACTGTTATCAATAAACTTTGCTATTACAATGTTTGATTATTCATCGTCAAAAATGTATGTTCTGTTCATAAACAACATTTAGTATTTTGAGCAAAACGTTGTGAGAGAATACCAAATTGCTTTGTTTCTTCATTTTTTATTTACAAAAATCTTAACTTACTGCCGCAATAAAACATGTTTTTATGGCTAAAGTGAACGTTTTCCTACAAATTTTAACCTTTTATGGATAGTAATAATTATTATCTTTAGGAGTATAACGTCTTGAGAACATTATTTTTTCCAGGTGGTTGGAAGGCGTCTTGAAAAAATTTGGGGAATTTTTTTGATTTACAAAAATGAGCTTAGTAATGCTAAACAATATTTTTACTGGCATAAATCTGTAAGAAGGAACGAATAACTTTCAAATTTGCATTTACATTACCAATAGGACCAATTTCCACAGCAAGGTTCCGCATAGAAAACTAATTCCTCCCAACGGTTAGAAGTTATAAGATTTATTTTTTGTACGATAAAACGGTCTAATATGTACTAAAAGCAGAAAATATCCATTGATTAAATTAAACTTTATTTCGACGGTTGGACGATATTTTAAGCTGAAGTTATTTTCTTTCAAATACATTTGCCGGTTTTCGTTGTATTTTTTTTCGAAAAGCTTTCATTTCGATAGAATTAGAAAGAATAATAATAACAATTATTAATATATATATTATGTAGAAAATTTTTGGCTTTTCCGGAAGCTATGGAACATATTATATTGGGATGTTCTATATTAGCACCGTCCGAGTATACATTTAGGCACAATCAAGTTTTAAATATAATTCACCAAAGTTTGGTAATTAAACATAACTTGATTGACTGCCGTAATATAATAACATGTTATGAATATGAACCAAATTCATTTTTAGAAAACAAATTTTATAAAATATATTATGATAAAACTATACTAACAGGCCGAACGATTAGTCATAATAGACCCGATATAGTTTTACATGACAAAATTCAAAAATATATCATTGATGTCGCTATTCCAAATTCCTGTAATATTCAAAAATCTGTAAACGAAAAAATAAGAAAATACACAGATTTAGGAAATGAGATTAAAAGAATTTGGCATTCTCAGACTATAAAAATATTACCATTTGTTATTTCGGCTACTGGCATTATACCTAGCTCTCTCATTAAAAATTTAGGCGTATTAGATCTATCAAAAAATTTATATGTAAAAATGCAAAAATCAGTCATTTTAAATACATGTAGGATAACGAAAGGTTTTTTAAATATTTATGTTGAGGTATCAGTAGGATTTATAGGCCCTGTAAGGAGTTCTACCGAGCCGAACCCTCTGATATGAAATTATCTGGAGTCGGTGAATTATTTTTCCATTTGATCTCTGGTGAATTGATGTGTTTTTCTTGTATTGTTTTGTATTTATTTTGCTTATATAATGCACTTGCATAATGTTGATTGACTAGATGATCATTTGTGGAAAAGTGTGTTGAAGGGTTTAGTTTTTCCTATGGGGAAGATTTAAACCGGACGTAAAATCGGAAAAAAAAATTTAACATATAAATATTTAACCTCCCCACATCCTCCCCAGGATGTGTAAATGAATGCACGAAGAATAAATTAACAACTATGCAGGGCATGGTCTTGAATAGTGGTTTGAGTAGTTCAGTAGTGGCGTTTGGAGCTGGTAGACCATTAGCCGCATCCTGGCTCCAGTGACCCGGTGTATCATCAGGTCAACAAATCTATTTATTCCTAATTCCGTGAACATTGTCGATGCGCTGCTGTATCTTCGGTATCCAAATATGATTCTACAGACGTCATTATATTGAATTCGGAGTCGTTCCATCGAGCGAGTTCGCACCACCATGACACCATGTCTCACACGTGTACAGGCCAGTACAGAATGCGTTGAACAATATTTTTTGAACGGTATTGCTGCATTTGCAGAATCTGCGGGCAATCATATTAGACACTATGCTTAGGCTCCTCCTTTGTCGATCGATATCGCCATCGTCCGATAGGTCTTGATTAATAATGTGCCCCAAGTAGTTTATGATTAGTCCAATCTTGTGTATTGTTGGTATCTACTGTAATGAATAAATCGTGAGAGTTTATTTAATTAGATCATTAAAAGGCTTTATTTAACAGAATAATGAAATAAAATTTTAACCACATAAAAATACTACCCAGTATACTACGTTTACCAGACAAAAAAAGGTTAAATTTAAATCTTGTCATAAAATCACCGTTAGCGGTATTGCTTGTTTTTTACATTAGCTCCACACAGGAGGCCCTGGGGAAAAAAATCAGGGTGCATGCCATCTTTGGAGCTGCTGTGTGGAAGGTCTGTTTAGGGAAAGGTAGGAGAGGAACATCTGGCAAGAACAATATGTATGAGGGGTGAGTAAGAATCTGGGAGTCAATGTGTCCAGGAGTGACGAAAGTATGAATCCATCCCTCCCACTGCGGTGCTAGGCGATGGGTCAATAGAGTCCGGCTGGAGAGATCAAAAGATCTCCTTCAACCAGTCTCTCCTGATCCGGCCCACTACGCAGCAAGTGGGCAATCGTATTAACCGCCAAGACCTAGACAAATCTCAACTTCTAAGTCACAAAACGTAGCAAACCACTTAGAATAACCTATGTCTGGGGTGTTGGTTATCCAGTAAATGGTTTCAGGGGCTATAATTCTATTTTATCAATACAGATTTTTCCTTGGGGGGAACAAAAAATAATTGACCGGTCGGTAGCTGAGTTGACATCACGTTTGGGTCCCACCCAGGCGTAGTAGTCATTCATCTCAACACAAGCAACATTTTCCGCTTACTGAAGAGGCAGTAAGAGATTTTCAAATATTGTCAGGTTATTCGTAACCTGGTAATAATTGGTTTACTTTTGAAAATATTTTTTTTTTCATTATCTGTATTTAAAACGATAAAATATTTGAATTTTAACTTCAGAAATTTTGTTTGTGTCGTTAATATGTTACCAATTATTGGATAACCACACCTCTGCCATAGGTCACCCCAAGTGGTTCATTAAATTTGTTTGTGTCGTTAATATGTTACCAATTATTGGATAACCAACACCTCTGCTATAGGTCACCCCAAGTGGTTCACTAATATTGTTTGTGTCGTTAATATGTTACCATTTATTGGATAACCAACACTTCTGCCATAGGTCACCCCAAGTGTTTCACTTATATTGTTTGTGTCGTTAATATGTTACCATTTATTGGATAACCAACACCTTTGCTATAGGTCACCCCAAGTGGTTCAATAATATTATTGTGTCGTTAATATGTTACCATTTATTGGATAACCAACACCTTTGCTATAGGTCACCCCAAGTGGTTCAATAATATTATTGTGTCGTTAATATGTTACCATTTATTGGATAACCAACACCTTTGCTATAGGTCACCCCAAGTGGTTCACTAATATTGTTTGTGTCGTTAATATGTTACCATTTATTGGATAACCAACACCTCTGCTATAGGTCACCCCAAGTGGTTCACTAATATTGTTTGTGTCGTTAATATGTTACCATTTATTGGATAACCAACACTTCTGCCATAGGTCACCCCAAGTGTTTCACTTATATTGTTTGTGTCGTTAATATGTTACCATTTATTGGATAACCAACACCTTTGCTATAGGTCACCCCAAGGGGTTCAATAATATTATTGTGTCGTTAATATGTTACCATTTATTGGATAACCAACACTTCTGCCATAGGTCACCCCAAGTGTTTTAGCACGGGTGCCGGGATTCATCAGGTGAGGTGTTCGAGATTCACCTGCACAGCTGCGCGACGTGCAAGATTGAGTCTGGTTTGGGGAGGCCCTTTGACCTTTCCAGCTGGTCGCTTCATCGCCTTGCGCCACAGGGAGGGATATATGCATATGTCCGTCACCTCTGGACACACTGAACCCTCATATCTTTTACCATCCAAGAACTTTCTCTTCTTCCTTTGTTAAAAACGACCCTCCACACAGCATCCCAAAATATGACATAACTCCTGTGAAAATCTGAGAATTTAAAAAAATAGATGTATTTTAAATTTTAAGATAAAAATATTAGTGTAAACTTATTGTCTTAGACATATTTAAATGTTACTTCATACTATTCATAAATATATTTGCTCTCTTTATTTGGTTGTGTATTTTTCACTGAACGAATTAAATAACTCTAGTCTTATGCGTCAGTACATAAAATTCTTTAAAATTTTCATCGGGTTTATGAAATATGGTATTAAACTACTCCACACATAAAACTATATTTCTTTCTTCTCGTACAATCCTCAACCCTCATTCCCATCGCAGCCAAGCGCATCTTAAATTACGTCTGTTACGTCAACTTATTCGCACCTTTTCTCATAGTGAAGCTTACAATCGGTATGCATTCGTTCGAATGCCACAATATTATTCATTTTCTTAGCTCTGATAGTAAATTCGCACTGCATACTGATTTCTTAGCTTTTCAAATCGAATTGCCGAAGGGAAGATTTCAAGTCCATAATCAAAAGTTTGGACCATACGTTAACTTTCGGATTCCACTGTGTAATATTAGAAGTCGGGATTTATTTCACTGCAGAAATTTTGGGACTAATGACCAAATGTATTTCTCATTGCCCAGAATACAAATGGAGGGAAATAATTATACCAGTCAGGACATCTTTAATTTATAACATAACAATTACAAAACTTGTTACTGAGACAGCTTAATTACATATATTAAATATGTATTGTATTAATATAGAATTGTTACTATTCATGCGTAAAAGCAATTAAAAGGGCTTTAATAAATAAATAAATACTTTTGTATTATTCAATTGAAAATTTTTGAACAGTGTGTGGAATAATAGCTACACGCAACATTCGTTTTCTAGAAGGTCCTGCACAAAATTCAGTACTGTCTTTTTAGACGCTGATATTTTTTATTTGTCTTCAGGTCAATTTACTAAATGCATATTGGAAAAAAACCAATTTGTTAATTACTAACACTCTACCCCTGCCGTGTTTAAGATCTTTAAGTTATTTTCTCATATTTATTATTTTGTTCTTTATTTGTTGATTGTTAATCGTATAATTATCATATAACTATCTTGTTCAATTTTACGTTATATTCCACATCTCTCTGTAGTCCTATGAAAGATTTTCTTTTTCTATCAACTCCTTTTTTATGTTTCTCTGTATATAATATGCATTTTCGTGGAAATTTCACTGATTCGTGCAATTCGTTTGTTTCTCTAATAAACTGAATTGATTTTCTTTTTAAAAGATGTGTGAATACAGATACAGGTGAAAAAGATAATAGCTAACACTGCGACCATCTTGAACCGGATCGGAAAGTAACAAACAAACTTACAGACACATAAAACGCCAAATGGTTGAGTTAAAACAGGACTTCGCTACGCTCGGTCAAGTTTAAATATAAATATGTTTATAATTTATTGCGCACAGGCTTCCTGCCTTTTCAGAACAATTTATGCTTTTTGAAAAGGCCGGGAATATAAAAAAATATCTACATAATATATCTCTTTATAAAGGGAATTAATGGACGTACTTGACTTAGTTTAACCAGTGATTCCTGACATTTTTTGGAGTAAAAATTGTAAAAGAAATTTTAGTCTCCGGTAACATTTGTGATGTTTTTTTTTAAACCCCTAACATTTCCCTAGCAGTCTAATTCTTACTGATTTTCTATGTTTATGTAGAAAAAAAGACAAGCGTAACATTTAGAAAAGAATTACTTTAAAAAAAACGTTAAGTAGTCATCGGAGACCAAAATATAATTTTTTTTTTTTTTCAAATAATGTCAGAAATCACTGGTTTAAGTAAGTCAAGTACGTCCCTTAACACCCTGTATATATTTCATAAACTGAAAAGCTGAATCTTCTGTAGGGTGTTTTTTTTATAAAAAAATTAAGAAAAAAAATGTATTCAGAACGGGTATTTATATAAAGAATAACATATTGCGAGAAAAATTATGTCAAAAACCCAACTCAATAGCGTGGTATAGTTTGGGATGTCCATCGTGTTAGGATGTCTTCACATGACATCGGTGGAAGATTCGCATAGTGATAAAAATACGTTTTCCTTTTAACAGTAACACAGGTACATATAAAGCTTCTACGAAGTCTTTGTTAACGGGTCGTGAAAAACAAGATATCATATTTATATATATATAAATTTTTTATTTTTTTTATTAAATAAGTACATTTTTGTTTATTTGTTACAATATATGATCAATATTTCAAGACCCCTCTTCCATATCCTTTGGATGTTTGTCACGAATGCCAATAAATCACTATCCCAGCTATTCACGTTCTTTCAAAAATACCTTAATCCTTAAGATATACAATTATATATTATCATTTCAGAATCATCATCAAACATTCTAATTTCGGTTGTCTGTGTGATGAGCGTTAGTTATTCCTGTGCTTATTTTGTCACGTTCAATGAACTCAAATTTTATTTGAATATAAGTGTCAATTTCAAAATTTGAACTGATGGTGTGATGAATAATTCAAACAAGCGATAAAGTGGATATATACCCATAGTCAGAAAATTATTTTAGTATAGTTAATGTAAAAAACATTAATTTACCAAAAAAATAATAGTTAATGTATTTATAATTGTATATTTAAAACGCGTATTTCTTTTGTTTAAATATTCGGTGTTCATTCGAAAGAAAAAAATTCTGATCATCTCTCCAATTATTTGTCAACAATAAATATATCAACAATAATAAAATTACAACAATAATTACAATGATCCTGGGGAAAATATTTAAAAAAACGCTCTAGCATTTCAGAAATGCTACAATAAATTTAAATATCCCGTGACTTTTTACGGGTTTTTTACTGCGCTAGTACATAAATAATATCTTAAACAACCCTCCGAAGTTTCGTGGTGTAAGTGTGAACAAAAAGACAAATTCATTATTAGTTTCATTCATATATAGGGTGTCCGAGGGTAAAGTGCGCTAACTTGGGCGGGTTATTCTACATAATTTTAGAATTAAAAAACATATAATTTTTTTTCTAAAATTCCAGTGTTTCAATGTTATTTGGTTTGTATGGGAAATTAAATATTGGAATCCAAAAAGTTATTTATAGTATCTTATAGAATCACCTCCCGAAGTTAGCGCACTTTACCCCCGCACACCCTGTATAAGGGTTTTGAAACTGTTGTGAGTATTTGGTGATCCATCACTGTGTATCCTTCCTTTGGCACACACACACATAACTTAGTTTTAATGTGGTTCAAATGCTCTCGAGCGATGGCCATTAAAGTGAAATCTATTACCCCCGACGAAGTACACTTCCTGAGCTTTTGACACGTGTGGTCTGTTATTCGTTATTCACTGGCTGAGCTTATCGCGAGTTGGAGAATAGGCCTCCCGGGCATATTGCAGACTTCTTTACGGTGGTCTTTGTTCTGGAGCACTGCTCGCTTTGTATGCAGGTTGCAGGAGTTCGAGAATGAACATATAACACTGAATGCTAAACGTATTATTATGCTCCAGTGGGTTTATTCTCAGACATTCTAATGCAAGCGACAACTCAATGCTTTTGGTTCAATGTATTTGGAATTGATTTTGAATACAAAGCTTTGAAAATTTAGTTTTGCTCTTTATCAAAAACTTCTGTTTGGGGTATATATTGCATTCCTATTTAATTTTATGGGGGTTATTACGTTAGTTTATACACTACTTATAATAATAAAAATTTCTTTTTTTCGTACGTAGTTATCACCTTTTGGCTAGGCATTATATTTTTTAAATGACAATCACTTTTTAAATAACCAAAAACTTTATTTATTTATTTGACCGGTTTCGCTAAAACCAAGTGATCACGATGTATTAATAACTTATTAATGACAAACAAGTTATTTTTATATTCTAACGAAGCTTGGTTTAAGCGAAACAGGTCGATATAGAAAATAATAAATAAAATTCGTGGTTATAAACAAAGTATTTGATTCTATTAGAAAGAAAAAAAAATATGTATGGATAGTGACACTGTTTTATACTATTTCGAGATAGCAATGTATTGTCACGATTACGAATTTACTAAAAGTTTAGCAGGGAATGATCTGTAAACCCGTTTTAAGTTTATTGTGATCTAGGATGTTCCCGAACGTACCAGACTATTCCAGAACATTCCACAACATTCCAGAATATTCCGGGGTGTTCTGGAATGTTGTGGAGTGCTCTCGAATACTCTCAAATGTTCTGAACTGTTCTAGAAATTTCTAGAGGGCGAAACTTCCAGCCAAATCTCCAAAAGCACGCTCTTCATGTATAAACGGGAATCTTCATGGATGGGACATAACTCCCTTGATCGTACCGGGACTCGTTCCTCAGTTGTAGCGGCTGGTACATTGTACCTACATTTACTTTTATTCTAAATTTTATTATAAATTCTCGGTGTTGTTCTCTCGATTTGATTGTGTCTCCAGGTAACTCAATTAATTTCATGGTAAAGTAAATTTTATTATTTAGTTACTTCGATTCGGCATGCCTATAGTTGCTCAGTGCTAAATATATTATGTTGGTGGTAAATGAGTGTGGTGGGCTCATCGTTTAAGCTTTTATCGAGTGGTTTAAAATCATATTATAACATTTCAGTTTTGACAATATTGTTACAAATTGATAAATCGAATCGTTTAACGCGATCTGTTTTAGAAATGTATTGACTATTTATCTTATTAATAATTTAAAATAAATAAAAGTTTTTGACGCGAAAGAAATTTCATGGGTTAAACAATCGAATCGTTGATTTTAAACAGAAATATTTATATTTATGAAAGACAAAACAGTCCCTAGTTACAAATACCCTTACAATATTTGAATATCTCTTACTCTCACCACAGTATGGAAGACTGGGGAATCAAACTCACGACGCCTGCCCTAAATTAAAGACTTTATAAACGGACAGATAGGAATGAATTACATTCCACAAAAAACACACATCGCTTCAGCATAGGGATTTGTGTTTGTTTCCTGCTTCAATTAAGAATACAATATAACCACTTTCGCTTCCAACAAATTTAAATGGAATGTCCCGACTCCCATGCCAAAACCGCTCTCTCGTTATCGTTGTCTTGTGACGTCTGTGCGTTTCCGTTTTCTTTGATATATCCCCGTTAGAAAAAATATGGAGTGATTAAAGGTCGAAAACCTACCCACCGGTAAGACTGAATAAACACCGGCTTAATAAATTATTACTTTGCAATATTCGAATTCTTTCAAGAACTTCTCAAAATCCATATGCCAGAAAATATGTGTTCCTATTAAACCGTGTCTACTAAAATAATTAATTATTTGTGATGAACAATTATTGGGCTTTTAGTCTCAGTTCAGACACTTTGAGACTTTAATTTACGTAATGCTAAAAACTAGTTTAAAAAATGAATGGCGTTGCAAATCACCCCTGCAATTCAGTGACTGGCACGATACCAAGAGTTTCATAGTTCTGGGCGGTAATGCGATATAAATTCCTTGAAGAGCTTTTAGTGGAGTTCCATGAGAAAACTTAATTGTTTGCCAAGTAGCTTGTAGAGTGTTCAAATTACATTTTTTAGTGTTGAACTGTACAGAATTATTACTTCACGTTGCATTATCTATTTTGTGTACATTATTCTCACGTAAAATTAATTATTGTTACAGGTTTATGTTAACGCTGCTACGACGTCGTAAAGTTTGAAGACTTCCGAAATTTCTAAAAAAGAGGTGTTAATATAAAATTTGACTGTAGCTTGACTAGGTGTGCCCTATTAGCTGTAGCGTAGGATGAAGCTGGAAAAAGGATATGTGGAAGGTGTTATAGAGCCTGATGTTTTCAGAGCATTAGAGCTAATTGAGTGACAATCTAACACGAAAAATGAATCCCCAAAAGAAATTAATATGCTCGTAAGACGGAAATCAAAATCGATATTTTTACTACTGCTTAAGATTATTTTCTTACAAATTCTACAAATTAGAGCAATGAGAATATAATATAGAATTTCAAAAATATCTATAATGTTAACGGAGCTAAATTGGCCAACAACGAAACAGCTGACATTATATTCAAATATATATACATGAAATAATAAACAACCTGTTACCAAGATAGATAAGAATATGCAATGAAATCAAACTACCAAAGAAGGACAAAGCCAATACGTAAAATAGTTTTTTTCTACAAGGGATGAAATATTATATTCAAAATTCAAAAAAATATTTATTGCACAAAAATACAGAGTACAAAGGGTATAGCTTATATGTTACATCTTATTTCTTCCAGTTAACCCAAAAAATAACATTATATTACATAAACCAATAATTACATGTTAATAAATGTATGTAAATAAAAAATAAAAAACAAAGGTATTTAATTTATGCGAGGAATTCATTTAAAGTGTATTTGATTTAAAGACATGTTTTTAGTGATGATTTAAATATAAGTATGTTAGTTATTTGTTTGATGCTACATGGAAGGTTGTTATATACTTTAATGGCCATGTAGTGTGGTCCTTTTTGAAATATAGTTTTGTTTGCTTTTGGGATTAATAAGTTTTCTGTGAACCTTGTAGCGTGTTTATGTGTTGAGTTTTTTTGTGGGAACTTTTAACTCCATTATATATATATGTCCGTCGCTGTCAGAAGTTTGAGATTTTTAAAAATTGGTCTACATGAATCCCGGTGATCCGGCACCTCTTTTGGATGATAATAACATCTTTGGCGTTTACTGAGTTTCCCCAAAAAACTATTTCGTATTTTATCATTGAGTATACTATATTTTATATTGCGCTGTCGGAGACCGTAAAAACTATAGCAATTAATAAAATCAAAGTTAGAACCACAATGAGCAATATGAAATGTAATGGTTTGTAAGTTAACATAAGTAATTTGTAAATTTAATAAATGTAAAAATAACTAAAATATAATTTTAAAAATTTTAAAATGTGTTTTTCATGAATGTTTTCGTATTTCCAACTAATTGTTTCGGAAAAGTCTCTATAATCCATTTAGTATGTTTTTTCAAAATGAACAACGTGGGTTATTGCCTGTTTCTAAAAGTAATATGTATTTTTCAAATATCTTTACAAAATGATCGGCATGAAATTATAAGTTCAATATGGTTAATGTGCTGACCTGAACACATCAGTAACGAAAAATTTTGCTGCATTAGGAAACAGATTTTTTGCATTACTATAAATATAATTGGTATGAGTTTTATTAAATTATTATTATAGGTCCCAAATAAAATTATTAAGCCCAATCTATCATATCCTTTATCAATGTCTGTGGCTTACTGGATGAGTTTACTATACAGTAAGCAATAAAACTATTTATTGCCGGCATTTACTTTTAAAAGAACAATTAAACGTGGTTTTGTCTGGCCCTAAATAAAGATTCCATGTGCCTTCGTGTATTACGTTATGCGGTTAGCCTTCTCATTATTGTTTTGTTGTGAAAATGTAGTGTCGGAGTACATCAAGGACGAATTTTATGACCACAAAACTTTATGGTAATTGTAAAGGTCTTTCACTAATAAATAACCCATTACGGAATTAAATGCTCTGTATTTAACTTTGCCCTGTTCACTTGTCATAGTGAACTGTGACTGTCCATGTGTTACAATTTTAGAACTTTTTCGTGAATATTTTTACGAAAAAAATCTTAATTTTGTTTAGTCATTCATTTATATAATGATATAAAAAAAGTGTCGGAAGCCCCGAAGTTATTAAACAAACGTGGACATTTTTATATTATTTTAGTCTTAAATTACAAAAATATTAATACGAAAGAAGCGATCCGAAGGTTTTACTTAAAATATCTTCTTAACACACTTGTAAAGTTGAGTGATATAGGAACAGAGTGTTTTATGACATCCAAATATGAGAAAAAACCCAAAAGTTCAAATAACGAATAGAGTGTTCCGGGACTGTGTTGGGTCATTTTTTATACCCATGTTAGGAAATTACATGATGATTACTTTTTTTAATCAAATATAGCTTGGTAAAGTGGTAGTTTTTTTGTTTACATTAATGAATAAAATATTACAAAAAAAACTTCACATAGTCTCTAAAGGCTTATCTTCAAATTTGGAAAAGAACAACAAATATTCGTGCACCCTATTCTATTGTTTTAAAGGTTTATTCAAATAAATCAACAAATAAAAATCCTAGAATAGAATAATAACTATGCAACCCATTCAATATTCTATCTTTTCCGAGTGTTGACAAACACAATATTTAAACCGGATGAAATCCAAAAAACCCTTTTCCAATCCGATTTTACAGTCCAAAGACCGCGACATAATTCCTCGGGGACACTTTGCCTTTCTGTACTATTTTCTACAACACTTCTGTAAAATTGCTTTCGGAAGAACTGAATACATGAAATTTAAAGGTCAATCAGTTCTACAGTATCAAAAGGAAATCGTTCAAGTTATTTGTAGAATCCCTTTTTCATCGAACTGGAATATTTCCGTCTTCATATTTTTAAGGATGTTGTGCGATTCTGACTAAATAAAGGGAAATGGAAAGGTTTTGTAGTGAATTTTCCTTTAAATTTGTCTCGAAGGAGTCGTGTTCAATTTTGTAGTTTTTATTACATCCTTAAAGAATATCGGTGTACGAACAAATTCTTCTAAAGCCAAATAATGATCACATATAAAAGATGTTGTTCAAACATATAAATATTTTTTTAACAAACGCATTCAAATTTTCTACGTGTTTCAAGTTTCTAAACGGTAGCTTAGTAATTTTCAAAACACCTTCTCCACATATGAGTGATTTTACTTTCAACTTAGATGATTTTAGGCCAAAAACTAATTAGCGTATCTCTTCAAGCACAGAACTCAATTTGTCAATACGCCCAAAATGCGCCTGATACTAGATCCAAAGAGCATAATCTCTTATTTTATCTAAAATATTTGGCCAAAGAAATTCGAGACAATTTGCGACAAATGCATTTCCACTAGCCGTAAGACTAATTACTCTAAATATAAATTCGATACCGAGACAGATCAAGACATCAACGATTTTTTAAATCTGCTTTTAAGTATTACCAATGGTACGATGTTTACTGTCTTTTTTATTTTATTATAATATTGTGTTGTAAACCACAACGTTGGTTGACTTTTTATTTTGCTTGTAATGATTGGTTTTAAACTGCACCTGCTCTCAACACAGAATTTCTTAGGACGGGTTGTTTCGGAGAATTTGAAAAATTCATCAAATTTCAACGTTCATTTTCAGGTTCTGTGAAGGTCCTATTCAAGTTCTGTTATTATATCATTATAGGCTAGTTGCTTGACAGAACTGAAATAATAACAGAACTTGAAAAAATCTTTCCAATTTATAGGAGTATTTATAGTTATTGGTAAACACGTTCATTGCCTTGCTAGCGATTGTTACTTTCGTCAGCCATGTCTGGTTGTGTATGGCTTTTGCGAGTTCCTTGGGAAGAATGTAACTTTGCCACGTTTTCAAAAGAGTATATTAATAATTTGGGGGTGATTGTCCCTTAGTATTGAATATTCGTTTAGACAGAGAAAACAATTATTTAAAAATAGGAGAAATTTAACTCCAAAATTGAAAATCAACCGTTGCTTTATATTTTTCTTTCTCCGTTATATATTAAAGATTTATTAATTTTAAAATAAAATATACCCTAATAACAGTATTATTTTACTGCTGGTTTGACATTGAAATAATGAATTCTAGTCAATTTATTTTTTTTTTATAAAAGTAGTCTTAAATACTAATATTTTTTGTACAGATGTCAATTTCATTCTTGAAATGATTTTCAAAGTTTGCCGTTTTTAAAGCCTGCCAAAACGATCAAAATCTGGCGGGGTAAGCGTGATGTCATACGTACCTCGGTTTTGTCGGTTAACTTAAGGTCAATCCCACTCGGGTCGATATGAAAACAAAAAAATTCCCAATTTAAATATGTTGTAATTCTGTGGAAATAATTTGTAAGCCGCAATAGTGACCCGCACGTAATAAAGGCAGCACAATATTTTCCGTATTATTTATACAAGCGGTCGGCCAACCAGTGAGGTAGCGGCTTAAGTGTTGTCAGCGGTGTTTGAGTTTATCACGGTTCGAATCGTTTTTGAATGACTTCAAAAACGACTTCTTCCTTTTCACTCCTCCCCCAAAGATTCACTCCCGTCTATAAAATTCAAGCAGAATATAAAAGCATTATGACGTTTTTACAACCATCCAAAACATCTAAAATTTGCAAGCGTTGTTACATTATTATCATATAAAATCTAAAAACATGATTTTATTTTCGAGAAATTATTCATTTAGGCCGCAGTAATTTGTTCATTTTATTTTATTGTTTTATATTAATTAGGAAAATTCAATATTTTTATTTTATTTAAACGCCCAAAGACCTTTTGCATACAATGCAGTAAATCTTATTTTTTTAAATACAATGATAAACTATAGGAATCATAGCATACAAAAATGAAGGTTTTTTTTAATTATAGACGTGCAAATTACTGAACAGAGAAATCAATTACAAATTAATTATTGTGTTACTTGAGACGAAGTGTTAAAATGAGACATTATAAAGTGACTATACTGGTTTGTATCATCCTCGATAAGGGACCCGACATTAAGACAAACATTTCCAGTTGGTCAGAGCAAAACAGAACCAAATAAATATTTTTTTATTGAGTAGAAGAAAAATACATATATAATTATTTAAAAAGGAAAGATGAAAAACTACTGCCATATTGTAAAAAAGCTTAATCCACAGACATATGAATATTAATAGACGAGAAATTAAGGACGAGGGATTAAAACAAGAGTTGCGGGACGCAGGGAGGAAAGCTGACTGTGATTCGTCAATAAATCAATCTGACAGTAAATAGGCATCTCGCATTATAATATCACCATTTAGTTCTTAAAAGTAAAATCTGCTTTTGAATGAATAGACATTTTTACATGGGAGCGCAAATTACTCGCCACGTTATGAACAAATTTGCGAAGTCCAAATTCGGCAAAAAAAATTCTTCTATTTTCAGAGTCGAATATTTCGTTTACGTATTTAGTTAAGACACTTTTATAAATGTTAATAATTTACTTCCCAGCAACCAACCAGCTTTGTGCTTCGCGTCCAGACATTTCTCGATGTGATAGTATATGTTTCTACAACTGATCCATATTATACGATGTGAATATGCTTAAAATAAAGTAAAATAATGCTTATATATGGAATGTAATACGACAATTGGGTTTATTCTCCTTTTCACATCTATTTTTACAAGCTTTCATAGCACAAGTCACCATGTTGCCGTGTTATTTCGTAAAATGAACCGATGATGCCATAGTTCGCACAAGAATGATGACGTCACGTTTTCTAAATTCACTTGAGGCCATACGCGAGCACAGCCGGCTCCAATGGAACCGGTATGGGGAGTGGGGAATAATACGCTTTTAATCACTTAGGGCAGGTCTACTAATATTCATATGTCTATGGCTTAATCCTAATTTATTTCAGTCATCCGTGATTGGGAAACCTGAGACGTTTAAGTAAGATTTTTGTGGTGGGAGCAAGCTTTTATCATTAGCACGCTTTTAATATTTTTATCATACAACATTACACGTTTTTTCTTAAATTTTAATTTTGCATTAAATGTTTAAGATTAATTATTTTTTCGACAAAGTTTAATTTATTTGTAATTTTCCTTAGCTTTCTGTTTAAAGATTGTGGTCGTTTTAGCGGTTCAGTTAAGTTTTTTTTATCAAAATCCACGACGGCTGGGTATGACCCAGCCAACTAGGCCAATGATCGGTATTTATTCTTCTTTTTTAATATAAATTTTTCTTCTCATTATAAGCATACTTTCGCTTTCATACTAAAATGACCCTCGTCTCAAGTATTCAACCTTCAGGGTGACTTAAGAAACGCCCACAATTCTAGGCGTTCAAAGTGTTATATATTAAATAACAAGAAAAATAATATCAAGTAATAAATATCCGAAGAAATAATATATCTGAAGACTCTCTGAACTAACTGAACTTATGGTACGAGTTATTTTCAATTAAAGAATATTTTAATATCTTGCTAAATTGGAAACAAACCAATTAAAAATAATCTTCTCCAGTTGAAAGCTCTATCTTGAATCTTTTATCTGTTTCAAGACGACTTTTGTGTATTGAGTTTGGAAGGGTGATTTTTGTCTTAGGTTAATGAAGAGGATAAATATAGAAAAGTAATTTCAAGAAATAACTGAAAGCTTACTGGTTTTTCAGTTACAGCGATGGAAATACTGTCCCTTCACTCATCAAATTTATTGGTCCCTTTAGTAATAAAATATACATATATGAGCTATGTCAAAAGAAGAAAAAACTTGTTTATTCTTTAAATGTTAAATTTTATTTTTTTAAATAAAATCTAACAAGCTATATCTATGGAAAGGTGTAAAACAATTTTGCTAAGACGTCGCTTCATCCTGAAATATGTGAAAAATAACGGGACATTGTGTCCTGCATTATACGACTAACGGGACATTATGCCCGCAATGTAAGACTAATGGGAAATTGTGTCCCTCATTATACAACTAACGGGACATTATGTCCCGCATTATACGACTAACGGGACATTGTGTCCCGCATTATACGACTAACGGGAAATTTTGTCCCACATTATACGACCAACCGGACATTGTGTCCTGCAATATAAGACTAACGGGACACTGTGTTACGCACTATACGACTAACGGGACCTTGTGTCCTGCAATACAAGACTAACTGAACATTGTGTTCCGCATTATACAACTAACAGGACATCGTATCCCGCAATATAAGACTAACGGGACATTGTGTCCCGAATTGTAACACTAACGGTCTCAGTGAAACATTATTTATGAATTTTGCTATAAAACGATAAAGTTACATTGTAATAATTAATCATCTCTCGATAGCGCAATCCATTCACCGTAACTGTTGCTTTAGCCTCATTTTCGAAAAAGTAAGGTCCAATGACTCCGCCGGACCATAAACCGCACCAAACAGTCACTTGTTGAGGATAGAGAGGCTTTTCAACAATAATTCTTGGGTTTTCCGAGCCCCAGATGCGACAATTTTTTCTTGTTGACGAAGCCACCGAGGTGGAAATGGGCCTCATCACTCAAGATGATTTGCATTTGATTCACTCAAGTGAATTTTAATAATTTCAATGCGTTGTTGAAGCGTGTATTGTTCTATTTTTATTAATGGCGTAGTTTCTACTTGTCAAATGTCAAAAAATTACAGCTTTAAAAGTAACGTCTACTGAAATAACGGGCTATTCAAAATAACACCTCTTATTGGAAAACCCTGTATTTTTCGTTTATTTATATCCACAATCCTCTATTCAATGTTTGTTGTATTCCTACCAAAAACCTATTAAGCCGATTATGTGAATCAACCATTGAAAAAATGGAGGATGTGCGCCATCTTACTCTTTCGCGCTATTATCAAAACTGCGTGAGGGGGTAGGGTAATTTACGTGTATCGCATCCGTCACTGGTAAGCGGTAGAGGTCAGTTCAACCCCGGCCATCAGTTGGAGATTTTTTGACGAATGACGATTTTTTTTATAAATTTACAATATTATGATGAGTATTTCACGAAAACCCATAAAATATATAGGTCATAAGAAAGAATTACATAATAAATAGGTAAATAGCATTAAAATGATTAAATACGTGGGTTAACTGAGTGACCGCTACTAATGGCGACTGAAGGTTTTTTGCATCTTGACATGCCGAAGGATAAGCAATGACGTCACCCTATACGTTCACACGTGAGTGGAGATCTCGTATATATGCTTTGATTTAGGGTTTTGGAAACGTCATTATTTAAAAGCCGATCTGCCTGAAAATCAGCCGGCCAACGTCAGGATAGTGGCACGTGCACGGTACGCGGCGGATTAACAAAATAAAGATACAAAACGCACACGTGGAGATTTCTTGTTCTAAGCGGAAGTATGAGCGTTGTGATTGAAATGTTTTTTTAAACGTTCCCGTAACGCGTTTGAAAACTTCGTTCCGGTTCCGTGATACCGGTCAAGAGTTACCGTAATGTTACTACCGTAAGTTACTTACAAATTTCTCTGCGGAACACTTATGATAATAAGTTAAAATATATTAATATTTATTTTTCGCTATAACTTTATTGAGTAAAACCTCAAATTGTAATATTTAAATATTGAAGACAATATTAGTGATTTCTAAACGAAAATCTGAAACAGAAAAGGAAACGTCCCAGATGTGACCGTTTCCTTTTCTGATTTTTCTGTTTCAGATTTTCGTTTAGAAATCACTAATATTGTCTTCAATTTTTATGTATTAATATCATTAGCGTACTGTTTTTAAGCGTGTCAACTTCAAATAAAGAATAAAAACTCGTCATTCTGGAAAATAGTTGGCCTCTTCTGGATATATCTGTAGTACATAAGTATTATATACTCATATGAAGGAGTTTCTGTGTTTTTTTGGCAGGCTAGGGCGGCATGAATTTGTTTTTATTTAAATCAATTTTATTTTTTAGATATTTATGAAATTTTACACACTCGACTAAAGAAATTAAAAGTCACTGTCTAATTCATTTTTTTTGAAAAAATCTCTATAAAGCCCGAACAACGCCAGGAACATCAGCTAGT
This sequence comes from Hesperophylax magnus, assembly GCA_026573805.1. NCBI lineage: Eukaryota > Metazoa > Arthropoda > Insecta > Trichoptera > Limnephilidae > Hesperophylax > Hesperophylax magnus. The sequence continues at coordinate 25,505,859 of JAIUSX010000014.1, read as the reverse complement.
ATTTTAACTATTACTTATTTAACTATTTTTTGACATGTTGTAGAAATCATAATATTTTATTTAGTTTTAAAAACAATATTTTAATTTTTTTTTTTTTTTTTTTCCGACTTTATGTCCGGGTTAAATATTCTCCACAGGAAAACTAAACCCTTCCACACACTTTTCCACAAATGATCACCTAGTCAATCCACATTATGCAAGTGCATTATATAAGCATAGTAAATACAAGAACAACACGTCAACTCACCAGAGATCAAATGAGAAAATAATTCTCCGACTCCAGATATTTTCAAATTAGAGGGTTCAGCTCGGTAGAACTCCTAACAAAACCTATAAATCCTACTGATCCCTTAATCATTTAATAATAATAATAATATTTTTCCGACTTTATGTCCGGGTTAAATCTTCCCCATAGGAAAAACTAAACCCTTCCACACAATTTTCCACAAATGATCATCTAGTTAATTCACACTACGCAAGTGCATTATATAAACAAAATAAATACAATAATAATACGTTAACTCACCAGAGATCAAATGGGAAAATAATTCACCGACTCCAGATATTTTCATATCAGAGGGTTCGGCTCGGTAGAACTCCTAACAGGGCCTATAAATCCTACTGATCTCTCAACATAATTGTTTTAAAAATCTTTCGTAATCCTACATGTATTTCAAATGACGTTTGATGTATTTTTAATATATAGAATAAATTTTTTGATGGATCTAATACACCTAAATTTTTAATGAGAGAGCTAGGTATAATGTATTATATTTTAATTAGATTTTCATGGAAAAACCAAAATTTTAGGTTGGTACTGTTACTGGTGAGTTTACTAAAATATTGAAGCTTTAATAATAAAATAATATTACGATTACTGTGATTTCATAAATAATGAAAAAAACTGATATTATTTTGATACCGTACTTAGAAGTATTTGCTTACCAATGATGGCATAAAACGTGGTTTTATTCTTTGTAAAATAACAGATATAAATAATTCAGAGACTGTTTGTTTTAGTGTCTCAGCTTCTCCCTAACCAGTGGAATTATTGCACACCTACTCAATAAAGTGCTCATTTTGGGGCCAAAGGAATACACGAGGGAAGAGAAAAGTTCAGAAGAACTTGGCTATTTAGATGAAGTATGTAGGATAATTAGTGTACTGGACGGGAGTCCGCACAAGACTGTAGATTTAGGCGCCGGGTCCAAACCGTGTCTTCAACCGATGAGATGCTCCTTTACGGCCGATGATGATGATTGTAGTTGATATTGTGATGAAATCTGCCTCCCGCACCCAGGCTTGGTGAATGTTGGGCCCTGGGTGTGCTGTTGTCTCTGCTCGCTTCTGGTGTTGGCGGTTTTCCAAAGGAGGGCCGGCTGGTCTCGAAGAGGTAACACCAGAAGATCTTGGAGCAGCAGACTTGGCGAGGTGAGGCAGATTCTTGAGCAGGAGTCACTTGTTGATAAATAAAACGCTTGGTTTTGGTGGTAAAGATGAACTAATTTATTTTCAATTATGTGGCTGCTTATATTTAATTAGCCTGACTCGCACCCGACATTGGGTTTTGAGTCCAAAAGTGGTGGGGGATTGTACCCGCGCCAGATATGTGTTTATATGCCCCGGAAAAATGTCGCATATTCATTTTGCCGGTAGCACACTTGAAGGCAGTCGCTTAAATTTGAGAGTTAGAAAAGATTTTGAGCGCTTACATGAATGATAATTACATAGTTTAAATGCATAGTAGTTATAGGAATGTGTATCTTGACAACTAGATTTTTTGTTTGTCAAGATACGACAAAAAATAAGAAATGTTTGTAAAATAAATGTGTAAAAATGATCTCAAGCGATCAAATTTGTAAAACATGTTAAGTTAGTATTTTTCCGAGGTCCCCCGTAACATAGCGCTCAGAAAGAGATAAGATTCACTATGCTACGAGGTTCCTGGATTTTTGTACACGCAAAAAGGGTAAAAAATATTGTTCAAAAATGGGTTTACATATGGGTGAAAAACAGCTTTTTTAATATCTCCTCAGCGGTAGTATATCGAAAATAGTGTTTATTTGACTACCGCCGAGGGGATGAACAAGTAAAATATACATATTTGCAATGTTTAAAAATTGATTTTTCTATGTAAAATTTACATAGAAAAAATGCTGGACATTGATCCACGCGGCAGGTAAGCCGGCGATGTGGTATCGAAGCCATTCGGAGTCAAAGTTTTCAAGCCGCTTGGGCCGAAAATTGGACAAAATGACCAGTGGCGGGGAGTGGTGATTTTGCCAGTGGCGTGGAGTAGGGACATTTTATAAAAGTAAACAATTTTTATGAAATTAAATAATATGGTCAACTACGTCCGTTACACTCCCCCCGTTTAGCTATGCTGAACTAAAAAATAGGACGTTTGTTGGTACGGTGCAGTCCGCGGCGGCCAGTCCCTCTGGGATGGTGCTGGGCTGGTGGTACTGTTGAGGCTGCATCGGTAGGTGGAGCCGGCAGGATTACAGCGAGCTTCACATCGGGGTGGACGTAAAATCCGGTCCTCGTCTGGATCCTGGCGGTCCTCACTCGGCCGTCTGCAGCAGGGGTGAATGGAGGAACATGGTGGGCTAGCCTTGATGGCGGCAAGGGCCCCATCAGAGGGGGGGCTGGCTTGCTCCTGCTCATCTTGCAGGTGGGGCAGTTGTGGGCGATCTTGCGAATATTTGTTCGCAGTCGCAGCACATGGTAGTTGCCTCGCACCTCAGCCATTGTTCTCTCATTACTCGGATGATCGGCTTCCTGGTGATGATATCTTACCAGAAGTCGTGCATATGCATGATCACCATCCAAAATTATTGGTGTCCGCACTGCTTGGGGCACGTTACTGAGGGCTCGTATTCTTGAGTTCATCCTCAGTAGGCCGTCAGGTCCAAGGAAGGGGCTCAAGGCTTTGAGCCTACTGTCACTTGGTAGTGGATCTCCTTTCTGGAGCGCATTTATATCACGATAAAATGTTTCTTCTTGACATTTTCTTGCCCATCGGGCCTCTGCTTCCTTGATTTCATCGGTTCTTATATGTTTATCAGGTTGTTCGTGGCTTTTTCTACGACACCTTTTAATAGAACGATGTATCCAGCAGGTAGTTTGAATAAGATGATTGAATGAGGAAAATTTCTTGATGTCGGGCAGTGTCTCTGCCACAGTTGAAGAAAGGCCAACGTTTTGACGCCTTACTTCAATGTGCCTGGGAGACCCTTTCGCGGGGCCGACTGATTCTCTCGTATCATTTGCAGGCACAGATCCAGCTGGTACTCCTCGTACGGCCGCCTGTATCAGAGGTGCTCGCGGTACGGGGCCAGATGGTCCATGGGGCATGGTAGAATGCCACCGGGCATGGTGCCTGGGTGGTCTTCTCTGCAAAGATGCTGGCACAGATCCAGCTGGTACTCCTCGTACGGCCGCCTGTATCAGAGGTGCTCGCGGTACGGGTCCAGATGGTCCATGTTGCACTGTTTGAAGTCTCTCGGCAACGTGCCTGGGAGACCCTTTCGCGGGGCCGACTGGCCTTCTCTGCGAAAATGCTGGCACAGGTCCAGCTGGTACTCCTCGTACGGCCGCCTGTATCAGAGGTGCTCGCGGTACGGGGCCAGATGGTCCATGGTGCACTGTATAATGCCTCCCGGCAGTGCGCCTGGGTGACAGTGTGGCTCGTATGGCCAATGTGGTAGCTTCATCCACATGTTCAGAGGTCCCTCCGCCATGGGTGGTCCACCCCAACGCCGTTCGTGATAATATTCGCGTAGAATCACGAACGTCGCGCACTTCCCTCGAGACAATAAGGTGAGCATTGTCTTGCCCGATGAGAAGTGTGGGGGTGATGTAGCGACCGTGGTACCTCTGTACAGGAAGGCTGAGCTGCTTGATGGTATTTGCTCTGATGATAAACTCATCAGCAATTCCGGCGCCGCGTAGAGTGATTGGCACGCGGCGGGACGTTATGTCTGTTGAGCACATGTTTTTTGCTCCGTGTAGTCGTAGCTCACGGGTAGGTCCGGTTGTGCCGATTTTCTGTGCTGTGGTGGCGTCAATAAGGGTGACAGTGGAGCCTTCGTCCAGAAGCGCAAAGGTTTTGATCTGCCGCTTGGGGCCCGACAATATGACCCCCACCACTTTTAACACGGCACTTTCGGTGTGGCGTCACATATTGTGAACGTCTGCCACTGTATTGGTATTTTCACGATAGTTCGGGTTGTGAAGAAGTCGGTGGTGGGGGTATCTGCACTCCCCCACGCCGCACCATTCACTAACTTTGCACTGTTTTGTATAATGTTTGCCATTGAGGCACAATCGGCACAAACCGGCGTCGTTCACTGTTTCAAAACGATATTTTAAGTCTTTCGCGGCGAAAGTGCGACATTCGCTAAGTTGGTGGCCATTTTCACCACACTCGACACACCCGGCGCGGTTGTCGAACTCGCGAACTTCACTGTAACTGTTTTGCACTTTTTCCCCGCTTCGATTATTTTCTCGATTATTACCAGACAAAATTTGGGGCATTCGATTATTACCAGACAAAATTTGGGACTTTCGATTAATTTTTGCGAACTGTTGTTTTTCACTAGAATTGTTGTTATAAACATTGTTTTCCCGCGATAAAAACCGTTCTGACGCGGCAGACGTGTTTAAACTGTTGTCACAAGTGTCACTTTTGTTCGAATTGTTTTTTCGCGAAAACTTTTCTGTCTCGGCAGACGTATTTATGAAACTGTCACAGGTATCACGTTGGCGGGCACTGTTTTTTCGCCAAAACTGTTCTGACGCGGCAGACGTGTTCTCGAAACGGTTTTCGTCACATGTTTCACGATTTTGAGCACTGTTTTTTCGCGAAAACTGTTCCGTTATTGAGAACGAATGTTCACGGCGTGGGCGGGACCTCGCGGGGTCAACCAAACCGGACTTTGGGATGGCGTTCGCGACGGTTTTCAGGAAGGCGGCAAACTGGCAAATGGTAGCGGAGGCCTCGTAGTGCCGCACTTCCATCAGCCACGCCAACCGCAAGGTGGGCGGCATCTTCCCCGCGATGTCACTGAGCAGCGCTGGATTCGTCAGATAGCCATCATTGTTGAGGGAGCGGAGTGATGCCACCAGGTTCTGAACTGTGCCAGAGAAGTCTGCGATGTCCTCCAGAGAAGCCTCAATTGTGAGGTGGGGCAGCTTCTTCACCTTGTCCAGCATCAGAGCAGCGAGTGAGGTAGTCCCTCCAAATCTCTGCTCCAGGACTGCCAGAATCTCCGGAACCTGAGCAGGGTCCATCAGAAGGGGGCCGACGGCTTCTCGGGCTTTCCCCTTGAGGGCCCGCTGTAGGCGGATCAAGTTTTCACTGGAGGTCATCCGACATGTGGAGGTAGACTGGTTAAACTGTGCCCTCCAGGTGGGCCACTCCAGTGGATCTCCAGAGAATGGAGGCAGGTCCTTGGCCATTGATTGTCTGGCAATAAGGGCCGCCATTCGTGAATCGTCCTCGATTGTGGGACGGGGGCTGTCCTGAGCCCTTGAAGCTCTGATGGCTTCTGTCAGGGCGGAGGCCAGCTGAGCCATGGGACTGCCATCATGCTGAACCCAGGCTCTGGTATGTTGGGCCGTTTCATCCGCCGTAGGTTGGGGCGGGAATCTCGGCATGGAGCTGGTACTGGCTGTGGGCGGGCCATCTGGCCGTGCCGACACGCCATACTCCTGTTCGCGCAGTGGTACGGGCGGCACATGTCCAGATGGTCCAGATGGTCCAGGTGGTCCAGGCTGTGTCCATGGCACGTCCCACTGCTCCAGCAGTCCGGCAGGTGATCCTGGCGTCGGCGCTGGGTACCCCGGGTGGGGCAGAGGTACGGGCAGCACAGGGCCATGAGGTCCAGGCTGCACCAGTACTGGGCATCCCTGAATGGTCCAGGGTGCTGGTTGCGCAGGGCCTGCTGGCTCTTGCTGCGCTCGTGATGCGTACCTCTGGTCCACCAGAGGTACAGGTCCGGCTGGCACTTCAGGTACGGCTTGCCTCTGTTCTATCAGAGGGGCGGGCGGTACGGGGCCAGAGGGTCCAGGCTGCATTATGTTTGGGCATCCCTGAATGGTCCAGGGTGCTGGTTGCGCAGGGCCTGCTGGCTCTTGCTGCGCATGTGATGCGTACCTCTGGTCCACCAGAGGTACAGGTCCAGCTGGCACTTCACGTACGGCTTGCCTCTGTTCTATCAGAGGGGCGGGCGGTACGGGGCCAGAGGGTCCAGGCTGCATCATGTTTGGCCACCCTGCATTGGGCCAGGGTGGCGAGGGCGGGGGACCGGCTGGCCTTGGCTGCGCCGCTACTGAGTACCTCTGGTCCACCAGAGGCACTGGGCTCGGTTGGCCGGGCTGCACCCATCCAGGGCTGTACCCTTGGAAGCGCCAGGGTCCTCCTTGAGCAGGGTACCCTTCCAGGAGTACGGGTCCAGATCGGGCAGGCACTGCTGCTGCTGGTTCCTCGTACCTCTGGTCCACCAGAGGCACCGGGCTCGATTGGCCGGGCTGCGTCCATGATGGTGGTGACCTCTCCAGGAGCTTCGAAGGTCCAGGAGGGGCAGGGGCTGCTGCTGTTGGAGCTGATTGAAGAGCTGCTTTGAGTCTCTCAATGTGCTCGGTTTGACTGCGAAGCTGTTGTCGCAATGACTCCATCGCATCCTCTTGAGATATGGAGGGCGGTGAGTCATGATCTGCAGGTGGTGCCATGTCAGGAGTAGTGCTGGGCGTGGGCATGGGGGTTACGTCTGGCGTGACGTGAACCACAGCCGTGGCCTGAGACCCAGCGTCCAGGGCATCTGCAGATGGTGTTGAGGATCCATCGTCTTGGATCCGGCTCGACCGTAAAGTTGGAGACATCCTGGTTGAAGGCGTGTGAGAATCCCGGCTCGAAGGACCACTTGTACTGGACGGGAGTCCGCACAAGACTGTAGATTTAGGCGCCGGGTCCAAACCGTGTCTTCAACCGATGAGATGCTCCTTTACGGCCGATGATGATGATTGTAGTTGATATTGTGATGAAATCTGCCTCCCGCACCCAGGCTTGGTGAATGTTGGGCCCTGGGTGTGCTGTTGTCTCTGCTCGCTTCTGGTGTTGGCGGTTTTCCAAAGGAGGGCCGGCTGGTCTCGAAGAGGTAACACCAGAAGATCTTGGAGCAGCAGACTTGGCGAGGTGAGGCAGATTCTTGAGCAGGAGTCACTTGTTGATAAATAAAACGCTTGGTTTTGGTGGTAAAGATGAACTAATTTATTTTCAATTATGTGGCTGCTTATATTTAATTAGCCTGACTCGCACCCGACATTGGGTTTTGAGTCCAAAAGTGGTGGGGGATTGTACCCGCGCCAGATATGTGTTTATATGCCCCGGAAAAATGTCGCATATTCATTTTGCCGGTAGCACACTTGAAGGCAGTCGCTTAAATTTGAGAGTTAGAAAAGATTTTGAGCGCTTACATGAATGATAATTACATAGTTTAAATGCATAGTAGTTATAGGAATGTGTATCTTGACAACTAGATTTTTTGTTTGTCAAGATACGACAAAAAATAAGAAATGTTTGTAAAATAAATGTGTAAAAATGATCTCAAGCGATCAAATTTGTAAAACATGTTAAGTTAGTATTTTTCCGAGGTCCCCCGTAACATAGCGCTCAGAAAGAGATAAGATTCACTATGCTACGAGGTTCCTGGATTTTTGTACACGCAAAAAGGGTAAAAAATATTGTTCAAAAATGGGTTTACATATGGGTGAAAAACAGCTTTTTTAATATCTCCTCAGCGGTAGTATATCGAAAATAGTGTTTATTTGACTACCGCCGAGGGGATGAACAAGTAAAATATACATATTTGCAATGTTTAAAAATTGATTTTTCTATGTAAAATTTACATAGAAAAAATGCTGGACATTGATCCACGCGGCAGGTAAGCCGGCGATGTGGTATCGAAGCCATTCGGAGTCAAAGTTTTCAAGCCGCTTGGGCCGAAAATTGGACAAAATGACCAGTGGCGGGGAGTGGTGATTTTGCCAGTGGCGTGGAGTAGGGACATTTTATAAAAGTAAACAATTTTTATGAAATTAAATAATATGGTCAACTACGTCCGTTACAATTAGAGTAAAGACAGCAACAGTCGAAGGCTCTCATCCTTATCATTCTTCTTTTTCAAGATTTTTTGTACACCCTACACCCATATATAAATAATGGTTACATGATAACTCATCACAGTGACAATTCAACACACTTTTAAAAAGTGATATAAAGTAATTGAAAACGATGAATTTTTTTTTTTTTTAAACTAACCTATCCTACCAAGTTAATATTTTTTTTGTTTCACCATCACTTAATATAACTTTTTAAAGATGTGATGAATTATCATTGTGATGGTCACTATAAATAATTTAGTACTATCGAAACAATTCTTCGATCACAAATAGTTTCTCTCACCAAGACCATACTGATATAAGCCTATGTTTTGCAATAAATTTTCAAAAAACAGGCTCTCTTTAAATAAGTAATAATATTTTGGGTTATTTTAAAAATCTTGATCTCTTTTTTGATGGTAGCATTCAGGCGTATAGTACATCACAGGCCTTATGAAGAAGAAATATAATTCTGCAACCCGTAATCATCTTATCTTATAGTGACATGATGTTCATAGTGCCAAGAATATTATGTGGGCGCATAGAACTTGGACGGCTTATCATTTCATCCTGGTTCTACGAAGTGAATTGAAATGACCTAATTACTTGACAAAGACAAATGTCTGTAAAAACTGTTAAAACTACAGAAACGGCTATGAGAAGGATAGCGGGACCGTTAAAAAAACTCTGCAGATCAACAATCAATATATATCTATAAATATACATTAAATAAAGATATTATAAGCAGTTGAAACAAATAATTAACGGCTGCTGGCTTTCAAAACTGGATCGCAGGCATATAAATTTCACAGGGAATCACATATAAATTTTACACGGCGCATACATAAAAAACGCGTGTTGCAGGGTCAAAATACTAAATTAGTAGCAATAAAATTGCGACAGAAAATACTTATTTTTTTATTATGCCTTTTATCACATTTATAAATCAGCTGGAGCGAGATTCTTTTAAAATTGCTTCCTTCATAATATGTGTTATAGTCGCAACAATCTCATCAAAGTTCCCCAAAAAAACATGAAAAAATTGGCTTGCTTTATATGAAAAATGTGTTTCAGCCATAAATCCGACCGAAACCATTGTTTATATGAAACAGTCACCTTGTGCGTTCCTTTGATTTGTTGAAAAACGAAGAAAATATTTTGGGTAATGAAAGATATTTTGTAAAATCCGTCAAACGCTTCCAGTTGCCTTGCATAACATAATTTAAGATTTCCTTCGTATATTACCTACATGTATCTACATATTTATTTACTCCCAAGAGCATGTTCAGAGTATCTTAGTTGGTTGCGCAGATGAAGACAGAAGCGCCTGCGGTCAAAGCCTCAGGCCCAATTAGAATATGCTCATGAAAATTAGTCTTCCGATCCGTTCTATAGTACATTTTCCTATGTAAGCTCATAGAAGAGCCTGAAGACTAGATAGGGCAGAGTTTAATACATAGACAGGAGAGAAATGGAACAGTAGGATAAAATTTAAATCAGGTATATCTCAAAAAAGACCATATTTAAGGTCCCCATAAGGAAGTTAACAACTGAAATCTTTAAACGGTTTGAGGTTTACAAAGTATACAAAATATCCATGGCAAAAATATTCTATTTCATCACCTCAAAAAAGGTAAACAGCTTACATAATCATTAAACCAGATCAATGGTTATTACATAGACAAGCATGTACAGGGTTTTCCAATAAGAGGTGTTATTTTAATATTCAATCGTAAAAGATCAATAGTTACGTTGCTTGTGTGGCACGTAGCGCCGTTTTTTTTAAAGTAAACGTTGTCTAGATAAATACCATCCGATTCCGGTCATAAAAAATCATTAATCATCTCTCGATAGCGCAATCCATTCACCGTAACTGTTGCTCCAGCCTCATTTTCGAAAAAGTAAGGTCCAATGACTCCGCCGGACCATAAACCGCACTAAACAGTTACACGTTGAGAATAAAGTGGTTTTTTAATAATAACTCTTAGGTTTTCCGAGCCCCAGACGCGCCATTTTTGCTTGTTGACGAAGCCACCAAGGTGGAAATGGGCCTCATAACTCAAGATGATTTGCATTTGATTCACTCAAGTGAATTTTAATAATTGCAATGCATTGTTGAAGCGTGTATCGTTCCATTTTTATTAATGGCGTAGTTTCTACTAGTCAAATGTCAAAAAATGACAGCTTCAAAAGTAACATCTACCGAAATAGCGGGCTATTCAAAATAACACCTCTTATTGGAAAACCCTGTAGTTATTAAAATGATAAAATAAAAATACCGTAATACTACCTTTGAACAAAGGAACAAAATATACCGTCATACTACTTTTGGACAAACGAGCAAAAATACAGTAATACTACTTTTGAACAAAAGAACTAAATATACAGTAATTTTACCTTTGAACAAAGGAACTAAATATACCGTAATACTACCTTTGGACAAAGGAGCTAAATTTATCGTAATACTACATTTGAACAAAGGAGCTCTTCATTTTTTAGTAATGTTAAATGGCAAATTCACACCAAGAACCAAACAAATTAAATCAATCAATAACTAAATTAAGTCCACCAAATCTTAGCTTAAGGAATTATCAGAAATAGAACCTCAGCACATGACTTCTTGCTCCTAGTGAAGAAAACCAAGTAATAATAATAATAACATGTGTTGTATTTACTCATTTTTTTAAACTAATATATTTATAATGATGATCTCGGATGTACTGATTAATTACAAATATACTTATAATAACTAATATATTTATAATGATGATCTCGGATGTACTGATTAATTACAAATATACTTATAATAACTAATATATTTATAATGATGATCTCGGATGTACTGATTAATTACAAATATACTGATTAGTGTTTTTTTCTGAAGTAATATATTCTTCATCTGTTTTCCATATTTATATTTTACATATTCTTAAAATGTTAAAACTGTATAGTATGTAACTGTTATTTTTTAAATGGTGCCTTTTGAACCAAGCTAGTGAAAATATGTATTTCACCAGCGCTTTCAAAAAAGGTGGATTCAAACAGTTTTTTTTGAGGGCCGATTCGTTGCTGTCAGAAATAAATCGAAACATTCACAACTATCTGATACATTTTTGGTATAAAGTTTTTCGCCAACACCAAACAATTTCACCGAGATGCTTATTTTAAATGATTGTCCACGCATTAACAAATAAACAATCTAGCTGAAAATATCGTTTTCTCAAAAGAACAGATCGACGAACCCCGGCGAGCGCCAGTAAATAAATGTTGTTGAGAATAACATCCTTAGATTGACATATGAGATCGACAAAAATTACGAGAAAATAAATGGCTCAGTGGTTTTTTAACAAAACTTATTTTACTAGAAATAACTAAAATAAATACATTTTTTTAATTATCTTACATATAAATACATAACATTTTGTGCCCTTTAGGCGATTTTCTCATGAAAACGACGCATATACAAATAATCCAATCATAATTAAGAGAATTTGGCATTTTCAAACTATAAAAATATTACCATTTGTTATTTCGGCTACTGGCATTATACCATTGTTTTTTTTTATTTTTATTTTTTTTTTTTATTAACGAGGCTTCTGACTCACATAATGTTGTCATTTTTTGCCTCATCTGTTTTTAAAATTACAATATTATAATATTGTAATTATAATTTATAAGTTCTTTAAAAGGTGCCTTTTGTCCAAGATTACACTTTCAAATATTTTCCAATTTACATGATCGAATAAATTTCATGATTCTTGATATGGCATAGAACTCTGTTGAGGCTATTAAATTATGAATTTCCGATGGGTCCGAGGTCATCAATATTGTCACTCTCTGTTGTGCATACTTAATGCACTTTGTTAATGGATGTTGGACATCTTCAACTTCTTCACATATTGAGCACATTGGAGAATCAGAGAGGCCTATCAAACACAATACTCTTCCCATTAGTGCATGTCCGGATCTTAATCTAAAAATTATTCTCATTTCTGATCTTTTCAAATTAACCTCAGTGAACCAGGGTTCTTTTAACGGTTCCTTTTGGAGTTTTCTATACCATATACCCTTATTGGTAGATAAAGTCTCAAAATGTTGATTCCACATCATATAACATGTTAAATTATTTTTTTGGCAGTAATCTTCGGCATCTGGTTTCCAGTCATACATGTGTCCATTCACACATGCTTCGTTTGCTAACAAATCCGCTTCTTCATTCCCATGTATTCCTACGTGAGATGGAATCTAAATTATACCATTGTTTATTGTAAGTTAGCATATGTGCTCTCAATTTCTCACATTTACACATCATTCATTTACGCCCGTCGGGCTTTTACATTAACGAGTAAACACTAATAACATAACATAGTGCATTCATATTAAAGAAATAATAATAAAATAAATAATAATAATATTTTTTACATTATACCTAGCTCCCTCATTAAAAATTTAGGCGTATTAGATCTATCAAAAAATATATAAAAATGCAAAAATCACTCATTTTTAATACATGTAGGATAACGAAAGATTTTTTAAATATTTATGTTGAGGGATCAGTATTATTTAATAATAATACTAATACATTTATTTCACATAAAAATCATACAATAAAACATGCGGAAACTTTGACTAGCCAACTAGGAATGGATCCTGTTTTAGGCCAGTCAAATTGACAAGTTTAGTTCATATTATAATTTAGCACTTCATATAAAACAAAACCGGTAAAGTAAATAACAGCCAGATAGTAGTAATAAAAAGACAGATCACCACAGGAGTTGTAAGGTAGAAAAATGGGAAGGGTAGTTTGTTAGTTTATAATATAGTTGGATGATTAGAAAATAATCGATAGCATTGATAAATAAAGTAGGTACAGATTAATACAGAATTGACAATTGTGTTCAGAGGTGATAAATATGTGTTTTTGTATTGTATGGACTTTAAAAAATTATGTATCAGTGTTTTGACAATAATGTACATATATATTTTTTATAATGAGATTATCTATTGATCAACATATCTTCACTTTTTACCCTCTCTAAATCGAGGAACCAGTCATTGACCAATTTGCGCAAAACATTTGTACTTTTCGTTTTCCAAGTATTAGGAATTGTATTAAATAATTTAGGTCCTAAGTACGAGAGTTGCCGTTGCCCAAGGGACGTCGTGGTTTTTATTGGGACTATTGGATTATTCCTTGAAAGTCAGGTGTCGTGAAGGTGGTCGATGGAAGGGAAGTGTTGACGTTGTTTTTGTGCAAGTAATATAATCTTTCTAATATACAGTTGTCTAACATCGAGAACTTTTATTCCCGTGAATAATGCATCACTGGGGTACCTGAATGGTTTTTTGAGGATGATTCTTAGTAGTGATTTCTGTGCTTTAACCAGGGAGTCTAATATTGTTTTGGCACAGCCACCCCTACCTAGGGATGCATATTCGAGTTAAGAATTACACATGGAATAGGATATTGATTTCATATCTTTTACAGACAGAATATTTCTGATGGTTATAAAGAGGTGGGTAAGTTTTCTGACTTTTGAGGCAGTTGAGTTAATGTGTTCTTCCCATCTCAGATATTTGTCTATGGTGATTCCTAAATATTTTAAACTATCTACGGATTCTAGGTTTTTGCAAGTACAAGTATTCGGTTCATTACAAATGTGAATAGTAATATACAGTATTTACTTGGGTTGTCCCGCTTGAGTTGCACTAAAACGTATAAATTTTGTCTTTTCCGTTTTGAGAGTAAGGAGATTGTATATCTAGCCTATGTTTAACATTGTTTATCCCAATTTCGGCTTTTCTATGCGTTTCGAACCAGTTTTTCGCCTGAAATATTAAGACCGTATCGTCAGCAAAAGTGATGATATGACCGGCAAGGTTACTGTTACAAAGATCATCGATATAAGCCCTATTATAGGCCCTGTTAGGAGTTCTACCGAGCCAAACCGTCTGATATGAAAATATAGATCTCTGGTGGGTTGACGTGTTGTTAGTTTTTTTTATGGGAAGATTTAACCCGGACATAAAATCGGAAAATTACAATTTTATTCACTTTCAGTGTTTTGCTCAAAGATATTAGAAGAACGAGATATGCTATGTTGACCGCCGGTCCGTAGGCGGAGTACTACCTAATTAGGGTACTTTGAATACTATCGGGACGTGTACGCACAGAAATCTGTTCTATGTATTAGTGCGGATACCTTAGCGTAAGCGAAGGTGTGCAGTAGTATTGGTGAACAAAACCGGCGACACTGGGCCAAACAATTCCACACAGTATGAACTGCTCATAGCACATCTCGTTCTTCTAATATCTTTGGTTTTGCTGATTGAGCATAAAAATGAAAAAAAAAAAGAAATTTACCCAAACTTTTGTTTAATGTTGTCTGGAAGGCAATTATATATGTCGCCCACCATGTAATCAATAGTGAGTATGTGTGGTGTTTAAATGTGTGTATCGTGTTGTCGTGTAAAGTGTATGTGTGTACTTGGGACGTTTTAATGAATGCTGTATTTGTATGTATGAGTTTATAATTTATTTCTTTTATAAAGAGACACGTATTATATTCATACAGTTTTCTTAATGTTGACAGTTTTGTTTCCATAAATATTTTTTTGTGGATTTTCTGGGTTAGAAGTAAAATAGCACTTTGTTTTGTGTTACCTGTAATTCATTTATGTATGTTTCATGTACGTTTCCCCAGATTTCAATAAAAACAGGGTTAAAAGGGTTATAGGTTCGATTTCCAGTTACGATCGTTACATTTATTTTTATGTTTGTGTCTCGTTTTGTTTGGCGATTCGTTTAAATTATTGTAAAAATGTATTGTTATTATCTTCTACAATAATTAAATATTACATTGATGGGTAAATCTTTCGAAAGTCATTTTAATAAGTTGAGTTACATTTATATTTATGTTTGTGCCTTGTTTTGTTTCGCAATTCGTTTAAATTATTGTAAAAATGTATTGGTATTATCTTCTACAATAATTAAATATTACATTGATGGGCAATCTTTCGAAATTCATTCCAATAAATTGAGTTTTAGTTATTTTAATTAGTTGCAAGATATATTAATTCTGAATTTAAAATACGACGTTTAATAAATAGGTTCAAATGGTTGAGTGGTTTGAGATGCCTGTCCCGGCTTAACAAGAGATCCTGGGTTCATTTCTTAGTTGTGACCTTTATCTTTTTTATTTTTCTGTGTTTTTCTGTGTTTCATGTTTCGTTTAGATGTATTAATAGTATCGTCTTCTTCAATGATTTAATTTGATTTTTTTTTAATATTACATCATATCATATTTAATGTGGAAGATACTCTCAGTATCGCCGTGGAGAAAGAACACCATTGAGAAATTAAACGATGCTTGAAATGGCGCTAGCCATGTTTAGTGAACAGATCTAAATAGCCAGGAACTTCCTCACCTTCCTCTTCCTCTTCTCCATCTCCTTCCCCTTCCCACTACCTCCACCATCACAATATACCAATTGAGTCTCTTGTGCGGTATTCGTATTAAATAAATAAAGTATAAAATAATTATAAAAGTGATTTTGTTTGTTTGTTTCCAGGTTAGTGATTCTTCTTTTTTATGAGCTTCATGAATGCAATCGTCGCATCGGTAAGTTTACCAAATGCACCACTATTATACAATGAACATTAAAATGCCGATCTTTAGAGTGAAAACATTCTACTGTTTTATTATCAAACAATTACACTCTATGTGGATCCCGTTTGAATAAAATTCCGCTGGAATAAAATTTAACGTGCCTTCGAATAATCGAAGGAACGTTACATTTTATTTCAGCGGAATCATAAATCTACTGCACTAAATATTTATTTATTTAAGTGGGTTGGAAAAATTGTCACCTAGCAATAAGGCTGATTTAACACTATTTTGTTTAATTTATGCTTTGTTATTAATTTGTTATATATTTTTATACAATTTTCAGGTAAATTTTATATTTATAAGGATAATACAAATAACATTAAATTGTATCATTACTGTGAAGTGTAAGGCAAGAATGATGGGTATTGTAAATAATGATTACATACATACCGTTTTACTAATTGGATTATTGAGTGGTAAAGTCAGCCAATATCCTAGTTTAATACCGTTTTAACCAAACAAACGCCATGGTAATAAGTTTTTCGCGGTTCTGACATAACGCGCCGCGTAATATTTACATCTCGTTTTTTTAGTAAGACTGATAATGTTTTGATTATGAATATATAATAACAGCATTTAAGCAATATCTCACTAGTCACTAGGACAACCTGTGCTAAGGTATTCATTATATTAAAATTTAAAAAAAAAACGGTTTTATCCATTTTTTTTTGTACTGATAAACCATTTTGAAAAGACCCTTTGCATATGAAGTGGTATTAGAAAGATTTATAAAATGTATATTTCATAAATTTTTAATGTTTTTTTTTCAAATGTAAAGATTTGAACACTCGTGGCATAAAAAAACAAATTAAATACAGTTTATAAAATTGTGTACGTATGACATTCGGAAAAGCAGATAATTTTTTTTATTTTTTATAATTTACTAAATGTAAAAAATACACTTTATATTAAAAAATGTATGGTTTTAACAATAATTCCCAGGTTTTTTCTGCAACATACAAAATTGTGGAATGTCGTAGTTCTATCGCAAAATGCATTTAAAGGTACATTTTTTATATGGACAGGGACGCATTAATCTTGTCTGTGGCAGACCTGGAAGTCTAGCACCAACGATCAATAAAACCCTATATCAATACGATTTTGACTAAATTCGTGATCTATGGTCAGTTTGCAATATTTCCCCAGCACATTCAACGATTGATGAGAAATTCCGACCAAAAGCACGCCAAATCTCTTCGGCTGTCAGTTCAATTTGGGTGACTGTTGATATACGCAACTTCTAAAAGTAATATCATTCTTTTTTTCAAAAATACTAGTTTATTAATGAACGGAGACAGATTAACGAAGCTCGTAGGATTGAAAAACGTCATTTATGCTATCATTATTGAATAATGACTACATATCTTATTGACCAAATAAATCAGTTATGAATAAAGACCTCAGTGACTAATTAACTCCCTTTTTAAAGCCAAATATTAAATATAGACTACCAATGCATATTAGGTCAGTATTTATTCAAAATTCCCATTTTATTAATGTTTTTACATAAATATATGACGTTCGATGATTCGAAATTATTTGGTTGCCAGTATTATCAATTACTTTACAATATAGGATCGATAGGCGGAACTACCGACGATTTGACAGACATTTAGCTAGCGTGGTTGAACTATTGATGCGCTAACCGATATCAGTAATGCAAATCGACATACGCTGACAATTATAGCAGCTGGCAAATGAATTAACGTCAGACGGCTACGTAAAAGTAAAAAATACTACAATTTCGAATTTAAATAATAACTTTAATATACATTGGCAGTCAGCATGTTTTGGAGGATTGGCTATCATCGCCAGTTTATGAACAAATAAATCGCATACGCTAGAGGAGATTTAGGGCTAACCCGACGGCTAGACTGCTGGAGACAGAATAACATTATTTGCCGCGCGAGGTATCGCGAGCAGGTTTACAATGATACCAGCCTCACAAGAATGTAGGTAAAAATAATATTGTAGTTATTTTCGGGAGATGCAAACTCCCTATAATTTACCCTACAATGTAATTGTTGACAATTAAAAAGGGAGTTAATTAGTTCATGAGGTATTTAGTTATAACTAAGAACTTTTGTTCATCCAAGTTGGAACGGAATCAATTGATCGCGTTTCGATCGTCCATGGATCGTGTATGCAATTTCTTTCAATTTAAGGGCTTGGTTAGTTCACCTCCATTTATTAATTAGCTAGTTATTTTGCAAAACGAACGACATTATCCAAAACCTTGGAAGCTACGCTAAAAGCAGCGGCTTTTGTCTAACATCGCAAACAGACCATAGATAACGGATTTGGTCAATATCGTATTAACATAGAGCTTTATGGATTGGTATGAAATCGTCGGTAGTTACTCCTATAGATCTGACATTATGAAGCTACTGATTTCACTGTGCTACTGACCCCTGCTACTGTCAAGATTTCTCTACCGATAAACATATAAAAATATTACTTTCTGCGCGATCTGAAAGTTGAAACCACAGCACTATTAGGGATAGTATTAGGATTTACGACTGTACTGGAGATATAAAATGAATATTTGCTTTCAATTTTTTCGTATTGAAATTTCGAAGTCAACCCAACTCTTTACAACTAGTAACGTGATTTCTATCATTAACCCTGTCAAGAAATTTGACTAGGATCCATGAATTTGTCACAATTTTTTTTCAATTGAAAAAAGAGTATTGAAATCGATGCGATTTAAAATTGCCTGGGCGAAGTTTGCGGTAAAGCTTTGTTTTATTAAGTTTATTTTATTTGGGATAGATCGTTTTATTATTTTAAATATTATTTTTTTTTATAAGACTCAACAGTCCTAGATGTGACCGTATCCTTTTCTGATTTTTCTGTTTCAGATTTTCGTTTAGAAATCGCTAATATTGTCTTCAATAATTAAATGTTACAATTTGAGGTTTTACTCAATAAAGTTATTCCGGAAAATAAAGATAGGTATATTGTTGTTCATGTGATTTTTGGTAGGTTGACTGCTTTGTAATGCCCTTTGAGGAACTCCATGACAGATGTTTTTTAAACAGGTTGTTGGCTATGGACTTCATTTGGACATTTTTATTTGTGTACCCCGGCGGCGACTAACTGTAAAATTGGCTTTTATAGAAATGCGTCATCATTCCAGAATGTGGTAAGTAGGAAGATATGATTTTTCGGTTTAAAAAGCAGTATAAATAACTTATCTTATTCAGAGTAGCTTCAAACGCAAAATACTTACTGAAAAGAATAATAAAACATAATAACTCTCACGACAAATGGGAAGATATTATTTCACACTTTCATTGTATTCGTCGAGAAGCAGAGTTGCGCTTTTGTGTTCCAAGTCAGGTTGTCTCAAATTGCTTCCTTTGTGAAAAGCCTTACACGAAAAAGGGGATGCAAAAAGACATTACAAATGATCATTGAAACATTCAAGTGGAATCTCAGTTCACGACTTCTGATTCGAATCAGATTTTTTATTCATTTGTCGTTCTTTTTAATGATTTCACTAACAAATTAATGAGTTATTATGAAATGAGATTTTGAATCAATGAAATTAAAAATACAACCATTACCGTTTAATCTCAACATCAAATCAAGCCTCTGTGGTAGAAGGGTAAGGCTCTCGACCAGCAAGCCGAAGGACGTGGGTTCAAATCCCGGCGCACGCCAGTAAATTATATTCGATTAATTTGTGTTATTTCACAATTCAATCATTTCAAATAATAACTTGCGGCACGTTCCAGAGAGGAAGATTCTCTCATTATCATTCTTGAAACGTTGCTTCAAATGGCTTTAGCCGTGTTTGGTGACTAGATCTAAATAACCGGGTACTTCCCCACCTTCCTCTTTCTGATCTCCTTCCCCTCCCCAATACTGTCAGCTTCATAACATACCCCAATTGGGGATGCCATAGTCTAACTAGCTCCAAATTGGGCGATTTATTGAAATGCGAAACAAAAATACATCGGTTTAACGAGTAAATTGGTTTTTTTACAGCTCTTTTTGGTTCGTCGTTACTTTCATTTTAAAAAACAAAAACACAGAAGATCTTAGAATTCCTTACAATACTGCCGTGGTAAATAAAAACAGTTTCAAAGAAGACACTGTGTTTTTTGTTATCACGGCAGTATTTTTAACTAATTAATCTGGCTTTAAATTATATTTGTGTTAAATAAGAGCCATACAATAATTAATTATTATTTAACCGATAAACGAAAATTTTTAAATGTAAATTACAAACTCTTTGAACATTAAAATATGTTTATAAAAACAAAATTAAGATATTTTAGGGACATAAGATATTAACGTGCGCCCCAGTAAAGCCGAATGTGATCCGACAGATTACGAACGAAGGTCCGGATCTGGGTTTTGGGCTGGAACCGAAAATAGCGGCCGATACTCGTTTACTGGTCGAAAATAGTTGAAATCGAAACTTCGGTAGGTAACTAGATATTAATGTTCCAGGTTTTAAAATGTTTATCTAGAAAAATGATTTTTAAAAATAGTATAGTGTTTTTACCTGACTAAAGCCGGTACAGGACGGTAAAAATAAGAATAAAAATGAACACAGCTAACAAATGGTTACCAAGGTGCTCGTCAACACATTTACGTTTTAATCAAAGAAATATTATGCTAAATTATATGGACATGTTTAAAATTGATAACCAACAATCTTTATATTGAATAATTAATGTAATCTAGGTACTCGCTTCTACCTAGATTACATGATGTTAGTAATGAGTACGCAGATGTAGCGGGTCTGTTTAACTGCACAGAAGCTAAATCATTACTAATATAACGTAAGTCTACTCATACTTGTTGATAATATTTTGTATGTACTTGTATCTCCTTCTAGAGCTTGTATTAATTTTATACTTTTTGTCGTCATTTTATGATGAAATGCCACAGTTAATTTTGATGCTGCAACATGTAATTATTGTGTTTGGTATATTTATACCGTTTATATAAAATAAATAAATAATAAATACCAGATAAAAAATCATACAAAAGGTTGCTGTATATGTCAATTGTCTCACATAACACAATATTAAGCAAATCGTTGATTTTTTTTGAACCCTAGCATAAAGTAACATTGCCGCCTTGGCTTGTTGCCATTAAGGATGGATTTTTCTAAATATATTTTCTGCCGAATATGTTTTTCAAATATTTTATACAAATTTTTGGAAAACATATATACTTTTTACACAAATGTTGTATTTTCAAATGTCGAACATATTCATAAAAAAATCTGCATTCTGACCATGTCAATAATCTTGAAATGTTATTCACTGCTAAAATGACGATGTTGCGTGTAAATGTTTGAGATTTCATCACTTTGCTGAGAACGGCTTAAAGAAACGAAAAAAAATATCATTAGTCTAGACCAAAGATATTAGAAGAACGAGATATGCTATGTTGGCCGCCGGACCGTAGCCGGAGTACTACCTAATTATGGTACTTTGAACGGTATCGGGACGTGTACGCACAGAAATCTGTTCTATGTATTAGTGCGGATACCTTAGCGTAAGCGAAGGTGTGCAGTAGTATTGGTGAACAAAACCGGCGACACTGGGCAAAACAATTCCGCACAGTATGAACTGCTCATAGCACATCTCGTTCTTCTAATATCTTTGGTCTAGACTTAAATGTAATTACATGCTTGTTGCCAGATTTAGTGGCCTTTCAAACAGGCGACCAAAATATTGTATGGAGCATTACACATTTTACGATATAATAGTTGATTTAGGTACACTATAAAATACAAAAAATCAATTCCATATATGACACATGCATTTTTATAAAACCGCTTTAATTCAAAATACTTATCTGTCGGATAAATTTAACTCGGTGGTATTTTCAATTAAATTTGGAGGTACCCTTCCATCTTCAGGATAATATAAAAAGTAACATAATAACAAAATTCTTATTTACGTAAATATTAAAAAAAAAGAATAAAGGTTAAAAAAGATTTTTTTCTAAAATATTAAATCATTTTCCTATAGATTTAAATTTTTATTCTTATTTTCAACAATTTGCTAAAATAATGCCTTTCTATACGCATCTTCTTGTATCCAGACTACCTGGAAGGGCTTTCTGAAATGTTCAATAAAAGGTATTTAGCGAATATTTATCGAAAATAGTTTTGTTTTTTTTTCAAAAATTTTACATTTAATTTATTAAAACAATTTATTTATAAAAAAATCTGCTGTGTTATTATTATTACGAGTGACACCTATTTTGCCCTCTGGAGGAATTATCAAACCTTTTGACAGTTGTTTCGCATAATAATAATTACAGCAGAACTGTTTTTATTATCAATATATTATCAATATATTATATCTTATTTATATTGAATGGATATTTATTTGATTGTCCTAATAGACTCAAAAACTACTGGATCTGTCAATACCATCACCATTATTATGCCGTCACTATTATTATTGTCGTCTATTGTAAAACAGTTTGTGTATTGTCAGCCAGCAAGCTCGCATCTCTAAAATGTCTCCTGTCTATCAAGTCTAAATGAACTAATTAAACAGTAACAGTAAGTAAGTGTTCAATATAAAGACCCAAATATCACATGAATCATAAAGATTATTCTGAAGGTTTCGAATTTTGTTCTTATTAGTGCCAGGAGTGTTTAGAGAGTGGTTTGAAGGGTAGAAAACTCGGGGACACCCGGGGAAGACTTTCCATTATCTCTATACTGGAATGAGAGGGAGTCGAATAAAGTCGATATATCTGTTTTTTTAGTAATTAATGACGGAACTTAAGCACACCCAAAAAAGACGTGGCGCGATCAAGTAAAACAGAAACTTAAACTGTTAAATTCATTAGAACGGACGTTCATTTTGACGGCCGGCGTGGTCTAGTGGTATACGCTTTTGACTACAGATCCGAAGGTCGCGGGTTCGAACCCGGCGTGCGCAAATAAATTTTATTTGATTAATTTGTGTTATTTCACAATTAATTAATTTAAAATAATATATAGTATATTTGCGGCACGTTCCAGAGTGGAAGATACTCTCAGTATCGCCCTGGTGTAAGTAAGACCACCATTCAGAATTGAAACGTTGCTTGAAATGGCTTTAGCCGTGTTTGGTGACCAGATCTGAATAGCCAGGTACTTCCCCACCTTCCTCTTCCCCATCTCCCTCCCCTCCCCAATACCCTCAGCCTCACAACATACCCCAATTGGGGATGCCATAGTCTCACTGGCTCCAGACGGGAGCAGTTGGGGACTCTTGTGCGGTATTACTGTAAAAAAAAAAAAAAAAGAATGCACTTATTTATTTCCACCTTAAAAATAGACCCAGTTTTCAAGTACACTAGAAATCCCCACCTCAAAACTTTCCTCCAAACCATTCATAACTCCTAGAAATGCCGGGTAAATATCAGTTAGTGAAATATAAACAAAAAAATAAAAATAAAACGGAGTTCTACAAATTAAACTTACTTGCACCAAAAAATAAATGGATTTTAAAAAATTAAAACTGACAAAACATGACTCCTTTACAATAGCGGAGATGTTCATTCGTTTTTGTCGGTTTTGTAGCGTCTTTAGCTAATGCTTAGAATTCGAAATGTTCCAAACGAGAATTGTGTAGAGGGGCTGGTTCATTAGTTATCTGATCGTTTTTAAATGTCTCATTTAATAAAAAAATATTATTAGCAATAATTACTACCCTGAAACACCCATATAAATTGTAAAACCTTCCGCTAAAAAAATATAAAATTTTTATCAATTTATATGTGTGTATCAGGGTAATCTGATAGTATTATTGTCCTAGCGTCTGGACGATGTAGGCACTCTTATTGGTCAAATTTAAATTGTGTTTTTCGGATAAATTCTGCATAGGGGGTCTGCAGGCAAAAAAATACCACTCCGCCCCTCATTTTTAAGCAACCGTAAGGTTCATTTCGGTTTGCAGGCGACCGGATCAAAAAAAAATAAACTAAAAATTAAGACACGATTTCATACTGAAATAGAATCGCCACATGTAAAACGATATTTCTTCAAAAATATCGTTTCTGCTCATATAATTTTTGGATAATATCGAAGAATATATGTTTTAGAATGTTCATAATCCATTGGATGAATTACATTACAATGAAAATTATCCACAATTACGTGATTATGTTTGACGTTTATAAAAAATCACGCGTTCCTTCAATATGGCCGATACGCACGGCGGCCATAGATGGCCGACAGAGCGCATATCTGGCGGTATAAAAACGAACCAAATGACTGGCGCGAATATTTAAATATGCAAAATTACTTGAGCGTTTAATGGCATTTTTCATTATTATTTATAGTTTTTTTTTTTGCTCATTAATTATATCTGATTTTATATTGACATGTTTTCTAATTTCTAAAAGTTCAAAATTATTTATTTGCGATGCTTTAATCCTGAGTGAAGTATTTTAAGACCTGAATTTCTATCGAAAGTGTGATCATCATTAAAAAGATGATTTTGCAAACTCAGATTCAGTATTTCCATTTAAAGCCCTGAGATGTTTTTTAGTTGACATCAAAGTTTCTATTGGTTCTACCTTTGTAAAAGAAATTATAATCATCCCAATTGAGTTTATAAACTCCTGATTTTTTGGTTTGATTTTCGCTATCTTTATTATTAAGAATATATTTCTTTATTTTGTTATTAGTGTAAAACGCCGGTTGAATAGTACCAGGAATGTTTTAGTATATAATTTTATAAGTATCGATATCCACAAACAGAATTCTACGCCATTGTTTATTTCTATCTTTAGAAATAGGGTAAAAATACCGTTTGAAGAGAATATGTTTAATGTTTTTATTTAGTCTTTCAACTATCAATTTATTAGAATAACCGTTATTAAATGCTATTTGTCTTATGAATATATTGTTTTATGGTTATATGCTATTTGTTTTTTTCAGGTCTTAAAATACTTCACACAGGATATAAAGAATCGCAAATAAATAATTTGGAAATTTTAGAAATTAGAAAACATGTTAATATAAAAGCAGATAAAATTAACAAGAATTTTTTTTATGAACTCTTTTTTAAATATTTTCCCACTTAACTGGTTTTTCATATTGTAATTCCTAATTCTTATAAACCCAGCCTACTCTTACCCCCCCCCCCTACTTTCTTTCTTCTTTCCAATTGTAATCTATGTTTAATTTTTGACTTTGGTGTATACTTCGTTCATAAAACATGTATTGGTTGGATATAATAAAGTGATGTTAACAAAGTTTTTTTGTTTTTTAATAAAATAAAGTTTAATCGGATAACATTATTTTATCTATTTCCGTTGTATATCAATGCATACGTACACAATAAAATGTAAACATTATATTTATTTATTAATTGGACAATTTGCATAGCGCCGCTTTTGTGAGATATCACCTCAGGGGCGCTATATTGTAATAATCTACCTTTATGTATAGATTTTTACTCTCCTGATGAAGGTGTATATATAATCTAACTTTAAACTTTATAAGATACAGTAACAGTTGTAGATAAAAAATTACCACCAGTTGTAGTAAAATTAACACCTTTTAATTAAACCGACTGCTAATCTCATCGCACAAGTACCCTCCTTTTATTCATAAACACGGGTACAATTAATCAATATATAATAATCTATTATTTCAGTCAACTTTGTTATAACTATCTTTAATTGTTTCTACAAACTATACGATACTGATTCAACTAAAAAAAAATTAATTCAACTTAAAACACTACTAAACTACATTTTTAACAAAAAAAATAAATTTCAACATACACAAAATAACACTAACAGACCAGTTAGACAAGCGTACAAAGAAAACATTAAAACTCCAACAGTAAATTCAACCTTTGGACAAAGACACTACCAATACCATGCTATAAAAGCTTTCAACAGTCTAAAAATTGAAATTAAAATTAAGGAAAATAAAAATAAATTCACACACAAAATTACAAAATGGATTAAACAACAAAAAAGACAATATTACCAAAATGTCATAGCATAAAATAAAAATAAAACCTACACGTAACACACAAAACCAACATAAACACACATCACTCACAAACACACAAGATTATTTTCATTGTATTATTTTTTAATTTTAAATGTATTATTATGTATTTTTATTTTTAATTTTAAATTTATTATTTTCTTTTCAAATTTACTATCTTCTCTTTAAATGTAATATGTAGATAAGATTTTCATATTATAAAATGAAGGCCTCAGCACGGGCAAGCCACCCAGTGAGGCCTACATTACTGGAAAACATAAATTGTAACAAAATAATGTACCAAATAAAATAAATAAAATAAATAAACTTATAGACATTGACGGTTGTAACACATATTTAAGCACTGCAAGTCTCCTATGAGCAAATTATATTAGTTACGATAACAGATAATATCAGTTGTAGACATGTAGTCAATAATAGTGTTTCATTTGAAATAATCCATCACAAATACGTAAAATTTCATTTATTCAAACAACTGTAATTCTTATTATGCCTAAATTGAGCATGTTATTATTCATTAACTCTTTCCCGTTCCGTGTTTTAACAATATATACTCACCCTCTCTCTGTGAATGACCTAATATCTATCTATTAAATGTAACTGTTGTTAGTATCACTTAAACTGGGCAAAGCCTAACCAAGTGCCGCCCGCAGGGCCTATCAGCAAAAACCCGCGGAGCGGGTTTTCAACTGCTAGTA
Organism: Hesperophylax magnus; assembly: GCA_026573805.1. Taxonomy (NCBI): domain Eukaryota; kingdom Metazoa; phylum Arthropoda; class Insecta; order Trichoptera; family Limnephilidae; genus Hesperophylax; species Hesperophylax magnus. The sequence goes on along the minus strand of JAIUSX010000014.1, from coordinate 25,479,328 downwards.
ATTATTTCTTATAATAATTTATTATCCTTTGTGCAGTGCCCAAGTTACTTGTTTTGTAAACAATAGTTTATTTTTTAAAAAATAATAATATTTGACAAATCAAAATATTTCACCATTAAATAAAGATATAATTTATATATCTCGACGCCACCTAGTGGGAGATTTGAAGATATAATTTATGGTTCCATGATAACTCAACACAGTGACAATTCAACACACTTTTAAAAAGTGATATAAAGTCATTGGAAACGATCAAAAAATTATTTTTTTAACTTAACCTAACCTAACCTACATAACCCAGTTAATAAAGTTTTTGTTTCATCACTTTCCACGACTTTATATAATTTATTAAACATGTGATGAATTATCATTGTGATGATTTATACGGTTACCATAATTTATATATCACGATGCCACTTATTGGGAGATTTGAAGACATAATTTATGTATCTCGACGCCACCTAGTAGGAGATTCGAAGATATAATTAATAATACCTTTCCCACAAAGATATAATTTAAATATCTCGACGCCACCTAGCGGGAGATTTAGTATAATAATGCCTTTCCTACAGAAATAAATTTGGTTATTTTCAGGTGAAAAATTCTAATAAGCACTAGTTGTTGAATAAAATACTAGAATTTATTGAATTACTTGTCAGTATTGGCTAGTACACCTGACCAGCAATCAGAAGTCTGCGATATTGATTCCTGTTATTGATTATAATAATATGATATATTTTGTGCTTTGCATAAAAACTTTGTCTTGTAAACATAAGTTTATTTTTAGTTAGTCTCATTTAACGCTTGTTTTTGTCTAACATCCGTGAAAATCTAATCTGCTCATAATCTTGTTTTCCGCATCATATCTGACTAACTGTGAACACCACTTAAGAATTTTACGAGGCTGTTATTATAGATCAAGGTTAAAAAACTTTATCTAAGTGACACCGTTTTATTTTCGGAGCGGAAACACGAGAAAATTTTATTGGTGTTTTATGTTATGAAAAAGAAATAAAAATTGACAGATAGCTGACATTCATGCCTAACACATTATTTAATTTCATAAATTTGCATCCTAATCATATTTGGAATAAAGTAGTCTTATCGTTTTCATTTTAATAAATTTTTCAATTCCCTCTCGGAAAAACACTATAATCACTGTAGCAAAGTTAATTATTGACCACATAATATGAAGGCATATTTGAATAAGTCTGATATATAGTATTGGCAATGATTATCTTTCTATTCTGCTTGCAAAATACCATCAGAAAATCAATCATCAAACATATTGATTTCGTTGAATGTGCATGTTAATGTGTAATTTTCAAAATTGGAACTGATTGTGTAAATAACAATTATTTTTTCAGACAAGCTATTAAATAAGACCTAAATGGAACTATTTCTATATAGTCCTTTTAAAAATTTGAATAAAAAATCCCGTGTTTTTTTGTTAACGGGTAAACGCTAGTGTAATACAAAACTAATGTAATTTGACAAATCCTGAATCAATGCTCGGAAATGGATTTTATACAAAAAGCTTTTACCAGCAGCCCATTACGAGATTAAAATGTTCTCCATGTTAACTCCTACGGGACCCTGCCGTGAAATGCATTTAAATATGTGGCCGGTAATAATGTTCCTGGCAAAAATGTTCCCTGTCAAAATGCTTCCAGTAAAAATGTTTCCAATAAAAATGTCACAAGTTAAAATGTTCCCTTCCAAAATGACCCCTGTCAAAACGTTCCCTGCCATAATATTCCTAGTTAATGGTGGCACGGTCGGTTAGGTTAACTTAAGTTAGTTAAGGGTAGGACATGCTGGGTCTGCTGACATTCTGTGCTAATATAATGACATTTCTAATAAGGAACGTTTTGGCAAGAAACACTATTACTAGAAACATTTTGATACGGAACATTGTTACCAGGTGCATTACCTAGAACCATGTAAATCCCATTCCATTTGATGGACTACGTGTCATTACAGTTAGAGCTTTGCTACAGGACTCTGTTTGGAAAGTTCATTAATAGGTCTAGTATAATTAAACATTTATTTACGGAATAAAATACGTGCTCCTTTTTAATTTATTGCTTTGCGATGGAGCATTAATTCATTAATTACTAAATATATATCCTAAAACGGGAATTCTTCCTAGTTGGATAGTCAAAACATTTTACAAATATATATCACGTACTAAATAAATAAATAGATAAAAATAAAAATAATAATTATCTTTATAAAAACTTCCCATAGTTACGTCCACAATTCTTCTCTCTTTTAACTGATTTTAAAACACTATTATTCATTAGCTTAATTTGAATATATTTTTTTCACAAAAAACACTTGTAGTATAATAAGTACTTTTTGATTGAAGCATTAAATGAATTGCAATTAAAAAAATACTACAATATTTATTTCATTTTATTGTCGAGTGTCATAATTTTAATTCAATTATTGTGCTACCATGTAAATGCGTAGATCCGAATCTTTTCACTTTTAGCTCCAATAATAAGCAAAAAACAAATTCATAATTTTATTTTCCCTCTCGCTCTACTGGTCGCTTATCAAAAAAATAAACAGTGCATTATTAGAATTGAACTCCCAGGAGTTGTTTGGAACTCATTACAAGTCTCTCATTACCGCCCTTATGAGAGGCCATTAATCAAAAGAAACCAGTTTGTTCACTTAACAGAAAGCCCGATGGGCGTATAAATAAATGAAATAACTTAAATCTAATAATAAAGCAGTCCCATTCTCCACTCTTCCCTATTCTTTTCCAATCGGAAGTTCCATGTTTCCAGCACATTAATATAAAGCGGTGACTGGATTTTTTCGTTATCCTATGTAACTATTATAAAGTGTGTTTGTTTCTTTGTTTGTCCTTCTTTCATGTCGTAATGGAGCGACCAATCGGCGTGATTCTTTGCATAAGGATAGTTGGAGGACTAAGAACTGATATAGACCACTTTTCATAGCATTTTATTATTGCACAAAATTCTTTGTACAGTAATTTCTCCGTAATACTATGCGAGCGAGACCGCGGGTAAAAGCTAACACACATGTATATAAATATAAAAATTTCGCTTCGGTTTGGGATCAGTTAAAGATTTTCCAAGAGTTTTCTTGAAGATTAAGGCAAGTTTTCCGGTTCGCGGGGCTGTAACAACCCCATTACTTTATTTTTTTCCTTCTACTAACCGGAAATCGACGTTTTATTTGCGTTTTCCACCATTTTCACTATGGCGCTAGGAGTGAGTTAATTAACGAACGAAACTACTTACAACATTCCAAAGTGTTGTGTACTTTTCATGTTAAAAATATATTCTTGGTTAAACTGCACTGTATCTTGTCTTGTATTTTTTTTATTTATTTAAAACGCTCATTTAAAAAAAATAATTCCTCTGCAGAAGAAATTGTATGTCTGGTTTATATAACTGGCCTATTTACATAATTGGCCGTAAATGTTAGTATCTCCTTTAGAAAAGTTTGAAATGAAGTTTTTCGAGTGAAGTTAAAAAATACATATTTTATGCAATTCGCAAAAAGCTACAAATATTATTATTAAGTCGTAAGCAATATATTTCTTTTATTAATGATAAAATATATTTTTTAAACTTTACTTAATTAATGTGAATTTTTTTATAGTACCTACGTTTTTCGAGAATGCGGCGATTGTATGGAAAATTGTGGCCTTTTGTCAATTATTATTTTTAAATTACAATCTGTGAAGTGGAATATTAAATTGTACAATTTGATGCCGTCACAATAGCATAATTGTAGGTTAAAAAAAGGAAGATTCAAAAGTATTCAAATTTAACTATCTTTAAGTTAGCAATAATCAGATTGCGAAAAAGACAAATTTGATTTCATCCTTATCCATAGTATCCATGGTATGAAGAAACAGAATGAAGACAAATTGATAAGGAAGCGACGGAAGTTACGAACGCTGAAAATTTGGAGGGAAATATTCAAAGAGTTTTCTTTTTATTAACATGCTGTTGAAAGAACATTGGCAGGCAGAAGAATTCAGTCAGAATTTATGTTTAATATATTACCCACTCTAAAACTATTTTAGTACTACCTAATATTGTGATATATCGCTCACTACCCGTGTGAAAAAGATGACTCATTGAAGCAGGTACCTCTTGAAAAGGGTATGGATGTTAATAATAATTTCATCTCTACAAGAATATCGTCATCCAATTTATGACCTTCTGCCCCCTGCCGCTCCCTTAACATGCCCTTCCATTCACATCGTACGTAAACATTGAAATAATATATACAGTTAAATTGGACCAATTGGTTTTTTGGGAGCACTTATACCTACACGAACTGTTAACCGCTTAAGGACTACGCCCGAATATACTTGGGCGGCTATTGTGTTCAAATATTCCCACACCCGAGATAACTCGGGCAAACTTTCACCTGCAGAAAAGGTAACTCCCTAATAAATTCGTTTGTTTTGAATTACGTCATTCAATTTCAATCGATTTTAAACGACAAGACATTATTTATTAATTGCGATGATTAATTTTTTTTTTTTTGTAATGAATTTCTTTTTTTTTCTTGGCCCACACCATGCACCATAACATTAATTTTCAGTCCCATTTTTGACCAGTTCTTGCCTTTATGAGTGTTATATAATATATTGAGTAAATAAATTTCATTCAGAGAAAAAAAAAAGTTATATTTCAATTATTATTTTTTTTCTAATGATTGCTGAAGGGATTAAACAGTCACAATCCGTTTAATACCAAAACCTTGTTTGAATTCTACTAGGCGTTTTTTGGAGCTAATTTGGATGTCTAGTTTGCATAAACTACAAAAGCATTTGGTCTTACGGTATTCACTGTATGATAATTATGTTTTAATTGCTAACTGTATATGGTGAAATCTTTCGAATTACTAAATAAGCTATTCTATTGAGCATGACTACAAATTCTCCATAAGTTTTTTTTTTCTGAATTTAACATCAAAATAACACAAAGTATATGTAATGAGTTCTGTGACTCAATTCCAGAAAATAATGTTCCCTGTCAAAATGTTCACATTGAAAATGTCCCCAGTGAAAATTTTCCTTTTCCAAAATGTTTCCAATTAGAAATGGGTTATACGACATTATATTGGCATAGTCAATCGGCAGACTCAGCACTCCCTTTCCTGACCTAACCTAACCGACTGTGCAAGTATTGAGTGCGGGCATTTTGGTAGGGAACATTTTAACTGAGGAAATTCTTACTGGAAGCATTTTGACAGGGGACTTTATTATCGGCCGCGCCACGATTCGTTTTGTTTTATTCTTTAGCTCAAAAATGTAATTTATTCAGCATAGTTGGGACTCACCATGTTCATGATGACTGACGATGCGATGGTTTGGTTATGCGAGTAGAACCACCTTTTTACTCTTAATTGCAATGCTTTGGTTATGTGAGTAGAATCACTTTTTTACTTTTAATTGCACCGCTTTGGTTATGTGAGTAAAATCACTTTTTTATTCTTGATTGCACTGCTTTGCTTATGTGATTAGAATTACTTTTTTACTTTTAATTGTTCTGCTTCGGTTATGTGAGTTGAATCACTTTTTTACTTTTGATTGCAGCCCTTTGGTTATGTGATTAGAATCACTTTTTTACTTTTAATTGCACTGCTTCGGTTATGTGAGTAGAATCACTTTTTTACTCTTAATTGCACTTCTTTGGTTATGTCAGTAGAATCAATGTTTTAGTCTTAATTGCACTGCGTCGGTTATGTAAGCAGAATCACTTTTTACTCTTAATTCCACTGCGTCGGTTATGTGAGTAGAATAACTTTTTTTACTCTTAATTGCACTGCTTCGGTTATGTGAGTAGAATCACTTTTTTACTCTTAATTGCACTGCTTCGGTTATGTGAGTAGAATCACTTTTTTACTCTTAATTGCACTGCGTCGGTTATGTGAGCAGAATCACTTTTTTAAATAGACTCAAGTATTAATGCTCCTCCGCTAAAACGTAACCTTTTCTTTTCTTATTTACAGTGAAACACGATTGTGTTTTGATTATGTCGGAACACGTGTTCATACAAAATTATAACATTTTTTCAATTAGTCATTATTTTTATTGGTGTCAATATATAAATGGTGTGCCATCGCGTTTTCAACAAGATTTCAATAAATCGCATTACTCATTTTGAAATGAACGTATATTTCTCTCACGGTAGGTACTACTACCTCTTTAGTAATTATTCGTAGTTTTCGGATCAGTAAGTTCAGAATTCCTTGAAATAGATTAATGTTTTCCAACCAACATAGACTAATACCGTTTATTTTATATCTGTGTAACCACATCATGCCATACATTATCATGCCGTCTTCATCTGCCTGAGGCCGCGCTTGCATTAGTTACGCTATCCAGTCCACAATGCGGTCCATACGCTGGCCAATATTTGCGTTTAGGAAATTAATCGATGCGTGGAGTGTAAGGGATGAAATTGGCATTTAATCATCCCTTATTTCATGTGGTTTATTGGCTTTCTATAGGAGGAATTGAAAATAAACATTACTCATCCGAACGGTACAGTTGAAAACTGATTTATTTTCTCCATGGGACTTATTTCGCATGGTCAAAATATATCACCGACGGATTTCCAGTATTTTTATGAGGACAATGTACGTCATAGCAGCGTCTATGTGAGAATCGAGTTTATTATACTGAACTCAACAATAAGATTAGATCACGCAAGTTATCTCAGGTTAACCGTTCTCGAAAAATCGAATTATCTTCATCGCGAATGTTTAAATAAAACGAACTATTTCCTCTGTATTATCGTGATTCCGAAACGTATAGTTTACTTTATAATCGCATGGTTTTTAAATAAGCTGTACTCGGTCAGTTTTGCTTAAAAACTATTATTATTTATGAGAAAACATAATGTAAGTTAGGATTTTTTGTTGGCAGTTTATTTATGTTTTGAATAAGATTGGCCATTTACATTTATGTATGATTGTAGCCGGTCCCGAAAACTTTGAGTAGCGTCAATTAACATCTGACGTGGAATACGAACGATTTTCATGTGGATTTTCATCTTGAGATCTTTAAGACAGTCTGGCTTGTCAACATATACTTGGAAATTGAGATAACTCCACATAAATATCTAACATAAGCTTAGATCACCGGAGCGAAGAGGCCAGTGAAAATTATTTATAGGCCAGTGAGATAGGGCTATATGGAAACTGATACCGTAGGACAGTCATTGAATTGCGATTTGCGTGTGCAGTTGTACTGATAGTTTTCAAAAAAATCGGTTGGTTTTCACAAATAAATTAAAAATTCGGTAGATTTTCCACGAATATCAGTAGATTTTTCCCAAATTGGTAAAGATACTAAAATGTTGGACCCCTTATCTCTGAAGCCTATCACTCAGCCGTACTAGCCAATCAAAAAACAAGCATGAAACACCATGTATAATGGTTCACGATTTATCAGAGTTTCCTTCATTTTTTTTGATTTTCCTAATTTAATTTTTTTTCATACGTTTTTGTATTAGGTCGATGGTAGTCTGAACAATGTTTTTAATAAATAAAAACGTAAATAGATATGCAAGAAGCTTTGTAGATTGAATTTAGTTCGGGTAGAATCTTGCAATCGTACATAAAGAGAGCAGACAAAAAAATATAAAAGATCGTTTTGGTAGCTCTAGATAGATAGCTAAGATAGTTGTTATAGTATGATACAGTGAAAAATGGTTGAAGTTAATATGGTTGAATTAGCTCAGTGATCCGATCACTTCCTGGGATCAATTTCTAGTTGCGACGTAATCTTTTTTCCACATGTTTCGTCTGGGAGTAGTTAATACTGTCTTTAACGATTAAAAAGTTTATTAGCAAAATATTATTTTGAATGTATTCTTATAGTTCTCTGAATTAGTAAAAGTTGTTAGTCTTACACTTTCATTCCTGGTAATGGTTTTTGAATCTCGTTTTTGTTAAATAATAAAAACTCTTCTCATCCTTTTCTCGTTCCCGTCACCGCCTGTCTCCAGCTTCAAAAAATCTCTTATAATTACAAAGTGTTGCGAGGCTCGTTAGAAACTGGAAAACTCTTGGAAGCTTGTTATCGTTATATTTTTGTATTTACGCTTACGCTCATGGAACTTTTACATTGGGTATATGAAAGGATTATAATTTTCTCCACAAGGATTAGAAATAAACAATGTTTGCAAACATAAAAAAAAAGTTAAAATAATCTTCAATTTTCACAAATAAATAATGAATAAGAAATAATAATAAGAAATAATAATAAGAAACATCATAAGAATGCTGATGTCATTCGTATATTCGTCTTTTAAACTATTTAGGCGAGTAATTTGCAACTTTGCTTCATAATTTCACCAATAGTTTCGATAGATAGATAGTTTCACCAATCATATCCATCAAATTGTGAACAAAGGTATGAAAACACTAGGCTTCGTATTAAGAGCAACTAAAAACTTTAATTCTTTACAAGCCATTAAACTATTATACGTATCTCTAGTAAGAAGTCTAATTGAATATAACTCAGTAGTTTGGTCTCCATCTTACAAAATTCACATTAACAACATTGAGCGAATACAAAAAAAAATTCTACGTTTTATAAATTTTAAATTAAATATCCCTGTCGAAGACTTAAAATACAATTTCTTATTAAATATTCTAAAAATACATACATTAGAAGATAGACGTAAAATAAACGATTTAACGTTCTTATTCGAAATACTTAACTCTAAATTCGACTGTTGTGAACTCCTGCAACTTATAAAAATACATACACCCATAGTAACAACACGACAAAATACAATATTCTACAGCAGCACAAATAAGCGTAACTACATTGCCCACTCTCGGATACAACGACTTCACACCATGGGAAATCATTACTTGGGTGATGTTGACATATTCAATACCAACTTGGCAAGTTTTGTGGATCACTTAAAACATTTATTTCAACAAAACTCCTAAACACATCATGTAAACCTACAAATACCTAGCTGTAATTTTCTGTTTTTGTTTCTTGTGTTTGTATGACTTGTTGCATAGCTTTTATTAAATGTAATTTTATTCTTATTTTTTATGTTTCAAAGTATCTGTCAAATTAAAATTATACTACCAACCATGTAAAAGCCCTCTGGGCGTTAAATAAATAAATAAAATAATTTGTTTGTGAACGGTGACATTGAAAAGGGTTCATATGCCTAGTGTGTTGAATTGGCACTCTTATATTGACTAGACTCAAGAGTTCGCGACAAACGAATTTAGAATTTACAATTTATATATTATTCTTAGCAACGTGATGAAATACATAAATTAAAACAGCAGAAAATTTAATTAGGAGATAAAAACCGTTATTTGGTCCTTCATTTCTATTTATTGTAATTATTATCGTCTTAATGAAAACAAATAAAACCTTTTCTCGTAACATTTTAATTAAAGCGTGTAACACAAATCTCGGAAGCGCCATAAACTTTCCGAGACATTAACGGAGATAATTATCATTACCTCGTTATATTTCCAACAATCACGTCGCGCAGGGGATAAAACAGCGCGCTGTTCCACGGTTTTCCAGCCGTGCTTTTAATAGAGGACGTGTGACATTTACACCGACAAACGACTTGTTATTTCCTATCAAAATATGTCGGGCGAGATAAGAGTTCGGAAAGTAATTCCACCCAAGGGAGCGTGACATCCCGTAGTTATCTCATTCTAAAATTTACCCGTGAAGGTGAATAAATATGTTAACCGAAACTGAATTAATTTTAAACGACTTCTGACGGAAAGTTAAAATTATAACAATCCATAAATTTTAAGTCAATGAAACAAATAAGTTAGTCCATTGTCCTCTAAAACCCCCAATGAAAACAGAAACAAGAGAATTTAGACCTTTATCTAATCAGTGTTTTTAATAATCAATTTGTTATTATTATTTAAACAACTATAATTCGTTTGTATACTTATTTACAAGCGCAGACCTGTGAAAATCAAAAGATAGTAATTGAGACGCTATTGCGTTCTACGTGTTCCACTATTATCACGCTAGTAGCATGGTATGCGTGGACTGGTTTCGGTAGTTAGAGCGTTTTAGATAAAATTGGACTAAAAAAGTGTACCTAATCAATTTTTTCGCTTCGTGTCTCATATATTATGTAATAGTCTGAATTCTCGCAAAATCAATTTCTATTTTAAAAATGGCCATTAATAGGATATTCTGTTTAATTTATTGCATTATCGCTTCTCTGAATTCTTCGAACAAACACTTCCAGTATTTAGTATTAGGTATAAATAGTAATATCATAGAATTCTGCGCTATACAGTTAAGTTTGTGTCGTTATTGTGTATTCATTTTATTCTAGATAAATTGACAATTTACAATAAAATATCGTTTGTTTATAAATGTGCAATTTACTTTACTATATTATGGCTTATATTGTTTTGATGACTTCTAAAACTTACCTTTTCAAATTTATTTTTTTATTTGACGGTTTTCAGAGGGTTAAATGATGTGGTTTCATTAGTTTTTATAGCTCCATTTCTTAAGCCAATGCAAAATGATGAAACCGAAAACTTTTCATAAATTTTGAGGTACTTAAAAAATTATTTTGTCAAAACTTAACCCTTCAATACTTTCATCACATTTGTTCAGTTTTCAATGTTTTCTGTGTATTTCAAATGCGCTATATACATATTATTTTTTAATTTTCCGTAAAAACAGAAACGAGGTAAAATTATCTTTCCGGTTAGTAATAAAATTTTAATTTCAAAGTGAAAAATGTTTTAAAATCACATTTTTACTTAATTTTTTACTCTAATTATAGAAAAAATTATTAAATCTATATTTTGAAAACACATTCATTTTGTTTGGGGGTTTGTAAAAAAACTGTTTCTTTACATTTATCTCATTCATATGATAAAAAATAATAAATATATTTTTTAAATTAAACCGATTGTTACGGTAGCGGCGCGAAATATAAATTTTTCATTTTGGCTAATTTTAGGATTTTATCAATGGATTCCAGTATTAATATTTGAGACCAACTGAAAAGAATTATTATTTTTCTTTCTAACATCAAAAAAATTATGTATTTCCGCATGATAGAAAAAAAAAAAACTTTTATAAAATATGGACGCCCGGTCATATATAACCCTCACACGCTGGAGGGGTTAAGAATATTATTTCAATTGCAATATAATCAAATAAAACAGCTTTCATATTCCTACAATATGCGCTTAAAATAATAATAGTATTTCACCTTTTTCGGAAGAGTTGGCAAATTTAATTTCCAGAAATTATTTATTCGATTAGTTAAAACTATTTTTAACAATGGTAAAGGGTTTGGAATAATATGAATGTAAATGTACTTGGGCTTACTTAACACATTGGGTAAGCCCGAATAGCCATTAGCGATCATACCTTTTCTCGATGACTCCTGAACCGTTCCGACCACGGGCAACCTTTAAAGGATCAGCGGTTTTTATTTAATTACTGTAGTATGAACTCGAAAATCTAAAATGTCGAACTCCTTGATAATATGATGTAATTTGATGAGGTTTTTTATATATAATAATAATAATTAGATGATTTGTGAAGCGCAGTTTTTTGTGAAAAATCACATCGAGGGCGCTATATATATTTTTTTTAATATTATAGAAACAAACGGTACATGATTTACAGAGATGAAACAATATACAGGAATAAGATACTTCATGTTGGGTACCTATGATATGTTTCCTTGTTATGTTTGCTAGGTGGTATGTTTATTCCTTAATTACCAGGTGACGTATGTAGTATATAGGTGTGTGTGTATTGTATAAGTGAGTGTTTGTGTGTGTGCCTGTATGTATGCGCATTGAACAGTTTAAATTATTGACATGATGCCACGTTTGAATTTGGGCAGTGAATCTGAAAAAATATCAACGTTAGAGATTAGACAAATATTATTTAGAGTATGAAGAGCTCGGTTAATTGGGGAATTAGATGCTGCATTTTTTATAATTAAAACAATGTTCTAATGTTATAGCTCCATTCCTAGTTCACGTTTTCAATAAATCACTTAGCACGGGTGACTTTCCTGAACCACTCAAGTCAGCTGTAGTAAGTAACACCAATCCTGAAAAATACAAAACTAGACGCTGATAACTTAGGTAATTATCGACCCGTTTCAAACTTACCATTTATTTCAAAAATCCTGGAGAAAATTGCTGCCGCACAAATAACCAGTCACTTGAATTCAAATAAATTATTCGCAAAACGTCAATCTGCGTACAGAAAGTTCCACTCAACTGAAACCGGACTACTTCGTATGCTATCAGACATAACTCTGGCCGTAGAGTCAGGTAAGTTATCACTTATCTCACTCCTTGACATGAGTGCAGCGTTTGACACGATTGATCATGAATTCCTCATTAAGAGATTAGAGGAAACATTTGGTTTGAATTCCGACATAAAAAATTGGCTGGTATCCTATTTATCCAATCGCTTACAAGCCGTAAGGGTTGGAAATAAATTGTCCAACTTCGCAACACTTTCTTCATGGGTACCCCAGGGATCCGTTTTGGGTCCACTTCTCTTCATCCTTTTTACAAATGATGTCGCCAAAATAATCGAGTCATTTGATCTCTTGTCTGACTACTACGCTGACGATCAGCAAGTTTATTTTTACTGCGCTCCAAATGAAATCAATAGTCTCAAGATCCGTATAACTGAATGTCTAGAAGCAATAACTCGTTGGATGTCTTCAAACAAGCTGAAGCTCAATCCATCTAAGACTGAGTTTCTCTGGGCATCCACAAACAAACGTCAACATTTCATAGACAATTCACCTATTACTATTTCCGGCAGCGATATCATCCCAAAAACAACAGTCAAACTTCTCGGTGTCAATTTAGATTCAGACTTTTCGTTTAAAAGTCAAATAAATAGGACTGTAAGCACCGGTTTTTTTCACCTAAGACAACTCAAGTCTGTCCGAAAAAACCTTCCTTCAGAAGCAACAAAACTACTTATCAACTCTTACGTAGTCTCACGTCTCGATTACTGCAACGGCATTTATGCCAGCCTTCCAAAATATCAAATTGACAAACTTCAATCAGTTTTTAATGCAGCGGCACGGCTCATAACCGGGGTTTCAAAATATTCGCACATTTCAGAACACCTTCGTAACCTTCACTGGCTCAAGTGCCCTGAAAGAATCCAGTACAAACTGTGCTGGATGGTGTTTAAATCCATCACTGAAATGGCCCCACCCTACATCTCTGAACTATGCTTCCCGGAAAACACTGGTCTGAGGCAGTCAACGCTTAGATCAGCAACATCAGCAGCTGTAGGCAGACTGATAGAACCTATGCGCAAGCCAAATACTAAGTTTGGTGATCGCGCTTTCGGAGTATCTGGGCCGAAGGCTTGGAATAAACTCCCTCCAGAACTAAGATCCATAACAAGTCCAACAGAATTCAGGTCTAAACTAAAAACTTACCTTTTTAAGCTGTCGTACCCTTATATTAAATATACCAATCCTAAGAAAAAGTCTAGTTATTTTCAATTTTTCAATTAAGTCCTAAATCCTGTATCTAAATTTCGCCAATAAACAATTAGATAATGTTAATTAAGTGTTAATCTCAAGTGACCTACCAGGTAAGTATTGTACTGTATATTTTCTCCATAAATAGTTAAGTAATAACATAGATCACTGTAGAAATGTATTATAAGTTTGTACAGCGCCCTTGAGGTGTTTTTGCACAAAAACTTTGCGCTATACAAGTCATCCAAGTATTATTATTATTTTAAGCGTGTGGAATAGCACTGTATGTCATTTACGTCTCAAAGGTATGTTAAAATTAATCAGGGACAGTAGTTCGGTACAGTCGATGTTATTGTTTAAAATTCTGTGAATAAATATTTAGCCAACTCGTCTTTGTTGCAAAGTTTCAAATATACTTTCAAAATTATTGTTGAATTTTGAAGGAATATATTTTATAAATTTGTTTCGGATACATTCTATACTATCTATGTAAAGTTTATATTGTGGATTCCAAATTGGCGATGCATATTCCAGTGTACTTCTGACTAATGCGAAATATAACATTACGATTGTACACGGATTACAGAATACTTTACTTACACGAAGCACGAAACCAAGCATTTTATACCTATTAAAAATTGAGTAAATGTGCTTATTAAATATAAGTTTGCTATCAAGGTAAACGCCGAGGTCTTTACATTCCGTTTTGGAGATAACAGGTTCATTGTTGAGTGAATAGGAGTACTTAATTACATGTTTATTTCTATTGAATGTCATAGTATGACATTTAGAAACATTGATATCTAGAGAGTTGACTTTGCAATACTTGCAAAGCCTATCTTGGTCACTTCGTAACTCTTCGCAGTCAGAAAGAGAACGAATAACTTTGAATATTTTCATGTCATCGGCATAAAGTTCGTATTTGGAATTTTGAAAACATGATTCAATGTAATGTATAAATGTTGAACGGTTACTTGACAAATCATCACAATGATAATTCATCACATCTTTAAAAAGTTATATAAATTCATGGAAAGTGATGAAACCAAAACTTTATTAACTGGATTATGTAGCTAGGTTAGGTTCGGTTAGGTTAGGTTAGAAAAAAAAATCATCGTTTCTAATGACTTTATATCACTTTTAAAAAGTGTGTTGAATTGTCACTGTGTTGAGTTATCATGAAACCATGTTGAACATTAGCGGCCCTAGGGGGGACCCTTTGGGGACACCATTTTTACCTCGATAGATTTTGAGAAGACACCGTTGATTAAGATTACCTGATTACGGTTACTAATGTAAGATTTAATCCATCTAAACATATCACCGTGTATACCAAGTAGGACGAGCTTTTTCAAAAGAATTGAGTGTATTACGCGATCGAAAGCCTTAGAAAAGTCTGTATACATAGTATCAACCTGCTCTTTGTCATCCATCTTGCTATGCATGAAGTTAATGAAAAGGGCCAGGTTGGATGTCGTAGACAGACTTCTCGTGAATCTGTGCTGATTCGGTGTAATGATTGTGGAAATAGCCGAGTATAATTGATCAAAGACAATTTTTTCTAGAACTTTGCTTAAAATAGGAAGTTGGGAAATTGGGCGGTAGTTTTTAACGTCATGCTTATCACCGGTTTTATAGATGGGTGTGATAACGGCTGATTTCCACTTGAGGGGAAACGTTCCTTTTGTTAGTGATTTTTTTATAGATGGCGCAAACCGGAAGACATATACTTACTACAATTGCGTATAAAACTCCGAGTAGCCTATCAATTCCTGGTCCTTTTTTAATATCTAGGCTTAAAAAGTATTGCAAAGTTATTTCTTCATTTATTCTAATTGACGATATAAATGTGTTGTTCAGAGGATCTTCATTATTATTAACATTGAATGTTGGAAATTCATTTCTAAAGACCGTTGAGAAGTAATCAGCAAACAAGTCTGAAACTTCTTTGCTGTCGTGTGCTGTCGTCGAATGATAGGTCATATGTTCTGGTATAGTGGGAGATTTTCTTTGCATCTTAACATAATTCCATATTTTTTAACATTATTTTGTATATCTGATTCCAATCGAGCAATGTAGGCGTTATGAGTATGACTAGAAATTTTCTTTTGTCTTTTGCGAAGTATTGAGAAACATTGGTAATCTAGAGGATTCTTGTTTACCGTTTCCAGGCTCGAAAAAACGTTAACTTTTCTTTATCAACTAACTAACTAACCATCACGCCGTTCCCCCGCAGGGGTAGGCAGAGAGGATGGACCGCTAAACAACTCGGTCTTGGCACTTTTCTTTAGTTATATTAATTAAAGCCGCCGAATACCATGTTGGGAATTTGGTTGATTTGGTTACTTTCTTTGGAACCAGATCATCTATCAGGGCATCAATAATACCATAAAAATGATGTACCGCAGCATCCACGTCCTGTGCATTAACGAAATAGGACCAATCGCTGTTTCGGAGAACATCATTAACTACCTCACAGTTAACTTTATTGAACATTTTTACTATCTGGGGTTTTAGGATGGTAGCAGGGAGAGGAATATTTAGTTCGACCTTAATAGATTTATGATGTGCATCTTCGATTACTAGAGGCGCGATGACTGTAGTATTACAAAGCACGAGATCTAAAATTCGTCCGTGAGTATTATAAATTTCGTTATACTGTGTTAAATTGGAGAATGAAAGGCAGCTAAGGAGGGTAAAAGCACAGAGGTCAATACAACGCGGCTGATACGTAGAGTTCCAGCTCACATTTGGCATATTATAATCGCCTATTACTAAAAAAAAAAATTTGTAAATTCAGTAGTTAATTCAGATATGGCAGTTGTGTTACTATTGATAGTAGAGAAACGCTGTGCATTATACAACTCCTGTAAGTAAGAGAAACAAATATGAATATTTGAAACGCGATGTTTTGAATTTCTTAATAATAGTGAGATCCATAAATTCTTGGCTTCTGATGTCCATGACTTTTGAGACCGAACTTTAAAGTCTTTTTTTATACCTATGGCAACGCCACCCCCTTTAGTTTTACCCGTTTGATTAGTATCTCTATCATTTCTATAAACGTTATACCGGAAATCAAATTGCTCATCATCGGATATGCCGTCAACTAACCACGTCTCGCTAATTAATATTATGTCGAACTCGTTGATCAGGACGTTTTTATAGAATTCTTTCGTCTTGGATCGGAGGCCACGTGCGTTTTGATAAAAAAAAGATTATGGTGTTATGCATAATGTAAGAGAGAAACTAGTATCCAATTCCGATTCCAAGTAAATAGAATAATATGTAAAAAAAATACATATGTTTACTCAGCAGCCAAAAGTCCACTGGGGTAAGCATGATTTTCAATTTGCGCAGATGTGAGTGTATTATGTTGTGGTGAATTGAGTTCGTTGAGTAGGTACTGTGTGTAAAGAATTAGAGTTGAGTACAAAAGTGGTATAAGTTGAAAGCAAAAATTTAATAAAATCAAATTAAAATTAAGTTTAGAAGAAATCATTGAGTTAAGTTGTTCAATACGGTTTGACCAGAGATGAGGATAGCAGGAGAGGTAACATTATTTTTTATATAAATTTTTATGTTTCGTACCCATAAAAAATCATACTTGTTTATATTTTTAAATTCTTTAGCTGATCTTAGTATCTTCTTTTCTGTAATTTTTTTATAAACGATCACCTTACGATCGTTTATAAAATGTTTACCTCTTGCAACACCTACGCTCTTGCAGTCGACCTCCTTCTTCTTTTTAATGGCCGCAAGCAGTTCGTTCTTCTTCCTTTTGGAGATGAATTTAGCCACCACGTTTCGAGGGCGGGCGTCACGGTGAGCTGCTGCTATTCCGTCTTGAGAATGTTGGCGAGGTTTGGCTCGACTAATAAATTCAATTTCCTCTTCTTTAATGATTTGTTCAACGTAAGATGCGATTTTTATCAGACTCTATGCTAGGTTTTCATCCTTACTTTCGGGGAGACCGAAGATTTTAATGTTTATATTTATATTTATATATATGTACGCCTAAAAAGGCTTTTACATAGAAGTGATACATGATGCAGTGTACATAGGAGAATATGTATTATACAGGAGATATTGACAGTAAATAGATATAATCCATTTTAAAGAAGGTACAAAATAGACACTTGTAAAATTGTGATTACAAGTATAATGAGAAAATATTAAAACATATGAAGCAATATTAGTAAAACGTAAGAGTAACATAAAGTAAAAAAGAAATTACAACAACACTACATATAAGACAAATCATTAAAACTAATTTACCAACGCTACTCTAATTTGTAGGATTCGACAAAGTGTTGGTGTAGATTATGCTTAATTCTATATATGCAGTCAATAAATATATCAATAGCGCCCCCATACTTGTTGCCCAGATCATGCATCCTATTGGTCAGTGAGTGTGTCTGATAGTTGGTCGAGTATGTATTACAGAAGAACGTTATATTTTGTCTTGTATTCCTAGTCGGCACATGTAGTTTAATAGTGGCAAGGATGGCAGGACTATCAATTAAGTTGTTAATGACTCTGTGTAACACAACCAGGTCTGACATAATTCTCCTGTCAGACAGTGTTATTAGATGCAATTGATTCATCAAACTGACATAATTAATGTAATCAATAGGAATTCCGAGCTTAAAATTTACGTACTTAAGAAATTTGTGCTGAACTCTTTCTATATTATTGGAGTGAAATTTATATAAAGGGGACCAAATAGGTGAATTATACTCCAATTGACTTCTGACTAATGAAATATAGAGGGTTCTCATACAATCTATGGACATAAAATCAGTTAAAGTTCTGCAAAGGAAGCCAAGCATCTTTAAAGCCTTATTAGTTATATAGTTGATGTTTTCAATGAATGACAAGTTTTCATCGAATATTACACCCAAGTCACGAACATGTGATACTGGTATTAATTTAATATTATTTCATGTATATTCATGTAATATATTATAACGAGTTTTGGAAAATCGTATTACTTGACATTTCTGAATGTTCAAAAATAAAGCATTTTGTTCACACCATTGATGAAGTTGTTCTAAATTACTCATATTATATATTATATTATCGTAGTATACATTTCGTATTCTTTTATATATTTTTATGTTATTGAGGAGCAGCTGCTGTTCTCTTTCGTTGTTTGTTTTGTCCAGATAAGTTACGAAATTTTTTTATTCAATTACTTCGGCTTCAAGCGTATCCATTTTTTTTCGTGTAAAACCAAAATTTTGTTCGTGTAGTCTTCGATTGTGCTATTATTATGAACGATTGTCTGTTCAAAAGAAGCTAGTTATGAATTCATTGAGTGCAGCTGAAAGGAGAGTTTCTTGATTTCGCTAAGAAAAATTGAAGAGTCGACAGAGTTGAGATTGCTGATTTTCCTGTTTTGCATTTAGTGCACGTTCATGACTCCCTGTTCTCCTCCGACATCTTCTTAAAATTTGCATAGGTAATTTTGACATTTGGTTTTTTCAACTTATACACCTCATACAATCAAACTTTGTACTGCCTTGTTACATTGGTTGCAGGTAGAACTCATGGTGGGTAAATTGATGGCAACAATATTATCATTGTGCTGACTATTTACTTCAAAATCGATTTCTGCAACGTAATGTCACTAAATCCACTCAACTTCGTCACTTTTCAAATTTGTTAATTTACTTCCAAGCAAACAAAAAGTGTCGTCGTGTGCTTGCAAATGTTCAATATAACATAATATTTTTAATTAATTTAGAGAGCAGAGTAAATTACGACTGTCACTTGACTGTAGGTAATGTTGTGATTATCTCTGATATTAGAATGAGGCATGAAGTGTGCGCCAAAACCGAGTTGTTTGTAGGTCCGTACTCTCTGCCTACCCCAGCGGGGAAACAGCGTGATGGTTATTTAGTTCGTTAATAATATAATTTATTTATTTATTTATTTATGTCTATTCTTGAATACACGTTTTACAAATTATTACAGTGGTTTATATTGCAGCACAGAGAAAAAAGTACAGAAAAAAGGTATAAAGGTATACCCTAAAAATTATCCTCCTAACACCAGAAATAATCTACCTATTCTCCCTGCAAGACCCGCAGTACTTATCTACCCTAAAGACGACACGGAACTTACCTCTAATAATACCCTTGAAACACTGAAGACGTCCACTAACCCATCATCATTGGGAATTACAATCACGGGAGTACGAGAAATTAGGAATGGAGGTGTAGTCGTGCATCCCAGTACTGATGCCGAGGCCATTAAACTGGCCAATGCACCGACCCTATCCAACGCCGGTCTGAAAGCGGCCGTTGCTTCCCATAAACTTCCTCGGATAGCTATCCACGGCTTACCTCAAATTGTACCCCTCGAGAACATCACCTTGGCTATACATCAACAAACTCATGAAGAAACTGGTCTACAACTAAATGATTTAAAAGATAAGTTGCAGTTCTCACATAAAGTTGGACCTCGCACTGGACGATGTATCCACGTCTTTCGAGTTCCTCCCTCTGTTCGCCACTCCCTCATTCGCTTCTCCAAACTAGCTATGGACTGGCAGGTACATTCTGTAAGGGACTGGATCGACAATCTTAAATGTGGACATTGCCAACTCTATGGACATACTGCGACAAAGTGTAGCGCAGACACGCCAACCTGTTCCCACTGTGGAAAACCTGGACACAATCGTGATACTTGCCCGACGCCCGACAAGCCACCATCATGCGCCACCTGCAAGTTCTTCAGGAAACCGGCCACACACAACACTGGCTCCCCTGATTGTCCAGCCCGCCAAGCCGCTGAGAGACGGGAACTATCTCGTGTAAATTTTTTAGGCTGAACCGGAATAGTCATCCCAATAATACAATTTTTTATTCCTATTATCAAAATATTCGCGGTCTCAATACTAAACTAAATGCCTTCAGATGTTCCGTAAACATAAGTCCTTATGATTTCTTATTTTTCACTGAAACATGGTTATCAGACAATATTGCTTCAACCGAACTTGGACTGCATAGTTATAATATTTTTCGCTGTGACCGCTCTTCTTCTTCAAACAAGTCTAGAGGTGGCGGGGTCATGATATGTGTTAAAAAAAATACTCTTGCCACATTCTTGATTCTCGTAATGTTGTATCTGAAGAACTATTTGTTTGTGTTCTTCTTGGCTCCAAGAAACTTGTCATTGGTTGTGTCTACATTCCCCCATCCTCTTCAACAGATATCTACAAGTCACATACTGAAGCTGTTGAACGTATTTCCATAAATGCCGATTCATTAATTATTTGCGGTGATTACAATCTACCGAAGGTAATATGGCTTAATGACAATCATGGTGTGAAAACTCCTAGTAATATTTCTCTTCAAGCTTCCATAATAATGAATCTATTTGCCTACTTGAACATGTTCCAACTAAACTCGATCCATAACTGTCAAGGTTACTGTCTTGACCTGATCTTTACTAACATGCCTAGCGTTTGTGTTAGTGAAGCTTCTGACTCATTACTACCAATAGATAAATATCACCCACCACTCGATATCAACTTCACTAATCCTTTCAAAAATGTTACCTTAAAATCAACGGTTACATACCACTACAAATTTAACAAAGGTGACTATACTAGCATGAACAGATATCTCGCCCAAACTGACTGGACATTTCTTGAATCGAACATCAATATTAACGATGCTACATTTAAATTCAACGAATGTATAACTCATGCCATAGACTTATTTGTACCTAAGGGAACTTATTCCCATCCTAAGTTTCCCATTTGGTTCAGCATGAAACTAAAGAAGTTGATAATCGAGAAAAAGAAAATACACAAATTATTCAAATGTACGAACAACTTAGCATATTATCAAAAATTTTCTCAGCTAAGAGAACAATCCAAAATCGAATCTGTTAGGTGCTACAAATCCTACATCGAACTCACCGAGACACAATTAGAGCTTAACCCTAAACAATTCTGGAAATTTGTTAAACAAAAACGTACTGATGATAATGATCTCCCTCCAAGTATGTTCTTTAATGAAAAACATGCTACCAACGGTCTCGACATTGCTAACCTTTTCGCTGAACACTTCTCCTCCGTCTACTCTGATACCTCGTGCACTATCCCTCCACTCAACTATACTAATACTATTGATTTAAATAATTGCCAAATCACACTCATAGATGTCTTTAACTCCTTAAAAAATCTCCCCAGCAAAACAAACACTGGTCCTGATGATATTCCAGAAATATTACTGAAGGAATGTAAATTCACTATATCTAAGCCGATTTGTTTGTTATATAACTTGTCAATATCATCTGCCACTTTTCCGGACTCCTGGAAAGTTTCTTATATCAGACCTATTTTCAAATCCGGCAATAAGTCGAACGTAGAAAACTATAGACCCATATCGATATTATCCCATATTCCTAAAATATTTGAGTCAATAATCACGAAGAAAATCACACCTATCTTTAAAAACGTACTGATCGAGGAACAGCATGGATTTAGATCTGCTAAATCTACTACTACTAATTTACTATCCTTTACCAATTCCATCGTCAATGGCCTAGAAGATAACCCACAAATAGATGTTCTATATACCGACTTTTCTAAAGCTTTTGACAAAGTAAACCACTCAATCCTTATGGCCAAACTATATGCTATCGGTATTAGAAACCCCTTGCTATCCTTCTTTAATTCTTACTTAAGCAATAGAAAACAACGAGTTAAATTAAACAACCTTGTGTCTAGTATTATTGAAGTAACGTCCGGCGTACCTCAAGGAGCACATCTAGCGCCGCTTCTTTTTAACTTATTTATAAACGACATTATAAGTATTTTCTCTCATACAAGCTTTTGGCTTTTTGCGGACGACAATAAGATTCTAAAAATAATAAAAAATCACGATGACTGCCTTCTTTTCCAATCGGATATCGACTCTTTCTATGATTGGTGTAAAATTAATTGTTTAAAACTAAATGTCGATAAATGCAAAATTATGTCCTTCTATAGATCAAAAAAACCGATTGTCTTCGAATACAAACTTAATAATATTTCCTTAGCAACTGTTACATCTATTAAAGACCTTGGTGTCTCTCTTGATAGCAAGCTTTCTTTTCGGGATCACATAAATGCAATCGTTAATAAATCCCTCAAACTACTTGGTTTCATCACTAGAATCACTTCGGACTTCAAAAACGTAAATACCCTTAGAACTCTTTACTGCTCTTTGGTTCGCCCCCATCTTGAATATGCTTGTGTAATCTGGTCTCCTTTTTATGCTGTCCACATTCGACGCATTGAATCTGTTCAACATCGGTTCTTAAGAGGGATTGCTAGGAGGCTAGGATTAGTAAAAGGCAAATACTCATATGATGAAATTGAACTAACTCTAAACCTCTCTCCTTTGGAAGTCCGTCGGGAAAGAAATGACCTCATTTGCTTCTTCAAAATTATAAATGGTATTATTGATTCACCTACTCTACTGCAACTCATTCCCTTCAATATCCCCTCGCACAGACTCAGAAATAATGAACTGCTCTTCCTCAACCATCATTCGACAAATTTTGGATATTATTCACCATTGTCCAGAATGTGTAGACTGGTCAACTCAAGTCAAAACCTTAACTTCTTTGGAATAAGTCTGAATGATTTTTGCCGGTCGCTAAACAAGTGACGGAATATTATAAGTGTCCCGTGGTCCTGACCCACGGCGTAGTCTTGACTTGATTCGACTTGTCACTTTATTTTCTTATTTTCTTATATTATATCTGCCTTATGTCTTTGCTTTCATGTACCTTTGTCTAATCCTGTATTTTTTCATTTTATTGTTTTCGTGTTATTATTTTGTAATTTGGACGATGTCCGTTAATAAATAAATAAATAAATAAATAAATAAAAAATGAAGAATATAGGTTGATTTAGGTAAAACTGTGTGTGTGTGATATTGTATATTACGTGAACACCTCACTAGGAGAACCTGTGCTGAGGTGTTAACGTGTTTTTGATTAAGTGTGACAGGTATTTATGTGTTGTAGTAGAAAGTTTTTTTTTTTTTTTCACAGACATATATTGAAACATGAAAACACACATTTATATGTGCGTGTATGTATTTTTGGATAATTCTTGAAGAACGTGTATAATATTTAATTTATATTTTGGTTATGTTTGGTTTGTAATTATAATCTTTTGAATAAAGTGAATATCTTGATTTTTTATCCAGGCTACGATATGTTTTTTGAGAAAATTTGTAGATGTGTTTGTAGTCAATAATTGTTTCAAAGTAATGGGCATACTGTTAAAAAGTTTGGTTGCGTAGTATTGAAAGTGTCTTTGTCCGTGTGTGGTGTGTGTTATCGGAATGTTCAGTGTTTTATTTGTTGAGGACCTGGTTTTTATTATGGCTTGTGCTTGATTTGTAATATGAAGATTATTATGGATGAGGTTTAGGAGAGCAGTTTTGGCATAAAGTTGTCTTATTGACATGACGTCTAGTGTTTTGAAGATTTTGGTTGAGTCTGTGTAGAATGGTACTTGCAGTATGAGTTTTATTATTGCCTTTTGAACTTTTTGAATTGGGTCAATTGTTGTGTTTGTAGCGCTTCCCCAAGCTAATATTCCATAAGTAATAAGCTAATATTCCATAATATAACTATAGATAATCCATAATTGCTGAAAAGGGTCGAAATACGTTAAAAAAATAAAATTTGAATGAATATGAAATAAACTTATGTGGGTTTAATGATGTCCTTACCAATTGCTATGTTATTGTAAGTATTTTTATTGTAAGCTCCATATGAATAGTTTTTTTTCGATTCAGACTGTTTTTTTTTTAATTGATCTTAAAAGCAACATACATTTATAATATTAAACGTACTAATTTCGGCAATCGTATGGTTGGTTACTAATGTGAAATATTCCTTCGTAATACGTAACATTATTCAAGTTCAATGAACATTCAAATCAAAATTGGAACTACTTTATCAAATCTATCAAGCAATAAAGTATGCACTAAAATAATTTTATTTAAATAATTATTTATTCAAAATGTGTATTCCTCTTATTTAGCAGACGATACGCACGGTGAAAAAAATCATTTATCTGCTTTTAAGTAACTATTATATGGAAAATACTATGGTAAAACGGTACAATTTACAAAAACACGTTATGACGAAAATAGAATAAGATGGCGCACGGCGAAAATTTTGCGTTGGCACACCTAGAGTTGATAGAGTGACGACATTTACTAACTGAGACATGCACGTGGTTTCACTGGACTGTCCACTGAACTTAGTGGACACAGTAGACATACTTTAGCGGCCCGCTCATAAACATATTGTTTGAAGGGCTATCGTTTTTATAAGCGGTGCTATATTTTTTGTTGGTTTAGTATGTATTCAGCTTTGTTTTTTTTTTTTAATTTCATAGAATAGATGTCGTAAATTTTCTAGTTTACTAACATTCGATAGGCAAATTTCCTTTGAAAATTTGAAAATATTACCGCAAATATTTTTTTATAAATTCTATCAGCTTCACTGGTCTGCGGTAGTAAGTTCCTTTATAATATTTGGTTCAATAAGTTAGAAATAAATAATGATTAATTTCATTTACAAAATGGCAATCAAGAACTAAATAAGTTTTATGAAGAAGACTGCAAGGGATCGGTTTATCTGGCAGGGGGCGAAAACACTTTTGTGCGGATTTAAACATGTTTACAAATGTTTCTAATCCTACCTCTGTTATCGGTGGAGAACAAAGCAAACTATTCTGGAACCAGTGGTCATCACAAAACAAATAATATAAAGAAAATATTCAAAAATATTAAAAAAATAATTGAGTTTAAGAAAGTCACCCCATCAACAGAATTCAGTGCGCTTTACGACGGGAGCTAAGATCCTGAGAAGAAGTTTTGACAAAGGCATTTGTTGAGTCTCGAGACCATCCCCAGAAGCTGCTCTGAATGGACGGGGGGGGGGGTAAGGCGGGAACTGGACGCACACTGCTACTGTACCTTGAAACAGCGGCACTGCAGGATCTCGGAAATCGCGGTAGTTGGCTGTGGGCATTGTAGTATCGCATTCCGGGCATTTCACTTTGTAAGCTCTATAAAGCTATAAGCTTTAGTACAGTACAGATTTATGGTACTCGCTGGACATTATTTAATGAGAGTATAGCCACAAATATAAGTTTAGCCCAAAACTAAGAATATTCCATAAACCTTTCTTCCTCCGGGTGTAAAATCTCTTTTTCATATTTTTTTTCCAATTGAACAATCTAAATTGGAACTCATCATATATTCGACCGAATTTTCAAATCTTCTTATTCAAAATATCATTGCAAACTGCAAATAGTTGCGCTTATCTAGATTTTGAGCATAAAAAGTTATTTTTTTTATGAACTTGAAAGTTTCTACTGAGACGAGTAAACTATTCTGCTGTATAATTGATATTAAACCAAAAAAACTTATCGTAATGTTACACGTTACCTGAAACGAATCGTACGTACAAATAAGCAATATTTATTTATTAATTTTGTTCAAATTAGTACTTCTTCTTCTTCTTTATGTGCCGTATCAGGTCCCCCCGACGTTTGCGATCACTCTAGAAAATGTCTCTTTGTCTTGCGCTGCCCGGAATAGCTCCTCCACACTTCGAATGCCGGTCCACTCTCGTATATTTCGCAGCCAAGACATTTGTCTCCTACCAGGCCCTCTGCGACCCTCTATCTTGCCTTTCAATATTAACTGGAGCAAGTGATACTTCTCCCCTCGAAGTACATAAGTAATTAGTATTAATGCATGATTTATTCAATTACACATATACATTTTTATTTTTATCTTAGTCACATCATAACACCATAATAGGATAAAAAAAAGTCTCCCAATTAATAATCAATTCAAGTTGTTTTAATTTATATTTTCAATATATTTATTTTTCAGGCTTTAATCTAAACTCGAAAAAACACAAAAAAATATAAATATGTATAAAGTTTGTGATGCCCGCAATATCCGCTACTGGTTTGTTATTGCATTGGTTCAAGTAGCTAGAGATGTTTCCATAATTAATAATTTCCCTTTGAACTCGTTTAGGTTTTATAGTTAGTATTTTCCGAGAACTCTGAAGATGTTCTCATAAATATTTTAAAAAAAAGTTTTGAAACTTTATAAATGAAAAAAACCCTTCAAGTAAAAAGAAGTAATAATTTACAAAATATTAAATATTCTTGTTAAATATTTAAAAAAAAAGTTTAATAGAAAAGACGTATATCACTAATTTATATTCATTTTTTTTACTTATTCAACTATAATGGTTTCTTAAATTATCACTAAACATATAAATACTTTATGTTAGTATAGGTACACTTCAGTTATTTTTTTCGTTTAATTTTGTATTAAAGTTATAAAGATAAGTAAGAATTAATAAAGTGTTACATAGCGTTTTTAATAAATTAATTTAGCTGAAAATATGTTCGGAAATAACTGGGAAGATAGTCTATTTACTACTGTCTAGGTACTTAAAAATAATGAAGGTATAATACAGGGTTTTCCAATAAGAGGTGTTATTTTGATATTCAATCGTAAAAGATCAATGGTTTCGTTGCTTGTGTGGCACTTAGCGCCCGCGCCGTCTTATTGAAAGAAAACGTTGTCCAGATCAATACCATCCAATTCCGGCCATAAAGAATTATTAATCATCTCTCGATAGCGCAATCCATTCACCGTAACTGTTGCTCCAGCCTCATTTTCGAAAAAGTAAGGTCTAATGACTCCGCCGGACCATAAACCCCACCAAACAGTCACACGTTTAGGATAAAGAGGCTTTTCAACAATAACTCTTGGGTTTTCCGAGCCCCAGATGCGACAATTTTGCTTGTTGACGATGCCACCGAGGTGGAAATGGGACTCATCACTCAAGATGATTTGCATTTGATTCACTCAAGTGAATTTTAATAATTTCAATGCGTTGTTGAAGCGTGTATTATTCCATTTTTAATAATGGCGTAGTTTCTACTTTTCAAATGTTAAAAAATGACAGCTTTAAAAGTAACATCTACCGAAATAGCGGGCTATTCAAAATAACACCTCTTATTGGAAAACCCTGTATAATTTCTTAAATTGGAAGGTGTACATCTAATTAAAATATTTTCATTATTTATGGCAAGTGTATCTATGTCTTCTGGGTACGAGATGACAGTTCCACTAAAAGGGAGAGATATCATTGACTTCTGTAAGGAAAAGTAAAAGCCCGATTACTGTGCCTTGTGGAATTCCATGCTCAAAAAATATTCGTTTACTCAGTGTATTACACAGTGTAACGTATTGTTCCCTATTTTTTAAGTAATTCTGGAACCAAGTTAAAACATTTTATTTCAATCCAGTTTTCTCCAGCTTCACAAGAAACCTTGCGACACACCATCAAAAGCCTTTTTTATATCAAAACATATTCCCAGGCAAATTCCCCATACCTAGAAAAGTTAATTTTGCAATGGCATCATGGGTTTCCAGATTAGGTCTAAAACCATATTGGTTTGAATACAGAATTTTATTTTTTTCTAATAGGAGAAGCAGGTTTGACTTACAACTAATATAATTCAGAAATTTTAGATGCTAAAGATATTTTTTCAACATAGGAACCTTAATCTTTTTATTTTTTAATGTCGTTTGCAAGGCAATTATGTAAATTTCCAGCTCATAGCCAATGGATTATTTCTCTATCGTGTAAGCATGGTGTTTACATGTTTGAAGGCCTCCGTGGTTGAGGGTGAGGCTCTCGAGTAGCAAGCTGGAGGTCGCGGTTTAAATCCCGGCGTGCGCAAGAAAATTTAATTTAATTTTGTGTTATTCACAAATTCCTCATTTAAAATAGTGTTAATTATAATTGTAGCACGTTGCACGTTGCCGTAGCAAGATACATATAAGAATTGAAATGTTACTTGTAATGGCTTTGGCCGTGTTCGGTGATCAGATCTGAGTAGTCAGGTACTTCCCCACCTTCCTTTCCCCATCTCCTCCCCACTACCTTCTGCCTCACAACGTATCCTAATTGAGTATGCATAGTCTCACTGGTTCTAGACGTTTTTGAACAGTCGGGACTCTTGTGCTATTTTTACATTAAAAAAAACTATTTTGTCGTAGAAAGTGTGTATGTACTTGTGACGTTTCAATAAATTCTGTATCTCTGTGTATGAATGTGTTATTTATGTAACCTTTACGTACCTGAAGGTAAAAATTTCATACCACCAGAAGAGGTTCACTAGGATCACCCATATATCGCGGAACGATCGCGTCTCTTAACCTTTTGCCCGCGGCTAACACACACGTGGATGATTTGAAAAGTCAAGACCGCGGCTTAGCTGAAGCATACGCGTGTGACCGAGCGACATCCAAGATTACAATACTCGAATGGTATTCAACCCAGGTTTAAAATATGTTGTTTTCTTTATTCCATTGACATCTATTGAAATTATGAAAACGGTAATAGAGATATTACAAAATTGAGCGTAATTCAAATACGTTTAACTCTCGTTTGAGGGATGTGTATTATACCCCTTCGGTGTGGAGGGTTAATCTAAGAATATTAAGAGTGTTTAACAAATTTTTGTCATTCGAAATGTTAAATAGTTCAAAAATAATTTTCATTCTGAATCTTAATATGGTAGATAACATTCACCTATTCATCTTCATCCTACTAACCTTTCTGGTATTTTTTTGTCTCAAATTTATTGACCATGTCGAAAACTTGTATGAACTTTAGAAGCAGGTAATAAATTAAACATAAAATATCTCTCAGAGTCCCGAGACAGAGCTGGTTAATTCAAAATGACAACATGTCTGTCTGCAAAAAATCCGTATTTTTTATTTTAAATTCTGAATGATTGTATTACACCAGGGCGATACTTAGAATATTTTCCATTCTGGAACGAGCCGTAAATATACTATACATTAATTTAAATGAATAAAATCACAAATTAATCAAATAGAATTTACTTTCGCAAGAGGGGATTTGAATCCGTGCCCGTGACCACAGGATTGTAAGTCGAGTGCCTTACTCCTCGACCACGAACTGTAAAGTCGTTGGTTTATACAGAAAATATTTAAGTGGGGGAGCACGAAAGTACTGACCTTGATTTTTCTTTATATTCATCTAATAATGTAGAATCTTGTTTAGGTTAAGTGATGACACACCTTCCCAACTCACTTGCATTTTTTATTTTAATTTATAAATTATAAAAAATTAAAAAATCAAAAATTAAAATTTTGGTTATTTTCGTAATGTAAATATACAAGGTTATGAACTTGCATTATCGCGTACCCAAGACAGCTAAACCACTTCTGCCGGGTAGTCCCATCGAAAATGAACTCAGCACTCCGCAAGAGTGACCCGGTTTCAGCGCCCCTTTGCCGACATCCTGGTTGGCCCTCGACGAACTGTAGAGGGGGAAGATGCCTGAATACCCTGAGGAAAGTGTGAGCATCGGGTCACCAGAGGCATGGAGGAAGGGCACCGAGTCCACGCGATTGTACCTCGTGGCGGTTCGAGAGGCGCAAGGCGATAACGGGACAGCTTTCTAGGGGGATTCATCACACGGTTTAATGCAGGGATGGGTCTATCCTACCCCCTAGACGGGGTAATGATACAATATATATCGGAGTTCCGTTCTAGCCAAACTATAGGAGAGACAAAGTTAATCATCAACCTGGAATCGGTTGTCGAAATCGTACTGGAATCGTGTTGAACAAAATTCAAAATTCAAAATAAATAAAAAGCATAACAAAATTAAGACAGTCAAAGTTGTTCATCAACAGACTGCAGACCGCAAGACCTTTAGAAAACAGCAAAAATAAAATATAAATTTAAGAACAATTTTTACAAAACGAAATCATCAGTATCCTATATTACATTGGAACAAGTATAAAATAAAGGTTAATATGACATTAAAATAGGAAGAATATAAACGAAGTTTAGACAAAAAAATCCACAAAGGAAACGGTGCGTGTGTATTAAAATATTTTTTTATATTTCTCTATGACATAAGAGATAAAATTTTAATAATAGTTATAAAATATGAACAATTAGCTACATAAAGCATTTATATTCTGGGACAAAATTAAACTAAAATTATGAAATTTTGGCATTGAAAAAAAATTAACCCTTAGATATTGTGGACGTCTAAAAATCAAACGTTAGAACTTAAACAATTAGAAAAATACTTAGATAACTGTAAGACTTATAAGAGAAATAAAAATCGATTTTTGTGAATTATAGCTTTATGTTTTCATACGAGTCGTGAGGTGTTTTTACACAGAATGGTCTTTTCAAAAGGTTTATAGTTACAAACGTATTCGTAGATTAGTTCCGAATTGCTCACGTTACTGTTAACGAGGGCGCGTTTACCACCCAAGTAAGGAATGCTCTTCTACAAAGTTTATTATTGATGTATGAATATTCATCACACGAACCAGAAAGGTTCAACCATTCCTAATACTGACAAAAGTCGTTTAAAATTTCAGGTAATGACTCACTAATATTTTCACACGAACTAAGGCAAATAGGACACAGAATTTACAGAAAAAAAAATATGGTTTTATACAATAGGAAGATCACTCTACAGCTATGTACATAGTCTGTTTTGGGTAAATTTTAGTCAAGAGATACAAGTGGGAATCTCCACGTTTCCATCGGGAGGTAGCTACTAAACATTACTGTAGGATGCACTACAGATTTTACAGGATCATCACTCGATGAAAGTGCTATAAAAATGTAAGTCCAGCTCCTGACATCAAACATAATAATTTCTGTTTTCTGTGCGTGCGTTAGTAAGCCCCAGATGAAATATTGTTTCACAAATATGCTTTGAATTAAAGGGTTATTTTCAAAATTGAAATCAATAGTGAAAAAAATTCGGCAAACATTGATAAAGTATCGTTTAGAAAACTGATTAGTCAAGATTCAAGAATTCAGACTATCTAGTGATTTTTCCATGGTCTACGCTAGTTCTTACAAAATAAAGCTTAAAGGTGATTATTATAAATAGTTTTTTTGCTGTAAAGCAGAGCAGCTCGTTACCGGAATGAGGCAAACGACGCCGATAGTAATATTTATGTATCTTTTAATACCTGAAAAGGTAGGGTCTTTCCTAGAGAACCCTGACAGCCTTACTGCCTTTCACCTACCGCCTACTGCCTGCATAGATTTATGAGAGTGATCATCAAACCATGCCTAGGCAATGCACGAAGCCCCATTTTAGTTCTATTTGAATGGCCCTAGAAAATGAAGATATTTAAAATATACTTACACTTACAAGCTACAAGATCAAAAAATAACTGACAATATCAAAAAATATTTCCATCTTACTCAATAACAATGCTAAATAAAGGCTCTGATTGGTATGTCAATCACATTTACCAAGCAATCCTTCTCTTTTTATACTAATAAAACAATAACTATAAATAAACCACTCAC
The DNA here is from genome assembly GCA_026573805.1 of Hesperophylax magnus. Lineage (NCBI taxonomy): Eukaryota > Metazoa > Arthropoda > Insecta > Trichoptera > Limnephilidae > Hesperophylax > Hesperophylax magnus. Next base: position 25,447,349 of record JAIUSX010000014.1, on the reverse strand, counting down.
TAGATCGATATCTTCGGGCTTCTTGTATGAAACAAATTGGTTTTAAAAAACCATAGATATGCCAATACGTAGACGTTACAATTCTCATTCGGAGCCTACTTATTATACTATACGCCAATGAAAAATTCTGAAAGTTTATTCCTTAAACTTTCAGAGTTTTTCATTGGTGGATATAGTTAGGCAATCATAAGACGATCTTTAAAATTAAAGAAATAACGTTCTATTTTTTATTGAATACCACACAAAAGTACCAAATTTTCGCTGCTAAAAGAAATCAGTTAAATTATGGAATACGAAGAAAATTAACTGATAAAAATACTGTTAATTTCCTAAATCCTGTATCTAAATTTCGCTTATAAACAATTAGTTAATGATAATTAAGTTTTAATCTTAAATAACCTACCAGGTTAGTATGGTACTGTGTATTATCTCCATATATAGTTAGTAGATCATTGTGGCAGTGTATTTTATGTTTGTTCAGCGTTCTTGAGGTGAATTTGAACAAAAACGATGCCATATAAATAAATCATCCAAATATTATTATTCTTAATTTATTAAAAAAACTTATCAAATTCTCCGTTAAAAACGGAACTGTAGCCTTTAACGAATAAATTGACAGCGTTTCTAACAAAGTATCAGTTAAAAGCGAAGGTTTTATAAGGACGGCGGAATATGTGTTCATAGAAATACTGATATGTCAAGTGCCTGTCTTGATATTCATTAGGAAAATAACAAGTGCTGTCGATATATTCTGAATGACTAATATTTTATCAGGAAATTGGCATGCTATCACTTCTTAACAGGATATTTTTTCTCCGTGCATCCCATAGACATATGAATATTAGTAGACCTGCCCTAAGTGATTAAAAGCGTATTATCCCCACTCCCCATACCGGTTCCATTGAGCCGGCTGGGCTCGCGTATGGCCTCAAATGAAATTTGAAAACGTGACGTCATCATTCTTGTGCGAACTATGGTCGAGGCATCATCGGTTCATTTTACTAAATAACACGGCAAAATTTTGACTTGTACTATGAAAACTGGTAAAAATAGATGTGAAAAAAGAGAATAAACCCAATTGTCGTATTACATTCCATATATAAGCATTATTTTACTTTATTTAAAGCATATTCACATCGTATAATATGAATCAGTTGTTACTATCACATCGAGAAACGTCTGGACGCGAAACACAAAGCTGGTTGGTTGCTGGGAAGTAAATTATGAACATTTATAAAAGTGTCTTAACTAAATACTCTGAAACTAACTACGACTCTGAAAATAGAAGCTGCCTTACTTTGCCGAATTTGGACTTCGCAAATTTGTTCATAACGTGGCGAGTAATTTGCGCTCCCATGTAAAAATGTCTATTCATTCAAAGCAGATTTTACTTTTAAGAAGTAAATGGTGATATTATAATGCGAGATGCCTATTTACTGTCAGATTGATTTATTGACGAATCACAGTCAGCTTCACTCCCTTCGTTCTTCAACAGTTGATTTTACCCCTCGCCCATATCTTCTCGTCTATTAATTCCTATGTCTGTGGTGCATCCCCAATAAGTGGCGTGTGTTGTGAAACTTAATGGTATTGGGAGGGGATGGAATTGGGAAAGAGGAATATTAGTCCAGATCTTTACCCGTCGACCGTGTAGGCCGTAAACGTTGTGTACCTAAGGATAACCCACAATGTGCACAAAATTTTAATTATTGGTGTTCATCAATGTAAAGTGAATTTTTTGTTTTTAATTTTTATATTATTTAATTCCAAAATGCTCTTCTGTGTTTACACTTTCGATTTCGTTTATATTATTGCAAGCTTTCAAATATCAAAATATGTAAGTCATATTGACGTGCTACATACTTGAGATAATTTTTCACAAAGACTACGCTATACAAATTATTCAATTATTATCATATGTGAATTCCTAGAGGAAGTGTAGAGGACACTATTGTACTCTACACTAAGAACCCACCTAGCATGTCCGAAGTTCATAGTACTTTGTAAAAAAAGTGTAAATAAATATATCTTCTTCATAAAATAATGTTTTTTATCTTTCCATTATCTATTTACCATTATTGTGAAAGTAAAAGTTTTTGTAAGGTGATTCAGACGCTATGATAACAAATCGTTTTTTATTTGAAGACCATGTTTTACAATTGATTTAATACGAAATAGTTACATATAGTTCTTGAAACGTAATGGAATATTGTCTAACTTCAAGAGTCCGATACTTGAAAGATTTGAATTTTGTAAAACCGATGGAAATGAGAAACACGTGATGGAAAGAAGAAGCAAGGTTGGGAAAAGTTGATTTTAAATCTTTCCTTCGCCATTTCAATTATGTTAGGGGTTACCCCACCTTGGCGCTCCGATAAATTGGTAATAAAATACAAATAAATTAGAAACCTATTTTAAATACGCAACATCTTAAATAATATTAGAAAAAATATATATTGTAAATTTTAACAAAATCGGTTAGTGAAAATGTTGTTTCGAATAAAACTCTAAACAAAAAACAGTACGGCTTCAGCGTCATAATTTTTTTTTATTACCTTCTGCGATTCCTGGACTGTACATGAGGTCTTACATTGTTGCCGTGATATCGTTCAACTCATTTGAGCAGCTCTCTTTAATTTCTTGGCCTCTTTAGTCTCCTGTTATGCTTTCATGTTGTCTATGGATATTCGTCCTATCGTTCTAAGTTTCAGACCGACCCTGCCGCACTCAATTCTAATTGATATAACTTCGTAAACAAAATTTATTTTGAAATGGTTAAACGTTTAAAATATTCTTAAAAGTATTCACATTTTAGCCAAAAATTTGTATAATTTTAATGTGGTGTACCCCCTTAAGGAATATTACTTGTAATGATTACTGGCAAACCTTGTTGCATATTGTCATAATCACCATCAAAAATGAAAATGATTTAATTAAAAGCTCCCACTGTAATTTACACGTTCACCCCAAATGTGTATATTGAACGACATTGATATTATCCTTTATTGTATAATATTATACATAACTGTGCTTAAAAATCTACCAGAGATTAATATTATATTGGTCCATGAACTAATGAAATATTTCTTCTAGCCTGAAAATTATTCAATATCATATGAATAAAATCACGTTAAACTTGGGCCAAAATTGAAATGGAAAACGGAATTAAAAAATAACACGTTAATGGCTTTTAATAAATAATCCTCTCATTTTCTAACGGACGGGATGAAAAGGTTGAAATACGCCGTATTTTAAGGGAAAGCTGAATATAAATAATTATGTAATGAGTTTCACTAAAGTGGAAATTACATTAAAAATAAATTTTCAAAGTGCTTACATTTGTTTTAATTATGCTAATGTATAATAAATTTGTGTGTTACTAGTTTCATGGTGGCATTTCTAAAAATATTATAATTATCCTTCATCCGAGTTTCAATACTATTTTTTGCAAAAATTTTAACTCACACTACCAAAATACTCATTTTATTTAAATAAAATTTTCAAAGCTAATTGCTTATTATAATAAAAAGACTCGCCCAATTGTTTAATCTGAATTCGAGACACAAAATTTAAACAAAAAAATGTACTCGAAAGAATTAAAAAAATTCATAAAAAAATACTAGTTCAAGTGTGTTCAATTGCAGATTTAAAATTTACCCAAATGATAATCCAGGGGAGGAATACTAAAAACATGATAAAGGAAGCCGCTACAATCAGAAGAAGAGACCGGTGAATTATAGATGGACTTTGTCGTGAAATTAAATTGAACTGAATTTACCAACCAAATGAATATGTGATAAGTTAATTAAATTTAAAAAATGTCTGAACCCGCAAACAAGCTGCCATATGGCAACTTTTCGTGTGTACTTTTTTTTTGAAATTCTAGTCATATCAATGTTTTATAATAAAAATAAGAAACTTCTTTTCCACAAATGCTATTTTTTGCAGATTTTTTCATGGATTCAACTTCAGACCAAAATTCTAAGAACGTGTTTACAATTTCAGTGTATTTGGATTTGTAGAACCTGAGAAAATGGCTTCCAAAATTCGAACCCAAGTCTTGCATTTGTGCCCGTCAGAATAATTATTTTTCCACAATTGATATTTTCAACAGATTTTTATCATTCATTCTTTTTCAGACCATAATTCTTAGTACTGTGATTCAAATAATAAATGGAAATGACGTATCTGAATACCGATAATCGAATATTGAAATTGCATATACTCGTATGTAAGTCTTCCTTAAATATACACTGACAGACTTCAGTCAGTTTTCAATGCTTCAGCAAGACTGATAACCGGTGTTCCCAAATATTCCCACATCTCACAACATCCGTGAGTGAGACACAAGTACCCGGCTGAATTCTTCCTGAGAAATTCGCATTAAAAGTTCGAACCCAAGTCTTGCATTTGTGCCCGTTAGAATAATTAATGTTCAACAATTGCTATTTTCGGCAGATTTAAGCATATATTCAACTTTTGACCATAATTCTAAGAACCTATTTAAAATTTCAGTCTATTCGGTTTTGTAGAACCTGCGAAAATGGCTTCCAAAGTTCGAACCCAAGTCTTGCATTTGTGCCCGTACGAATGATGATATTTCCACAAATACTATTTTCTTCAGATTTTCTCATTCATTAAGCTTTAAACCATAATATTTACAAAGTTTCTAAAATTTCAGTCCATTCGGATGTGTAGATCTTGAAAAAAACGCTTCAAAAGTTCGAACACAAGTCTTGCATTTGTGCCCGTTAGAATAATTATTTCTCCACAAACGGTATTTTATGCAGATTTTTTCATGGATTCATCATCAGACATTCTTAGTACGTATTTAAAATTTCAGTCCATTCGGTTTGTAGAATCTGAGAAAATGGCTTCCAAAGTTTGAATCCAAATCTTGCATTTGTGCCCGTCAGAATAATTATTTTTCCACAATTGTTATTTTCAGCAGATTTCATCATTGATTCATTTTCAGGCCATAATTATTAGTACTGTGATTCAAATAATAAATGAAAATGACGTATCTATCTGAATATCGATAATTGAATATTGAAATAGCATATACTCGTATGTAAGTCTTCCTAAAATATACATTGACAGACTTCAGTCAGTTTTCATTGCTGCAGCATGGCTGATAACCGGTGTTCCCAAATATTTCCACATCTCACAACGTCTGCGGAACTTTCATTGGCTTAAGTACCCTCTTCTGGATGGTATTCAAAGCCGTACCGACATGTGGCCACCTTAACTGTCGGAACTGTGCATTCCAAGCGATGTTAAGATTAGACAAGCAACCTTTCGATCAGCATCTTCAACAGCCCGGATCCCAATACCAATTTTGGATACCAGACTTTTTGCTTTTATTTCAGTAGTATTTCCTTGCTCAGTACATGAGATTTTTCTCCTCGACTACCCACTTTAATGTAATAACCATTTGCTTAAACTACTTTTGTAATATTTTATACCTTTCCGCTGATACCAGAAATCATAACAGTCTGTATTTGTAAACGTAAATATGGATGTTAGTCGTAAATCTCTTGTTGAAGCCGTAGTTGTAAGTCATATTATAGCGGTAAAGTTACTACTACGGTACTAGTTAAAAGTCTTAGTTGTAAATCACTAGACATTAATCTTATTTATAAGTCACTAGCTATAAAACTTAGTTATAAGCCACTTGTAATAAGTTATAAGTCTAAGTGCTAGGAATATAATTAATGTATAAATTAAGTTGTTAAGCACCTTTGAGGTGATTTTCTCAAGAAAACGTCGTTATAAAAACAATCCAATCATTATTATTGTCATTATAAATAATTCTTCGATTAATATTTATAAAGTGTCGCAAATATAGGTATATATTTTTTTTCAATTGTGTATTACTTTCACTCTTCAAGGGTGTTCTAGGACATCATTTCAAATTATGGAGAAAGGGAAGGTGAATTTAAATATTAATTTTGTTTAAATTTGCAAATTTCAATCACATTTTTAATTGAGAGTATTTATTACGTTGTAACAGTTGTAAAATGAAATTACAAAAAAACAAGGACAAAAAAATGTAAAAACGGTGTTAGCAAAACTCTCACAAAGGTAAGGCAATTTCGATGATATAGATTTTTCAAAGCATTATAGCTCATTATGGAAACGACGAGTATAGATAAATATTGGTTTGACTTGCAAATTTCAGGAAGAAAATTTCTCATTGTTTATTTTATTAATAGGATATGTTAACATTATATTTTACTTGATTTATAAAATAACTACTTAGGTGAAGCTGATTTTTTATAATATCTAAATTTTTACATTTATTATATTTTCTCATTAAATTATGATCGAAATGAAGATCTACAAAATAAACACATTATATAATTACTGGTCAAACTAGTTTGTGTATTTCGATATTTTTTTAAATAAACTTTAAAAACACGATGTCTCCCAACCTAGCCAAAATACTATCATTAAGGACGGGTTGTTTCGGAGTATTTGAACAATTCATCAAATTTCAACATTCATTTCTGGGATCTGTGAAAGTCCAATTCAAGTTCTGTTATTATATCATTATAGGCTAGTTGCTTGACAATACTGAAATAAAAACAGAACTTGAAAAAATCTTTCACAGAACTTGAAAATGAACCTTGAAATTTGATGAATTGTTCAAATACTCCGAAACAACCCGTCCTAAGTTTATAGGCATTTGAATATTTATTTCCACGTAAGATTGCGTGCTTAAACTTAGGACTGAAGTTACATGAACATTTAATAAATATTGCATTTACGAATAAAGTTTCCCCGTGCGAAATGATTGATTGTTTAAAAGCCATTTCCTATTAAGTTTTAAACAGTCAACACATGCCCAAAAACCAATTTTTATGTATTAAGTAATAAACAGTCAACTATTAAAAGACGTTTTGTCACGTGAGCCAAAATATATTAAAGTAATAAACAGTCAACCATAAACAGCCACTTTCGCACAACAACTTATTTTACGCCCTAACTAGATCTCGTTGAGATGTAAAGAATATTATATTATTTCTATGTAGAAAATTCTCTATGTGGCTGTTTTGAACCGACTGAAAATAGAAACTTTTACCTTAGCTTTGATCCAATGACATCTAGACATTAATAACAAAGAGAAGATCTATTACATGAAAAGCAATGCTTTAGAAATAAGGTTTGTTCGACAAAGTAAAGAAAAAAACTAACTAAGGTACTATGGATGTCTTAATAAAAATTCGAGATAAATTTTTCTCACAAGGAAGAAATGTTTAAATACAATTAGATAATTTGATAAGAATTCGGAATGAAAACTAATCCGGGTCCCTTTGAAAACCGCCTAGTACGATGGGACAAGGAAAGAATTAAACTAAATCTCAGAAGTTACAGAATTATCAAATTTCTTGATTAATCCCTGGTCATATATTATACCCTAAGAACTGGTTGCTTAACAGAATTCAACAAATCATCAAATTTCAAAGTTAATTTTCAAGTTATGTAAAAGTTCCGTTAGTATATCAGTATTAGACAGTTGTTTCACAAAATCGAAATAATATCAGAACTTGAATAAAACATTCATATAACTTGAAAATTTATTTTGAAATTCGATCAATTGTCCAAATTTTGTGAAACAACCCTTCCTTACTAGCGCAAACCTGTGAAAAACTATGAAATATTATAATGTTTATTTAGGTTGGAACTTTTTTAATTGCAGTATTTTCTTGAAAAATATCCACCACAACACAACTGATGTTGTACACTTATCTTTTAAATTAAAATAAAATATAGTATTTTTTTTTAATATTCGGGATCGCTGACCACGCTTAGTACGTTTTTTTTTAAATTAAAACCTTTTGATTCACGTTAGTATAAAAAGCACCAATCAGCATTTTGGAAAATTTCAACTTTGAGATTGTTTTTTAGATAATTTTTATTTTTACGTAAAAATGTATGGGATGACAAACATTTCCAATAAATTATGTCAAGTGTCGATATTTGAATATGTTGGTATTCCCGATACACAGGGCTAGAAGAAACGTTAGTATAATTTATGCATATCAGGTAGGCACTATTTTGGCGAAACACCTGAAAAAATTAGTTTATCAAATAAAGTTTTTTAATATTTTAATGTTTAAAAAAACCTGACCTAACCTATCCTTATCTGAATTAACCTAACCTAAAATATACTAAACAAACCCAAACTAACCTAACCGTCACTTATCTAACCTAACCTAATCCATAATAACCTTTACCTAACCTAACCTAACCTATCGTATTCTAACCTAACCTAACCAAACCAAACCTAACCCAACCTAACCTATCCTAACCTAACCTAACCTTTCGTAACCTAACCTATCTCAACCTAACCTAACCTATCCTAACCTAAGCAATCCTATCCTAACCTTACTTATGCTTACCTAACATAACTTATCCTAACCTTACCTAACCTATAATAACCATGTTATTTTTAGAGAGGTTAGTGGGACTATCTGACATGGGCTATCCATTACTCCAACATTTGTTTGACAGCATGAGGGAACCATGTAAAACCTCAGCCGGAGTAGTTTTGTGAATCTGAAAGAAAATTGTGGATGTTCTGTTAAGATTATAATTGCTTACCCTCTTAACAGAACCATTTGTAGGATAGGAAGTGTTCTTTAACGCTCTTGGTTCGTGATTTCTTGCGTTAGCCATATTTTAGATTGATCGGATACCTATAGTGATCGTGCTTAATGTGATTTAAATTTATTTTTATGTCTTTTGATTATTATTTATTTTGTTCCTTAATTTTTGTAATGATGTTTTTTGCGAACTTAATGAAGATTTTTCGGAGAGGTATAATTTTTATGACATCAGAAATGTCAGTAAAGTTTATATCTCTTCTCTGGCATTCTTTGGTTATTTGCCATCTTTCCATCGTGAACATTGGGCAGTCTAGCAACAGATGTTTCACTGTTTGGTCCGATAGTTTGTCACACGGGCATGCGGGACTATCTTTCAGCTTACATATACCAACATACATGAAAAAATTAAACTCAATAGCTCATTAAAAAATCAAATAGTTTAAAGAAACCTTGATAAATAATAGACAAGGTAAAAAACAGAGAACACCCAAAAGGAAAAAAAAAAAAAAAAAAAAAAAACCTATAATAACCTGACTTTTTTTTTTAAATATTTATTTATTTATAAAACATTCCTAAATATATTAATTATATTTTCAGAGTTCATTGAAAATAGTTCCTACGTAATTTGCATACAGTAAATGGTAATAACGTCTCCTCTAGTCAATAGTACGGTATCATGAATACCAACATAAGAGAATGCACCAACAGAATTTATGTTGGCTGTCATCCATGTCATTAATAATAATTTGATAGTTCTGTTGAATATATTAAGGAAATAATTGATTTAATTTAGGTATCTGACGACATCTAGACTTGGACATATGTACCTACACTTACTAACTACCCAGGATCTTATTATCTCGTGGTATGAGGCGGCGTTCAATTGAGCCGTCGTTTAATTGAGTCGACTATTTGAGCCGTACATAAAATATTGTGACTCCTGCTCTTAATTAAATGAGTCATGATCTATAGCTATTTACAAAATCTCACAACATTACAACCGTTACACCCACCATTTTGAGGAATAAGCAAAGGAAGATGGACAGAAGGTACAGAAGAGCAACCGAAAGGAGAAGGTTGGACAAAACCTGTCTATTGAGATTTAGTCAGCGAAAGCTTTTTCTTATCTTATTTTCCAATATAGATATCCTTCTTAGGTACGTGAAAGTATACACACCTCCTACAGAAAAAAAATATATTGTCAATAGCAGATTTTAGAAATGAAAATTTTGAGACATAGAACTTCAAACTGTGTCAGAGAGGTCGTTAAAACATATAGTTACAAATTAACTACCTTCTAAAAATTACTAGTATCGTGCAATAAATGAGGTGTGTATCGTTATATTTTGTTTTATGAAAAGGTTAACGTTTATTATGTAGGCGTGTCAAAAAATGATATCACACTTAATACCACAATGAACTGTGACCTCTAAATAAAGCTGACCTAAAATAAAATTTGATATTTTTCCAAGGTTAAGTCTCCAGGATCTCATATAACAGGCGGGTGATTTATAGCTCAGAAAAGAGGCAAACTGAATACAAAACACGCCTGGAAATAAATTCCGCAAAGCCCATAAGGCACATCCTTTCGTGAGGTTTTATCGTCACATCACACGGGGATATAGCCTTAGTCGTGCCTTCAATTAATCATTAATTGATAGCTTTACTAATTTTGAAAATAATCATTTCGGTTACCTTTTTAGAGTTTCTAACTAACGGCATAAATAGGTTAGTAAAATATTTTTACATCCTTAAAGTTGGTTTTAACAGCTGATGATTTGAGTTTTCACAAATTCGTATACTTTATTTCTCCGATCTTTCGTGTTACGTCTTCCTGGGTTATTCTCTTCTTCTATTTACTTGACGCCATGCACTCTTTTTGTATTTAGAAGAAATGAGAATGAAAAAAAAATCGGAAAAACCTCAAAATATATCTCTTTGAAGAAACTCTAACTATTACCGTCGTAAAAATCAGAAATGGTTTGCTTGAACAATCATAGAGATACTTGGGTGGAAACCCGACCACTTACCTGCATTATTAGTTTTTACCAATGCCTTGGTGTGATGTAACTCTCAAGTATGGATTGTAAGTTACTGCCGTCCTAAAATGAGTTTTTAAGTTATTGGGATTTCTGTAGCAAGAAATAAAAGTGATAATAAAAAAAATATAAGATGTGCCAGTCCCCTTTAAAAATGATAAGCTTTGTTCTCCGAACCCCCATTTTTCCGGGATACCCGGTACTCTGAGGATGTTATAATTCTCCTTGGTCCGCAGTAGGCTGGAGAGTGGTTAGGTTATCTGGAATCCGGGGTGGGAATATTGGAGGACTCCCTCATGTATGAGAGGGTTCAAAAATGATTCCAAAATATCTCTACATGATGGAGTGCAGCCACTCTCCGTGGTTCTACCCAACGAACTTTCATCTGGGCATGCTCCTTGCAGCTCAGAAGGTAAGGATAAACTGTTACCCACCTATTCAGACAGCTGCGAGGCTATATCTGCGAGGCTATGGCTATTTATGAGATGCGTAGGATTGCACAAACCTCCCACATTCGGAATAAACACATAATTATTATTAAATCGAGAATTCTTAAAATAATCTCGTCTTATTGACACGATTCAGCAGTGCATGAATTTTAAAAATGTTATTAAATATTTGCACCTTTTTTTAACAAATTAAATATTTACAATCACGAAAGTGATTCTTTAATTGTAAGCTTACATCGGTTGATAAGATTTTTTAAAATTATATTTTGGTAGAAATTAGTCACTTTGAAGTGAGACACATTTTTTACAACCCATAAATTTATTTAATTTTTTACAAGCGATCGGTTTCGCCAAACACAGGAATAACCACGGTATAAATTAATTAGAAATTAACATCAGATTAATGTGTACCCTGATGATGATTGTTATTGTTTTATTTCAATGAACAATTTATTAATAATATATTTATGTTAAAGACGATAAAATGTGACGAGCGCACCCTAAGTAAAAAGTTCCACGTTAAGGGTGTACATTACGTAGATACAAGCCCACCTACATTTCATAGTTACATAGATAAGATACCAAGTTTTTATAGCAGTTCCAGGAGAAGTTTTTTAGGGTTCTTTGCTGTCCTAAATTCTCTTACAACTGTCATTCTGAAACACGCCAAAAGTTTTAGACGACTAGTCAGTTATTTACTTCAACTATTATGGACATTTAACTAGAAAAACTTTAATCTGATTTTTCTTAGAAATACGTTTTTTTTCACGAAACTAAAAAACAAGTTGTTGAAAAAAAAATAGTGAAATATTACTTACACATACTCGTAGATATAAATTACAGTGTACAGTATAAATTTTGTGATTAATAATTCTAAAAGAAGGTACATTTAAATAAAATGTTATTTTTATTAAAAAAATATTTTTCGATTCCACACAAATAATTAAACATTTTATGTGTCTATTTTTTTATTTTACTATCATGTAGAATCACCTCCCGAAGTTACTGCATTTCCCCCCCGAACACATTGTATAGATTTTGACATTAGATTAGGTCACCCTAATATATCTCAAAAGGTACCTGTTTATTTTATTATTACATGGCTGGAATTGGTTTATTAAACAATTTAATTTTCCTTGTTTTAAGTTGACTTGTTACTTAAGTTAAGTTGAGGAATTAATAAATGCGTTTAATTTTTTTTTTTAAATTATTTAACCACTCGAGCGATAATTAAAGTATGTTATTTTTATGAATTAAAAATAATTATAAATTTAACTTTTTTAATTTTTAATATCAAACCTAAAAATTGGAATAAGAATTAAATCTGGGTCGATTCCTTGGCTTTAAACCAAAGTAGGCCGTTCATATTTTTCCGTTTTAATATTTGGAGGGATGATATCAATTAAATCGAATGGTCGAAACGAAAAACGAATACACGGAAATCTTCATCGCTCGAGAGCATAAAGAATCTTTTCAAATCCGGAGAAACGTAATATTACCTATTTTTAATATATTTTACAAGACGATTACCTTTCTTCTATTAATTGATACTTATTCATCAATTAAAAACTAGCACTTTCCCGTGAAAGACCACTGGATCGTCTAAATTCTTGACAAATCAGTTCCATTTTTTTTAAATCAAAATAATTTTCTCTTAAACATATTATACATCATCATTGCTGCTTGTCTGAATTATTCACAGTCAGTTCCAATGTTGGTCATGAAAATAACAAAATTCATAGCAAATTTCAGATCATTGAACTAGAGTTACGCAGGATGCTCATATAACCTTTCTTTTTTTTGAGTATATAATATGTAGGTCCTTTTTTTAAATATTAAACTGACTTATAATATTAATACCTTCGATATTATTATTTTCACAAAATACTTAGATAATCGTTTATCAGAGAATGTGACAAGTACGATTCTTTCAGATTACATTTGATAACACACATTTAATATTATACATTGAACATACATTTGATATCAATTCTTAATATTCTTTTTATGCTAAAGTCAGCGTATTTGCAAACTTAAACGTTGGAATTGCATTTGAAGGGTTCTTAGGTAGCTTATCTAAGATTACCCCATTTTCTTTTGTAAAGAAAAGTACCAGAACAAAGCGAAGAAATAATGGATTGTAGATAACGAAAGATTTCATTCTAATCTTGAGATATAGTCCTATCCGTAACAGAGGTGATGACTAAAATTTCCAGCAGTGAATTTCATTTTAAAAATTTACTTATTATAAAATATAGGTGTGGCAAATTAATCAATGGGGGTACCGTAATTCATTTACTTCACTGAGTTACATTTGTAAAATAATTTAATAAATAATACTGCCCAGTCAGCGTTCGCAAAATCATGTCGATAGTATTTGACATGTAATAACTCTATCTACGCTAATATTCGCGAAACGGTTTAAATTCACCACGGACAAATGCCAATGTGTGCATTTTATGGCGCTAACATTGTAAATTAGTATTCCTAAACGAATTCCTTCCATACGCATTAGATTACGTATGACCGAAGTGTTGCAAAATTCAGATGCATTCGTGGCTCTTCACGCATGCGTTGATAAAGCATGAAATGAGTTTTATATCTGCACAGCTGCAACACGTGATCTGCCGTTACGAGCGTAATCTGTCTCGCTCATGTCACAATTTCGGTGGACCGAACTCTTTCGATACCACCCGGTGCTGTCGATGTGAAGTATGGAAAACAAAATTTGCGCTTGCGCGGGAGTTTTGTACTATAAAATATCTCAAAGAATGACCTGGACGGAATTATGTCTTTTTATTTTCATTTGCTCTGCTGTATGTGCAATTTTAATTATCTTTAACTATCTGATTTAATATAGATAATATTTGCTGTTATTTCTTGATTTTCTTCATTTAACCCAATGGGCATAAGGATAAAAAATAAAATCCTGTAATCACAAATGAAAATTAACCAGGAGACTGTCAAAACCGACATTATATTTTTTACTCACAACTTAACATCCTGATATTTTGTATGAGATAAAGATATTTATTTTTTATATAATTTTTCGTAACGGTTATCTTACAATATCTTATCGTAAGCTCGTCAACGTAATTTAACATCCTCATATTTCCTATGAAGGAAAAAAAATATTATTTATATAATTCAGGTATGATTTGAGATTTTCACCGCCAAAAGTATTATAGTGATTGGTTTTTGGAGTATTACGCCGTGTTTCGCTATCTCCTTCTTTAACCAACGTTTCGGATATGATTGCAGTGTCTATCAACAGGCCAGATGTGTAATCTGATGATGGACACTGCAATGTTGTCTGAAATGTTGGCTAAAGGAGGAGGTAGCGAAACACGGCATAGTACCCCAAAAACAAATCACAAAATTAATGTAATTTTTCGTTACGGTCAACCCGATTTTTTTACAATATCTTAGCTTAAGCTCGTCAACATAATTTAACATCCTGTTATTTCTTTGAATATCTTAGATTAAGCTCGCCATCTTAATTTAACATTTTGTTATTTCTTTCAATATCTCAGTAGTCCAGTGCAATTAGCGATTCGCGATCGTAATTATTCCGGTCTTGGTCTTTGGTCTTCCCATTGGGAATGTATGGTGACCGATATGCTGAAATAGGCCATCTAATATATTTATAGCTAAGTCTGACACAGGCATGACGATTTTTGTCAACGTATATGTTCTTACAACAATAATTGAAGAAAAATAAAATCAAGGAATGCCAAGTTTAAAACACTACCTCTGTTTCAATTTTTGGCCTGTTTTTGGTGAATTAACATGGATACGTAATAGAGATAAAAAATTTAAATCATATACCTATTTCTTTTATGAAATTTTATTTTCTACATAATTAGTAACAATAAAATTTTCACAAAAAACTGAAAACGAGGTATTTACAAAAAACCAAACCTAGTCGCGCAAAAAACTTGGTTTTTCAAAAATATTCGCACTTTTACGACTTTCTATCTAGGTACGTATTAGAGATATAAGAAAATTTACTTCAAAAAGTTGTAGGTAATTTTATGTTCTACTATAATTGTTAATATACTTTAGCCAAAATTTGCATTGGAAATGAGATATTTGGGAAAAACTAGATTTTGGTACGATTTCGGCCGGTTTTTTCAAAATGGCGGCTCGAGCACAGGTGCGCCAAGGTCGGAAACTCAGATTTTACATCAGGGGATGCGTTTATAAAACATATAAAAAAAGTTGGGACTACCGAAATAATTAAAATCGCGACCCCCTTTTTGGCGATAAATGCACTGGCCTATAGCGTAGCTCGTCAACATAATTTAACATCCTCTTATTTCGTAAAAAATGTTAGCATAAGCTTGTCAACTAAATTAAACATCCTGTTATTTCTAATAAAATAAAGAAATTCATTATTTACATAATTTAACATGACTGTCAACATCATTTTTTTACGATATCTTGCTAGTCAACTTATAAAAGAACGTATTTTATTTTATTAATATAATTTCAAGTGATTCAAATGATTATTTCAGTTGATAAAAAAATATATATAAATGTGTTTTAGAAAAACAAAAACAGTTTGCTGCACGTTACATTTTTATTTTATATTAATATCGTTCAAGAGTCACAACTGCCCAACAGTCTCAAGCAAAAGTCTCAACCGTCTCAATCACAAGTCTCAACCATCTGGATCCGGTAAGACTATAGCATTCCCAATTGGGTGAGATGTTGTGAGACTGAAAATGGGGGAGTACCTGGTTATTCAGATCTGGTTACCAAAAACGGCTGAAGCCATTTCAAGTTACGTTTCAATTCTGTATGGTGGTCTTACACCAGGATGATTCTGGGAGTATCTTCCACTCTGGAACGTGCCGCAAGTTTACTACATAATATTTTAAATGAATAAATTGTGAAAGAACATAAATTAATCAAATAAAATTTACATGCGCACGCCAGAATTTGAACCCGCGACCTTCGGCTTGCTAGTCGAGAGCCTTACCCCTCGACCATGGAGGCCGTCTATTATGATATCTCTTCAAACTCTGGTAATTAACATTTCAATATACAACAATTAAATTGTTGAATTGGACTAAATAATAGTCAGTACTGATTTTAATATGATATTCTGTACAAAGCTATGTTGCAGCGTATTTATGTTTAATTATTCACATAGGTAAGATTTCGCACACGAAACAGCGCGCTAATTTGTGAGCTTACTTCATTTCGTTCGAACGAACTACAGCCTGTTTTGTAATAATGTTGGAATTCCCTTGAGAACATCTTTTGAAACATAGCAGCCTTATCAATGTATGTAAATGCCTACATAATATTCCCTTTAACGTGTTTATTACCGAATTGCCACTTATATGGCGGAGATGAAAGAGTAATGGAAAATTTTGATTCAAAACTTATAAACCTCATAGTACCTAATATTAATATTCATTGGCGAAGATATTATCAATAACTCTCACTAAACAATAATATTCGTGTAGAATTTTGCAACCACACCATGAAAAAAAATGAGAAATAATTGAAGATAATGTTAGTAATTCAAAAATGGAAGTACGAGGGTTCCTTCCAGAATGCGACATTATCTATTCCAGACCATTTTGTCCTAAGTCTTATATTTTTTCCGCCATTTCACATTTTTAAATTAGCAAAATACATTACACTTTTCATCACATTTGCATAAATAAGGTCTGATTCTTTTTAAATTAAATTTTCAAATAATTAAATAATATTAACATACCTACATCTATATAAAATGCAATAACTAGGTTTATTAGGAGTAAATTATTCAATCCTAACTGTCAAATTATAACTATTTTTTTTTTCAATAAAAAACATAAAAGAATCACCGGAGACCAAAATTAAATTTGCGTTTTTTACTCCAAATAATGTCATGAATCATTGGTTAAAAGTAAGACTAGTACGTACCTTGACACCTGTATAATGTTATAGATCCAATATTGTCTTATTTCTAAGTAGTCCCTTAGTTTTTCAAAAAACATCTGATTCCTGCCAAAGTTTTTGCATACTTTTGCATGTTTTGTATATACGTAGGTATTATGTTTTATATTAGCGTATTTTTATAATTATGTTTATCTGTAAGTAGGTACTTAGAGAAATTGAGCTAACTTTTAATTTTTTTATTGAAAACAATAATTTATTTTTCTTATTTTCTTCATTTCTTTTAAATAAAGATGGCTTTTCACTAATGAATTGAGCTTCCATATTACTTATCATGTCTAACAGTTAATTGTGCATTTAAAGATTATCATACTAAAACTGAAACTAGAAACTGCACCACGAAAAAAAAGATTTTTGTAGATATTTCTCTCAGTGAAAAAGCTCCTCAATTTACGATATTTTCTAAATTATAAAATACACATAATCTAATGGCCATTACAGAACTCTGTCACATATTCAATAAATGCAATGCAACCCTAACTAGAAGGTAGCCCTGAGAATGCAGCCTGCACCAGCACCTTATTGCATTCTATGTGGCTAGGAAACGCGCGGAGGGAGGGAGGGTGGCGGTGGTGTAGGTATTTCGCCCCCATCGGGTGGGAGAGTATTTTATTAACGCATCGGGACTTGAAGAACGGCCACTAGAAATAGGTGACAGATAGTACTAATGACAAAGATCCATTTTTAATCAAGGATTTTATTAGAATTTAATGAAAGTTTCGTAACAATGATATCGAATGACAATCGTAGTTATGAGATTAGGGTAGAGCTCGAAGAGGCCCAATGCATTCCCGCCCTATTATAAGTAAGAGATGGTTACTCCTTCAGGAAACTGACAAGGACTCTTTACTTTTTTTAATAAACGGAGCTATATTCATACACTCGAGCGATGGGTATTCGGTTTTAGATTTAGCAAATAATATTAATATGGTAACACATATCAACTTGCCTTATTGCGTACCAATCAATTGGTACTCTACGAATGGACTGTAATTTTTACCGAAAGAATATGATTAAAAAATCGTGTTTATTACAAGGAAAATAAAGTAGGAAATTCGGAAAGGATGAAGTTGTGATGTTGGTCATGAATGTTCTGAGGGCACTTATTGAGAGCACTTAGTTTATATATGTGCATCTAGTATTGTTTCACAACGCTAACGATTTTTGTATCACTTACGATCACATACAATATTTATTCAATTTATGATGATTAGGGCTGATATGTAATATGTTTCGATAATTATCACGAAGGGGCGACAAATATGCAATTATATGCAACAACGGCGAACATAACATTAAAAACAAATGACACTTGCTTTTGGCTTCTATTTTTAGAATCTTCTTGCTTGCTTTTTTCGAAGGTAAGACCTATAGGAAATGAAACAAAAAGAAAGGGAGAGGGGAATTTAGGTAGGAACTGGATCGTTGAGATAACCATTTAAGTGTTTCAATTTAAAACATTGAAAAATAAAGGTATGGCGTAAGAATTGAAGATAATTAAAATATAAATTAATAATATAGTTCAAAATGTAACGTAAAGTGAGGAATAAATAAAACAAAACGGTATATTTTATTAAAATAATTGCAGTTGATGCAGGGACAGGGATTTTACCCCCCCTTGGAGGGGAGCAAAACATTAATATTACGTAATTGTAAAAAGCATTCACTTTGTGGCTCATCATAATTTATAATAAAAACACATAAATTTGTTTTTGCTGACGAAGGAAGGGATCTTCCGAAACCGGTAGAGTGAAAATAAAACTATCGTGGTCAAAAACAAATTTATGTGTTTTTATTATACATTAATATTAGTTCACAATTAACTGACGCATCCTTAAAAATGTGACCCCACAAATCAAAAGCTAACTCATTGAAGTTCTAAAACCTATAATGAATACAAATGAAAAGAAGCCAGAGTAAGGTAGAACAATTCATATTCGGTGGTAGATACTCTCAGCATCCTCCTGATGAAAGACCACCATTAAGATCAAAAAAATCTTTATATTGCTCTATCCGTGTTTAGTGACTATATTATCTGAATAAGCCAGGTACTTTCCAAACTTCTTCTCTTCCTTCTCGTTCCCCTTCCTACTTTCTTCAGTCTCACAACTTGGGGATGCCTTAGACCCAATGACTCCTAAGAGTTGAAAGCAATTATTGGAACTTTTTTACTGTATACCTACGTTATTTTTTTAAATAAAAAAATATTTTTTATGCAAAACTGCACATTTGCTGAGAGCTTGTCGTATTATCTCCCTCTGATTTTGATCAAACGTTAATTTACAAAAATTTATTTTATTTTTTAATAATAATAATTTAATGTATTTTATAATTTATTTTTTTTGTAACAAATAAATATATGATACACCCACTGGAAACTCCCGTGCTGAAGATTTGACTTTACATAGTAAAATAAAAAACGCAACATCCCAAGTTCAAAGTTAAATGCTTAGATAACCGTGCAATGGAATGCGGTGGTTGTATAACATTTGATGTTTTTTTTATTATTTTTTTTATTTTTATTTTTTTTTTATGTACTTCTAATATTTTATTTTTGTTTTCAAACATACATGTTTCAAAGTTCCGTTATTACTTTTCTTTTCCACTTGCAAAACACTTCTCAACAAAATATATCATGGCTAATAAGCGTAAAATCTAGATGCATTTCTAGTGTGAGAGAAAAGTTTTTCGCAACATTAGTTGTACAGCTGTGCATGATTAAGACATGTTTACTTTCTAAATTACCAACCAGAAAAAATAGTATAATGCTGACAAAGATAAAATTACACCATACACTAAATTCTTTCTAAATGGTGTTTTAATAATAATTCATTTTCAAATCAATATATTACTGTATTACCTGTAATCATTAAATGTTCTCTTTCACTAGATCGAAACTGCTAATAGTGCGATAAGAGAAGATAATTTGTAATAGTACCTTTTTTAATTAATAAAACCTTTACACTTTGAACCATATAGAATAATAGTAGTTAGGAAACTACGTTTATTTTTGCCTTGCGCTTGGCATTGACCAGCGATACATCCTTGAAACACAATTAGTTTTATGCGTTCTAAACACTAAACTTTTTCTCAATGTTGTGCTCAAGATAGTACCGTAATGCTTGGAGTGGGATTATTTCACAAAATTTGAACAATTCTTCAAATTTCAAAATAAAAACTTTGTTTTGAGAAAGCTCTATTAAAGTTCTGCTATTAGTTCTTCATCCGGTTATTTAACAGTACTTGGATAATAACAGAACTTGAATAGGACTTTCACAGAACTTGAATATTAACTTTGAAATTTGATGAATTGCTTAAATTCTATGAAAAAACCCGTTGTTTACCAATTCGTCGATAAAAATCATCGATTATTATTTCACAAAAAAAAATATTTAAGTAAAATTATTCAAGTTCAATCAGACAAGTCATACAATAGGTAAAAACATTATTTTATTAATCGAAGTTTTTTATGTTTGTTGGAATCTCTTTATTCCGTCAAAAATTTACAGATCTTTTAAAAAATTAAGTTGTACCTACTTGCTTTTGTCGCTTGTCGTTATCTGACCAAGATGGATAATTTTATCTAATTAATATAATTCTTTGTTTCGCAATTATTATATTATCGCTAACTTCGATCCAATTTTCATTTCTTTGCATGTTGTGGTGGTTCGGGTCATTAACGTATTGATTATTTCTTTTTTCTGCTCTGAATGATGATGCGATTCACCATGCAGATGATGATTTATACGGGTTGGTTTTCTATCTACGGTGTATCCCAGGCTACCAACCAATCCTTTATTTGTTGTTAACGTTGACCAGTGACAGAAGTTGTTTCAAATTATATGATGGGAATCCTTCTGTGTTTTTAAAATTCCCTTTTATAAGTGTTTGATCAAAGTACTTCAACCCATTAATTGCCGAGCTGGGTTTTACTTGTCAGTGGGTTTATTCCTAGAAAGCACCTTTACGTCGCATCGTGTGCATTTTAGCACTTTACCACACATTTCCGAGTACGTGTATGTGTGTGTATAAGAAAGTGTGTATGTGTATGTTTGTTTATGTGTGTGTGTTTTAGCACTTTAACTCACATTTCACGGAACCAGACTTTGGAACGTTACATCCAATTGGGTCTTAAAAAAGGGAAGAACATTTCTCCTCCTCAGGAAGTACTCTAAGCCAGACGTGTTGTGTTTTGGCAACGAAAAGACTGAAAGCCAAGGTTGTGAAATATTCCGTGTAAAGGGGAAACATTTTGCTGGAAACTGAGAGAAAACTCAAAAGCAAATGCCAAACTATTCTTTGGAAACCTGCGCACGTTCTTAACTACAAAAGCATCTCTAAGAAGTATTGGGTCCGAACTCTGAATAAGTCAACCGTGTACTTAGTCGCGTCTCTGTGCAATGAACTGCAATAAAAACGGGCGGATCGATAAATGTACTGGAAACTTTTCACTTCGATAGTTCCAAAATCCTGAAAAAAATTTTGAAGGCTTTAAATGTTTTGATGTCAGTTCAATTAATTTTTTAAAATCAAAAAATATTAACAGCCTTACTAAAAAAAACTTCACAACCGATACACGGCATTTTTGTTAAACGTTGTATAAATACTATATAACTTTATTTTCGAGTTTGTACTAATAAAAAATATCTTTAACTGGACTCCGAAAGAACTGGCAACGTCGCATTTCAGCAGACTGACATGAAATTCCCGCCTTGAAAAGGTGAAGTTATTTCAGACGTATTATTTTTAATTGACTTACCGCGTAAATTTAATTAGAATTCCATGAAAGTGATGTTTTTCAATAACATAAATGTTTTATGATGTGTACATAAATATGGATCATAGAAATCAACTATTGCTCTAATAATGCATTCAAAATCTGATTTTTTGTTTTTGAATTATCATTTTTTTTAATTAAATTATAATTTGTCGGCAGATTCCCTAAATAAAAGGAAAATGTTTTCAAAATTCGCATACTCTTCAATTTTTCGACGTTTGGAGTAAAAATATGTTTATTTTTTCAAGTTTGAAATTTATATTTTCCAATTTTTAAATACCGAAAAATATTTCAAATATAAAAATCTAAAAGGTGATTTTATACAGTTTCTGAAAATGGTATTTTTTTTGCAACATCTTCGAAAATACGTGGTTGTGACTTAATGAATTCCAGGTAAATGAAATCCGATTACTGGAGTTGTCAATCAAGATAATTCAAATTCGAAGACAATCGAAAGAAAAAGTCAAACGAATCCCTAGGGACTGTCGTTTCTAGCGATAGGCAATAAAGCGCAATATCCCGGGTCTAAAAAAATTAAGTGGTAAGTCAAAAGAGTTCCAGCGCCCACGCCGCTTAGAGTATTTCAAAGGGGGTTGCTTAAATGCGAGCCACACAAATATCTACTTTTCTGCGGTTCGATATAAATTTATTTCGTAGATTTTTGTTTCTTTTAGATCTCGACAATAGCACCACCTACCGGGTTCAAAACTATCCTATATTTCAAGCTGGAACCAACCTTACACGTTCACAAAATTGGGCGGTTTCGGAGACTAGCGTGTACGAACACAGTGACACGTGACTTTTACATATTAAGAAGATAAGATAAAGATTGAAAATTCAATTTAAAAAAACATTCCAGGTTAATTAAATGATGTAAGGGAAGAAAATTATTATGAAGAATCCGCTTTTTTCCATTCTAGATAAAATAAGTTATGTAAATTTCCCACTAGACATTCATTTACAAAGTAAATAATCTTGATAAATGCTTTACAAAACAATTAACTGTTTTTTTACTTAAAACTGCACTTAAAACAATTGTGTGCCAGGCCATTGATAATTATTAATATGAATATAATTAATAATTAAAATTAGTTATAGTAAGTCGCTTGAAATATCAATACACATTGAAAACATCTCCCGAGTAAAAATAAATAAATAGGGATTGAACTCGTGCCCTC
The DNA here is from genome assembly GCA_026573805.1 of Hesperophylax magnus. Taxonomy (NCBI): domain Eukaryota; kingdom Metazoa; phylum Arthropoda; class Insecta; order Trichoptera; family Limnephilidae; genus Hesperophylax; species Hesperophylax magnus. The sequence continues at coordinate 25,424,339 of JAIUSX010000014.1, read as the reverse complement.
TGATGTCCGGTCAGGTGCTCTTAACCACTGAGTTATGCCGGCTTATTTCCAACCCGCCGAATAATTCAATTTTGTACCTCAATCAACAATTACAGCTTATTATATTTTTTTCACCTGTAAACAACCAACTTTTATTGATATTTCAGGCGACTAATTATTGCTTATAATTATTTGTTATCCTCTATGCTATGCATAAAACCTTGTCTTATAAACATTAGTTTATCATTAAAAAATATATATATTTGAATATAATTGTCAAAATCGTTCGATTATGTTCACTATGATTGCTCTAGAGTGTATTTTAAATGGTGATTAGAATATTAAATCGTCATTTGTAATGAAAATTAGACTTGAAAATTAGAGGCAAAACTTTCACAATATTGGCTGTTTGTTTGGGGCTCATAATGGAAATTTATGTGAATGCTTATGTGTGTAGTTTCTGTTCAAACTAGATCACTGACGCCATTAGACGTTTAACATTCAACTTGAAGGAGACGCACCTTTTGGAGATTCAAGTGAATATATCGACAAAAGCGAGAGTATAGAAGCGTATGGGAATCATAGAAAACATATTATATTTTAGGAGTAGTCAGCTCTGAAAATAACATGTTATTTGACATTCATTTAACATAATGTATTTTGGCTGGACGATGTGATGCTGTATTCAAAGCATGATTTTCGAAGTAGAAACGCAATGATTTAATGGGGTCAGCATATTTTCAGGACTTTTTTTCGTCAGGACATTTATCCTGAATTCGGTGATTTCAGCATGTCAGTACAGTGAATGGATTGCTTCCCATGTAATTTCGTTGCTACCCACAAATAAATAAAATATGTGGAATTTTCATTTGACGTGTCAACCTATTATAACCTTATGAAGTCTCAACTGCCAAAAGCTTGTAGAGCTATGATATCTTATAATTTGGTGGATTTTGTAAGTTGGGGTAGTAAATGGGGATGTGTAATGTTACTTTTCTATTTAATGAAAGTTTGTCATTTCTCACTTGATTTCAATTCTGAAAAAAGTGTTAAGACCGTTTCAACATTTTAATAAAGCATTCCACGTTGATATTTCTACTTTTGATACTGACAATTCATGGTGGAATTTCATTTCGTTTTTATTTCCCGCGGAGTCTATGACTAACTGTAGCCTCTCATTTAAGGGCGTGCAACGGTATTTTGTTTGTAGATTTTCAGGAAATCGGAGCGTCGCATTTTCAAACTGAAATTTCCTGAAAATCTTCACACAAAATACCGAATAAACATAATTTTTTTTGTCAAAACAACATCAATAATGTCGAATTTTTCAAACTTTATCACACTCATAAGTCAAAAGCCGCCACTGTATACGACTATGTATACGAGTAAGTTTTTAGATTCTCACGGCCAAAAGCATTTTTGTTGTTTGTTTTTGGCATAACACCCCAAAAACAAACAACAAAAATGTATACGAGTATATATTCAGATTGTTAAGGAACGTACTGGACTTACTTAAATCAGACATATGTGGCATTTTTAACTTGATAACGGGTCGCTTCTACGACTTTTTGAGTTACTACATTTACTTTACTACTTTTTTAGACTTACCCGTTCTTGAGTTAGTCTCTGTGTTTCCTCCCTACTACAACATGGGTATCTTCAAGACCCTGTTCACTCCTTTATCTCCTCGAAAAAACCTTCACACAGCCTCCTCAGAGATGACATAGGCCATCAAGAAAAAATATTTTCTATCCTGTGTAGAGTTAAAAAAGTGACAAATTTTCACTGTTTTTTTTCACTGTAAAAACATCAAATTTGCACCGGAATCCAAAATTTAATTCACATTTTTTTAATTATTGAAGACAATATTAGCGATTATTAAACGAAAATCTGAAACAGAAAAATCAGAAAAGGATACGGTCACATCTAGGACACGAACCCAGGACCCTTGCCTTCCCGGGCACAGATGATGTATTGTTAACACATTTTCGTGTTTTAATAAATGTTTGACATAGAGGTTAAACACATTCTATTTTGAAAGAGTATAATTATAATATTTTCATGAATTATCATGTCCACTATTCAACTATTCCATACATTCCCTATATAAATAGTCCACATGATATTTTTCCAAGCGTGAATTCGGTTAGTTTACTTGTTGTGTGTTTGGGGTTTAAAACTTATGCGTGGTGGTGTTAAAACGATAAAATAAAATAATTTGGGTTTCCATAAATTATTAAATAATAACCTGTTTCCTCAAAACCATAAGGCAAATAGTATTTAATTCTGAATGAACAAAACATTTTGAGTGAAATTCAAAACATTCCGATCGTTAAACTTGTTAAGAACATTTATTAAAAATATTTGCCTCAGTATCATTGCCTTTCAAGGGAAGAAATTTACTTTAAGCAAATTTTATAATTTACGTGATCTATCCAATAACATCATAAAAATACCAGACACGTTTTGGAAGGGACGCTTAGATGGTTTGGGCGTGTAGTGCAAATGAACGAAGAATGGAGTGTAAGGAGAATATATGATGCAAATGTGAATGGTAGAAGAAGTCGGGAACGATCGAGGAAGACATGGCATGAAAAGTGAACAAGATTCTTGAGTTGGGCCATGTCGTGAGAATAACAGAACAGTATGTATGAATATGAATGAGGCAAGGAGTGTGTACCAAGACCGACTTGTTTGGTGATCCGTCCTCTCTGCTGACCCCTGTGGGAAATGGCGTGATGGTTAGTTAGTTAGTTAAGACACTTTATATTAATTAAACCAAACATTTAGTAGGTGGGTTTGGGTACCCCGGGAACCATTTATTGGATAACCAACACCTTTGCCAAAGGTCTCTTCAAGTGGTTCGATACGTTTGGTTATTTAGCAGGGGTGCCGGGGTTAATCGATTAAGTTTAGGATTCGCCTGCCCAGCAGCTGCGTGGCGTGCCGGATCGGGAAAGGTTGGTTTGGGGAGACCGTTTGACCTTTCCAACTGGTTTCTCGATCCATCGCCTTGCGCAGCAGTTGGAGGAATATATTAATAAGTCCGTCACTCCTGTACACAATGATCCCTAGATTCCTATCCAACTCTCATAGTATTTACATTCCCAGAACTTCGTTTCCTTTAAAAAGACCCTTCACACAGCATTCCAAAAGATGACATGGACCCCTGAAGGAAATTATTTTCCTCATGGTCCCCTGTGTGGGGTTAATTTAAAATAAAGAACTGTACGGGACGTGTTTGCCTGCACAAGAAAAGACTGTAAATAATAAGCACCGGCACACACCAGCCCTCAACCTGGGTAATGATGTAAAAAACCGTCAGGTGTTCTATCCAAACCATCATAAAAGAAAGACGATTCAATTCGCATTTTAATTTCAAGTATTGTACTGGTATACAGAACGTACAAAGGGGTGTAGCTTATAGGTACTTCCTATTTCTTACAGCCAACCCAATTCACAATAAAGAGTTATATGTGTTTCAATACAACTGGGTTTTAATACACAGATAGAAAACTGACACAATCAGAATTCTTTCAGCGATAATTTCAGATTGAAGCACATTATGCATCATCGCGTCATACGATATTTGGGGATCAATGGTGAGGCACGAAATGAAAGAAGGTTGTGAAGGTCACATGTGTTTTATTGGTGAGTCAGTAGCCGTGACGAGGAGATGAGGTAGGACAAATGTTGAATACTCCGGACGCTGCGGTGATGTGCTGGTCAAGCGCGGGTCAGTGAGTCGACGCCGGGCGCTGGTGACCGGGACTCGATGAAGGTCAGGTACTGGCGAAGAACGTAGGTCTTCAGGCACTCCAGTGCTGACGAGACGGCCGAAGGTGCGGCGGACCTTGTAGGCGGTTGAACGGGAACGGCGTGACCAGTGAGGATGCTGCGTGTCCTCGTGGTGGTCATGGCAGCGTGGAAGAAGCGCTGGTCAGAGACACTGGAACCAGGGCGCTTGTAATCCGAGTAGCGCTTGCCAGGAACGGCGATCTGGACAAGGCGCTAAGATGATGTCCCGATAGAGTCCATGATGGTACGGGCGAAGCCGGGTACGTGTCCCTCGCGCTAGTAAAAAGAGCGCGGGTGATCACTCGTTGAGTCTTGTAGACTGACGGCTGATAGATAACTAACTGACTGACTGGCTCGCTGCGTCGGGCTTATTTATACTACCCGGCCGATGGCGACAGTAGGTAGTAAATTGCAATTAAATCGAGGCCACTCGCTCGGACTGTGTGTTTCGGGAACCTTCGACATTGCGGCGATTAAGCATAGGCCGTAGACTCGAACCTTCTGGCGAGTTCTCGTAGTATCCGAGACGGAGTGCGCAATAGTATTGTCGCGAGTAGGCAAGTAGGTCTTGTAGTACGTAGGTTGTTTACGTTGCGGTTTGGACTGCAGGTACATAATCCGGGAGTAGATACTAAGTAGGTTGAGCGGTTTATTATTAATTATTTAATGTATTAATCTCGACGCTACAGATAAAACAATTATTAGCCAGCAGAAATTGGTCAGCCTTTAGGTGATCAGCATCATTGGATGACTCAATCGGTAGCCAGCAGGAATCAACCAGCCTCTAGGTTGTCAGCATCAATGGCTAATTCAGTCGGTAGCCAGGAAGAATTTGCCAGCCTCTAGGTTGCCAGCACCAGTGCTGGTTCAGTCAGTAGCCAGGAAAAATTGGCCGGCCTCTAGGTTTTCAGCATCAACTGCTAATTCGGCTGATAGCCAGGAAGAATTGGCCGGCTTCTAGGTTGTCAGCATCAATGGCTAATTCAGTCGATAGCCAGGAAAAATTGGCCAGCCTCTATGTTATCAGCATCAATGGCTAATTCAGTCGGTATCCAGGAGAAATTGGCCAGCCTCTAGGTTGTCAGCATCAGTGGCTAATTCATTCAGTAGCCAGAAAGAATTGGCCAGTTTCTATGTTGTCAGCATCAATGCAGCAGGGATTAGCCAGTCTCTAGGTGATCAACGTCAGTGGGCAGTTCAGTCGGTAGCCAGCAAGAATTCACCAGCCTCCAGGTTGCCAGCATCAATGCAGCAGGGATTGGCCAGCCTCTAGGTGATCAGCGGCACTAGCTAGTTCAGTCGGCAGCCAGCAGGTATTCGTCAGCCTTTAGGTTGTCAGCATCAATCCAGCAGGGATTGGCCAGCTGCTAGGTGATCAGCGACACTGGCTAGTTCAGTCGGTAGCCAGCAGGTATTCGTCAACCTTTAGGTTGTCAGCATCTGTGGCTGGTTCAGTCGCAGGAATTCAGCGGCGGCATGGTCATTTGATTATAAGGGCCGGCACACGGAGACGCCCCATTATTGCAATGATGACAGATGCGTCTGGCTCAGCTGATAGAGTGCCGGCAGTAAACAGCTCGTTGCACATAGTTGTAATCTTTAAAATGATTGTGCCGTGATGGAGTAAGAGAAGCGACTACAGATTTCAGTTGACACTCGGGAATTTATAATTTTAAATTATAACAGATCGCGTTGTATCTGAAGGTGTTCCGTCCACTCGTGGTAATTCTTGAATGCCCGAATATTTTGTTTAAGCTGGCTATTTATAATTTCTCCTACAAGCGTTCATGTGACATCAATATCATCAAAATAACTTGTTTACCGTTCTACACGCAGGTGTTTGTATGAGTCAGCGTCAGGTGTTCAATATTCATTTTTTTCCGGCTTGAATCGCCTAGTAACCGATTATTTTGATGCATTTTTCAACTGGCAAATATTATAAAATTAAATGTAACAAAATCATCTTTTCATGTTCGATACAGTAACGCTTATGAAAAGGATGGTTATTTAAAGAATACGTTTGAAATAAATAGCTATGTCCATAAAGTACGTCCGCTAGATCTAGAAACCACGGTAATAGGGAATTTAATAGGGAACTAGTAAATAAAATTTCATTGAACTTGAATAATACTCATTAAGGAATATTTCAAATTACTGACCAACTTACCCATGTCACCGACAGCCAAAATTTGAAGAAAATATATATTTACCATACATTAATGGTTGTTTATCAGTGGTGTAAAATTTATAACCCCTTAATTAGTAAGGTCCATAAAGTTTAATTATTACTACCCATATGGGTTCGTATTCGTTTCTGGTTTCCACGACAATAAGGCGAACAGATATTTTTATCGGCGTCATTTCAATCCCATTGGTATTGTTTTATTAAAAATATCGTTCATAAAAAGTGTGTATACATAGTCGTAAGAAGGAGATCGAGCACCTGTAATCAATACAAATATATATTTTTTATCTGAATATCGCACAAGAGTCCCAACTGCTCCCAACCAGTGAGTCTATGTCATCCCCAATTGGGGTATGCTGTGAACCTAAAGGTAGTGGGAAGGAAAAGGAAATGGGAAAGAGGAAGGTGGGGGAGTATCTGGCTATTCACATCTGGTCACCATTTCAAGCTAAAGTTCATGCTAAAGCCATTTCAAGCAACGTTTAATTCTGAATGGTGGTCGTACACCAGGGCGATACTGAAAGTATCTTCCACTCTGGAACGTGTCGCAAGTGTACCATTTATTATTTTTAATTTATCAATTGAAAAATCAACCAAATAATCAAATAAAATTTAATGAAATAAAAACAATATTTTTTGTTTAAAACCACGAATTTTTATTAATTTTAAGACCGACCGGTTTCGCTACACTCGAGCATCGTCAGGGTACAAAATTAAACTAATCAATAATACAAAATGTGTCATTATATATACATACAGAGGGAGATAGAAAGTAAAACCAAAATGAAACAACAATATATTAAAAGAAAACAATTAGTGTATATAAATATTATAATAATAGAGAATAGGCATTAATAATTGTAAGGTGATTAAGGGATACTGGGAATTTTACAGTTTACAGGGAATATTCCCAGAATTGGGCTTTTTGACAAATCTAATTGATTATTCAGAATTAAACTTTTGGTTTTAATGGCTTTCTTAATTTCTAGTGTTTCTAGGTTATTCAATTTGTTACTATGGTCTTTTCTATGGAGAATCTTAGCACCGGATTAAAGAACATCTTAGATGCCTAAATAGCAATGGCTTTTCAGAGTTTGCCAATCATCTTATTGAAAAAGATCATACATTCAACAAAAGCACCGGTGCTAAGATTCTCCATAGAAAAGACCATAGTAACAAATTGAATAACCTAGAAGCACTAGAAATTAAGAAAGCCATTAAAACCAAAAGTTTAATTCTGAATAATCAATTAGATTTGTCAAAAAGCCCAATTCTGGGAATATTCCCTGTAAACTGTAAAATTCCCAGTATCCCTTAATCACCTTACAATTATTAATGCCTATTCTCTATTATTATAATATTTATATACACTAATTGTTTTCTTTTAATATATTGTTGTTTCATTTTGGTTTTACTTTCTATCTCCCTCTGTATGTATATATAATGACACATTTTGTATTATTGATTAGTTTAATTTTGTACCCTGACGATGCTCGAGTGTAGCGAAACCGGTCGGTCTTAAAATTAATAAAAATTCGTGGTTTTAAACAAAAAATATTGTTTTTATTTCATTAAAATGTTAAACCACAAAGTGATTGCTTTCTACGAAAATACAAATAAAATTTACTTGCGCCCACTGAGATTTCAACCCGCGACCTTGAATGCTAATCGAAGATCTGTGCTATACATTAAATACTACAAGACGAAGATCTATGTTGCATATCGAAGATATGTGCTATATACGAGTAATACACATAAAAGATCAAAGATATTGATCGAAAATATTTACTATTTTTCCGATTTTATGTCCGGGTTAAATCTTCCCCATAGGAAAAACTAAACCCTTCCACACACTTTTCCACAAATGATCATCTAGTCAATCAACATTATGCAAGTGCATTATATAAGCAAAATAAATACAAAACAATACAAGAACAACACGTCAACTCACCAGAGACCAAATGGGAAAATAATTCACCGACTCCAGATATTTTCATATCAGAGGGTTCGGCTCGGTAGAACTCCTAACAGGGCCTATAAATCCTACTGATCCCTCAACATAAATATTTTTTAAAAATCTTTCGTTATCCTACATGTATTTAAAATAACTGATTTTTGCATTTTTATATATATAATAATATGTATAATAGTGTGTAAACACGTCTTAAATCAGTTACACTTATAATTTAAATGCTTACCTAACTCTTCTCTCTTATTGTCAAAATAAAAGTAATTTCCACAATGTTATGTAAAAAGTAATTTCTTCAATGACATGAATTTATTGTTATGTATTTGTATTTCCTATTTCAAATGAACTAAAAATATCGATTTGATTGTCCTGAAACCGGAAACTTTCCCCGTTGGACAGTCAAAGATTCATTATTCTGTAATTATAACATTCAAATATTTTAGTATTTAATTATTTAAAATAAATATATACTGAAGATCTATGCTATAAATACATACATGGCGCCATTGGACTGCTCTAGCATTGCCTTAAAGCCCGATGCCCACTCAAAAGCTCAGTTGGGTGGATATTCGATAACCACCTTCTTCTTCTGATCTTGATCCATCGGACTTTCAGTGCAGTCTCAAAAACATATTTAGTTTCAGGGGAATACTTTATTGGAAATAAATATCATTGGTTCCATTTACATGAAGCCTGCACAACGCGCTGAGCCTGCAACTTGCAAAGTGTACGGGTCCTCCCATCAACGTTCAAGTTGTATATTAACTTAGGCGTCGTGTGGATGGAACCATAAGTAAATGAAGTAAAAAATAAGTTGAAAAGCCAAAATTCATTGAATCAAAAGGCATCAACCTAATAACGTAATTTTAAGTGACTAAAATGATACCTACATATCGCACAAAAGTTTTAGCTGCCCTTATCCAGGTGGCGTACATATGTACATAATTTGGGTTTCTGTTGTACGAATTACTGAAGAGAGTACGGAAGAGAAGAAGTTAGAAGAAGGAAGGTTGAAATATCTGGCTAATCAATTCTGGTCACTAAAAAAATTATGTGAATACCACAAGAGTACCAATGGTAGGGACCCAATAAAACTATGGCATCCCCAACTGAGGTTTGTTGTAAGGATGAAGGAAGTGGGAAAGGGAACGATATGGAAAAGTACCTGGCTGTTCAGATCTGGTTACTAAACACGGAAAATCCATTTCAAGCAACGTTTCAATTCGAATGGAAATCTTTCACCAGGGCAAAGCTGAGAGTTAACTAAACACGGTTATTTTCGATTATTTTACCATGGCGATACTTAATACTGCGATAAGTATTGACCGCTCTTTATGGTTATATAATTTGATTTTATTCAGCGCTTGTAGAAAGCGTTAGGGACTAAAAACATATTTAATTCAGTTTTATAAATACTTTTTTTTTTAAGAATGATTTTGATAAAGGTGAATATAAAGATATTTGAAACAATTGAAGACTTTTAATAATATTAAAACAATGATTAAATTTCCTCAATTTTTTTGTTACTGAAAAGCAAATAAAATCAAATCTTCAATTTTCTTCAGAATTCATATAAACGAATTGTGAGGAAAATATCAATTTTAAATAGCTACCAATGATATCGGATTCTCCCCATTTCAGTGACAAGGATATAAATATTCTCCCACCCATTCTGATTAAGGAGTGAACTGGAGCATAAATAAATACTTTAGACATCCTTTCATGTTTATGGTTAGCAGAACTTCGTACCTTTTTCGGCAGCACGTTTATTTCAATAAGACAGATTTATCCAACAAACTGATAATCCGCTGTCTATTCTTCGAAAAGTTTAGAATACACGCGTTACATACTCGTTATTATCGCAGAAAAATACGGACGTGCTGAAGTTTTCTTACAACAAATTATAAAAAACAATTTGTATTTCATCACCTGTTAATAAGATATGAATTTTATAAATTTAAATACGGATTTTTTCACAGAATTTGAAGAATCAAATTTCAAGGTTAATTTTATATAGAAAAATACAGACGTGCAGAAGTTTTTTTACGACAAAATAATTTAAAAAAAAAACATTTTGAATTTCATCACGTGCTTAAGATATTAAATAATAAAAAAAGAAGACGGATTGTACAGAATTTAAACAATTCATCAAATTTTAAGGTTAATTTTCAAGTTTTAAAGTTCTAAGTTCCGTTATTATTTCAATTTTCTGAAGCAACTGGCCCATTATGACAAAAACAGAACTTATATAGGACTTTTACAGAACTTAAATTAACTTTCAAATTCGATGAATTGTTCAAGTTCTGTAAAACAACCTGTTCTAAATCTCTTTCAAATGATTTTACTGTACTTCAAGACATTATTTTAGTAAGACACCACTTTATTTTTGAATCAATAACGATAGCCAACCGGGTTTCGCTTGTCCCAAGCTTCATCAGGGCTAAATATCAACTAAAGCTAATTAGATACAGGCACATATAAATATAGGTAAATGAAAACAATGAGTGAAAGAGATACAAAACAGATAGAAAGAGATGCAAATAGAAAAGGTGGAGACAAATTATTAAGGATGATGAGGAGGGAGGGGGGGGGGAAGGAAATAACAGTTTCAGCGGCGGAATAAATTTAATATGGGACTATCAGATAAATTAATTTGGTTATTTATTATATTTAAATTATTATTAACTGCTTTTTTTATTTCAAGGGCTTCTAAGTTGTTTAATCTAATTCCAGATCCATTTTTATGCAATATTTTAGTTCCAGAGATTTTATCGAGTGAATGATTAGATTCTATTAAATGATTCGCAAATTCTGAAAAGGCATTATTGTTTAAACATCGTATATGTTCTTTTACTCTTAAGTTGACATTCCGGGCCGTTTTTCCGATATAAAAAGCAGAACAATCATTACAATTAAGTTTATATATGCCCGAGTGGCTTAGTTTATCGTCTTTATCTTTAGTATTAATTAAATATTTTCCTAAATTATTATTAGTGTAAAAAGCGGCTTTTATTTCAGATGGGAATTTTTTAACGCTTAAAGAAGAAAAGTTATTTGTATACAGAACTCTACGCCATTGGAATGTTTGATTTATGTTTATATTATTAGGGTTATAAGATTTGTTAAATAGAAATTTATTTGATGCTATTTGTTTCAATTTTTTATTAAGAATATTGTCTATTATTTTTGTATCATACCCGTTATTTAAAGCGATTTGTTTAATGATGGATAATTCGTTGTAAAAATTATTATTATTCAATGGTACGGTAACCATCTATGAATCATGGAGTGAAATGCTGAATGTTTGTGGGATATAGGATGGTTGGATGAATTGTGAATTGTAATATCAGTATACGTGGGCTTACGATAGATATTAAATTCAAATTTATTGTTAATTATACTTAAAGTTAGGTCTAGAAAATTCAAAGTTAAGTTCGTACCTATTTCTACAGTGAATTGAATTTGTTTGTGAAAGGAGTTTAATATTTTAAGAAAAGAGTTTAATTGTCTTTCAGTGCCTGTCCAAATGCAAAAAACATCGTCAACATATCTTCTCCATAATAAAATATTCTTTAAGAGAGGTGAATTTGAAGCAAAAATATTGTTTTCTAGGTTATTCATAAAGATGTCAGCGATAAGGGGGCTTGTAGGAGCGCCAATTGCTAGTCCCTCTCTCTGCTGGTAAATAACATTATTGTATTGGAAGTAATTTGGATTCAAACAAATATTAAAAAGACGAGATAAATCATTAGCTAAATCTTTAGACAAGTGAGAATTATTCAGTAAATTAGAAATTAGGGTTTTGCTTTCAGTGACAGGTACATTGGGGAATAAGTTGACTACATCGAAAGATATTAATTTGCAATTACTGGGAAGAACCAGGTCCTTTAGTTCATCGATTAATGCTGATTAATGATGTAGTCAGAAATAGGTACAAACTTAACTTTGAATTTTCTAGACCTAACTTTAAGTATAATTAACAATAAATTTGAATTTAATATCTATCGTAAGCCCACGTATACTGATATTACAATTCACAATTCATCCAACCATCCTATATCCCACAAACATTCAGCATTTCACTCCATGATTCATAGATTGGTTACCGTACCATTGAATAATAATAATTTTTACAACGAATTATCCATCATTAAACAAATCGCTTTAAATAACGGGTATGATACAAAAATAATAGACAATATTCTTAATAAAAAATTGAAACAAATAGCATCAAATAAATTTCTATTTAACAAATCTTATAACCCTAATAATATAAACATAAATCAAACATTCCAATGGCGTAGAGTTCTGTATACAAATAACTTTTCTTCTTTAAGCGTTAAAAAATTCCCATCTGAAATAAAAGCCGCTTTTTACACTAATAATAATTTAGGAAAATATTTAATTAATACTAAAGATAAAGACGATAAACTAAGCCACTCGGGCATATATAAACTTAATTGTAATGATTGTTCTGCTTTTTATATCGGAAAAACGGCCCGGAATGTCAACTTAAGAGTAAAAGAACATATACGATGTTTAAACAATAATGCCTTTTCAGAATTTGCGAATCATTTAATAGAATCTAATCATTCATTCGATAAAATCTCTGGAACTAAAATATTGCATAAAAATGGATCTGGAATTAGATTAAACAACTTAGAAGCCCTTGAAATAAAAAAAGCAGTTAATAATAATTTAAATATAATAAATAACCAAATTAATTTATCTGATAGTCCCATATTAAATTTATTCCGCCGCTGAAACTGTTATTTCCTTCCCCCCCCCTCCCTCCTCATCATCCTTAATAATTTGTCTCCACCTTTTCTATTTGCATCTCTTTCTATCTGTTTTGTATCTCTTTCACTCATTGTTTTCATTTACCTATATTTATATGTGCCTGTATCTAATTAGCTTTAGTTGATATTTAGCCCTGATGAAGCTTGGGACAAGCAAAACCCGGTTGGCTATCGTTATTGATTCAAAAATAAAGTGGTGTCTTACTAAGTGTATGTTTTTTCATTCAATATGTCACACCCCAAAGTATTTGCTTCCTTCGAAAACATTATTTTACTACATTCATGTATGCGAATAAAACGAATTCAAAATGACGAATGAAACCAATAAATTATCGATCTCTATTATATTATAATCCCTCTAGTGCAGTGGTTCCCAATTAATTTTCCCAAAGTGCCCTAACTCGTGGATTTTTCATAATTCATTATCAATAAAATTTTAATCATCATAATTCTAACAATAATGAAAAATAAATATTGTTTTAAGTTTAATGGGACAAATGTGCACGTCTGTCTTTACATAGCTCTGTAAAATCTAATTGTTTTCTAGTGAGCTTCTAGTGAGTTGAAGTCGGTGACGATGTTTGGTGTTTATGTTTGTCATGGCCGCGAACCCACTTTGGCAAAGTTAGACATAAGTCGGAAATGTTTTGTTAAAAACCCAAAAATCAATATATTATTCTGAAAGCTCGAAAGTCATCACATTACTTGGCAACAATCTCCTACTAGCATCTCAGTAAGGAGAAAATGTTGCTTTTTTAGTGACGGAAATATTGAACCAGCCAAGTAATTGAACTTTCGACACCTGGGCTGAACCCAAACGCGATGCCAACTCAGCCATTGACCAATCATTGAGAAAAACAAAAAAAGCGAAACAACCTCAGAGTCTGCTCTTGCATGTCGTCTATTAATTTCTTTTGGTTAACGCTGGGTGGATGGTCGGTAAAATAGTAGGAGCACGGGTTGTTTACCCAGTTCCATTGCGACGATATTTCTGTGAAAAAGTAGTATTTTATGACCGATTTTACGTCTTCATTCAATGTCGAAGAAGTCAAATCCAAAAATTTCATTCAAGCAACCTCTCACTACCTCACTGGGGGTAGGCGTACCGCTAATTGGGAACCACTGCTCAGCGCATAATTGCGGAAAGGAAAATACCTAAAAGACCTAAAAAAAGCTTTTCATTTCATCGCCGCAATTTCAAATAACTCCATTTAGTATGGGTTCTCAGTTTCCAGTCTTTTCACAACTTTCTTTAGTTAGCTTAGTTTTCATCGAAATAAACACCTTTTCTCTCACGTCCTTTAAATTGTATCATTTTCAGACTCTTTGAAAGAAACCCCTTTGAATGTAAACTTGGGACGCAGTTATTTTATTTATATCTCTTTGATATGTTCATTACTTCCACTGAAACGCATTCTAAGATATGTTTTATTTACTTATATATTCTGATTTCATAATACTATTCACTTTTCTTAATTTAAGAAAATTTCAAATATAATTTTTAAAACAGCTGTAATATAATATAAGATAATTGCTTTTATTTATTTATTTGTTAAGACATACACAGTACAATAAGATACAGATAGATATTTTTAGTTATTATATAGTTGTATTACCTATTACGTATGTCCATAAAATATCATTACGTAATTTCGCCTCGGATTGTTATAAAAGGAAGGAAGTGTGTGGATAGATAATAATAAATGAATTGAAAACAAGAATTATAATAAGCTCACGTATTGTAATTGGCTTTTAATACATAGAAGTTTTGAAAAATGATGTGAAAATATTTTTTAAATATGTCATGCTAAGAAATTTAATATGTTAGTTTTGTATGTTAGAAAGGAATCATGAAAGATGTCTAAATGTAGTAATTTTTCGTAATGGGTGTATGTTGTGATTGCGCGATTAACTACTGAGTTGTTTGCTGCATTGGTATTGTTGGCTTCAATATGAAAAAGTGTAGTGTGCCTGGTACGCCTCGTTGAAACATTTGAACCAATGACGGATAGCAATTTGGGACTTTCTATTTTATTATTTAGCAGATTGTGTAGAAACAACAGATCTGACAATGTGCGTCTTTTTTGTAAAGGTAACATATTATTTGTAGTTTTGTTGTATTTCTTGAGTAAATGTTTCGAAAATTTATTCTGTATACTTTCTACTAAATCTATGTATACCTTATATTGAGGATTCCATATTGTGGAAGCATACTCCAGTGGACTTCTGACCAATGAACATTTTGAGCGAGCATTCAATGCTTAAATTTCGTGTATATTTTGTTCGTGTAAAAATGTATAATTTATTTTTGTAAATCATGTAGAAATATATAATAATAAATAAATGTTCTATATCTCTGATTACATCACAAAAAAATTGCTAGTTTTACTAGAGATATCAATTTATTTCATTAATAGTTTGTGTTTTGTTTAATTTTTTTAAATTCAAATTTACATTTTTCGTAAGCTGCATAGTCAATTGAATTTAATTAACCATGTACAAACTTCCATCTCAGCTACAATCAAAATCAAAAATATTCACCGTCTACTAAGGAACCCCGAAATTTTCCATGTTCCTTTCCAAATAGATAACATAACCTTCTCCCAACCTCTTGATGGAATTTGTTGACTACGTAATATTCATTGTAGTGGCAAAATTCCGATCGTATTTAGCGATAGCGCCTGGAACTTTATAATTTCATTCCAGGAAAGATGTCGCATTACTGCTGATGGCTTATAAGATTCTGAACGGTTTATTATCAATACCAGACATTCTGGCTAAAATAGGATTATCTTTCTAAAATAATTTCACGCGAGGCCGCCGACACGGGTTTTTGATATTTTTGTCAAGTGCTGAACCAACTTACCAATGCTGATGCCCATGGGAAGACTTACTGGGTTTTAATATTTTTATTGCAAAATAAATAAAAAGAAATTAATAAAATTAAAAATTAATAAAATAAAAAATTTATTTCCAAACTTTATTTTATGTTGTTTTGTTATAATTGGTATATAAACTTGTTGTATATTTACTTTTAGCTGTAATTCAAATGGACTATTGGTATTTATTATTTGTATTCTTTTACATTTAGACTCTGTCTTGGTTGTACAATACATAAAATAAAATAATATTTTCGTTGACTATAAAAAATGTCAGCTTGAGATGTGTTGTGTTAATAATGCCACATCTCGCCGTATTCAAAGCGTCAGACAATTGGTTATTTTAGCTTCATAGTGAGATTTATTTATTAATAACTGAATTAATGTGCAATGATCACTTTACAGCGTAATTAAAGATGTATCAAATGTGCAATAATAATCAGTTGAAATGAGAATTTTTATTTTATGGTATCATGCAAGCAATATTCATTTTTATCTTAGGATTTTTTTATTCAAGTCTTACAATTTATGGATCATAATAACACTATATCTCTCAATAAAAAAATGAATTTTCTTGAGCAACATAATCAATATGGTTAGTATTTATGTATGATCTCACACTAAAACATCTGTTCCCACTCGGCTTAGTTATTAAGTAAGCATACCTATCATAAGTTTCAGAAATAACAGATCTGAATAATAAATAAATAAGCAAAATTGTACAGGACTAGTTTCCTGGTGAGGATGCTGAATAAATATTAAATTATTACAAAGCACACTTTGAATTTCAAGGTATGAATTATTTATTGCAGAATGTTGGAAACCTCGTAATAATAATAATAATAAGTGTAAATTGTTTCAAAAGGAATATAGTTCTGTTCTCATTAAATTTATTCGATGATGTTTTTATGGTCTAAGAGTTTTTATTTTTAAAGTTAATAGTTTCGTCTACGTGAAGCTGAACCGCTGAGTTACTCCCAACTTGCAAAATATGTGACACAATAAAGTGTCATTTCATATTGTCATAGTATCAACGTTGAAGTATTTATTAACTCACTTGCTAGTTCTTCCGGCTCAGCGCATTGTGCGGGCGTCGTATGGACGGAAACGATGACTTGCTAAGTTTACTTCCCAGAAGGTCTAATTCAAAATAATTCTGCCGAAATTCCGTCTCTTCATTTTTCTCAAGAACATTTTTTCATTATTATGTACTAGGGTGTCTGATGAAAAATGCGCCTAGAATAGTAATACTTTAATATATTTTTTTATTATTCAATTTTTTCAAACGCCAATGAATTTCTCGCTTTGCTGATTCAACATCTTCAAATCGGGCAAAAATATTAACTATCGAATGCCTAATTCAGTTCAGTGAAAAAAAAAATAGGAAGGTCGCATTAGGTGGCTAAAATGACTTTGCCATTTCGACATTGTCGACAGGGGAAAATT
This sequence comes from Hesperophylax magnus, assembly GCA_026573805.1. Classification (NCBI taxonomy): domain Eukaryota; kingdom Metazoa; phylum Arthropoda; class Insecta; order Trichoptera; family Limnephilidae; genus Hesperophylax; species Hesperophylax magnus. The sequence continues at coordinate 25,407,284 of JAIUSX010000014.1, read as the reverse complement.
TGGAAAAAAATTGGATTTGGAAACTTCTCATCCATTTCTCAAACTTCGCAAAGAGAGAAGGAATAATATATGGGGTGATTGTGAACCTGTGGTGAAACGTGGATCCACCAAAATGATCCAAAGTCTATAAAACTCTATACAGAGTAGGAGAAGCAGAAAGAGGTCCCAGTAAATTCAAACCTCAGCTCGCCACTATCAAACGCATGACGTCAATCCTTCTGGAGAGTGAAGGAGATCTAAAGAAGAGGGCCAGCTACATACAAATTATTGATCAACTGCGGGAATACATCAATAAGGAGAGAAAGGGTAAGGTAAAAGCCGCGGTGTGATGTTGCTTTAGGACAATGGACCTGGGCACATGGTGCAAGTTGCAAAGGGTGCTTTGAGGGAGACAGGAATGAAATAAATTTTTCGCCCTACCTGCATTCCAGCTTTGACCCTGTCTGATTTCAATTTATTTTTGAAAAAATAAACATCCCAGAGATGTTTACTGACAAAGATGACACGAAGGCCGCTCTCGAAATTGGGAAAAGATTATACTTGTTTTAAGATGTTGTATCAGCGATATGAGAAATGCATTGATGTTCAACGATATAAAAATATATTTTTAAAAAGCTGGAAAAAATTGTTACCGTCAACAACCCAAACCCAAAACCCACTCAATACACATAGGGAGCTAAAACACTAAAGCTGTCAGGGTAGATTTTTCGAGTCTAAAATTATCATAGATGATCACTGATCACCGTTGATACTTATATTACTATACATTGATACGAACCATAGTTATTCATCCGTATTGAGTACAAGATTAACTTAACTGAAGTTGACATGTTTTTGGTAGAAACAAATTCCAATTTTCGTCGCATTTGGTAACGAAAACATATTGGGAAAGTTTTCTCATCACCATCGAAGCGGCGCGACAAATAGGAAGTGTTTAAAGCTGTGTGAAAGAAAATGACTATTAGTCTCATTATAATGTCTTGACATTATCAAGAGTATGATATGGTTATTTGTCCCATCTCTTCCCAATCGCTTGCTTCCAAATGACTCCGTGTTATTGTCATTTAAAGAATTATCCCGTTAAACTACAATTAGGCAGTTTGTCTACAGGATCTACATGTTCAATTACAATGTAAATATGTACTCATAATGTTATTACTAATTTTAAAATATTCAATATAATCTAAAACAACAGTAAATCTACATGCTAACCAATAGCAAGTATTGATTGATAGAGATGACTAGTATAAAGTACCTCTACTTATGAGCCATGTTTTCAGCATGCATCTGAATCCACAGGGTTTTCCAATAAGAGGTGTTATTTTGAATAGCCCGCTATTTCGATAGATGTTACTTTTAAAGCTGTCATTTTTTGACATTTGACAAGTAGAAACTATGCCATTGATGAAAATGGAACGATGCACGCTTGAACAACGCATTGAAATTATTAAAATTCACTTGAGTGAATCAAATGCAAATCAACATGAGTGATGAGGCCCATTTCCACCTCGGTGGCTTCGTGAACAAGCCAAATTGTCGCATATGGGGCTCGGAAATCCCAAGAATTATTGTTGAAAAACCTTTTTATCCTCAACGTGTGACTGTCTGGTGCGGTTTGGTCGGTTTTTCGGTCCGGCGGAGTCATTGGACCTTACTTTTTCGAAAATGAGGCTGGAGCAACAGTTACGGTGAATAGATTGCGCTATCGAGCGATGATTAATGATTTTTCATGGCCAAAATTGGATGGTATTGATCTGGACAACGTTTACTTTCAACAAGACGGCGCTACGTGCCACACAAGCAACGAAACCATTGATCTTTTACAATTGAATATAAAAATAACACCTCTTATTGGAAAACCCTGTATTTGGGAATTTGCAATTTTTGATATTACTTGGTAACATGTTGAACATTTTGGGTACCTTATATTATAGGGTTCGCTGTCCGTATTTATTGCTACATTTTGGAACAGGCACGCCGTCAATCTTTGTAAACCTAGTGTTGTACTTTCCTCTTATATTCAGAGTCAAATATATGCTGGAGCAATATTTTGTCCCATTATTTTGTCCCATATTTAAGATTCGATACAACAATGAAATAGTAGAAACGAGTGGGTTAACTATAGAATTTTAAATTGATTTTAGATAATTTAAATTAGTTTTACAAGAATATCCAAAATATATATAGTGGTTATTCCATATCGTAAAGTTAATTTTGCGAGTGATAAGCAAATGTATTTTTTTTTAATAATCACAGGAATGAATCACATCAGTTTATACAGTCTACCCACTATCGCCATAAGTCCTTTAAAAATGTTGTTGATTTTAGTGTCCTATTTGACGTTGCAATCAACAGTCACTCCCAAATAAACGTATGAATTATCCATTTCAATTTCATCGTGTATGCACTGATGTGTTTCATTCCTGCAAAATATTTTGATGAATACATGTAAAGATTTGAGATATTTTTTCAGGCGTTATCGAAACTGAAGCATGTTGAGATCGTATCTCTCATCCTTCATTTAAAGTTTTTTTACATTAGCTCCACATAGGAAGCCCTGAGGAAATAAAATTGCCCCAGGGTCAATCTCATATTTGGAGTATGAGTAAAAGAGTGTGAGAAATGGGTAAAAATCTGGGGATCAATGATCTTTTAAGGAAAGGAAGGAGAGGGAGTTCTGGGAAGGAAAATGTATGAGGGGTGGGTAGGAATCTGGCGGTCGGTGGGTCCAGGAGTGACGGACGTATGAATCCATCCCTCCCACTGCGATGAATCAGGAGAGAGTCCGGCGGGAGAAGTCAAAAGGTCTCTCTCAACCAGTCCCTCCCGATCCTTTCTGCCGCCAAAACCTAAACAAACCTCACCTGGCCACCTGCTATGCGACCAAGCGTAGCAAACCACTTATGGCAGAGGTGTTGGTCATCCAATGAATGGTTCCCCGGGCGGCGGTACCCGTACCCGTCTCCCGTATTAGAAATAAATTATTTTCGTTACTTATCGGCAATTTTTTTTAACAGTAATTTTAAGTTATTCAAAGAACCTATAACAATTTTAATCACTTTATTCGATTTATGCCTACAAGTGCGTTAAAAATAATCTATTTTTCACCAGCTTAATCTACTATACTATCTATTATATTATATATTTTCAGATATACAATAACGACTTTGGAAAACTCGTGCAAAACAATTATAGGTTATATTCAAACAATCCAATCTCAAATTAAGCTTTCGGTAAGCAAATGTATTTATTGCAACAGAAGAGATATACAAATATAACATGAGCCTAATATATTACCGGTTCGAGGGATATTATGTTTTAAAATTGTATGTCTAAAAAAAAACTAGATAACACACACGCAACACAAGATTCAGTCAATATGAACGTACGAGTATCCATTCCAAAAATTACTAATAAATACGTGCAACGAACATTCACTTATCTTGCACCTCGTATATTAAATGAGATGCCAATGTATATAATCAAATTGTTCTACTGAACTCAATAAAATACTAGACAAATGGATAATAGATCTAAATTTTTTTAATATTGTGAAATTTTTCTGCTTACAAACTGCTTTGGCAGTTTATTGTGAAGAATAAAGAAAAAAAAATAAAATGAATAATAAAAAAAAATAATAGCAGATACTCCCAGCATCGCGCAAAACCCAGGTAAAAGACCGCAGATTGAGAATCGAAACGTGCTGGAAATAGCTTTAAACATGTTTGGTGACCAGATTTTAAATAACTAATTATCTAACCTAACCTTTATCTTCCTAAACTCAACTTTTTTCAGTTCTACAACATATTTATTGGGGATGCAATAGTTCCAACGGCTCCAGACAGTAGGGACACTTAAGATATGTGGTTTAGGCATAACTAACATATCTAGGCCTTTTTCAGGATAAACCAGACGAGAGCGCATTAGTATGTTCAAATAAATAATGCGCTCTCGTCAGGTTTATATGGTCATGGACATCGTTTTATTTATTTCAACATTAGTATGTTCATATAAATAATGCGCTCTCCTCAGGTTTATATGGTCATGGACATCGTTTTATTTATTTCAACATTAGTATTTTTAAAGAAATAATGCGCTCTCGTCAGGTTTATATGGTCATGGATATCGTTTTATTTATTTCAACATTAGTATGTTCAAATAAATAATGCGCTCTCGTCAGGTTTATATGGTCATGGATATCGTTTTATTTATTTCAACATTAGTATGTTCAAATAAATAATGCGCTCTCGTCAGGTTTATATGGTCATGGACATCGTTTTATTTATTTTATAATAAGTATGTTCAAATCAATAATGCGCTCTCGTCAGGTTTATATGGTCATGGACATCGTTTCATTTATTTGAACATTAGTAGGTTCAAATAAATAATGCGCTCTCGTCAGGTTAATAAAGTGTTTGAATAAATAAACCGATGCCTATGACCACATAAAGTTACATAATATAGTTTCATTAAATAACCTTTCAGTGCAAAGTTACCAAATTAGATTATCTGTCTTTCTATCCCAACAAATAAACGAGCAAATACCCACTAAAATCATTGGGAAAGACATTGGTTCACCTTTATATTTACATTCTAGACTTCTAGACTCTACATTATTCATAGTTTGTTTGGAGGGATTGGATTTATTCACAAAACAGTTATATTGAAAAAAAAATAATTGTCAATTAAGATTTTATTTCATTGCATCAAACGATTAATTAATACTGTTAACAACTTGAACATGGTGTACAGCACTTATTCTAAATAATAGTGGATTTGGCAACATCACAGTTTATTAAAAACATAGGGACTAATTTAAAATATTGTGTTTTTGATAATAAATGGATTATTTTGATTTTATTTAAGTCTTCCACGTAGGAGGCCTTGCGATAAATAATTTGGTTTTCATCTTTAGGGATACTTTATACAGGATCTTTTTGAGGAGAGGAAGGAGTGAATATTGGTCTCAAAGAGACTCACGTTTTAAGAGGAAATGCACATGTTTCACCAAAAAAATTATGTTTCACCAAAAAAATTATGTTTCACCAAAAAAATTATGTTTCACCAAAAAAAAATAAGTTTCACAAAAAAAAATATGTTTTACGAAAAAATTAATTCAATTTGATAATAATTATTTTAACAAATTGAATCAATTGAAATAAGAAATATTAACTTTCCACAAAAGTTCATCTGTGTTTCCTAACATGAGACTGAACTTTGTATATCAACTACAAACTGCATTTTCTTCAAACTTCAGAATACATAGAGATATAATTGCGAAAGCGAGATAAAAAGAAAAGATGAGATAGGTCCATTATTCCGACATCTCGTTTATTTCTTTTCGCTCTCCTATCATCGCCTTTTCTCTCACCTTCTAACCCTTAAGACCAACGGCTTCGCGGCCTTTTTCATTAAAAAACTAAAGTTTTGATTTGAGGCCAAAATACTTAATTAACCTGATCATTTTTTTTTTATCTAAAGGTAATAAGGCAAAAGTAAATAACTATTAATATACATGATTTTTATTTTTTTGTGTTTCAAACGATGATATATAGACTATTAAAGAAATCGGTTTTTCATGATTTTAGAAGCATCTTCTGCAATTATTTTTCCCTACCTTCTTTTTAAATACAATGAAAAAAATTAAAATCTTAAAAAAATATATCATGATCGGTCGAAATTTAACTTACAAATGACCGATTTAAATTGGAATACAAATTTGTCGGATTTGTCGAGTTTGTCAAATTTATTTAAATTGTCGAATTTGTCGAAATTGTCGAATTTGTCGAATTTGTTGAAAATTTGTCTTTACAATGTTTTAAATTTTATTATTTTCAAATAGTAGGCTGAGCAGGATAACTTTTTTAATAAATAGAACTCACAATAAATTACCAAATTTTGCCTATAAAATCACGAACATTTTTTTATTTAATGTAGCACTTTTCGTACCAGATATTTGAGCTACATTTTAATTATAAAAATAATTATTCAGGTAGGTAATTAATTTGGTATCAAATTAAAATTTAAGTTTTTTTATGAAATGTTCGTCTTAAGGGTTAGAAGGAGAGAGAAAAGAAAAAAACGAAAAGAGAAAAGTATGAAAAGGCCCCGCAGCCGTTCCTCTTAATGTGGATATCTGTTCTGCGGAAAGCTATTATGACAGTTCAACGGGAAATAATACAAACGAGAAAGATGAAAAAAGATAGCATGATATACAATCTGTTTTTGGTAACCGTTGTTTAAGCCGACAAAACGGAACATTGATTTATTGTGCGTGAAATATTCCACGTCTGTGAAAGCAATACATCTACAGATACATCAATAATAAAGCACATGTTTTGTATTGTTTATTTCACTATCAGAAATATATTTTACTGAAGTGCTGTATGTTCGTTTGAGTCATCGATAAAATGTAATTTTTTTAACGTTAACGCATAACTGGTATACATATTTTCAACTAATTAGACCCGAAAACAATTATGTATGGAAAACATCGGTGTGGATAATTTACGTATTTTCTTTTTTATTTAAATTTATTGTAATATTATATTTTACACTTGGTTGTGTTAAATTATCCATTCTTTTTTTCACACAAAATAACACAGGTGCTCAAGAAGGTACACTTTTTTTGATATGAACTAATTAATTTCTATAAAAATCTTTTTAACTGAGATTAACTTCTCCTCTAATCTTAAATGAAGACATCTCGAAAGAAGAAATGACTTAATTTTACTTAGGAAACAGAAGTAGAGAAATAATGACAATTTTTCTTGGTCATGATTTTTTCATACTCAACATAAGAAAACATTCTTTGAAAATGAGCCGAAGCTTATGAAGTTACGACAATTTAAGCATACTGAAGTGAACTTTACATAATATTTCACATTTATGCAGAATATGTTAGTTTTATTATCCTTTTTTGAGGGAAAAATGTTAAACTTGAGGTATACATGTGTCAAATCTGACCCAAGAGAGAAGATTACTCTGAAAATAACAGGTGACACTGGACGCACTTGTACATTACAGTTTTTTTCTGTGCGACTGAGAAATACTGTGCACGGCGTGTATAAATATCGAACGATTGTTTAATTACAGTCGATCAAAGGTTTGTCCGGGTTTATTTCGACCCACGTATACTTGTTTGGTATTTTACTAATTCATTGATTGACAAGCGCACATTATTTAGTTATTGTTAAATGTAATTCCAATTACATTTCACAAAATTAATAATGTATAACATAATTGCGAGTACATTAATTAAATACATAATTTATGTACTGGACACCCACGGCAGTGACATTGACTGTAGAATGCTGGTTTCCTCTCGGGGGTACCTTTGGTAAGGATTTGCAAATGAAACAAGACTTTACGAATGTCGTCGGACAACTGACTGGTTTATTTACTGGTCAAAAAGTATTAAGGTTCTACACATGTAAATGGGGCAATTATTCTTATCTTTAAACGAGAATGCATAGAAACTTCTATAAAACAAATATATTTTCCGAGTGAATATATTCCACGGTTTGTTGTGAAAGTAATTCAACCTTGCAAAGGCAATATAGCACGTGCAAGGTGATAAGAGCCATTTCAAAGATGAGTCATCTTTTAAAAATGTGAAAATAGAAAAACAATTTTTTAATTATATAACATTTACAGTTATAATCCTCACAGTTATATCAATTGAGATGCAGCCTTGCGTTTTTTCTTAAGTTAAGACATATACATATTTCACTTTCTTAACTTGAAAGTACACATTAAAGACAAAAATTTAAATATTATTGTTCACTTCCAAAGTACATTTGTCTAGTGGCCTATGTTTTTTTGACCACTTTCAGTCTTTGCTATTATTGTTTACTACCTAACTTGCATACATTTACATTTGTCACATTTGTACATACATTTGTCTCGTGGCCTGTATTTCTTTGACCACTAACAGTCTTTGCAATTTTTGTTTACTACTTAACTTACATAAATAAATTTGTCTCGTGGCCTGTGTTTCTTTGACCACTATCAGTCTTTGCAATTATTGTTTACTACCTAGCTTACATAAGTACATTTGTCTCGTGGCCTGTGTTTCTTTGACCACTATCAGTCTTTGCAATTATTGTTTACTACCTAGCTTACATAAGTACATTTGTCTCGTGGCCTATGTCCCACTGACCACTTTCAGTCTAGTTTATTATTTTGTATTGTGTAGTGTTCATGTACTTGTGATGATTTTATAAATGTTGTGTTAGTATGTATAAATGCATTTTGGATTTTGTTAATTAATAAGCAAATGTTATATTCGTACAGTTGTCTGATTTTCAGTAATTTTGTTTCTTGGTATACTTTTTTGGTGGAGGTATCTAGATTAGAATTAAAAAGTTTTTTTATAACCTATTCTGTATTACTTTTAAATATAAAATGCATGTGTTTCTCCATATTTCAATTAAATAATTTTCATGGGACTGGATAAAACTAATGTATAATACCTTCTTTACTTACATTGGTAGAAGCTGGTGATGGTGATGGTGACTGATATTCCTATCTTAGAGATTTCTAAACAGAGGAAATATAAAAAAAAAACCAAACTTTACCTATCATTTATTTATTGACGTCATAAACAGTATTAATACATTCATATTTAGGAGGTTTGAGATCACAAGGGCCTACCTACAAAAACATAGTTTTGAGATAAACGCAAAAAAAGGTTGGCATGCTCATACATATGTCCTACTGTATGCCTAACGGATATGCCTAACTGTTTTTCTTAAACGGTCGTACATACGAGAAAGAGTTTCGTGACACTAATAAACACGATTATGGCATTACCATAACGAAGCTCAAGGTGACACAATACCCTGATAACGGGGATTTGCCCCGACGCTCACATTTTAATTATTTCTGATGAGCTTATTACTAAAATCTTAAATGTTTCTAGAGGGATTCCTAGGGATGCAAGTTATTTATATTTAAGATTAATAAAAACAGGACCTTACCATTAAATATATTATGTAAAAAGGTATGTACATTTTATTAAATGTAAAATGTTGTAAGATAAGCGGCAAGCACCAGATTTTATTTTTCTAGACGATGAATTAGTAACTTCCCAACGAATTCCTCTAGAAACATTAGAGATTTTATTAATTTATTCATAAGGATTAATTAAAATATACCACTCGGAAATTTCCAATTTCTATACCGCAAAAGGAAACCCCGCCGTAAGTACTTTAATACTGCAACGCACGTAACTGTATTCGTGTGCAGGTGCTGAAGTACTTACACCGTTACAGTTGAGTCTCGGCCAGAGCTTAAGCCGGAAAGGTCGTGTCACTTTCGGCCCGAATGCACCGTGATTTCTTTTACGTATTTATTTATTTAATCAAACGATTACTTTTAAATCTATTAGTGAAATTTTCTGTTTTTTATAATTTGACTTCAATTACTGACCACAGTTAATCAAAGGTTTTTTGTATGTTTTACCAATACAAAATAATACATTATTTTTTTAGAAATGATTTGTACTTTAAATGTGCACAGTGGTCAAGTTCCGGAGAAAATTAGACTTTGATAAAAAAATATGAAAACAATTTATTTTGTAGAAATTTTAAAATTCTTTATTTCAATAGTTAAATATTACCTTAAATATTATTTTCAATAAAAAGTTTCGCTGTTATGTGTGATTATTATTTGTAATTGTCACGCCTAAAAATGATTATAAATTAGAACTTTTTTTCATATAAAAGGTATTTCAAATATATTTATTATAAATAATGTACATATTTTCTTTTTACATACAAATTATATTATTTGGCTTTCAGTCATGCCAATTTTTGGGCACTGAAAAATTGGAAGTGATTTTGAAGAATTCACAGATGCCATAAATACTTATCTACAGCTGATATAATATTTTTAAAAAAAATGCTTTACTTTAAATTGCAAGCTGATTTTTCAAGAATTCACAGGTTCTGCCCTAGTTTAAGATATTACACAAAGTGATAGGTAAAAAAAATTAGATATTCCAAAGTTTTTTACGTAAATATGGGAAAGCAGAACACAAAAGGAGTTTTACCCCGAACAAAATTACGGCACCAAGGAAAATGCTAGGATAAAATGCGGATAGGAGAAGGTACTACTGAAATACACACATAAAATTAGATTTATGGGATAAGTTTCCTACAGAACATAATTGTACAATGTCAGTTTAAATAATTTTATATATCTACATTTATATGTAGGTATATACATGTATGCGCAGTCAAAAAACTTGAATTGAATAAATTGAATTTGGAGAATAAGAAGTAGATTAATTTTGGTTTCCGGTGACATGTTCTTTATTTTTACCGAAATGCATTTGTTACACCAAATAGGTAAGCTAAGGAATTGCTGGTGAATGTAAAGTAAGCTTTTCATTTGTAAAAATATTATATTTTTCTATTTTTATACTGTTCCGTATATGGAACTTATAATTTTGATATTAAAATAACAATATAAATTTGTGCCTATTAACTTCCACCTATGTATTGTAAGTTATTCCCTTCCGACAGTGAGTTTCCCACTTTCATTGGCTCCTATCAAAAGTGAATCCTGTCAAGTTGTATTTTAAAATAAATATAAATTTATTAACTAAAAAAGCATTTGTGATGAATTGTGATGAGAAAAAATGACATTCAATATTAAATTGTAAGTAGGCTCGCACGCAAAACCGACTCGTACAGTGATCGCGGAGACATGATATCTATGGCAAAAATCTGACATGTAAAATAACTGTAATGTTAAAACTATTTTGTTGTGTAAAAGTTTTATTAGTAAAAATATTTAATTTTTCTATTTTTGTACTGTTTCGTATGTGAAACTTGTAATTTTTTTACCAAAATACCAATGTAAGATTGTACCTATTAACTCCCACCTATGTATTTTAAGTTCCTCCCGTCCTACAGTGAGTATTGTAACTCATCGGGATCGCTTTAGCAAGAAATAATTAAAAAATCATTAATAATTAAAATCATGCAAATTTTTTTAAGCTTTCATTGGCTCCTATCAAAAGTGTCTACCAAATAAATATACATTTATTAACCAAAAAAGGATTTGTGATTTATAATTTATAATTTTTGGGATCCCTTACAAATTTTTTCACTGTACGTAGATACCATGAATTTCCAAACACCATGCAAATTATGCAATTCATTAACTAATGCTAACAATAATAATTATTATTATTATCGTACAGAAATTTATATTTATAAAACTTGTCCGTATGAAATCAAACCATGTCACGCTGTGCAATATTTGGTCCGGCACGGCGAGCAAATGAAAAATGATACAAAATGGTTAGGTATATGGCTACGCCCACTTAAAGCGCGTTCACGCCCATAACTGATATTTTTCCAGTTTTTCTAAGTAGTCCCCTGTTACCCTAAGCCCTTAATTTGACAACGTGGGGAAGGTTATATTATTGACGAATAAAATAACGACATTTAGATTTACGATCCCTAATCAAGATACTTAGTGTTGCATTTTGGAAAATAAAAGGAGATCCGGAGATCGAGTAATTTTTATTAAACATCTTAAATAAATATGTTGTACTAGGTAAGGAAAACCAACAGATTATTTTACATCGATAAATAATAATCTTATAAGCAATACAAATAAAAAAAATTAGACAGATTTTCACATAAAAACCAAATTATAACAAAAAACTAAAAGTAGAAATAAAACTAAGTAGTAGAGTAGTTAAAGCATTTTAAATGTAGTTTTAGTTGAGAAAATTGATAGCAGCAATAGTCCCAGATGAGATCCTTGGGGCACACCTGAAGGTATATTTACAATCTCAGAGATGAAGCCATTAATTGTTTCTACTTGAGTGCGCCCATTAAAATAGCAGACTAGCCATCAATACACAACCCCATGAATTCCTAAAGCTAGTAGTTTGGATAAAAGAAGACTGTAATCAATTTTATCAAAAGCTTTCGAGAATGTGTGTATATTAAGTCAACTTGGATTTTATTTTCCATTGATTTAGAAATATTTTCAATTAAAACTACAAGATAAGAGATAACCGATCTTTTTTTCATGAAGCCATCTTGGTTTGCACTTATTACAGACTGGATGCAGGCATATAGTTGTTTATTAATATTATTTTCAAATATCTTAGAGAAGATCGGTTATTTAGATACTACACGATAGTTTTGGACATCATTTTTAGCCCTAGACTTAAATACCGGTGTGATAAAAACACACTTTGATGATTCGGAAAGACACCTTGATTGAAAATTGAAAGAGCAATTACAGGAACTTCGAGATTACCTTGCTGCACGGTACTGTGTCAACAAACGCATACAGATTATTTAATGAACTTTAAATCTTGTGATCACTACTCTTGTAAGTGAAATAAATTATTATTTCAAATGAGTCTCGTCTTGTTTTGAGTTGAGGGTTTACAAAGTGCTAAGATATTTCCCTTTTTTCTACTATTCTCTGTTCATTAGAAATATTAAAAAATCGTAAATTGTTTTTTGAATCGCCTGAATTTCTTAATCACGATTCCAATATTTAATTTCACTCCTGAATAAATGAGATTACTGCCAGTGTTTATCTTGAATACCCTAGATGTGCCCATTTTGAGAAATAAGCAAAAAAATTTTTTCATTGAATAAAATAATATTAACCAAATCTTAATCCTTTGTTGATTTCTGTAGCTTTTAGAACAACAAGGTTTCATCTGCTTTTTCATAAAGCTGAGATATTGTGGTTCAAGTTCCCAGTTTGAATCTAGAATAACATGCTAAAAGTAGACATTTATAAAAATGTGAGTGTGAATAACGTATTTTTGTTAAAATATATATGTTTGAGAACATTTTGTGCTGAAGAAAATGTTGCATTCATCCAAAAAACCGCTAAAACCTTGTTGTTTTGAAAATCATCTGATTATTTTTATTTCTTTTTTTGTTGTTGCTAAATACCATTTTGCATGAAATTTCTTTAAAGAACGTTAAGATAATTTATTCTTTTTTGACCGCTTTACAAATATTGCGATTTTTTATTATTTTCTCAGTTTCACGCAATTTTTAGATGGAACCTTGCTATCCCAAGGAATACTACTAGGGAGCTCGTAGTACAACGCAAATGAAACCATGTTGCTTCAAAAATATTTAATATGGGGCAGATAGAACTGTGTTGTATCTCTAATATCAACGGCATTCTGATATTCACGTTGAATTATGCAAGATACAAATCCTTAGGTTTGCCAAACTATTGCAGTTCATATAAATGCAAATACCGCGCTAGTATACAAACTCCATTAATTTCTAATGGATGCGGTTCCATGTTCCATTTCAATAACATTCAACCTTCAAGTTGTACCGGCAAATTAAGAAATTAATTATTCAACTGTATCATTGCCTTCCAATATAAAGATTTTAAGAATAAAAATTCACGGATGAAAAATTTAACTAAAAATTCATAAACGTTCGCTATCGACACAAAAAAAGTTGAATGAAAAATAAACTCTCCGTTTCGAAAAGGAAATTAAGAAAGGAATTTTTCTCGGTGTAGATTTACGACTGTAAGGATGAAATATTTCAACCTCCGTCTAACTTGAATGAAGACCAAATCGAAGATTAATACAATTTAATTTGTTTTCATTTAACGTTCCCCATTAGTTTTAAACAATATATTTTTGTCCTGTTAAAAAAATATTTTAAAAATATAGGTACTAATATTTTAATTGCACTGAGTAATATAATATTGCTAATTTATTAAGAATCTCTTCAAATTATTTGTAATGGTTAAAAACGGGATTGCAGGCTCTTAACAAATGAATTATAAAGTTTCAGTAAAATTTGAATGTATTATCACGATGTTAGAACACGTGTTCATAAAAATCCTAATATTTTTTGCATTTCGTCATTACATATTATCAAGTCAATTGCTGGTGCATTAAAAGGTGTTCCGATGTGTTAGGAATATACTAAAAATTTATCCGGAAACGGCCTGCAGTCCCGTTTTTAACCAGATTACCATTTATGTTTGATATGAAATACATGAAAGTGAGTTTTATTGAAATCCTATTAAAAACGTGATTGCAATCCACTACCTTATAAAATATCAGTCCATTCAGAATATATTGGAAGTCGTATTCAAGCAGGTATCTTTTACCTGATGAACATTATGATGAAAAGCCATAGTATTAGAATTATTACGAACACTCTCATAATTCATTCGCGTGTTATGAAATCTGTCAATTCATTCGTTACAGGCCCGCCGTTTTCAAAAGCAATAAGAATAATTTGACTAGATTTTTTAATAAATTTGCAATATTTTATATCAGTAAGTTTTCTCCGTGTACGAGTAAGTAAACAAGGTGAAGAGATAACGATATGGTACGTATATTTTTCTTTTTGGTGTATTGTCTGTGATCAATAATAACATCATTTGTGAATATTCACAAGAAATGTTTATTTTAACATATCTTTTCAGCTTCTTATTACGAAAGTTTTGTATGATCCAGTACCTGTGGGTATGCTCCAAGGTTTTCCGTATGAATATTATGATGTGACTTGGAGAATTTTCAATATTGGAAGTTGATGTAATAACGCTCTTACGACCAAAATGTCAAAGCAGACTTGGCTTTTGTGCAATATGCAGCCGCCAAGAGCAGACGTTCGTAACGTTATGGAAAAATAATTTTACAAGTCTGATTGTGTATCTAGGTATCATGTTCCATTAGTAATACTGAAATATAATAGTAGTCCTGTAAACAGGTGACATGCGTCCATAAAGGTATATTTCAAATTTTCTCTTATTTAATAAATCAAACCAAAAATTCCTTTGAATATCATAAAATTTAGAAGTAAGTACTGTTATACCCACCTACTTTATTAACCATACATTTTACATATGCAAATTTTTTTTTGTATTTCAAATAAAGAGTCAAACAATTTGTCCAAATGGACTTCCACTATCCAATAACAATTTGGTTGTCAAACTTTTTTCCGGCAGACGTACCATAGTATTAAAAAATGCGAATTAAAAAGTTCAAATTAACTGTTCAACTACAGATTTAAAAAAATAATCCGTACTGAACCATATTCGAAGTTAGCCATTTGGTCAAAGTAAGGCTTGCTGGAATAATAAATTGGATGCAGTAGATTTTTGAAAACGAAAACGGATTACACAAACGAATTTACAGATGATAGTTGAGTTAAAACATCATACAAGAATCTTATCACCCAGAACCAGGCACCCAACTAGGTAAATGGTACCCACAATAGTGAAAGAGTTAAATTAACTGGGATAGATCCGAGGTGGCAGAAATTGAATCTAATTGTAATATCTCAATGAAAATTAAAAGTAAAATAAATCAAGTAATTTAAAAACTTAAATAGAAATGAAAGAAACAAATGGCAGAAAAAATTAAAGAAAAGAATATAAATGAGATGGAAAAAAGATCAAATAAATTGAGAAGAAAAGGAAAAAAATGCATAATTGCTTTGCGAAGGTTGCAAATTTTTGGAAAGCCATTTTTGTTATACAGAATAGAGGACGTACCTACTTGACTTACTTAAACCAGTGATTCCAGAAATTATTTGGAGTAAAAAATGTAAATGAATGTATGGTGTCCGGTCACATTTTTTTAAACTTTAAACTAAAATAAAATCAGTTGACTTTCATTTACATTTTTTACTCCAAATAATAACAGGATTCATTGGTTAAAGTAAGTCAAGTACGACCCTTAACATCCTGTATACAGATCGAAACGAATGTATTTTATATAAACCTTGAAGTAATTAAAACTAAATAAATAAAATAAGAAATATAGACTAAGCCTATTCAGCGCTGGCAGAAATTTAAGCTAATCTAATTTATTTATTTTATTGATACATGATTTAGAGAGTACATGTGGTTTTTAGTGATATTTCATTATTTCACGCTCCATGCTAGGGATGTCCCTGTGTTAAGGCGGGTGAATTTTGCAGTTTGCAGAAAAAAATAGTTTTTAATGTTAAAAGTTTTTAATGTTAAGAAAAACTTAATTAAGAAATAGGGTGATTATTCGGAATCGCTGGCCACGGATAATACGAAATATTTTTATATAAAGCCTTTTACATTTACCTTAATTACTATAAAAGGAAATTGACTACGTTTGTGAAATTTTTAATTTTTAATTACTTAAAATGAACATTCGCTTTCGTTGTATGGGATGACAGCCAGAATAATTTCTGTTGATGACATTTTTTTGTTGGTACTCCTGATACCATATGAGTCTCGTTTCGTAATAGTATTGTGTAGTATGAGGGTTTATTTTGTTATTTTTTTTCTCCTTTTTAAAAGAAAATAATTTTTCTTTTTCTCTTTTCTGTATGGAGGGTTTTTTGCATGGCAATTCTTACAGCTTTCACGTTTTATTGCTTCTATCGGACAAAGTTTCTTAACAAGCCTGTTAAAGAAAGCCACCGATCCTACTGGCCGGCGACCCTTAGCGACTGGAAATGGGTAAATTATTTTATAATGTCAAAGTAACATTTTGACCGTAGAATTTAGTTCTTTTGTGGGCAAAAAAAAATCTACTTACATGGTTCGAATTGTTCAAGATTTAAAAATGTCAGCACACTTATTACTTCCTTTGTCTTAAAATATTGCCCCGGTTAAAAATATTTGTTTATATTTTTTAGAACACTTTTTTGCTTTGCTGGTGATTTTGTACCAAGAGACTTATCCCTTCTCCCCCTTTGATTTTGAAGAGAAGAAAATTTTATTAAAAAACGGAGATTAGGTAAGATTTTCTTTTTTATATATGCTTTCTTATGGTAGGTACTCTCAGTCTCGCCCCGGTGAGTTAAATTGCTAAGTTTAGTAACCACAGCCCAATATCCTGGAAGATACTTGCCAATCAACATTATCTCCTTCCATCCTCCTATAAGGATACAATAGTTCTACTGAATATTGAAGTTTTTTATTAACGACTGATGTTTAACGAAAAAAAAATATTTTTCTACAATATTGTCAACATAGCGTCATCATTAAACAAACATCCGATATTAACAAGAAATAGGATGTGTCTCAATGATCAAGTATAAAAATAATATCTAGTTTTATTGTATACTCTCTTGTTGACTTATCAAGTTATTATATTAATACATTCCCCTTAAAATATAATACTAGCTTCCGGCAGTCGAATCTCTTAAGAGGAACGGCTGGGTGGCTTTTTTCATGCAAAACTCAAATCTGGATTTGAGGCCAAAATAACCAACCAAACAGAAAAATTATTTTCTTTAACAAAAATAGCTATTTTATTTAATTGTGTTTACGATTATAAAATATATGCCGTAAAAAATAGATTTTTCATTATTTACATTACAACTTTGTTTGTTGGATAGTAATTGTTGAAAATTATTAATTATATATTCAAATTTGTGAACAAAATAGTTGTTTTATAATTTAAATTTAAGCACATCAAAATGCTTTTGTAATCTTTTTATATTATTTTATTTTATATTTCTTCATATTTATGCAGTGGATTTTTAAATAATGATCATTAACTCACAAATAATTTAGCTAAAGTTAGTTGTTGTTGCCTCCAAAAGAGCTTACATCCGTACTAGAAATTTGCAAAACCTTTGATTAAAAAAATATTATTCAGTTTGGTTGGTTAAGTTTTGTATGAAAAAGGTCGGACAAAAGTTCTTCTTAAGGAGGGAGTCTTATAATGTAAAGCTGTTTCCTTTGCTCACTTTTTAAAATTCGAATTATTTTGTCAAATCCAGAATTTATTTAATGTATTGAACACAGATAATTTTTTTTAAATTTTTATTCTTGCTAGAGCAATTCCGATGAGTTACAAAACTCATTGTAGGACGAGAGGAACTTACAATACATAGTTGAGAGTTAATATGTACAATTTTAAATTGGTATTTTGATATCAAAAGTGTAAGTTTCACATACGAAAACGTAAAAAAATAATCAAAATTATAAATTTCACACACAAAACCGTACACAAATATAAAAAAGGCGGTTATTAAGAACAAACAAAAAGAATCTAAAAAGGAAACAGACAGGGATATTGGGACGATTACAAATACAGGGGATAGGAAATGAAACAAGAAACAAGACGACAAGAATTACGTATTTTGGTTTTTATATGTTTTTAAGAAATGTTCTTTTAAAGCCTTACTTTGATTTTTTTGTAAATGCTGGCTGTTTGGGTGGGCAATATAGTTAAGAGATTTTATTCCATATTTTGTAGTGTGTTTTAGGGGAATGCGGATTTTATTGTTTTTCCGAGTATTATGGTTGTGGATGTCTTGATTTTAAAGTAGCTCCATGCTAGTGTGTGTTGATTGTTGGGAAATTTGTAGGATGTTGGTCGTGATTTCATGTGGTTGGAAGGATACCGGAAATTGAATAGCTGTCCTTGACGTTGTATAGTTTTTAACTTTTCAACTATACTTACATTAATATTTTCAAATTCTTTGCCTTAAATTGAAAATGACGTTGCAAACTCAATGTATTGAATTCCAGACAGAAAAAGAAGTGTCGATTTTATAATTATTTTTAAAAAACTTACAAAGTATTTCCATTCTCCAAAAGAAAAAAATGGTTTCTACTTTATAGCGACGATTTTAAAATGAAAAAAATGTGTGTAGAGGAAATTGAAATAGAGTATTTGATCCGCTTTTTTTGGTAAAACAAATTTTTAAATATTTGTATTTCACGTCCGTTATCAAGAATGAATGAATGAAAATCTTGGAGGCGAAAGTACACTTCCCGATAACTGATCGTGATGAAACTCGGCAGATAGACTCGTTGTTGATGAAAATGCATTCTATCGTATGTGCGTGAGTGTCACCAAAAAGCATTTTGCTGGCACTCACGCTATTTCGGTTGGCACACGAAGAAAAATGAGTACGGCTTTTTTATCAAGATACATAAATTTGACTACATGACCAAATATAAGTCATTCATAATATATCTGAACACGTGTCTGAACAAGTGGCCTTGTCCGAATAAATATAGACGAGATGAGAAAACATTATTATCCTGAAGAACACGTGTTCAGAGTTCCTCATGACATTTGTCTAATCATTCGTTATAGGCCCCTAGTTCCATTTTTAACATAAAAACGAATAATTTGACCATATGTTTAATAAATTAACAATATTTAATGTCAGTGAATTTTTTCCGTGCAGTTGTCGACTCCAGTTTCTGGGTAGGAAGGTTAAAAAAAAGTTATAAAAAAACATTTGAAAATAGAAGTATTATATTTAAAAAATATATGTTTTAACAGATTTATTTTTTTATATTAATTTTCAATCTAAGTTATTTTAAATATTAAATTATTTATTTATTAATAAATTATTTATCTATTTACTTTATAGCCTTGCTCCACTCTAGTATCTTTATATGTTGGGACAATCTCCTTAAGTCAGAACCCCCGAGGCATTGAACGGTGATTTGAAGGAATTGTATGCTTTATAAACTGTATGTTTGTATTTATAACCTAATAAATATTTATAATCCAAATCCGTGTTCTGTTTTTGAATATCCAAGCCAACACAAGGCATTCCTAAATAAATATATCTTGTAGTAAGTTTTTTTAAGTAAATGTACCTTGAACATAAAGTAATAAGCAAATCACATGAAGAATAATAAAATCAAAATCTTACAAAAGCAAAGCCCTTATAAATGTACCTATATGTATTTATAATAGCGATTAAATAACGTTATAGTAGTTTTGTGAACAGTACTAGTAGTAGAGCACCCTAAAAAATGATTTTTTGTCTTTAAATTATTTATTAAATCAAAACTAAAATTATCTCTAATCATAAGATTTGTAAATTGGTACCTAAATATTTACCTAATTAATTGATTATAAACCATAAATCTAATGTAACATTTGTTTAATTTTAAATAAGGAATTATACAATTTGTTCAAATAAGCGTCACTATCTCAAAGACATAGTTTATTTAATTTTCAAACTTTCTTCCTTCTTGTAGGTACCATTATATTAAAAAATGCGAATAAGAAAGTCCAGATAAACAGGTCAACTCCACGTTTGAAAAAAGAATCTTTAACTGAATTATAATCATAGTTAGTTCTTAAACTAGTCCAAGCAAGAGCTCAGGGGGGTAAAACTCAGATTGAAGAGTGGAACCGAAATATTGTGACGTAATATGATTGCCTCACTATATTCACCAATGAAAAACTCTGAAAGTCTATGGAATAAACTTTTTCATTGGCTTATAGTATAATAAGTAGGCTCCGAATGAGAATTGTACTGTCTACATATAGGCATATCTATGCTTTTTAGAGCAATTTGTTTCATACGAAAAGTCACTCGATCTAGTGAGTGGTTTATTTATGCGAGAGCTTGACCAAGAACGTCATTGACGTTCATCCTCTTCCTTTTCACGCATCATATCTGAAAAAAAAAAGAAAAAAGATACTGGAATGATGACGTCACGAACGATCTCTTGCTGGAACTATTATAGTCACAGTTAGACATCTAGGCAAGATAAGGCATGCTCAAATAATAACGTGAATGCAACGGATTTTCGATAACGAAAATGGAATACAGAATCTGATTTACGGAGAGATGAAATGCCAAACGTTTGAGTTGAAACAAGAATTCGTAACGCACTGAAGCTACTAAAAAGAAGCTGAATTGTTTTGAGATTGAAATTACTAAACGATTACAAATTCGTTAGTGATGTATTCTGGCACATGCGGCCTGCGCAGAAGTGTTTTTTCTGTGGAATAACATAAACATTGTAAGCTTATAATGATAAAGATTCTAATCATTTATGATAATTACACATTCACCGCTGTATAGAAAACGAAAAAGATTTAGGGTTCATTCATATCTTGAAATAAATTTCAAGCGCCGATTACTCGATGTCGTGTGTATAAAACTGGATATATTTTTTCACTAATATGATTCGTTTACGAGAAACTTAAGGCGATGCCATACGTAGTAATGCAAAATCATGTGTTTTTGGTTTGAAAATTTGGATGCCTAAAAATGTTTCAGATGCTTTAATTAAATACTGGAAAAAATAAATATTTATGCCTGAAAATCCACAATATAAAATAAAAGGCACTTTTTGGCCATGTTTTTTTCTTGCATAAATCAAAACAGGCGGATGGTGTTAAGCGGGAATTTAAACCTTATCGTCATCTACGTAGGGGTTGTTATTGATAGTGGCTCAATTTAAAATATTACACGACGTAGTGCATCGCCTTAAGTCAAAAACGAGTCGACAGGTTGAGTAGCTTCCAACTGGTAACTAACACGTTTCTGACTGGTTAGTGACAAGTAGTGCCGTTTGCGGCATCTCATTAAATTACAAAGGGTGACTCGTCGGTGACTGGTTAGTGATTTGCATTAGTAATCAGTTCCGATGCGAGAAAAACATTTTACATCAGCATTTTGCTCGTGCACGCCTTTCCGTGTAATGCCTCTTCACGGGATAAGATACAGCAAGTATCAAACAAATGGTTGCAAAGATTAAACATATATTTATAAAGATCGCTTTAAATAATTTTATTACTCTAAGGCCTTATGCACACTGAAATAAACTGATTACTAATGCAAATCACTAACCAGTCCTCTACGATTGAACATTTTGCAAATATTGTTTATTACCTAATATATTGACAAACACTGATTGATATCAATAAAATAACATATATTTAGAATGAAAAACGACGTGAGAATTTGACGAATGTGCCTCTCATGACATGTACCTATGTCACATGTACTCTCTCGACGTGTTGGAGGATAGGCGCACGATGGGCGAAATGCTGTTTGTACACGACCCCCACGAGCACTTCACCACGCGATCGTGATGGCGGCACTGAGCGGGGCATGAGTTGTGCGAGGGTGTTAGAGGGTTAAATAGTTAGATCCTTGAGCCGCTGCGGAATCGCTAACATCGACAAATAT
Source organism: Hesperophylax magnus (assembly GCA_026573805.1). Taxonomy (NCBI): domain Eukaryota; kingdom Metazoa; phylum Arthropoda; class Insecta; order Trichoptera; family Limnephilidae; genus Hesperophylax; species Hesperophylax magnus. The sequence continues at coordinate 25,385,358 of JAIUSX010000014.1, read as the reverse complement.
CATTATCAATTTTGCGTGAGATTTTTAATGTGTGTCCTAACTGCTCCCAACCGTCTGGTTCCAGTAAGTTATGGCATCCCCCATCAGGGTTTACACAAAAAACTAATGCTTTGACTTGCTTTGCAAGTCTATAATTATAACCAAGATTATACTTATATTCTGAAAACTAACGCTATCTGGACGTTGGGCTAAATGTGTTTGTCCTGGTATCATGTTTACACGTCAGAAAGACAGCTGTCGGAAGCTTTCAAGATCCGTCGACAGTGTTAAGCTTTCAGACAGCTATCGTTGGCGCTGTAGGAAACCTATTGAATAAAATTACAAATAAACATTATCAAGGAAGACATTTCAATATTGATAAAATAAATATATTTTTTAATTTAATTGAATCATTTTCCACTTATTTTTTCAAGTTATTTGTGACAATTTTTAGAATTGTCTTCTTTATACGTTACAGCGTTACGTTGTTACAAGTTCTGTGTACAAAGCGATTTATTGAAGTCTAGCTTCCTTCGTGGACTTTTCATCAATATTTCCATTTAAATATTGTTTTTTCAACTCGTAAATGGACTTTCAAGAAAATGTTACCGTCTCCGGAATTTATAACAAAAAATAATTTATAGATTTTTAGAAAATCCTTTTTTAACACCGATTAAAGTGATCGTAAACGAAACGGTTCAAAAAAGTGAAATGTTTTTTTTAAGACGTGTCTAAAATAACCAAATTTTACGTTACCATCAAAATTATAACTTAACTCGACCAAACCTACACACTGAATTGCTTGGAAAGATGATACTTAAACAAAAAAAGTTTTACAATTAAATGCATGTGATTAGATATATAACTATGTCGACTACAATATTAAAACTTAAAACTTTAAATAAAATGCTTATCTTATACTTATATGTGCAAAACATTTTTTGATACTATACTGTTAACATTCTCAAAACGTTAACATAAAAAAACAAACAAAAGCGATACAAACAGCGACTGCGCCAACACTGTTTACCGGTAAGGTAGTTATAATTTAAAAAAAATCTAAAACTTCATTTATTTCACTTGTAAGTAATAATAATAATACTTAATAATGATAACAATAAGGATAATTCTTCGTATAAAAAATGGGGGTTCAGATTTAATGATTAATCTGGCTAGACATGTATATATATATTTTAGAAACATTTCTTAATTTGCTAAAAGATATAATTTCGTAAAAGTTTGTTAAAAAAAGTATTCGTGTTTTGGTTTAAAAAAACTGTTTACAATATAAAATCAATAAGTCTCAAACTAATTTATAACTTAATATTATAGCGTTAAAAAAATCCATTTGTTCACCTTCAACAGGTCACTTAGACCCCTTAGAGGACATATACAGGTCAACATAATAAGCAATCACGAAAAAAACGTGTTCATTTATTTTCACAGAAAAATAAACGAAATTTTGTTTGATCTCTGCTCGGTCATTTATGGTATTTCTCAAATGAGATATTCTGCCCCAAGGCTATTGTCAAAATGCCCTAAATATTATTATTTCTAGCAAGAATAAATACGAGTATATGGTTGAATGTCAGTCACTAATAACAAAAGCTCCAAAAAACAGTTCTGAAGCAGACATCCGTTGTGATTAAAAATAATTGAAGAACCTTTTTTGAAACTCAATTTTGTGAAAGGGTGGATTGATCCTTATACCTTATAATATAACTCTTTTTTTATGTAGAGTTACGTGGGGTAACCATACGCAGTGGGAAAGTGTACGCGGCGATGTTTGCGACAAATACGCACGCATAAAATAAAAAGTGAGGACGATTACTTTTTATTGTGGTTTTCTTATTTGTTTCGCCTCTGTTAATAATGGGTATTGTGTCAGAAAAGTGTGGTCCATGTCATTTTTTGTTAAAATAGTATTTCTTTCATAGATACAAAGAGGCGATTCTAATACAGATAATTTTCTTCTGTTTGTTTTAAAGTTAATTTTATATTTCTGTGATGGTGTCCGTATGCTTGGTAAGCGTAAACGTACTCCTACAAATTACAGTGATTGAAAACATATTGATATTTTATCTAATTTTTAATTCTTACAGTGAAATATTCTGATAATAAGAAAGCATCCAAATATGTCATTTTTCAGTCAAAAGCAAATTGAAAGTTGAGTGCGAACACTTAGCTTATGCTTAAGCTTACTCCGCCTATGAGTTAAGTGTACGCAATCAACACGCTTGTGAACTTTTTGACTCTTGAACCGTGTGAGGCCTTCGTGTTTGCTTGAGATACCCTATTAATCAATCATCATACAAAAAAAATTCAATATAATACCTAAGGATTTTTAATACAAAAATCCTAATCTAAGAATGGTGTCCGGTTACCCCACGGGACTGGGACGTGTTTTCACTCAAATTATGTGAGATCACATGAATAGAACATGAGAAGACGGAGACATTCTTCGGCGATCCAATAATGGGCAATACATATTAAGAGCTGAGACACGGACATGGCAGACAGGACAACGCTTTGACATTATTACTTTTAGCCTTTATTCCACCCGGGAGGGCTAACTTTACTCCTTCAAGGTGATAAATAAACCAAACAGATATGACGGTCGAAATCTTTTTTTCATCAAATCGTGAAACTGACAATTGTTACAAGGATAAATAAAAGTTGATTAAAAGTTATCGTCAATGTTTCAAACATCGATTCCCCATAAAAAATTGTTTGGAGGATTGTGATTATCGCCAATTTAAATGGGTTGTTGGCTGAATGATTCGGTGGTTCTCCAATCCGCAGAATCCAAGGTTGCGTGATTACTCTCGGTGTGCAATAATGAGAATTTGGATATTTCTAATTTGGTTTTTTTTATTTTAACAAAACTCACGTTACAATAATTTTATGAACAAAAAGAGATCGCGTACGCTAGAGGAGATTTTAGGGCTAAACCGTCGGCCAGACCGCTGGAGACAGAATGAATTATATGCCACGCGAGGTATGGCGCGCAGGTTTACAATGATACCAGCCTCACAAGAATGTGGGTAAAAGTAATGTTATCATTAATTTCGGGAGATGTAAACTCTCTATAATTTACCCTACAATTATTGTTTCTGTCAGTAAAGCACGAGAGTCCTCAACTGCTCGGAGACAGTGAGATTAAGGGATCCCTAATTGAGATAAATTGTGAATCTGAAGGTAGTAGGGAGAGAGAAAACAAATATTCTTCTATGGAAAAATATTTGTGTACGAAAAAAAATGGATTTCGGAAAAAAAATATTTATAATTTTTTACTTCTACCACTCTGGACACTCTATAAGAGAAAATTAGAAACATTCCAATTAGGACGCGAGGTCCACAATGTTCACAGAACTTCAAGTTTATGATAGATTTACTTATTTTTAATACAATGAACATTGTTAAGTAATGTCATAAAATATAACATGCAAGCACAGAATAATTAGGTATTTTATGTTCAAAATCATTTAATTAAATTTCCTTTATCCTTACCCTACCTACCGTCAACTCATTTGCAAATGTCATATAATCAATCGTGTTACATATCGTACATGTATGATTAAACCAATTAATCAATGATACTGCATTAATAGTGGTTAATGCGATGGAGAACACAATATACAAGTTGTAAATTAGATTATTTAAATACATTTCAGTCATTAGTGGTAATACTTCTCTATGTGATCAAATTTTCAAACTAAGACCGCATGATTATACATATCTTTGCATTGCGTTGCCTTGTAGAATATTATTAATATATTATAGATTTCTTTTAAGGCCATTTTTATAAACCAAATTAAGAATTCTTGTTTTACGTAACATTTACTTTGTTTATATTTCATTTGTTCACAAACTTTCTTTGTAAAACGTTTTGTTTTATTTATGTAGAAAAATAAGTTGATATTTGAATAATATATATTCTCACATTATTAATTCGGCAGCAACATGCATCGAAATAATATACCAATATTCATTTATATTAAATACAACAACATCCATAGCAAAACGCTGAGCACTTCAATTTGCTCTTTGCCTGATTGATTGCAAAGACCTTTAATAAATGCTGCCATTTTAATAATAATCAAAAATATCTACAAAAAGATGTGGGCTGTTGTTGGAGACACGAAATTGAACTCCAATATGTTTTTGTCAACCTTTTTTTGTGACCTTCTAACTTACATACCGGTATTTTTCATATTGCCATAGTCAGTTTCAATAGTAAAAATATATTTTTTTTTTTGCTATTCTCCCAAAATCGCACCAAATCTGTGGTTGGCTGTATGATGTCACGTTGAGAACAGAGACGTTATTTATTCATAAGTTTAACCACTTTTAACTTTAAAGAATACTAGGTAAAATGACAGAATCTCATCTTCTGTTATTGTTTTGTACCAAAGTGCAAAAACACATCCGTGGCCGTATCTTATGAAAAATTTATCAAGTATCCAAAACCTTCATTACCACGAAAACAATTCATTGTATTACGTCTAAACTACATAACTGGTATTTATAATACACTGATCATGACGATTGTAATTATATTATGCACTCTTAAATCACCTGGTGCTGAAACCAATTCGAAAATACTTTCGATTTTATTGTAAAGAAAATGTCAAATACGACATGATCATAACCTTAAGTAGTCTGAAACCTACCGTACTTACATAATTAAAAATGATCTGACATGATATGATATTTTAGCTAAAAAAATTTATACCGCAAAATTATTATACATATACTTATTAAATAATAAAAAAATCATCGCCGTATCAACTATGGGAAGATTATTGTAATATATCCTCAAATGCAACCGATTTCCGAAATTTTCCGTTCACGTTTAATTATTGAGGGCCTAAATTATTTTCCAATTTTTTCAACAATATGAAAAACAACAATGAAATCTTTTAAATGCAAACAAAATCTGAGCTTCAATGGCTCAATATTCGTACAAAACCAAAACGAAATGAACTCAGTTCTGTGACTGGTGACGTCAGCATTCAGATTCAGTCGTACCAACCAACGATGATGTTTTAATAATTGTCAAATGACGATTTATAAATTCTATAAATTAAACTATTAATTATTAACTATTTTATATTAAGAATCAGCGTTTGTTGACCTATGTGAATTTATTTTTTTAAGCTAAAATATTTTTCACTGGAGTTCCTTTTCCTTAAAAACGTATGTAAGTGTGTATTTAAAAAAAAATCATTATTTCGTTATTTTGATTACGACTAAATTGTCACTTACGCACTTTTGGTTTTCCATTAAAATGGAATTCCATCACGAATTGTCAGCATCGAAAATAGAAATATCAAAAGCTTTTAGAAGGTTAAATGTTCACCTACTTTTTATGTAGGAGATTAGAAAAAAAATATGTATTGCTTTAAGGCTGATATCCAGGACACTTTTTGTTCGGAAAAATTCCACTACTGGTACCTAATAATTTAACATTGAGATAAATATATCTTCCTATCTTGAATAGTACTTTATACAAAATGTAGCATAAAAAAGAAAGCACTTTCAAACGTTTTTCCCGTGTCTTGGAAAAGTTATGTAATTTATGCACGTGTCGAATAAAATTTACTACTACTGAATAACGCTTTTTATTTCCTCGACTAAAAGATATCCAGACTGGATCGCGATTAATATTAGTACGGCTGAATCTATTACTATTAGTACGGGTGGATCTGTTAATATTATGACGGCTGAATCTATTAATATTAGTAGGGCTGGGTCTATTAATATTAGTAGGGCTGGATCTATTAATATTAGTACGGCTGGATCTATTAATATTAGTAGGGCTGGATCTATTAATATTAGTACGGCTGGATCTATTAATATTAGTAGGGCTGGATCTATTAAAATTAGTACGGCTGAATCTCTTAGTATTAGTACGGGTGGATCTGTTAATATTATTACGGCTAAATCTATTAATATTAGTAGGGCTGGATCTATTAATATTAGTACGGCTGAATCTATTAGTATTATTACGGGTGGATCTGTTAATATTATTACGGCTGAATCTATTAATATTAGTAGGGCTGCATCTATTAATATTAGTACGGCTGGATCTATTAATATTAGTACGGCTGGATCTATTAATATTAGTACGGTTGGATCTATTAATCTTTATGTCAGAATTTGATGTTCTGGACATGCTTAAATTCAAGTAAAAAGTAAAGTATTTGTAGTTTCTTTTTTTAATGTAAAAGCGCTCAAGAGACCAACTGCTCCGAACCACCTGGATCCAGTGAGACTAATAGCAACCCCAATTGGGAAATGTTGTTAGGCTGGGGGAGTGCGGAAGGTAAGGATATGGGGAATAAGAAAGTGGGGAAGTACCCGGCTATTCAGATCTGGTTTCCAAACACTTTCATAGCCATTTCAAACAACGTTTTAATTTCGAATAGTAATAGTAATAGCACAACACAGGGGAATTATCCGTTCTTTAAGGTGTTATTTTAAAAGAGTAATTTGTGAAATAACACAAATTAATCAAATAAAATTTACTTGCGCACGCCAGGATTTAAGTCGCGAACCTTACCCTTTGACCACGGAGGCCGTCCAAAAATTATTAAAATCCCGTTAAAGCTTATCAAATTAAAAAAACTAAAATCTGCCATTTTCAACATCTCTATGCAATAAATATCAAATTTGTATAGCAGTACTGCGATGACGGATGAAATAAATTAATAAAAATAGCGATTTCAAGTATTACTTACTAACGTCCTAGCCGACTTCTGCACGACAATGACACTACAATTATACTATAAAATAAGAATAGTAGGTGGGTATTAGGTAAACCTGTACTTATACCTATCAATAGAAACGAAACTATTATTTTTTCAAAGATGAAATACTGTAGTTCTGTAGTACTTACATGGTAGTATAGCAACGACGGATTGGATCAGACGGAATGCCTCCGTTGCACAGAATCAAGTAGGTTTATCAGGTATTTTGGAGGTTCATCTCAGAGGTACCTAACTCACACAAACCTAAATTAAAAGTTCTCTAATCCCATTATTGTACCAAGTATAGTTATTGTATCAGTTCTAGTATAGTGACACGGAGAGCACACTCAATTTTACGCTTAACACAATTTAATATTTTACAGTATTTTTAAACAGTGAAACTAACAATTTAACGAGTCATTGAGAGACTGCAAGCTTAAGGAAGTCGGAGAGCAATCCTGCTGGTTCCTAAATTCATAACTGAGTGAGCATTGTCAATATAATTAAAAGTCATAACATTAAGTATTATTGTCACCCAAACTACTTCCGCGCGGCTGGGTCCCTAGTATCTACTTCAAATACAGGCTGACCCATCCTCCATTTTTCCAAAAAAAAAAAAACCCACGAGAGCTACTCGTTCTAAAATTTTGTTTAAATGCAACAATATCAGGACTGAGTATTCCAAACACTCGCTTGTACCTAGGTTGCATGAAGTTAATAATAGATACGCAGATGTGGCAGATCTATTTAACTGCACGCAAGGTAGGTACAAGAGGGCTAGGCTATCAAATCTTTTCAATCAATATTAATTTAATCTAATTCTACCTTATTTGCACTATAGAAACTTATGTACTTGTATCTCTTGTTTACTTACTTACTTACTCTCTAATGTCATTTCACAATCAAATGCCACATATATTTGTAATTATTTTTTAAAAATATTTCTACGATTTTAACTGTGACATGTTATCATTGTTTATGGTATATTTATACCGTTGATATTAAATAAATAAATAAAAAATCTATACAGCCTAAATTACAAAATTCTATCAAATACTTTGCTTTCAACTTATCAAAAAAATTCTCCTGTCACAAATAATCTTAAATGTAGGTGTACCTGTTCATAAAATAAAATAAACTAAAATTATTAAATGTGTGTAAACTCTATTTATATAGAGGTACCAAATAGTAAAAATAAATAATATTTATATAGATCGAATTATGTGCTCATTATTTTGATATTTTCTGTGTATTTATATAAGGGACATTTAACAAATACTGTAGCTATTGAAACTATCCGATATTTTACAATCATAATTAAATTTTCAGTCAGTCGGTACAGCGCAAGAGTCCCAACTGAGCCTGTGAGACTATGTTATCTCTAATTGGTGTATGTTGTGAGCCTGAAGGTGGTGTGGGGTAGAGGAAGGTGGGAAAGTACCTGGCTATTCAAATCTGGTCACTAAATCACTACAAATATCTACCGCTCTGGAACATTGGATTGTGATCACAAGCTAATCATGTAAAAATTTCTTACACCCTCCGGGATTTGAACCCGTGAACTCTTAATTTGTAGCCAAGGATTGCAGACCCTCGCATACTAAAGCCGTATAAAAATATATAACTATTACTTTTTTTTTTTTTTTTTTTTTTTTTATAGTGAATACCTCACAAGAGTCCCAACTGCTCCCGTCTGGAGCCAGTGAGACTATGGCATCCACAATCGGGGGATGTTGTGAGGCTGAAGGTAAGTGGGGAAGGGAAAGAGGAAGGTGGGGAAGTACCTTAATCATTATTGGTTCAGTCCAAAACGCACCGTATTTATTACACCATATTTTTAATTTTCACAAGTTTAATAATATAATTGCCATGTAATAAAAAAATATAAATACCTTTTTAACGTAAAAAAAATTTGTGAAGCGCCATTGATACAATTTTTCACGAAAACGGCGCAGTTAAAAATCATTCAATTATTATGCACTTATGATTAAATTTTACAGCTAAATCTAATATACTATTAAAAAAATCTCGTAAGTTAATAATCCTTGAACATTGATCGGAAGGCCCATTTGCTTTTAGTTCGGAGCTGCTCAGCGCGTTCTGCGGGCTTTGTGTGGACGGAGCCATATGTGGTTCTAGCTGGGAAACTGATAAATTAATCATTTCTCATAATACCCCCGAAATAAACCAGTTCCTTCCTGGATAATCATAATTACATACATCACATTATACGTTTCCTTCGTATTAATTACAGTCTCATAAATAACAACCATATAAATAGATTCGTGGGATAATGTATGAATAACCTAGAACAGTGATGAACAACCCGCGGCCCGCTTCGCTAAATATAAATATTTTTTTAAATTTCTACGGTTATTGTTCTAATTTTGCAAGCGCTTATCGAAAACGTCCTTCTTCTAGTTTTGAATTAGCCGCTCAAAATAATAAGCTTTTTCTTGCCAATGTAAGAATATTCTTAAAAAATAGAATTTCGTGGTTCACCTTAATTGTAAAAAAGTGTTCACCTTCCCAGGTGTTTTTTGGGATCCTTGGTTGATGCATTTTGAAGGTTTCCGTTTTATAAAATTCCAAAAGTTTTCTTGAAAAAAAATTACTTTCTGAAGGATAAAAACGAACAGCATTTATTCGTTTAACTAAGTATTTTACGTATGATATGTATATGTGACAAAAATCAAAGACATTTATTGGTTTGGCCTTGAAGATTTTTGCCTGTGGCGCCTTACTTTCTATATTCTATGATTTTTTTAAATTTAAAAACACCGTTTCATATTATAAAAATCTGTTTTTAATACCACCGACTGCAATCTTAACCATGTCATGCTATATGGCCCGCAAAAAAATTGGAAATGAATTAATTGACCTTCCGGCTAAAATGGTTGATCATCACTGTCCTAGAATATCACTGTGTAATACCTACATAATCCGATTTTCTCTTTTAGATTCCCCAAAATTCGTTGCTAGTCCTGTTTTATAGAGAACTTTCGCGTTTGTGTTTCATTCATTCATAGTCGTAATGTAAGGGAGAAAGGAGGTTAAGTTGAATTCTGTCAGTAAATAACCCATAACTTTCTAGAAGAGGCTTTCGATTTCACGCCTTTTATCTCAAATTGAGAGGATCGTATTATTTTGAGCGAATGATTGATTTTGATACCAGTTTACCAATAAACCTGCGAGCTTGTCAATATTTTCTGAAGTCAAAATAGACGTAGATAGGTGCTTTTGACATTAATATTTTTTTTACATTAACCCCACATAGGAGGCCTTGTGTAAAATAAGTTTCCACAGGGTCTATGTCATATTTGGGGATGCTTTGTGGAAAGTCTTTTTTAACTATCCCGCAGCCAAGCGGGGGAGTAGGTAGTACTGAAAATTACTATCCTCCTTATATTAGTTTAAATACTACTACTTTTAACTTTTTCCTTGCCAAAGCTTCCAATTCTTCTTTTTCTTAACTGTTGACATGCCCAGATGCCAAACAAAACGTTTGTAACCAAGTGGTTTTTCCGACGACCCCTTGCATATTTCTGTCTATGGGCTTTTAAACTTTAGAAATCCCAATTATTCAGTCAATTATTAACGGTAACTTATGTATTTGCGCAGAAATACGCAAAATACTAACATTATAGTATGTCAAGTATTTAAGCTAATACGCCACTTGGCTACGGGATAGTTAACGATAATTTAGGTATAGCTCCGAAAAAAACCACATTTTGACAGATGCAAATAAATATCACTTTCACGTGTTATTTTTTTTTAATTTTAGGACTTTTTAATAACTTTAAATAAGCAGAGAATTCAATAATTAATACATCGGTATACAATACATAACAGAATTTGTGTAACATACACATTCATGGGACTTTTTATCGCAACAATTCAACCATTTTTGAATTGTTTTTATTAGAGCTCTGTATAGAGACGGCAGACCATTTGCTGTGTGAAACGGTTATCTCAGTGAATATCGCAGTTACAAAGACGCAAAAATATTTTCTATTTTTTTTAATATATCCCTTCATATTTACTACATTATGGCCAGCGTAAGATCGGAGGTTTTATAAATTTGCCAAAATGTGACCAAATAAGCTCCAGTATTTAATATGAAATTTAGATCACAAGGTTTGTAACTTGTTGTTATCATACGGTTACATTTCACCTAGTTTCCAAACTCAACAATTTGGTAAACCTTAAAGACATAGAATATTGTATGGTGAGATGGAAAAGTGCAAATGTGTAGAGTTTGCAAAATTTATGAAACCATTGCTCATTATTTGCTGCTTCAACAGTTAGATTTTCAGCTTCTAATGAGAATGAAACAGTTAAAAATGAAGTAAGTTGATATGGTCGAATTATCTCAGTGGTCATTAACATTTTTTTCGTTGTAGTTATTATAAATACAGTTTAATGTGGCAAAATAATTTACTAAAATCAGATAGTGATTGCAAATATACGTGAGCAAAAATGACTTTTTTTATCACAATTATCAATTTTTTTTTATTTACATATTCATTAAAGAATATTGTCTTCTTTTTGATCCGAATTCAATTCAACGACTCCGAATTCAATATAATGACGCCTGTAGAATAATATTTGGATACCGAAGATACAGCAGCGCATCGACAATGTTCACGGAACTAGGACTAAATGTATTTGCCGGCTTGATGAGACACCGGGTCACTAGAGCCAGGATGCGGCTAATGGCCTCCGCCAACACGTTGGTGACCGCAGCCTACCAGCACCAAACGCCACTCCTGAGTGAGCGCTGGGCCCTAGCTCACTCAAGACCACGCCCTGCATGGTGGTACTCTCTTGTTAATTTATTCTTCTTCATATATTTTTTCATTTTTCACATACCTATTGTACAAAAAATATGATTATATATATGGGACGTGTGGGATTGCACTAATCTCCCCACATCCTGGAATAAAAATTATTATTATTATTGATCTATTTTATTTATCAAAGCTTGCAGTTAATGTAGCAAAATAAACTAACTAAAATCTGCTAAAGAGAACTTTCACAAAGTGTACATCAAAAAGTTACTTATTTTCATTTTTTTTTTTTCAATTGGTATCTTTTTATTTTTCGAATATTTTCATGAAATTTATATTTCAGGTTTACGGAACGATTTATATTTATACTTAACAAATACCTTATGTTTTTAATGGAATTTAAATGTGCTTAAATGCATGTTCTATCCGTTAGTTGGTGCTGTTCAGTGTTCATAATAATTATTATTATTTGAATCATGTTACCCTGGTAATGTTCCCCATACTTATGCCGACACGTGATAATAGATTTTGCAAGCGGTGTTATACCGACATAATTTAGCTTGGCCAGCAGCTACCAGCGGCAGTCTGCCAAGACTTAGAGTGTGGATTTCCCGACAGTTGTCCCCTCGACAGTTCACTCAACCGAAGAGTTGATCCCCTGGACAGTTGATCCCATAAAGGATTATTTCTTCTGTATGTCTTAATTGGTAAAATAACTAATCAGATAGGATATATGGCCGCATAAAAAAGTCGATATATTTCCGATATCATGACACCTGCAGACTTGGTATATCGACTTCTGTTATGGCATTATTGTTCGTAAAACAATTTGTATAGCGGATTTCCAGTCAAGACGGCTGCAGATATAAGTTTATCGACTTTTGTTGAGCGGCCAAAAATGGCGTACTTACTTTATCAATGAAGAAGTACAGAAGAAATAATCGTTAAAGGGGTCAAATGTCCAAGGGATCAACTGGCAGAGGGATCGACTGTCCGGGGGAGCAACTGTCGGGGGGCCAACTGATCAACTTTCGAGTCACCCGCGAGGGGTAACCGTACGCGGTAGGTAAGTGTACGCGGCGATGTTTACGACATATTCGTGCATACTTCACTGGCGCTCATTTATCTGTTCTGTTGCGCTTTGGGTCTCAAAGCAGGTTGTGGGTACAGTGTACATTAGGCCCTGCATTGAAAATAAATATTGAATGAATAGTGAAAATTTCTGCTCCATTCCCGCTAAATTTCACGGCACAGCGCAAATATTACATTAGTAACCATTATCGATAGTGGTGAAACTTGTGGCAAATATCTACAAAGGCCCAAATCGTATTATGGGCGCATTTGACCCATCAGAATATTCTCTATGAAATGTTCTCCAACAATCCTCCGCAAATAGATTATGTATATTCCAGCCTCACAAACAATTATGCTGCCAATATTAATTATGCCCATAAATTAGTGCAAACTGACGCATTATAAGCTAATAACGTTCCGAGTACCAAATTGTAACACGAGACTTTTAGAGTGTTGTTCGTTGTTCATTTTTCAAAAACAAATGATTTCTCTCATTCCCCAGTACAAAGGCTTCATACGCTTGGAAATAAATTCAGTTATTTTCTTCTTCTGGGACTTCTAACATATTGTATTGTGAATATTATAATATTTTTATTTTTGGAATAACTCAAAAAGTAAAACCTAAAATTTTAATATTTGTTTATCATTGAAGACAATATTAGCGATTCCTAAAAAAAATTTGAAACAGAAAAATCATAAAAATATACAGTCACATTTAGGAATTGAACCCAGGATCCTTGCCTTGCCGGGGCACCCCTCTACCAACTGAGCTAATGGGACCCTATCTCTTTCGGTCATATTTAACTGTATCATACTTCGAATAAGAACTATCAATATTATCTTGAGTTGGGCAGTTTTCGTTAAAAAATTATAATTTTTTCGCAATCAGCCTCGAAATATCTACATTAATAAATTATTGTAATAATTATTCTAACCGACACAGACCAAATATTTAAAAGCTGTGACGTACTTGATATACGCCAATTATATGTTAAAACACTACTAAACTACATTTTCGAACAAAAAAACAAACCCCAACAAACACAAAATATCACTAATAGACCGGTCAGACAAGCGTACAAAGAAAACATAAAAACTCCGACGGTAAACACTACCTTTGGACAAAGACACCATAAATACCACGCTATTAAAGCATTCAACAGTCTTCCACTTGAAACAAAAATTGAGGAAAATAAAAATAAATTCAAACACAAAATAAAAAAATGGATTAAAGAACAAAAAGACAATATTACCAAAATTCTATAACATAAAAGAATAAAACATATACACGCAACACAAAAAAATATATAAAACACGCAACACGCACAAACACATAAATCATTATAAATGCCGATTTACATTCTCTTTTAATATTCTTCTTTTAGTGTGATAATTATGTTTTAATTTTTAATCTTTATTTTCAGTTTAAATTTATCTTTATTTTAATGTTGTTCTTCTTTTTTTTTTTTAAATGTATAAACTCTTATATTATAAAATGGGGGCCTCAGCACGGGTAAACAACCCAGTGAGGCCAACATTACTGAATTAAAATATGAAATAATTGTAAAATAATGTATCAACAATAATAAAAAATAAAAATAAATTGTAATGTGTTTGTATATTCAATAAAAAAAAATCTAATTGCACATTTTTATTGGCTGCTATAATTATGTATGATTGCATGATTCAAGCCGAACTAAATTCAATCTAAACAGTGCCTTAGATAAATATATCTTATTTTAATTTTAATGCGCGACATCTATTGACTTTTGAAGTCTAGGATGAATTTATATTTTAATTTTTGGAATAACTTAATGAGTAAAACCTCAAATTGTAGTATTTAATTATTGAAGAGAATATTAGCGATTCCTAAACAAAAATTGAAAATAGTAAAATCAGAAAAATATAAGGTCATATCAAGGACATGAAACGGACCCTTTTCTCACCAATGTGACCGTATCTTTTTCTGATTATTTGTTATAAATTTTCTTTTAGGATTCGGTAATATTGTCTTTAATAATTAAATGTTATAATAATCGATAATTTTTATGTTTATTTTTACCACATACCTAACTTTTTTAGTAATCTTTATTTTTACTATTTACTATTGGAAGGTATATTGATACCTTTTTTTATTCCCTCTTTGTTTTTGTTGTTCCTCTTTCATTTTGTAACAATCTCATTTTTTTTAATTCTAATTTTTGCTATAGGACCAATATGGATAAATTAAATTGGGTGTCCCATTTATGTAGCTGGTAAATAAAATATCATTATTATTATATTAATTTTAATGCACGTATACAATTTACTTGAAACCACTAAGGACGTAAATGAATAATAAAATAATTACACTTATAGTACGTAACTTTAGGCCTGAAATTATTACGATGTCGTGAAAAAGTTGGATGGATAAATTTCTATTCCCTAAAAGAACAATTATTAAATTAATTTTTCATAAATTTGAGCGATATTCGTAAACTGCATTATTTTATTCTGCCATTCAGTCACAAAATCCTAATTAAAACCTTGTCGAGGAGCTTGAATATTCCTTGAATATTATTGAAAGAACATTAAGTAAGTTTTTTCACTTATCTGACTTATCCACATCACATTGCTCTGCATCATAATTTAAGATTGAACTTGTAGGTAAAGAAATTCCGTTGAAGGGTAATGATTTTTTTTAATTTCAGTTCTAGTTCTAAAGATAATTAATTTAATGTAAAACTGACAAAAGATTACCAGTAATTATTTAAATCCTGAACGCAGATTCCATTCATACAAAGAAAGATGTTTGTACCTACCCTTTATAGCTTAAAGCTTTTGTGATTAATTTTAAGACGCTTAGCTTTGTTGGATAACACGGAGTATGGTTAAGGCCTAATTCTAAGGCTAAGTCTTAAATATTCCTCAGCATTTAATTTTCTTCGGTTAAACTCGCATTTTTAAGAGTTTACCGTTCAAAAATCTTAATATATGCCTCAGTTAATTTTTATCTGTCGCTTAGTGAAATCCTTTAATCGGTTCCATGATAACTCAACACAGTGACAATTCAACACACCTATAAAAATTGATATAAAGTCATTAGAAACGATGAAAAAATAAATAAACCTAACCTAACCTACTTAATCCAGTCAATAAAGTTTTTGTTTCATCACTTTCCATGACTCTATATAATTTTTAAAGATGTGATGAATTATCATTGTGATGATTTATCCGGTCACCCCTTTAATCTACTGGTCTGAAAGATGTGCTTACATTTATGAGAACCAAAATACAACCAAGCTCACGAGGGTTTTTTTTAAATTAATAATTATCATTATAAAGCTTGGGGTCGTTCATAATACTTCACAATTTAAAAAAAAAAAACATCAGCATGAAAATTAGTAGGCCCACGTAGAGCTATTTCTGTTACCAAATGACACGTTCCCATAAAATTGTTTATCGGTCTTATTTAAGGATCTTTAATTGATTGCGTTCTTCTGTCAACATATTTTATCACGTAACACACCCACAAAAATACCTACTCATAAAGAGATATTGAAAGGTAAACACTTATTCGCACTCGGTACAATACCAGATGACATAATGCTTAGCTCGTAATATGTTTTTTTTGTAATAACAAGCTTCACTCAGGTAGCCCTGAGAAAAAAAATCCTAGGGTCTATGTCATCTTTGGGGAAGCCGTGTGGAGGGTCTTTTTATGAAAAGGAAGGAGAGGAAGTTCTAGGAAGGTAAAAAAGGTATGATGTATGGGTAGGGTTCTGAAGGTCAAAATGTCCAGGAGTGACGGGCGTATGCATCCATCCTTCCCGACGCAAGTGGGTAAACATATCCGCCATCAAGACCTAGACAAACCTCACCTTATGAACCCGGGCACGCCTGCTAAGTCACTAAACGTAACGAACCACTTGGGGTGACCTATGGGAGGGGTGTTGGTTATCCAAGAAATGGTTCCCGGGGCGGCGGTACTTGCCTATACCCGCCTTCCAAATTGAAATAAGATTTTCGGTAGATGTAAAAAAATATTAAGTAAATGAGAAACGGCTCTTTATGGTTAATTAGTTAGTTAGTGACTTACCTAAAATGTTCTCATTTTGTCTGAGGTTTATGCTGATATTCTCCGTCTCACGAAAATAACTTCAAGTTGTCGCAAAAGTAAAAAAAAAAATAAACAGACTTATTTTAAGAAATTTTATTAGTTTTACTTCGGGAAACTTCTTTAGAACCAATTAATTAGGTTCGTTCACTTACGAATTCAGCCAAAATTATGGCTTACAATTTTGTTGGTGAATATTTGATGATTAGAGTAAGAAGTTGACGGTATACAAAGAAAGTTTAAAAGGTCTTCTCAAATATTTGATTATAATTTACAATACACAATGTGCACCCACGACATTTTCTTTGACGAAAAACTATCAAATTTGTATTTAAAACCGGCAAGTAAAATATAAATTATATAGGAAGTGATTCCTTTGGTTATATTTACTGTATCAACCTAATTATAATCAATTAATATTAATTAATTAAAATAATACCTAGGACAAAATATTAGTGTACAAACTTTATGAGACAGTTGTAAACTGTAAACACAATTATAATCCTACATAGAAAATATATAAAGTAAGTCGGTGGTGATTCCTTGGACTAAATTTTAGTGTACAAACGTTTATAAGCCGAAGAGCAGTGGGCGCGTATTTTAGTACTCGTTTCAGATAAAATATAACCAAGTCTTTTTACGCGCGTGATTTTTACTGAGAAACGTCCGATAAACTGTCGCCGCATAAAACCATTTGGATTCCACTGTACAATTGAAAAGTTATTCACCGACAGTCTTACTTATAAAGATTCCCTAATACGCTGCTGCAGCGCTGGTATAGCTGTACAAATGAGGAGGGCCGTATACTGCTCAGGTTAAAATAATTACTCGTAATAATATTCATACAAGATTTTTTTAGACTGGTTCCACTTTGTTCCAATCCTCAAAAACACGGTCATTTTTGCATTTCGCGTTTAGATACAAACTTCTCGTTTCTTCAGGTGAAATGTCGATGTCAAGCAAATGGAAGACTGAGTCAATACCCGGTCTGCTTTGATTTGCTTCGAAATTTGGCCAATTAGATTATGCATTCCGTTTTTGCTTTAGTAAATCGATGTTTCGATTTGAAATATTCTTCTGATAGTGCTGCCAATGGGAATTACTTTTTTTTACATTTTCATTGCGTGGCTGATCGATATTTGTCAAATCAAACAGATTTTTAAGTCTACTATCTCCGTCTTAATACCATAGTAATACGACCCTGTGGGTCCTAATCCTGGGGATCGAACGGTTTAAAAATCTGTCAGCCACTTATACTGCGGTAGTACGGCCGGTATATGCAGTATGCATTCGCGTGATGAGTATGTGTAACGTTTTCTACTAACCTGTTCTTATAATAATAATAATAAGAACATGGCATTTAAGCAGTTTAGTGTCATTTCACTTCAAGTGCGATTAACTATAACAAACTTAAAAACGGTAATTTAGTATTAGTGGTCATGTTCTTAAAATTATTCCTACACTGTGCCTTACCAAATACAGATCTAATATTATAACACTAAATGTACTGTTTACACAAAGTCAAAACAAAACATAATAATAATTACAGCAGGACAGGACAAAACAAGAATAGTAAAGCTAAAGACATAATATAAAACAGGAGGCAGTTTGTGCTCAGAAATGAGAATCTTCAGAGCAGACATTTTAAAATGTACAAGGAGGCAACCGAAACCAAACAATTACGCTCTTATCCCTCCATATTATCTATTATACGCTATAAGATATGACAACTACTACCAGCAACACTGATAAAACAAATAAGTTCACAGTTATCCCGGTTTCCCCTCTCCTGGTACAACAGCGACGCGGCTGACCTTAAATGATTTCCGGAAAGGTATGAATTAATTTGAACATAACATCTATGGAAAGCTAGAAACCGAAAACTTCGAAACAAAGAAATCATTAGAGTTCATTATTTCATAGCAGGATGAACTTATTCCGTTGTCTTCTTGTCCCTGGGAATTGTACGTGTACGTACTCTGCCATTAAACTTCCTAATAGCTTCACAATAAGGTTGATGTTACGACTAACGACCGCTTGCAAAGCACAGGTGTTCCAGTCACTACCAACAATCTTTTGATAGGATCCTGTCGCATGGAATGACAGTGTTGTAATAACCTTGGAAAAAAATTTTTATGAACGTTCTTTAATTTATCATTAACATTGTTGATTGCTAATTTTAATAGACCCGCACCGGGCGCTGATTTGCCAAGGCGCTGATAATAACCCAACACAGCCCTAGGTACTATTTGGCTGGTCCTTGAATGGTGTTTACTATTTTACATCAAACCATTTGTTATAAGGAACATAGATTAACATAATTCACATTTAGTTCTAAAAGCACTCTAGTTTTTCGCATGCGTACAGGAACTAACTTTCTTAGTCGGTCACATAATTTTATGAAATATATTCTGAGATAATCTACAATGGGCTATAAATGGTCTTGCAGGTATATCCAAAAGGTTAGAAGCATCTCTTGATTGGCGTCTTCGTACAGATTCTTCACTCACTGAGGCTCGAAGAGCAATACTCATACGGAGATAACGAACTGTAATTGATTCTAAAGATAAAAACAACGTCTATAATAATACATGCATTGCAAGATCGTAAGTAGCTTGTGGTTTGTTAAAGATCAACTTAAATTTAATTATACAATATCTACAAATAATAATACAGGTAACAACATTCAATTGAGAATTTACAAGATATGATGATGTGTAAAATAACTTGGTTTCAAAATAATTACTACAGGAAACACCTATTAATGCCAGGAAATGATAAAAGTTATTTTTTTCTCAAACAAAGTTAAGTTTGAAGGTTAGGAAATACACATAAGCAGAATTCGTCAACTTTTCTAATAACTTATCGGGCGAAATGATGGTTGCCGTATTATCAACATAATTTTATTATACTACTTACATGTTGAATGATATAAGCCTTATAGGCGTTCACAAATTACTATATTTATTGATCCTTTGGGGGTATTGTTTGAATGACAATACAGGACATTCGATTTGAAAATAATCCCGCGACTAACCACGATTACGCTGCAAACGAGCCGTCCTATCTGGCGTTAGTATAACAGTATAAGAGTTGATGCCGTAACGAATACAGAGAATTTAGCTCGTTAGAGCGATACGGAATACCGCATTTTGGAAAACAGTGTCGACGTGTCGTATACGGCCCATTGCCTCAAAAGATACAAAATCACCCTAAGTCTAGTACGATTCTTCACAACCTGCATACATTATTCCACGGGCGGCTGACCACTGAGGTCAATTGGACAATTGGAAACAACTAGATCTGGTCAAATTCTAAATTGATTTGAAAACTGCCAGATTTAATAGCGAGCAGCGACATTAACGGGTTGCGTGTAGCGACATCCAATTCTACGTATAGACAGGACAACATTTTCGCGATCCGAGGGGTGAATTATGGAAAAAGGAACGAAGCTACACATCACCATTTTTAAGTATATCACATCACTACTACTGTGGTTAGTGGGTAGCTAAGATATTATTATTGTCTAAGGAACAAGTTTCGATTAAGTCAATTATAACAGAGAACAGTTTTTCCCATAAATGAACCCTGTAAAGACAAAACAAAACATAAGCAATACCTTGAGCAAGTGGATGAGTTTGTGTATTTAGGGAGTATGTTTACGAGAGATAGGAAGGCTGACAGAGATATTGAGAGAAGGGTAAATGCAGGTAACTCCATTAATGGAGGACTGAACGGTTGGCGCTAACAAGAAAATGTCCAAAGAAGCGAAGCTAGCAGTCCACAATGGAGTGCTGGTACCTACCCTGATGTACGGAAGTGGGGCATGGAACTGGCAGACAAAGAATGAAAGTAGACTGAATACTGGAGGAATGAGATCCCTGAGGCGTATGAGTGCTAAAACTATGTATGATCGTATAAAAATGTGGAGATCCGCAAAGAGTGCAAGCGTAATGAGTAAGATCAAGAAAGGGACGCTTAGATGGTTTGGGCATATAGAGCAAATGAGCGAAGAAAGGAGTGTAAGGTGAATATACGATGCAAATGTGAATGGTAGCAGAAGTCGGGGACGCCCGAGGAAGAAATGGCACGGACAAAGTGTATAAGATACTTGAGTCGGGCCATGTCAAGAGAAAAAATAATAGAAGAGTATGTATGAATGTGAATGAGGCAAGGAGTGTGTGCCAAGACCGAGTTGTTTGGCGGTCCGTCCTCTCTGCCTACCCCTGCGGAGAAACGGCTATCTGTCTCTATATTTATGCTCCATACAATAAACGAGATGCACTATGGCCCTGTGACCTAATATTATGTACCTGTGCTCGGTTGAAAAGCCCGCTGACCCAACGTCTGTCTCTATATTTATGCTCCATACAATAAACGAGATGCACTATGGCCCTGTGACCTAATATTATGTACCTACGCTCGGTTGAAAAGCCCGCTGACCCAACGTCTGTCTCTATATTTATGCTCCATACAATAAACGAGATGCACTATGGCCCTGTGACCTAATATTATGTACCTACGCTCGGTTGAAAAGCCCGCTGACCCAACGTCTGTCTCTATATTTATGCTCCATACAATAAACGAGATGCACTATGGCCCTGTGACCTAATATTATGTACTTATGCTCGGTTGAAAAGCCCGCTGACCCAACGTCTGTCTCTATATTTATGCTCCATACAATAAACGAGATGCACTATGGCCCTGTGACCTAATATTATGTACCTACGCTCGGTTGAAAAGCCCGCTGACCCAACGTCTGTCTCTATATTTATGCTCCATACAATAAACGAGATGCACTATGGCCCTGTGACCTAATATTATGTACCTACGCTCGGTTGAAAAGCCCGCTGACCCAACGTCTGTCTCTATATTTATGCTCCATACAATAAACGAGATGCACTATGGCCCTGTGACCTAATATTA
This sequence comes from Hesperophylax magnus, assembly GCA_026573805.1. Taxonomy (NCBI): domain Eukaryota; kingdom Metazoa; phylum Arthropoda; class Insecta; order Trichoptera; family Limnephilidae; genus Hesperophylax; species Hesperophylax magnus. The sequence goes on along the minus strand of JAIUSX010000014.1, from coordinate 25,363,741 downwards.
TGTACTTATGCTTGGTTAAAAAGCCCGCTGACCCAACGTCTGTCTCTATATTTATGCTCCATACAATAAACGAGATGCACTATGGCCCTGTGACCTAATATTATGTACCTGTGCTCGGTTGAAAAGCCCGCTGACCCAACGTCTGTCTCAATATTTATGCTCCATACAATAAACGAGATGCACTATGGCCCTGTGACCTAATATTATGTACCTACGCTCGGTTGAAAAGCCCGCTGACCCAACGTCTGTCTCTATATTTATGCTCCATACAATAAACGAGATGCACTATGGCCCTGTAACCTAATATTATGTACCTGTGCTCGGTTGAAAAGCCCGCTGACCCAACGTCTGTCTCTATATTTATGCTCCATACAATAAACGAGATGCACTATGGCCCTGTGACCTAATATTATGTACCTACGCTCGGTTGAAAAGCCCGCTGACCCAACGTCTGTCTCTATATTTATGCTCCATACAATAAACGAGATGCACTATGGCCCTGTGACCTAATATTATGTACCTATGCTCGGTTGAAAAGCCCGCTGACCCAACGTCTGTCTCTATATTTATGCTCCATACAATAAACGAGATGCACTATGGCCCTGTGACCTAATATTATGTACCTGTGCTCGGTTGAAAAGCCCGCTGACCCAACGTCTGTCTCTATATTTATGCTCCATACAATAAACGAGATGCACTATGGCCCTGTGACCTAATATTATGTACCTACGCTCGGTTGAAAAGCCCGCTGACCCATCGTCTGTCTCTATATTTATGCTCCATACAATAAACGAGATGCACTATGGCCCTGTGACCTAATATTATGTACCTGTGCTCGGTTGAAAAGCCCGCTGACCCAACGTCTGTCTCTATATTTATGCTCCATACAATAAACGAGATGCACTATGGCCCTGTGACCTAATATTATGTACCTACGCTCGGTTGAAAAGCCCGCTGACCCAACGTCTGTCTCTATATTTATGCTCCATACAATAAACGAGATGCACTATGGCCCTGTGACCTAATATTATGTACCTACGCTCGGTTGAAAAGCCCGCTGACCCAACGTCTGTCTCTATATTTATGCTCCATACAATAAACGAGATGCACTATGGCCCTGTGACCTAATATTATGTACCTGTGCTCGGTTGAAAAGCCCGCTGACCCAACGTCTGTCTCTATATTTATGCTCCATACAATAAACGAGATGCACTATGGCCCTGTGACCTAATATTATGTACCTACGCTCGGTTGAAAAGCCCGCTGACCCATCGTCTGTCTCTATATTTATGCTCCATACAATAAACGAGATGCACTATGGCCCTGTGACCTAATATTGTGTACTTATGCTTGGTTGAAAAGCCCGCTGACCCAACGTCTGTCTCTATATTTATGCTCCATACAATAAACGAGATGCACTATGGCCCTGTGACCTAATATTATGTACCTGTGCTCGGTTGAAAAGCCCGCTGACCCAACGTCTGTCTCTATATTTATGCTCCATACAATAAACGATATGCACTATGGCCCTGTGACCTAATATTATGTACCTACGCTCGGTTGAAAAGCCCGCTGACCCAACGTCTGTCTCTATATTTATGCTCCATACAATAAACGAGATGCACTATGGCCCTGTGACCTAATATTATGTACCTATGCTCGGTTGAAAAGCCCGCTGACCCAACGTCTGTCTCTATATTTATGCTCCATACAATAAACGAGATGCACTATGGCCCTGTGACCTAATATTATGTACCTGTGCTCGGTTGAAAAGCCCGCTGACCCAACGTCTGTCTCTATATTTATGCTCCATACAATAAACGAGATGCACTATGGCCCTGTGACCTAATATTATGTACCTACGCTCGGTTGAAAAGCCCGCTGACCCATCGTCTGTCTCTATATTTATGCTCCATACAATAAACGAGATGCACTATGGCCCTGTGACCTAATATTATGTACCTATGCTCGGTTGAAAAGCCCGCTGACCCAACGTCTGTCTCTATATTTATGCTCCATACAATAAACGAGATGCACTATGGCCCTGTGACCTAATATTATGTACCTACGCTCGGTTGAAAAGCCCGCTGACCCAACGTCTGTCTCTATATTTATGCTCCATACAATAAACGAGATGCACTATGGCCCTGTGACCTAATATTATGTACCTACGCTCGGTTGAAAAGCCCGCTGACCCAACGTCTGTCTCTATATTTATGCTCCATACAATAAACGAGATGCACTATGGCCCTGTGACCTAATATTATGTACCTATGCTCGGTTGAAAAGCCCGCTGACCCAACGTCTGTCTCTATATTTATGCTCCATACAATAAACGAGATGCACTATGGCCCTGTGACCTAATATTATGTACCTACGCTCGGTTGAAAAGCCCGCTGACCCAAAGTCTGTCTCTATATTTAGTAGTCTTAGTCCTAGTCTACTCTATTCTATTGTAGTTCCTAGTGTGGTAGTAGTCCCAGTCTGGTAGTCGAAAATCAAGTAAAAACTATCGTTCAAAAACGTTTAGTTATATGAATAAAAAACATGAAAAAAAGAAAGTTTTTTCATAAAGTTCGTATTACATCTAACACTAACCAAAAAGTGACTGTTTTCTACGTAAGCGCTCGTATAATTCATTTTTATAGTCGTATAGTTGTGTGCCTACAGATAGAGGTATTGCATTCGTATTTTTCAATTAGGGGTTAACCTATTTCAGTATTCCTTTAAATACTGTTTATCCAAAGCTCCCTTCTTATCCATGAATCAATTGAGGGGATCTGGTAAGCCCGGAGGCTGCCTAGAACCCAAATCAACAGTCACTTGACTAGACATCTTACCGAAAAGTGTCAACGAAGATAAATGGCCTGCCAATTAACCTTATCCAGAATCTCAATATTTGCGTCAATTTGGAATCTGTACTTTTGGGATTAAATTTATAGGTCATATGTTATCTTCGTACAATCTTAGAAACTTTAAAGAAGTAGGTTAGCTGATAAGCACCCTCTTCAAAATTCAAGAGAGAAAACAAAATAATTTCCCAAACACATACCCCCTTCCTAATAAAATTTACCCCATATTAATAGTTGTTTATCGGTTGCATAAAATTTACGTTTAAACGTGTTTATTAGTAAGTCCTTGCTTGTATTGCAATAATTATTTCGTTATAACATTAAACGTAACCTAGCCTCGAGTAACTATTACCTACTAGTATACAAATTTTTGACCCTTCAAAGCAAGATGGAAAACTAAAATTTTGGTGTTTTATGATTGTTTCATACTTTCGTGATTTCTTGAAGTTCTCTAATAAGTTCTGTTAGTTTGCTGTACTGATAAAATTACTGCAAATATTCTAAAAGAATATAAATAAGTTAATTAGGGTGCAAAATACATGATAATCTCCCTTTTGGGGTAGTTCTTTTTAAATGGAGAATTTCGCTAATAATGTATTTCAACCCTTTCGGATCTGAATTATAACTGGCAGTAATAACACATACGTGATACTCGATAACACCTTTTAAAATTCTTTGGAAATATTTGTGGTAGGTTTTTGTTCTCAATTTGGGAGGCGGGTATGGATACCGCTGTCCAGGGACCAATTATTGGATAACCAACACCTCTGCTATAGGTGTAAGTAGTTTTCTACGTTTGGTGACTTAGCAGGGGTGCCCGGTTGCATTAAGTGATGTTTGTTTAAGTCTTGGCGGCGGATATAGATACGTCTGCATACCTATTGCGTGGTGGACTGGGAGAGACTGGTTGAGACATTTTGACCACTCCAACAGGACTGTCTCGACCCATTGCCTTGCACCGAAGTGGGAGGGATAGATTCATACGTCCGTCACTCTTGGACACACTGACCCCCAGATTCCTACCCACCCATCATACATTTTATTTCCCGGAACTCCCTCTCCTTCCTTTCCTTAAGAGACCCTCCACATAGCATCCCCAATGATGTCATAGGCCCTTAGGGAAATTATTTTACTCAGAATTATTGTAAAAAACATAGTTTTAAATATAATTCTGAGGTTATTGCTACGTTCATTTGTGAGAAATTTGAGGGCGGTCAGAAAAAGAAGAAGAAGATTGCGATATTCACATCTAACCATTTTGACCTACACGTATATTTGAAAATACATAGATATACTCTAAACAGGTAAGAAAACATTCCATTTTTTTAAATAAAAATAACGGTTTTCTTTTTCCAATTGTTGACACGACTGACCGTGCGCACTATTTCTTTGGGGCTTAGCTACTCGCGGCAGACATTTTAATATGTTTTTAAGGTGATGTTTGTAGTTAATCTCGATCGAATTTTCAACCAGAATAAAAAAAAAATCATTTTTTAATTCACTAGATTTAAAAAAAAAAAAAATTTGTTTATGTTTAAATTTATGAGAAATATACTTTTAACAAAAAAACGGACGACTCTTTATCGATTGATTACAATCTATTTTTAGAAGCCTTAATGGTTTTTCGTAAACACCAACCCTAAAATAACATATCATATTATACTGCAGACAATGGTAAGTCCCTACGTAGGTTCATTTGACATGTTAACAATATCTACAAAATAACTCTCAGAGGTTATATCAAAATCAATGACACCTCTGACAAAACTTAACGTGTTTTCTTCAAAGAGACTGAATGGCTTTGAAGTTTGTTGTTCTAACCATTTGAACAAAATCCTTTTTCAAAAATTAAGTTAATAAATACCCAAAACAAACCTCGAAATATTAATTTTCAGCTGCTTAAAAAAAAGATATTAGTATGATAGATTTCTGAAATATGATAGTTGGTCGATCTGTTTGATATTTTAACATTTCTGCACGCTGCCTATCAAATCTTTAAAAAAAAACATAATGTTAGACCATTGGGTAGTTTTTTTGCCTCCGATAATTGCCAAACGTTACAAAAAAGCCTATTGGTATTGGATTTTGAGTTTGACTTTTGGAGAATTCGCTGGCCTATCTACACTAGTAGTTTTGTGAACCGAGAAAAAAGTACGTTCTATTCAATAAATCAAATCCAAAATTTTCTCTGTAATCATAAGATTTGTAAGTACGATGTATTTACGCACGATGATGAATCGCAACTGATTTAATAGATGAATATAATAGATAATGTACTCGTTGGTTTACGATTAATTGTAAATCCACTGGAGTATGCTTCCACTATATGGAATCCTCAATATAAGGTATACATAGATTTAGTAGATAGTATACAGAATAAATTTTCGAAACATTTACTCAAGAAATACAACAAAACTACAAATAATATGTTTACTTTACAAAAAAGACGCACATTGTCAGACTTGTTGTTTCTACATAATCTGCTAAATAATAAAATAGGTAGTCCCGAATTGCTATCCGTCATTGGTTTAAATGTTCCAACGAGGCGTACCAGGCACACTACACTTTTTCATATTGAAGCCAACAATACCAATGCAGCAAACAACTCAGTAATTACTCGCGCAATCACAACTTACACCCATTACGAAAAATTACTAAATTTAGATATCTTTCGTGATTCCTTTCTAATATACAAAACTAACTTATTAAATTTCTTAGCATGACATATTTCAAAAATATTTTCACATCATTTTTCAAAACTTCTATGTATTAACAGTCAATTACAATTCGTGAGCTTATTATAATTCTTGTTTTCAATTAATTTATTATTATCTATCCACACGCTTCCTTCCTTTTATAACAATCTGAGACGAAATTACGTAATGATATTTTATGGACATACGTAATAGGTACTACAACTATGTAATAACTAAATATATCTAACTTTATCTTATTGTACTGTGTATGTCTTAACAAATAAATGTTGTGAAATGTTATTGGAATCACTGTTTTTCAGATAAACAATAAATAAACAAATACTTACCTGATTAATTATAGACCATAAATATTTTACGCAACATTTTTTATTGCTGTGCTGAAATTTGCATATCTTGAAGATATTTAAGAAAAATTTGGCACTGTGGCAGGGGCCGTAGTCTTCTAACCATAAACAGACATTTTACACACTATTCCAACACCCTTTGCAGAGGTACTGAATTTAACTCACTATTTCAACACCCTTTCTAAAATTCGACCGATTGTGCATAAATTCCAAATAAAATTAAACTATTAATCAGCTATTAGAGATCACTTTTTCGTAATATTGTTCGTAAAATATTTAATAAATCCACGAAAGCAAACTCAAATAAAAAATCGTGGCATCAATGAATGAAAAGTTTGGTTGTATTAAAATATATAATTATTAGATTACTATAGGCCCTTTTTGAAAAAATCACCTCAAGATGAAAAGTTAGATTGATATGTTGTACAAAAGTTAATGGCAATATCGTGTGGGTACTGATGGAGGCGGCATTTTGGAAAAATGTGATTCAGTTTGCGATTATTTCGTCACGTAATTGTAAAACAATCTAAACAAATTGGTCCCGCTTTTACGAGAAAAAAACAAAGAAGAGATTTTTTTTTAAATTCCAACTTTTCAAAAAGATAGGTACTGAATATTATTTTTAAAAATGAATCCCTCATTATAGGACGTTTTAAATAATAGGTCTAACGCGTTATGTAACAATATGAATTATTTCACAAATGTAATACATACACATATTTCATAATTTGTATTTAATGCATGTACGTATGCTGAAAATTGTCCACACAACGGTTCATTCACAAACTTAAACTTCAGAAAATGGGTGGCCTTGCTTACATATGTATTTTAATACAAATAAATAGTTCGGTGTAAATTTCCCCTCGGTGAGAAATTGGACCAAATTCCACACTTACGGGAAATATTTTCATGTATTTTCAGCCTCATTTTACAGTTTACGGAACCTGCAGCCCTCCGGCTTTTTGGTGCGGCCTGGGAGCACTTTCACAAAGAGTATAAAACGTTTTTTTCATGTAATATTGAAGAGAACAATTTTCTTTAACGGTGTTTCAGTTACATATTTAAGACATTATTACAAAAATCAGAAAAGTATAACAAAGCTGAAATTTTTATTATTTTACTAATAAGAAATTATGAGTGTAGTGCTAATAAAACTGGGGACTCGGTTACAGATAAAATTCCAGTTGTGGATTCATCTGCTGAAGCATTTTGAGAAAAAAAAAAACATTATCGTGTTCAAATTGAATAAATTGAATAAAAAATTACAAAATCCAAGATGCAGACTATGAGTTAGAAAACCATTTTTATTTATTGGGCACAGTTTTAATTATAGCTGGGGATTCGCGCAATGATTCAATATTAAGTTTTATTTTCCGAACGATGTGTTGAAATTTCAGTTACGGACTCATCTGCTAACGCATTTTTTAGGAAACCGTTTGCATTTTCCTAGTGTAGTTTAAATCATATGCTGCTAAATTCCGAGGTAAATCGATGTGCTTTTTTTCACGTGTAACGATTATTTAAGCTTGTGGACTCTTACACAGAATTACTCCCATTGTTGAGAATAGTTTGGGGCTTGATGAATTCTTCAAAATAACATACTCATGGTTTTCGTTTTTACTGCACAAACTGCATTTTTTAATTTATTTAATGTTACGAGTTTAAAAATTATTCCCGACCCGAGCAAAAACACTTTTACAAGTGGTCAATTGACCATAATGACTACTTGTTACTATTTTTAGGAGAGAAGAAGTGAGAAATCTACTCGGCGAGGCTTTTTATAACCTAATCAAATAACACACACTGACAATCAAAGCAAAACACTGTCAAAGAAAAGCCAATTGGTAATTAAACACCTGTTTTATCTATAGGCCCTAGTTTTATTTCTGACCGCTAGGTGCTAGGCACCTGTAAAATAAATGGTTATGCACTTAGCTAATAGCTTGTACATTTTAAACATATTGCCACCGCCGGGATGAGAAAAAAAAGTGGTGGTTTTTTTTTGATATCAATACAAAAAACTTTCAACAAATATTAAAATAGTTCATTATAACTAAACTACCTAAACCTGAAGGGATCGGGAATATAATTTAAAACAATCAAAAATATAATAATCCTCATACAAATACATAATCCATAAAATTAATCACATTATTCCATAAAATTAATAAACCCATAACCTGATAAATCATAAAATTGATAAAAATTCATAAAATTAATAACATTTACACATGTAGATCACTTAATTAACTAATATTCTAGCTCCCGTATAGAGCAGCTCAAAAACTGAAGTCTGTTTTTTTTTTATATGAGTTCATACTTGACTCTTTTCTTTTAATAGAACACAAAACACTGTAATCACTGCACTGTGTAGACCGTTCACTCTGCATTCGGTCAAGTGGTGATCATCCTGTCAAGGGTGGTACATGTTAACTCAGGGGGTTGAGTTTCATATTAAGGGTGCCCTGTCCTGGTAGGCAGCGAATACCTCTGGTCCTGGTTGACTGGAAGCCCCAGTGGCTTCTGGATATAGGTTGGTCAACCACAGCGATGCTCTATGGTCAGTAGTCCTGTGTGGTAGCATCGGTTCAGCCCTGGTTACATTAGGCTGTGACCTTGGGAAGGTCTGTAGTTTGCCGGGTCGGGAGATGCAGATCCTGGTTTGATTCTATTGGCATCAAACATTAACCACCCTCACTACGCCATCAGGTCCTGGATGAGTTGCTGTTAAGCGCCCCACTCTCCATAATGCAGGAGGCAGATTGTCCTCCTTCAAGATGACCAGATCATCCTTTTTTATGACTTCTTGGCTGCTGGCCTGCCATTTGGTCCGTTTTTGTAGTTCAGCAAGGTAATCTCGTTTCCATCTACACCAGAAAGTTTGAATTAAGGCATTTAATTTTTGATATTGGCTTAGTCTGTTCTCTGGTAGCTCGCGGACGTCTACTTCAGGGATGATAGAAGCCTCAGTGCCCATAAGGAAGTGGTTGGGGGTGAGGGAGAGTAGGTCGTTGACGTCATCAGACAAGGAAGTTAAGGGACGGGAGTTCAAACAAGCCTCTATCTGACAAAGTAAAGTATATAATAATTCAAACTGTAATGGATTATTTTTGGTAATTCTATATAAATGAAACTTGGTAGATTTAACTGCAGCTTCCCACAACCCGCCGTGATTTGGCGCCCTAGGAGGAATGAAGTTCCAAACTATACCTTTATCTGCTAAAAACCTATGAATTTTGTCATTGTTCAGCTTTAGACTGGCATACAACTCTTGAAGCTTGTTGGAAGCTCCTCTGAAGCTAGTCGCATTGTCAGAAAATATTTTTTCAGGTTGACCCCGCCGGGCGATAAATCTCTTTAAGCAATTTAAAAAAGTATCGCTTGACAAATCCGTTACAAGTTCTAAATGAACAGCTTTAGTAGAAAAACAAACAAATATGCAAAGATACGATTTGATAAGTGGAGACTTCCTCAGCGCTCCACTCTTCATGTCAATAGGTCCAGCATAATCAAGCCCTGTCACCGCAAATGGTCGACTGGGAGTGATTCTTTCAACAGGTAAGTTTCCCATAATCTGCTGGCAAACTCGAGGTTGGTATCTAAAACATATAATACAGTTATGTAAGACTCGTTTAACAGTATTTTTTCCTAGTATAGGCCAGTATTTCAAGCGTATTTCCACTAACAGCGCTTGTGGCCCGGCATGTAAATGCACATAATGATAATGTCTTATGATTAATTCAGTTAATTTATGTGTAGGCGATAATATTACAGGTTGCCTTTGTTGATGTGATAAGTACGTAGCTAGTTTTAGCCTACCATTTGCACAAATTAAACCATTTAATAAACAAGGATTGAGGGCTTTCAATCTACTATTTTTGTTTACCATCATGTGATTTTTCAAGTCCTTTAATTCTCTTTTAAAGGAATGTTCTTGAGATGATTTCAGCAGACATTTTAAGGCTGCTTCTAGTTCGGTGACAGTTATATTGCCTCCGATTTTATCTTTAGGATTCCGACAATTATTTATAAATCTCAACGCCAAAGCGGTAATTCTCTTCAATTTGGTTAGCGATGAAAATTTTTCGAAAATCTCCCATTCTTGAACATTAGCTGCCAGTAATACATTTTTGCTCTTAATCTCAGGAGGATTCAAACATGACACCTTGGATAGTGGCCAAGCGCTGATCTCTTCTGTCAACCAGCTTGGTCCCTTCCACCAAATTGAAGCGTTGACTAACCTTTCAGCTGTGGTACCTCTGGACAGTATATCCGCTGCATTTTCGGCCGATGATACGTGTCGCCACTGGTTTGGATCGCTGATATCCTGGATTTCCGCTACCCGGTTAGCCACAAAAGTGTTCCACCGAGCTGGTTGACCCTTCAACCAGCATAACGCTATAGTTGAATCGCACCAGTAATGAGTGGCCAATTCCTCTATACTTAGCTCCAACTTGATATTTCTAATCAGTTTGGCTAGTAGCACAGCACTGCATAGTTCCAACTTGGGTAGAGAAATACATTTCAGTGGTGCTACTCTAGACTTAGAAGTAAGTAGATGTGCATGTCGCTTACCCTCTTGATCAGTTGAGACGACGTAAGCGCAGGCTCCATATGCTTTTTCCGAAGCGTCGCAGAAACCGTGTAATTGTATATTCCTTGGCGCTCCGTGGTTAATTCCCCTCAGGATTTTCAATACATTTAGTTGTGATAGTTCACCTAGATAGGCCCTCCAGGGTAGTAAAATTTTATTAGGTAGTGTGTCGTCCCATGCTGCTTTTGATTGCCATAATTTCTGCATAATTAATTTGGCCACCACTATTATGGGGCCTAGGAGACCCAATGGGTCAAAAGTTGAAGCTATGCACGACAATATCTGACGCTTACTTTCCGTCTTACTTGACGGTCTTTTAATTTCATATGATAAACAATCTGATTCATTATCCCAGATCAAACCTAGGATCTTTTCAATTTTGGAATTGTTAGTGATCATTTGTTCACCATTGCTTTTCCCAGCAATTTCACCCTGGCCCGACCCAGATGACAATTTCGAAATATTCGATCCCCACTTCCGCAGGGTCATTCCGGCGGACAGTAAAATATCATGTACCTGTTGCTTCAACCTGACGCATGCGTCCAAGTCGTCCTCTCCGGTCAACAGTTCGCCATGTAGAAATCGTTTTCTATGACCTGGCTTGCTACGGGAAATTTAATGCGATTGTCCATACCGATTTGCCGTAGACATCTAGTTGCCAGGAAAGAGGAAGGTCCCAAACCGTAGGTGATTGTCTTTAATTTATAATGCCTGAGTTCCTCTTCTGGAGAGTCGCGCCATAAAATCTTCTGCAGGCTGCGATCCTCTGGGCGTACGTTGATTTGACGGTACATTTTTTCTATGTCCGCCGTCATGACGTATCTATGTTTCCTAAAACGTAAAAGATGAGTGTATAAATCTTTTTGAATAACAGCTCCTACCATTAATGCATCATTCAGGGAAATACCGGTCGACGTTTTAGCCGATCCGTCAAATACTACACGCACTTTAGTAGTGCTGCTCGCTTCCTTTATTACCGCATGATGCGGCAAAAAATAGGAATGGTCCTTTGTTTTCTCACATAGCTCCATGTGATTTAATTGCTCATATTCTTTCATAAATTGAGCATACTGAGATTTCAGTCCAGGATTCATTAAAAATTTTCTTTCCAAACTTTTGAATCTTTTTTCCGCTGTGCCTAATGAGTCACCAAGTTGGTTGACACACGGCCGGCGCGGCAAACTCACTACGTATCTACCATCGCTCTCTCGGGTGTGCGTGGCTACAAAGTCGGCTTCACAAGCCTTCTCCTCGTGGTTATAAAAACTTGGAGGCATCACCTCTTCCATTTTCCAAAATTTTTCAACTTGATTTGACAATGTATTTATTGATAAACTACAAATTTCTGGTACTGGCCTTTTTTTATGGTGAGCGTTGATCGGGCCCGAGATGATCCATCCTAATTCTGTCCTTAGGAGCGTAGGTCCGGTATCCAATCTTAGCCGATCATTCTTCAAGATCTCCCAAAAACTCTCAGCGCCCAACAGTATATCAATGGGTGCTGCTATGTTGAAGTTTGGATCCGCCAATTCCAATCCCGGCGGAAGCTTGAAATCCTTCCTGGCCACCGTTGCTTGCGGTAAATTTGTAGTTATTTCCTGCAATATTAGACATGTGATATCTTGTTTATAATTTGTTTTTAAAGATTTCATTTTAATTGCAACCCGTTTCTTTATATGGGTCACGTTATTATGTATACCCGACACGGGTTTGTTTATGTTTTCACACTTCAAATTCAATTTTATTGCGAACTTTTCGCACATAAAATTTGATTGGGCTCCTGAATCAATTAATACCCTTGCTTTATGCATTTCATTATTGCGATCCAACACTCCTATGATTGTTGTCGACAATAACACAGTTTTTTCCGCCTTCACCAAGGCAGAGTGGTTGGACACTGAAACTCGTTCAGTTTCCATATGGTCGCCGCCTCCAGGGCGAGCTTCACCATTTTAATCGGAATCATTACTCGGGTGATTCCCTTTATGCAATAAGGTGTTGTGGCTATGGCTACCACATAGCTTGCATTGCATATTAATTTTACAATATGAGGCCGTATGCCCTAACCTCAAACATTTGAAGCAGGCCCTACACCTCTTTATCATTTGGCTTCTCTCTCCTGAAGTTAACTTTAAAAACTTTTTACAATAATAAATTTTATGTCCTTTATCGTGACAACATATACAATTATTGTGGGCGGCTGCTAAGAAAACTGATTCCTTTCTAGGAATGTTATTGTTGCTGCCATTTATTTTCGGGTAGGTAACATTTTTTTCGATTCTGTATGTAACATTAATTCTAAAACTTGCGCCCTTGACGTTAGACACTTGAGAAATTCTCCTAACGTTGGTAATTCTTCTTGTAATTTTGTTTGTTCCCAATGCTTTCGCGATATTGCGTCTAATTTATTAGAAACTATATAAATAATTAATGCATCCCATTGATCGATTTTTAAGCCCAAATTTTGCAGAGCCTTTAGATTCACATTAGTCTCATCAATTAAATAGCGCATGGCTACCGGATCCTCTTGTTTCATTTCTTTAAGTTGAAACAAAGCTTGTATATGCTTATGGACGGTAGTTCGTAAATTTGCAAATCTTTGTTGCAACAATTCCCAGGCTGACACGTAATTTAAATCTGATACTTCGAAATTGGCGATCACTTTCGCTGCATTCCCCTTTAAGCAGGATTGCAGATAATAGAATTTTTGCACATTATTTAACGTTGGATTATTATGCACTAGTGTTTTGAATGTCTCTAAGAAGTTTACCCATATTTTTTGATCACCATTGAATTCCCTTAATTGGAGGTTAGGAAGTTTTATTGCTACCTTGTTTTGCTCAACGGATTGTAACATTTCTTTTGCTTTCGCTAAAATCGAATAATATTGATTCTCAAAACTTTCCCTTTGGGAATTATTCTCGATGTCGTCAGAATCTGGTAGAGATTCTATTTGATCTTGAATTAACTCAAACTGGTTTAATATGTTTTCAATTTTTTCGTACCTAATTTGGATCTCATTTAACGATAAACTATTTATTGAATCCCCGAACCTCGTGAGTTTCCCTTTTAAAACCCCTCGTTTGGCGATTAGCGATTTCATATTATCCATCTTAATTGCGTAAAAACCAAAAACAAATGTACCCTTTAAAATATTTTCTACGCAATCGTATTATAATTGAAACCACAAATAATGAAATAACCAAATCCAGCCGTACCTTGACAAATTCTTCCAAATAATATGTTTGAGCTACCTAACCTTAAAAAACCAACAATAATAATACACAATGACTTGCATCTATCCTGTGGGTAGCCGTTTTTTTCTTTTCAAATTATTATATTAGCAAAATACACAGTAAAACATAGCTTGTTTGAACTTGGAAATGATTAAAAAGATAGGAAGGCACAAAGGTACTCATCTGTATTTCTTCTGGAATTGGCATCAATTTTTTCCATCAAAAGCCTTTTGTTTGGTGCTGGTTCATTTTTCCGATAAATACTCTGATTATATCCATCCGCTCGTTAGGACCATGTTGAGAATAGTTTGGGGCTTGATGAATTCTTCAAAATAACATACTCATGGTTTTCGTTTTTACTGCACAAACTGCATTTTTTAATTTATTTAATGTTACGAATTTAAAAATTATTCCCGACCCGAGCAAAAACACTTTTACAAGTGGTCAATTGACCATAATGACTACTTGTTACTATTTTTAGGAGAGAAGAAGTGAGAAATCTACTCGGCGAGGCTTTTTATAACCTAATCAAATAACACACACTGACAATCAAAGCAAAACACTGTCAAAGAAAAGCCAATTGGTAATTAAACACCTGTTTTATCTATAGGCCCTAGTTTTATTTCTGACCGCTAGGTGCTAGGCACCTGTAAAATAAATGGTTGTGCACTTAGCTAATAGCTTGTACATTTTAAACACCCATGTTTACACCAGTCTTATATTTTGAACGCAACTTAAAAATCTATTTGCGGACTCGTCTGTAGAAGCTATTCGAAAGAAACTATTCTCGCAGTGTAGTTAAAAATTTCTAGTGGTAGACTCATTTGTGAACATATTTGGTCAAGAGAATTCCTTTCAGGAGTGATATAAAAAAATAAAATAGGTACTTGGTAAAATGAGGTAAAAATATTCTAATAACAATTTTCAAATACAAAATTCTAATTGCGGCCGCGGTGATACTTTAAACACCCAAATGGCCCGTGACGACGAAAAAGTTCCCGACCCTGAGTTAGCTCATGTTTGTAAAAATTCCTATAAAATGTAATGCATCGCATTATTTTCACTGAAATTCTAATTTTATAAAGGAATAACACTCGCAACAAATTCTGAATCATATTGGAGCATATCATAATCTTGTCAATAATAACAAGATTATTATAATCCTTTTATAATCAATTTTTTTCAGAATTTTTTCAAAAGTGAAGCGTGCATTGTTATATTCGAATTGAAACATAATTGACAAAAGGCATGCACATAACTCAAAGAAAATAAACTAAATAACTCAAAGAATTGATATACAATGCAGCTAACTTTTTTATGTGAAATGCCTGCTTTTATGCGTATTAATATGACTGTATAACCGTTTTTTTTCTTTGTATCAAAAATTTATTCAATAAAATTATTAAAATACTTAATACAAATGGAAATCCATTAAAAAATTCCAGGAGTAAGCATAATTTTTTTTGTTTGTTTATTACTTATCATTTTATAGTAACAATAATTAAAAGCACGCCGATAATTCCTTCTTAGCTTTGTTGAACGCTTGGCGTTAAAAATATTATTAATAAACAGATAAATAAGCAGGATTAATTGCTGCTTTGTTTATTGCCGCTGTCTGTTGGAATAAACCAGAATATTCATTGAGCACCTTCCGCCTTCTTGTAATGAGAATTTAATATGAAAAATCTTTGGAGCGTCTTTATTAGATAATGTGAAACGCAATTTATGACCGCCCACCAAACCTTTAATTAGAAACCAGAGGAATTTTTTTTAATAAAAACCCAGAATCCAGGAAGGAATAAGCATACAATTTTTTTTTAAGATTTGTCAAAGAACCTTTTGAACGTCTTAAACCGGTACTGTGCCATAAGCGCGTTCCCGCGCTCTTCGTTGCCGTATATCTACGGCTGGCCGGCCATAGAAGATTAGCCCGTTTACTCGCCCTTCTTTATGCCTTTGTTGCTTCGTTATATCATGTAGTAAGATTAATTTAAAATATATAGCACATCTGTTTGGATGATCGAGAAATAATTTAATAATGCAGTTTATAAATATTACCGACTTTACAGTGATCTATTTTTATTCCTAAAAAATCGTGGACAGCCGTGCACAGCTACCTTTCCGCATTAAAAAAGTTAACATGTAAATTCAAGTGCAATTCTTATTCGACAGTACAATATTCATTACACAAGAAAGTCTTTAACATCTATTATCAAGTACAATTCGTATTCGACAATACAATATCCATTACACAAGAAAGTCTTAAACATGTATTTTCAAGTGCAATTCTTATTCGACAATATAATATTCACTACACAAAAAAAGTCTTTAACATCTATTATCAAGTACAATTCGTATTCGACAATACAATATTCATTACACAAGAAAGTCTTTAACATGTATTTTCAAGTACAATTCTTATTCGACAATATAATATTCATTACACAAAAAAGTCTTTAACATCTATTATCAAGTACAATTCGTATTCGACAATACAATATTCATTACACAAGATAGTCTTTAACATGTATTTTCAAGTAGAATTCTTATTCGACAATATAATATTCACTACACAAAAAAAACATTGCCCTCTTTTTGCTGTCTACATTCCCAGCGAAAATTCAAACATTTTTGTAACGATTAGGAGAATTATTTTAATAAGTTTCCTAAAATTCAAAATTTGCTATTCGTTGTGAATTTTGTAACATATCAGCATATGAGAATGGTTTTTTAGACGCTGTTAAAACATCGTTTTGTGTATAGTCCACATTCGCAGCTTTGAAAGATATTCGCAATCTCTCACTAGATCAAAGTTGGTTTTGATGACTTTTCTGGCATTTCTGTAGTCTACTGATTACTATGGTTTTTTTTTAAATATCACACCACGCCAGAGAGGTGTCAGATAAATGCACAATCATAGTTGATAACTGCTTTGACTGTGTGCCGGTTTAGATTATTTTGCTTTCCGACATGTTATGGCATTTTGTCTGATTGGATATCAACCCGTTGAAAAGCTTTGAACCCATATTTTGTTGGATAACAAACAGGCATGTTGTGGTCTTGTGCTTTTCGGCACGTAGTTATTAATCTAAACGAGTATTTTGAAAGATTAAAAATGAGTTCTAGGAAAAAATCTTTATGTTGTAGAATTTTATGGTATTAAAAAATAAGCACAGCACTTACTTTAAAAAAAAATATAAAAGTTTTAATCTGTTTTTTTGTAAGTCATTACGGACCCGTATTATTTTTATTCATATATTCTCACAAACAATAGCATTACGTTGTTTGTCTTTTAGGTACTCACATTTTTCTTGGGTTTTAACAACTTCTGCATTGATTGTGGACACTGAAAGGCTGTCCAAAATATTAGCTCAGGAAGGAATAAAAAAAAAACACAAATAAAAAATGGGTCCTATGTAAGTTATTATTATTAATCATGATTTCAACAGAGGAACAAAAACAATAAATAAAATTTGCTTAATTTATATTTTGAAAATTGGTTTTGTAAGAATGCAAACTTTAAATTGATGTTTTTTCTTGGTTCCCGACCAAAACCAAACACCTTACCAAACCATTTCTTATGTAAGTATAATATGTTTAAAGGCCTAAATATTTTCAATAAATGTAGATAACGTGAAACACAATTTCATTGGTAGCAACAAATAGAGCCCAAATTTGAAAGCAATGTAAATTAAGAAAATCTGTGTGATCTTTGTAAAAGCGTAGAATCGTTAGCTGGTAAAAACTAAAAACTACGAATGAATTATTAGTTCTGTGGAGTATGAAGTACTGATGGAAACTTAACCTTTTTCCTTGGTCATAACAAATCCCCTAAGTGGTGCTTTACGTAATCTCAAAACAATCATTTAATATAGCTTACACGAGTAGGTACGAAGTTCACGTAATGGATTCAGTTTAATACAAGAGATGTGTTGGGAAGACACCACCAATACCAGCATATGGAGACCTAGGCCTATACCCTTCTACTAATAATAATTTCTGCTAGTGACAGGTTCTCCCACCGATCACTGTCCGATGCCGAGATTTCGTCGCGGGTCGGTTACTTTGGGTATCGTTTTTATTTCCCCTTTAAAAAGATTTTCTGTTTATCCTTAATTATTTTTCGCCCTCCTTCAACGTTGTCGAGTGATTATTGCGTGAATATTATTTCAATTACTTAGATGATTAAAGCGAGGTTTGCAGTTTTTTTGGTTTGGTGAAAAGATGAGAAAGATTAGCAACCCTTTATGGTTATTTCTTACCTTTGGGGACGAATCGGAGTAAAATGAATTATCAAATTTGTTTATGTAAAAAAACGAATATTTGTCATACATTTTTAAATTTCACTATACGTAGCCATTGTACTCTCCCATTGAAGAATGGTGGAAGTACCGGACAAAGCATAACTTTTCAAAATTTAGAAATCGACAGAGTTGAGAAAGATGCGCTATGTATTAATAATTAAAACTGTATAATTTTAAATTTTTATATTTTCTCTTTTTGTACTTCTACCAGAGCTCTTTTTTTATTTTTACGAATTTATCCAAGCATTTAAGGCTAATTATGGAGAATTAGCCATCTATTCTGTAGAGTCCACAAACAGTGGCGAAGGCTTCTGTTAGAATTTTCACACAGCTCACTTTGGGTTGAGTGTGAAAAGGAAAATTCTTTATCATTGGTAGTATTACATTGTCAGTTATGATGTGATAGGTAATGACTTGTTAAATTTTCGAATTATTTCAAATTTGATTCATTCATTAACAGAAAAATCACAAACATGCACTTTCAATATACGAATAACGTTTATTTGCATTTTTATAATACTTTTCAACGCCACTTAGTAAAATATTTTTGTGAGGCCCTAAAAACCCTGATACTGGATACATAATATCCTTTAAATCACTGCAAAAATAGCATGAAACCACTATTGTTTCACATAAATGTCTAACACGAAAAACGCAAACTATTTTCTTCTTAATGTTGAACCACGTGCCTAAATTTTTAATAATTAATA
The DNA here is from genome assembly GCA_026573805.1 of Hesperophylax magnus. Classification (NCBI taxonomy): domain Eukaryota; kingdom Metazoa; phylum Arthropoda; class Insecta; order Trichoptera; family Limnephilidae; genus Hesperophylax; species Hesperophylax magnus. The sequence continues at coordinate 25,344,984 of JAIUSX010000014.1, read as the reverse complement.
AAAATATATATATTTTTTGTTGTTTGTTTTTGGGGTGTTATGCCGTGTTGCGCTAACTCCTTCTTTAGCCGACGTTTCGGACATCGTTGCAGTGTCCATCATCAGGGCAGATCCGGTAGATCCGAAGATGTTTTCTCACATCTTCGGATCTACCGGATCTGCCCTGATGATGGACACTGCAACGATGTCCGAAACGTCGGCTAAAGAAGGAGTTAGCGCAACACGGCATAACACCCCAAAAACAAACAACAAAAATGCTTTTGGCCGTGAAAATCGAAAAACTAACCAAAAATATATATCGTTAATGTAAACATATTAAGGGATGGTTTTTTTGAAAAAATATAATCCGGATCACTGTCGTAAGCCACTTGGAATGTACGATTTTACTAGTATTTCTTTCTGAGAGAATCCGGATGGCTTCACATAATTTCAGTAGATACAGCTGACATGTACTTATATCCTGCTTGTTGTCACCTTTGGCAATGTACTTCTCTTACTGTACAGTCCTTTTCTTTATTCGAGCTCGGCAAATTTTACTCCTGTTCACAACGCGAGATACATCGCTCTGTGAAATTGAGTCATTATCTTGTAGTAGGTATAGCAGAAACGACGGCAGTTCCTGCTTGATGCGGATATCTGTCTAAGTTCTGGTCACAACAGGGAAGATTTTTACTGAAGCCCTCTTTTTTCACATTAACTCCACACAGGAGGCCACGAGGAAAATACTTTTCCTCAGGGGCTACGCCATATTTGAAAATGCTGTGTTGGTGGTATTTCTGAGGAGAGAGTGAACATCTCGTCAATACCCATATTGTAGAAAGAAAACCAGCAAATCGTTCCACAGCCGAGTTATTGAACTCAAGAAAGAGTAAGAGAAACGTTCAGCATGTGTTATTAGTTGTATTTCTTTTGGTATATGTTACTTTGCACCAAACGCATATATTTCCTACTTTTTTGAGTATGAAGTTTAAACTGCACGAACGAACAAGTAATTAGGACGGTTTGTTTCACAGAAATCAAAAAAAATTATCAAATTTCAACGATAATTATCAATTTCTGTGAAGGTCCCATTCAAGTTCTGTTATCATGTCTTTATAGGCCAATTGCTTCACAGACCTGAAATAGAACTTTAAAATTTGATCAATTGTTCAAATTTTGTTAAACAACCCCTCCTCAATTTGTTTTCGAAATCAATTTCATTATTTGTGTTTCCAATTTTTTATCAAATGTTTATGTGGTTGTTAAAATACTCAATATTAATATATTTATCAAAAAAATTATATTAGTACATAACAGAGCATCAATGATTATGATAATAGAGAAATAAATCTCCCTAATAACTGTGTTGTAATAAAGTTTCCTTACTGGACCGCTCCACCCTAATAACTTTGTTGTCAGCGCTGCCACCGCGCCGTTTATATTCCAAAGTTTCCTTACTGGATGGTTCCACCTTAATAACTGTGTTTTAAGCGCCGCGGCCGCGCCATTTATATTACAAAGTTTCTTTACTGGACCGCTCCATCCTAATAACTGTGTTGTCAGCGCCGCCACCGCGCCGTTTATATTCCAAAGTTTCCTTACTGGATGGTTCCACCTTAATAACTGTGTTTTAAGCGCCGCGGCCGCGCCATTTATATTCCAAAGTTTCTTAACTGGACCGCTCCATCCTAATAACTGTGTTGTCAGCGCCGCCACCGCGCCGTTTATATTCCAAAGTTTCCTTACTGGATGGTTCCACCTTAATAATTGTGTTTTAAGCGCCGCGGCCGCGCCATTTATATTCCAAAGTTTCTTTACTGGACCGCTCCATCCTAATAACTGGGTTGTAAGCGCCGCGCCCGCGCCATTTATATTCCAATGTTTCCTTACTGGATGGTTCCACCTTAATAATTGTGTTTTAAGCGCCGCGGCCGCGCCATTTATATTCCAAAGTTTCTTTACTGGACCGCTCCATCCTAATAACTGGGTTGTAAGCGCCGCGCCCGCGCCATTTATATTCCAAAGTTTCCTTACTGGACCGTTCCACCTTCATAACTGTGTTTTAAGCACCGCGGCCGCGCCATTTATATTCCAAAGTTTCCTTACTGGACCGCTCCACCCTAATAACTGTGTTGTCAGCGCCGCCACCGCACCGTTTATATCCCAAAGACAGTTTACATTCTCCAATGATATTATTAGTTTATTGAGCTTAATATTATTTAACCGGTTTTTGAAAGCTTTACCCAGTACAGAGTAAAAGATCTTACCACCCTGTAACGTAAGCGTTGTTTTATTTCAGAATTAAAATGATGAAGAGTGAGGACTAAAAATAAAATAATTTAACTTTTTAATTGAAATAATTTTTCTAAAATCTCGTACATAATAAATTTCTCGTCTTTTCTACATGGTATTAATTCTCTGAGTTCGCGAAGTTGTATGACTTGTAAGAATAGCCAGATTAAGAAATTGGACGCCAGAGGCACTGAAATTTGTACATCGCTTTTGGAAACAAGAACAATGTTAAGAAAGTATTTTGTGCCCTCTTGAAAAACAAGCTTTGATTTTGATTTATAATTCTCATTCTTATTATATTATGTATTTATAACAAGATGCGCGATCAATGGGTGATTAGTACTGTTCAGTACAACAGAAGAAACTTATAGTAATTTATTTTTGGGATCTTATTTTATTATTTATTTTATTATTCTTTAACGTTTCGGATAGCATTACAATGTCAGGACAGTGTACAAGACAGTGGCCATGACAGTGTGATGCTGTACGAAACGTTTTCTATAGAAGGAAGTTGCGCAACACGGCATAATACTCAAAAAATAAATTACGATAATACTTTTGGCCGTGAAAATCTCAAATTATATCCTTAAAAGTCTATTACATTGTTAGGCGTCTGGTATGTTCTATCAGAAGGTCGAAGTACCCACATAAATGGAATAATTCCAAATATATCTGAAAACTAAAAACTGTTTTTGAATGGTGATAAAATACACCACTTTTTTGTTTCACATGAAAAAAATTATCACAAGAGTTTAATATTTTTTTCTCAAATTGCGATTGGAACTTTTATTTCATAGACGCTTACATTTAATTTCTTTTATGGTTAACTTCTAGATTTGAATACAAAGAGTCTTTTCTCTTTGCAACACCATTTATATCTATTTTTATCATATTTCTAACCAAGACAGTAAGTGAGACACAACTTATTCTATAAGACAATACGAGCTGTTCCAAACAGCGAACAAATTAACAAAAAGGGTAAGAAAAATCACGGTTTAAAACGTGATATCTTATCTAGACTAACACTATCAAAATTTATTAAATATTACCATTTTTTTAATAAAAAAAAGAACATATAAAAACTTTGTTAAAAAAATTATTACAGTGAAAATTGAAACGGAATTTTTCACATCAATTAATATATGAAAGTTCGTTGATAAATTATGCTTCAGTAAAATAATATAATTAATTGAATAGGGCTTGATATAGTTATTAGTCATACTGTACTGTTACTTTTATCTGAAGAAATAACTACATATATATGAAGAAACATTAAGAGGAACGGCTGCGTGGACTTCTTCATACAAAACTTAAATTTGGATTAGAGGCAAATTAAAGAAATCAATTTTTCACCATTTTATGGTTTGATAATTATTAAAGTTAACGATAATTATTAAAAAAACTTTCCCGGTATGAAATTAAAAAATGAAACACTGTAACAAAACCTTTTTTTCCAAATTCAAAATTTATACCACAAATTTGTGTTCTAAGGTAAATCGATAATTTAAAAATTAAATTTAACTAATATTTTTTTTTTTTTTTACAATTTGTATTTTTTTATTTATATTTAATTATATCTACATAGTATAAAAGGTAAGGTTATTTTTTAAGTAATTAACATTAACTTGCAAATAATTGCCAAGCCTTACTCTAAAATCGTGAATACACGATTTATTTAATTTTATTTATTTATTTATTTATTAATCTTAAGTTAGCTCACATCTTCGTGTGTGCTAATAGTTTTATAAACATATAAACATGTACATTGTTTGGCAAACATAATCTTTCTTTAAATATTTCAATAAAGTCACAAAAAAAGAAACATTAATAATTGAGATAGACATATTTTCTTAATTCATTTTTGAACTTATTAATATTTTCTATCACAGCAATTTCTTTCGGGATTTTTTTATAGAGTTGAACGGCCTGGTACATCAGAGATTTTTGGGTGCTTGTTTTTTTTCTTGTTGGCAATCTAGTTTGCTTAGAATTTCTCGTCCCGTGTCCGTGTATCTCGTTATTGTAATTTATTTTTCTTTTCAGTTCCTTAGACATCATCCCTATGTTAATTTTATGTATAAAAATAAGTACATTCAAATACACAGTTTGCTTCACCGTCAAAATATTCAGCTCCTTTAACATGTCTCTTATCCGTGTGTATATGTTGCGCTTAAGTATTATTCGCATTGCTTTATTTTGCAGTATTTGCATTTTTTTCATTTTCTCTTTATTGCAGATAAAAAGAATACTTGAACAGTAATTAAAGTGTGGTGATATAATTGTATTGTATATTATCTGGCATGTTTCTTTATTTACTTTGTTTCTGATTCTACCAAGAAATGATTTTTTTTTTTTGCAATTTTTTTAATTGTATAGTCTGCATTTTTTGAGAAGTTCAATTTTGAGTCTATAATAACACCTAGATATTTAATTTCTTCCACTTTTTTTATGATTTCTCCATTTATAGAAACCTTTGGTTCCTCATGCGTATTTGTTCTGCCTATATGCATGTATTTTGTCTTATTTACATTTAGTTTTAATTTATTTAGTTTGAGCCATTTTGACAATGTTTCTAAGTCACTATTTATCTTTTTGATTGCTTTCTCATAATTATCTTCTGCAATATAAAGTAGTGCGTCGTCTGCAAACAGTCTTATTTTGCAATGTTTTAATATTTTTACCATATCATTTACTTGCGGTACACCCAGCTTATTTTCAATCGGATTTGATATATTGTTTCTTATCTTTGTTGTTTGTTGTCTGTTGCTTAAGTAGTTTTTAAACCATTCCAGTTCTTTCCCTTTTATTCCATATTTTTTTAATTTTTTAATAACTCTTTTTCTATCTATTGTTTCAAAAGCTCTCTGAAAATCTAAAAACACCGCAACAATATGCAAGTTTTTATCTATATCTTCCTTCCAATCATCAATTACTAAATTTAACGCTGTTTCACATGAATTATTGTTCCTAAATCCAGATTGTTCGTCACAAAGGATGCTATTATTTTCCAAGTATTCTTCAAGTTGAGATTTAATTATGTATTCCATCACTTGCTCATATTTTGGTAACATATTTACAGGTCGAAAGTCTTCACATTTTTTTGTGTTCGAAATCTTTGGAATCGGTATCACCATAGACGTTTTCCATGATTCAGGAAACTTCCCTGTTTCTAACGATTCGTTTATTAAACTAAGAAACTCTTCTCCTATTACAGGTAATGCATGTTCTAATATTTGAATAGTGATCCCATCTTGGCTGGGCTTTGATTTGATTTTGGACAGTATTCTTTGGAGTTTCTGGCCGTCTATTTTCTTAAACTTTAATTCGCAAGTTTTTTCTTCAAAATTGAAAATTTCTTCTTCTTCTATGATTGGGATATTTTTGTTAATTTCTTCTATACTTGTCACAAAATATTTATTAAACTTATCAGCCATGTTGTTTTCGCCAGCCAATTCGGTTGGGAATATGATATCTTTTTCCACATCTTCACATTTATTTTTCATCATTGACTTAAGTGTTTTCCACATTTTCGTTGGATCTCCCCTTTCCCGTTGAATTTTGTTGATGAGGACCAATTTAAAAAAAAATTAAAACAAATAAATAAAGTAGCAGATTTACATACTAAATATTTACTATAACTTTCGATTTAATTTTTATTTGGTTGGATATTTTGGACTCAAATCCATATTTAAGTTTTGAATGAAAAATGCCGCACAACCGTTCCCCTTAAAGGAATATATATATTGTGTTTTTTTTTCAATATTTGATCAATTGTAAGGCATTCGTAAGGTGATTTTTCATAAAAACGATTTATATAAATGACGTATGTAAGTCGTAACACGCATCCTTCAGATTTTGGGCCACCGTGATTTAACAACCTTAGAAAAGCCTGGTATAACCTTCATCCGTTCACTTGAATGTTCCCATCTGTGCGTAGGTCGTCAGACTGGCAATAAGTACCTACTGTTAGGTTTTTATCAGTTTCGATCTTGGGTCTCCTTCAGAATTATTGCGTACATTTTTCTACATTCCCTTGACAACCATTTATTAAAATTAATTCAACGTGATTTTAAACTTTTTAACAGTATTACATTATTTTTATCACTTTCAATTAATCATATCCGTACTATAATATAACTCGCCCTACACTGTCTTTTTCTTGTTAATATTTTAAAATTACATATTTTGAAAAGTGTCGCAAAACTTGTAATTTTTTTGCTTGTATCAAATACATTTTAACTTTTTTTTTTTTACTTTTATGTAGCTTCGTTTTCAACAATAAATACAATTTTATCTTTTTCATTCGTCACAATCGCATTTTTTCATAGAATTTTTATCTTAATTTTCTGAAATGACTTTGCTGTGTTTTATTATGATCAGACTCTGTTAAATCAACTTGACTTTACCATATTTTCCACTGTGACAATCATAGCACTATTCATATCACTTCCCACTAGCGAGTTTTCAGGGAACTGCCAATAAATATACAGACCTTTTTGATATATTTAAAACCTCTTCATCATCAAAGCAAAAATAATTAGTTGTTTATGTAAGTGATATGTTTCTTTATTATGTTTGCAAAATAAGGCTTACATGTGTCTGTAAAATTTTTGTAAAATGACAAGTATTCATTGTACTTCTATATATTATATCTGTGTACTGATATGTTATTTCTGTATGATGTTTGTAAATTTTTCTCATGTATTATGTTTATCAATTTTTAAAACAGTGTATTTCCATAATTTTTTATTTATTTATTTTTTTATTTATTAAGTAAAAAGAAATTTACATTTAACTTTATTAACATAAATATATAACATTAAATAAGTAGTTTTCTAATATTGTTCTAATAACTTAAGATTAAAAAGTTTTTTTTAAATACATTTATACTCTCCGTTTTAAGTTTATCTGGAAGGAGATTGTATATTTGTACACCCTCGTGGCCAATGCCTCTTTTGCCACTTTCAGTCCTTACAGTATGTGTGTACAATTTGTTATGTTGCCTAGTATAATGTTCGTGTACTTGTGACGTTTGTTTAAATGTTGTGTTTGTGTGTATAAGTCCATTTTGGATTTTGTAGATTAGGAGGCATATGTTGTATTCGTACAATTTTCTTATTTTCAAAAGTTTCATTTCCCGATACAGTTTTTTTGTGGGAGTGTCCGGGTTACAATTGAAGAGATTTTTAATAACTTTGTTCAAACAGAAAATTAAATTAAATTAAATTAAAAAAAAATATTTTTATTAAATTCAAATTAAACAGAACATGCACATAAAACATTACCTTATATTTAAATATCATTGTTATTAATATTGTTAGTATTACCAATTATTACTGCATCTAATATTTAAATTTGGTGCACTTAGCATTGAAATTTTTAGAAACCACATTATACAAAGTGTGATAGTAAATTCTACAGTCAATCCCATCTGCACTCGGTCCTCGCGAATCAGTTTGAATTTTACATCAACCGCACATGGCTCACTCAAACAATGTATGTCTTAAAGTAGAATAGAGCGAGGACATGCGATTCGGTTTCCGGAGATAAAATAACTGCATGAGCAGTTACCTTCGTCAATTACTCACTTTTTAGACTATAGGTAAGTAGTGATTAAAGTTTTAAGTAAATAGGCCGATTACGATTCATTTTGAATGAATAAATAAATAAAAGAATGAATTAATAATTCAATCAAAATTGTATGAATGAAACGGAATCTTGAAAATGACATCAGATCGAACTGAAATTCGGCAGTGAAAAAACACTGTCGATGACAATGAATTCTATCACGCACAAACACGTAGACACCTACGCATTGTTCTGAAATTGGGTGTCATTGTATTTATAAATTAATACAGTTAAAGCAGTTAATGTACGAAATAAATCTCAGTCCTATACAATTGGGATTTGGCGTAGGCGTTAGCGCTGTTAGCAGTATAACTCTTTTTAGTCGATTCCAAGGTGGAAGGTTCAATCCTTCTGTAGCAGTGCGTACTTCTGGACGGGCAGTTCCTACCCGATTAAGATAATCATTGGTCAACATTCTTAAATTGGCACGACTGTTTCGAGCTATGAGTGCGGAGCGGCACTTCATCGACTTCAGTTGCTTGCTGGACTCGTGGGATTACGGTGTGTTCGTACAACGCTAGAGCTATGAGGGTCTACTGTGCAAACTACGGAAGGTCTTTTTCACTTATATCTTTTAACAATGTACTTATAATTTAAATAGGGATTACTCATTTTAACTTCTTGCGTAGTTATTTTATAACTCGCTGGCGCCCGCTCAGACATTCTTTACAAGATTAAGTGTTTTTAAATTCATTAATGTCACATGTTCTTTAGTCAAAATTTTATCAAGATGGCGTTATTTACACGTACATTCTTGTCACGCTCTGAGTTAAATTATTTGATAGAGTCTCATGTTTATTTATTTGATTAAACATTTTAATTATTGTTTTAATAAATTAGCGTCTGTTGATATTTAAAGTATTCTATTTTTTATCATCCTTATCAGTTCTCATCACTACCTACCTACTTTGAATTATTGCATGTGCGTGGATGACTAGATAGTTGTATTCGGTAATTTTACCAATTAATGTCACAATCGAAAGACCCATCATTAATTAATACAACTATCCTTTCATCACCCATCCACGATAATATGTTACACTTCTTGAAGCTTAATAAATAGATTCCAATAGTCCAGTGGTTTAAGACGCCTGTCCCGTAAGACAAGAGATCATGAGTTCGATTCCTAGTTGTGACTGTTATCTCTTTATTTTTCTGTGTCTTGTTCTGTTTCATGTTTCGTTTAGATTTATTAGTATTTTTTTCTTCTTCAATTAAATATATATTACTTTGAAATTTGCTTTTCTACTTATTAGATTTCTACTAACAGGCTCAAAATATAGCGCAGCTAGGTCAAAAATTGAAAAAAAAAATTGAGTATCGTGAAATAAACTTTGTTTTTACGTATTGAATTTTTCGTTTTCTATTTAATACCTTTATTATCTTCATATGTTACTTATAATGTATTATTTTATTTATTGTTGGTTTCAAACATTCTAGCTTTTGCTTGTTAATTAAGGAGACTGCATTGTTTATCATAAAAAATAGTTGTCGCACAATATTTTCATACTAGTGACTCTTTCTCTACAGCTTTATAATAAATATCCGCTATTTCGCTACATCCTAGATAAGATACGGAATGCAGCAGCATTTTATGCAAAAACCATTACTTCAAAATTACATTTGCATACGACATTACTTTCGACTGGCTATGCCTCGAAATCTTTATTACACCCACATTAGGTTGGGCTGTCAATATATGTGCATATTTCTGTCTGTTTTAAAACCAATTTTCATTTGCGCTTTTGAACATACGACAATTCTTTGAATTGGAAAAGTTGGAGTGATTTTGCAATTTTTTTAAAGATTTTTTTACTGTATTGATTTTAGCTGTTTCATGGCTGAGTCTGCTCGTATATATGTAATCTACCTTACTCAAAATTCACGCATTTAGGTACCTATCAATAGAAGCAAAAAACAACAAAATTTTGGGTAGATGCGTAAAATGAAGGATATTTTACCAATATGATATGATTAAAGAACAAAAAAGACAACATTACCAAAATTTCATAACATAAAATAATAAAACCTACACGTAACACACAAAACCAATATAAAACACACATCACTCACGAACACACAAGATTATATATATTTCTCTTTAAATGTATTATGTATATTATAAAATGAAGGCCTCAGCACGGATAAGCCACCTAGTGAGGCCAACATAACTGGATAACTATGAAATGTAAAAAAATATTGTACCAAAATAAAGAAATAAAAATATATATTTACTGTCGGAGAAAAATATTGAGCGTGAGGATATGTATTACAAAAAATGATTTGCAAAACTTTGGTCCCTGATGCACTGCCCAAAACATAATGGATTTGTTTTTATCTGTATTAAAATATTCGACTTACGAAGCTTCCAACGTATCAACATAATAGAGAAAACTTTGAAAGCCCATCCTGACTGACATTGGCACATACCTAATACGTTACATACGACATGGAACTTTGAAAAGATGCGCACAATTGCTTCAGAAACAAGATAATATATCTTTCCATGAGAATAGACGAATTTGAGAAAATCTCTACAATATTTATAGTGCATTCTGAACTAGCTTTCTCGTACGAATTTCGTAGACTTCTGTGAGATATTTGAACAAAAATCTTTAATTTTCGTATGTACTAAGCCACGTTAATTACACCACAAAGCTTGTATAGCGGTTAGTCGTAAGCTGAACTAAAATATAACATAAGCACTACAAGCATACCTGCTTTGTTATAAAAATTAACCCGTAAAAAGTTGTTTTTATTATAGGTAATATATCTATTTTCAAATGAATCCTAAACTCTAAAAAAATTGGTATGACTAAGGATTGAATCTTCCTACCCTGGAACTGAAGTCGACAACTCCACCAAATGCCGATCGGGTGGGACCGGCATATATTTCGTACATATTGTAATGATCTGCACTTTTCAAATTTTTACTTCTCTTCTTTCTACGATAAATTTTCTTTAAGTCCCATAGGTAACTTTTCCATAAGGCTTTGGTTATGTATATATCCGGGGTAGGAATGTCCTCCCTGCCGTCTTCACAAGCCTTTGCCGCTCTCTTTATTACACACCCCTTCAACTGTGTGCATCATAATTTGTCTACGTGGTTTACGACCTTGAACGTAATCATTTCACGTGACGGTTCAGTATAAAAAGGTTTCACCGAACGTTGTGTTGGCTTTTTTGTTTCTCGGTATAGAAACCTAGTTATCTTTGTATGTGTGTGGTACCCCTCGGTTCTTTTGAGATAGAGTGAGTTGAATCTATTACCGCTGTGTTTTAAAGCCATTTCATAAACCTTATTTTTCTGAGTCGCCTGCTCTTCAACTAGCTACGTGATTCTACCTGTCATAGGGTAATGTGAGTATAATAAAGTGTTAGATTTTATATATGTGATAAACATACGATAAATTTATGGTGTTAGTTGTCAGCGCCATCCATGTATATATTTTGGGAGGGAAAGGAGAGGAACGGGAATGAATTTGTTCAAGCTAAAGTTGGCTCCTCCTCTTTACCAAACAAAACCGATGGATGATAATTTGAACAAGGCGATCGATATCTGCGTGTCTGGATATCCGAACCGGCCGGGTCTCCCCTTGTTCCAAATTGGCAACCGTCACGCCAGAATAAAGAATACCAGGTCTCCTCACCAATTTCAGAAATGCCCCAACCTCAATGCACCTCCAGGAAAATCTACTTTACTGAGTGTAGAAGGGGAAAACCATGACATCCCTTGTCACGAATCTAGTCGCGAAAATGTGACACGTAAGGTCCTAAGTTACATGCCACCTCTAGAAAACGCTGTAAATTCCTCGTCGTCGGGAATTTACATCCCTTTCTAGGTCAATAACATAGATAACACACGACGATCTTGTCGACATTTAGCCCGCTTCTATCGATAGGTTGTGTGCCTACCCATTCAGCCAATTATCATGTGAAATATATGTAAGGTTTACTCGAAATGCCAAATTTAGGATGAGGACTGTCTGTATTTTAATATTTGGTTCCAGTAATTATTTCATGAGGATACTAGCATCCTCGTGTATTAGGTATGGGTAACTTCTATTGAATACCTATCCTCTCAGGTAGGTATAAACGGACAATTGGTTTGATTTTTGGCATTTAATTTAAAGAGGCTGCCTACCTCTCGAAAGGAACCTGTTGAGAAAAGTTGTTCGGATGGTAGTTTTATTTCGGAGATTACCATCTCCCTCTTTTGACTCTAGATTTGTTTTTGTGCATCCCAATTTGTAAATTAGAAAGTCAAACAATAGATGAAAAGTATAAAATTAGAAGGTCAAATAACAGAAGAAAAGTATTCATTTTTGTTCTGTCTGGTTGCATCCGATCGCTTTCTATTCGGGCGGTCATACGCTAGCAAAACTTCCCCTTCGACTGACTGTACCTGCGTCCTGTTCCCGGCTGGTGGTGATCGCTGTTTAAATGGTACGCCAGTGTTTTGATAGGTACTCTGTAGGTAGGTGTTTTTTTTTTATACTGCGAGTTTATATTGGATGGCCTAATTTGTAATAAGTATTTAATGTTTTCGTCAGCTATTCAATACCTATAACAGGGACAACGCCACGATTTGATTCGTAAAGTTTCTTAAAAGAATAGCAGAACGGCAGTAGGTAAATTCTCAATATGACCCTCGGTCCGAAGCGCCCTTGAGGTGATTTTGCACAAAACGGCGCCATACAAGTCATCCAACTATTATTATTATTATTCCCCTAAAACAAATATTATCGGCCTACATATGAAAAGGTCGCTGGCCCGTCCCCACGCTCACATAATCTGATTGACACATTCCCTTTTGAAACATTACTAGGGCAGCAGGGGCTGTAAACTTGGTTTCTGTTGTTCTGTTGCATCCGTCCTTTTTTAAAGGGTCCTCTGGAATTTAATAAATTATATAAAAAACTCACCCAGTTAGCCATCTCCCACTCTCAGCGTGAAGTCTACCTGGTTACACACTAAATAGCTAAATCAGTTTAGTTTTGCGGTCTCCTCCCTACCGGCATTCCATCCTCCTTTTAGCGAAATCCTTGCAATTTGTTCAATTTTGGTCCCCTCTCTACGCCTATAAAAGGGTAATTAAATAATTCTGTAAATACAATTGTACCTCCCTAATCTCTGTCAGGGTTCGAACCCGAGTTTTATGATTTGTTTGATTCTCTGGTTTACGGTCTCCGTGGATAGAACGCCATCTCGCCAATCGTTAATTCCTCCCTAATCCGATCAAACACTTCCTGCCTTTAAATACGTTCACTCTGTTTTAAACGCAATCATTATCATTATTATTTCCATGTTTTTAAGACAAGCAATCTAGTTCGAACTGTATACGAAATCACGCTTAAATCAACATAACTTTATAACACAATCGCGATCGCACAACACCTTGCGCCCCTGAGGTGATTTTCTCACAAAACGGCGCTCTACAAATTATCCAATTTTCTATCCTCACTGATTACAACCACTTTCAATTCACACAAACACCGGTTCAATAATATTTCACTTTAATTCAATATTCAACAAAGCTTTCTAACACCATCTGAATTCGCTAATTTACTGTAATTTCACGCATCACTTCTGATTTGTATCGATTTCTCGGAGCTGTAAACGTATCCAAGTTCAAAAACCGACTGTCCCTGCGATCTCTGCTCCCTTCCCGTGGGAACGTGTTTACTTCAAGGCCCGCCTGTCAATAAATCTTATGTCGTTGTCTAAACAAAAAAATTTTTTGGAGTACATTCATTTCGTTTATTTTATGTGGGTATTCAAATCATCACAATATACTGCTGTAATTTCATCCAATTTCAGAAATATGCGAATATGGCCGGGTGCATGTGCGTGATTGCCATTAAAAAATGATAGTAGGTATCTGCTGAGTATCAGCTCAATCATATGTCGGGAAGTGGGTTAATTTTCTCTTCCAAGATTTGCATTCATTCATTACCCAAAACAAAAGTGAAATTCAAATAGATCTACGAGTATTTAATTTTTTTAAATCATCTGTCTGTTCTTGGCTTAGTTAACTCTGATCTGCATGTAATTTAATTGTCGTTTTAAAAATGAAAACTGCTTGTGCAAAGAATTCAGACAAGCGATAAAGTACTTACCTTTAAAATAAAATATTCTAAAATAAAATTATTTCACTGATGTCATTTAAAAAAAAACGATAATCCCGTGATTTTTCACGTAGTAATTTTACGTAGCACTATATTGATATCGGATCTAATTTCACGAAGAACTTTATTGATATTTGATCAAACGAAAGAGGTTAAATTTTTTCTTCATCATGAACACGATTACAAATATCTTGTTGATAGCATCCTTATTTAGTTACGGGCAGGGGTGATCAATTTAAGGGTCAAAGCGTCGGGTTACCCGACTTCACGTCCACCCTTTCTCAAATGATAAGTACATTGATATGGATAGCAACGTATTCCGTGAACTATCTGTAACTTTTTTGTGGATAAAATTTACGAATATATTTTTCAGTTCATTTATTTATACGGCTTTTTAGTTTTTTAACTTGGTTCACATTATTTCTTGTAGTTTTTATCATTGCTTTCATACTGATACTTTAAATTTAAATCCTAATTCTATAATTAGTTTTTCCAAAATATAATATTTGCAAAATTTATTTATATTATTTTTATTCAAAATTCTGTAAAGTCCTTTCTTTAATGTTTATAAAACATTAAATTCTACTTTATTTCAGCCACATTTGTTCAATGCGTTATAGTGACTTGACGCTGACTTTCAACTTAAAAAAAGTCCGCAATAAACGTATTATAAAGTAAATCGTCGACATCATAAACTCACGAGTCAATTCCAAACGCATAGACCGTTGAGCTAGGAAGACAGAAAATTTTTTGTCATTTTATAGTTTACAAAGATTTCAATCACAATGTGTTTTTCTTTCGGTGATTATAACTAGACCTAATAGAAGGGGAAAACATAAAAACAAAAAATATACATTTTCCCACAGAGCTTAACCTAAATAACAACAAAATTTTTAAACGAGGGCTAATAAATATGTATTTTTCACGTCGCCATTGGCTTGGAGATTAGGACATCAGATTAACCGACCGCCTCTTCCTTACTGCATAGTACTAACCTAACCCAATATATTATTTACATAAAGATGTAATAAGAGGAAAACAAACTTTATAAAAAATTCACTGATTTGAATAAAAAAAATGCAGACTGTAAATGTCATTTTGCTTTTCATTTTGTTTTTCGTTGAAAGTTTTATTTTAATTTTTAAACGACGGCTAGTAAATATATATTTTACACGACGCCATTGGCTTGAAATTTGTATGGCAGATTAACATAGTACTGAAAAAGTACAGCCGCGACAAGTGTAAGAATTAAGTGTGTAAGAATTAAGTGTGTATTTTTTTGAAAAAAAAGTCCAAAAAGTATGTTTCTGATATTCTCTGAAGTTTTCACTGAAATCATAAAATTTGTATGTTCTTAAATATTTTGCATAATTTTTTATTTCAAATTAGGAATTATACAATTGGTCCAAATAAATATCACATCTCAATTACACATATTTTTTTTTCAACTTTCTGCAGGCAGTTAGGCACAATTATATTGATTAATACGATTTGACAGCTCGTAGTAGAATCCACGCTCACGCGAGAGTGGCAGTAAATAATGGTAGTATCCAACAAAACCACAATCTTAAACCGGAAACGGAATACACCACTATAATTTACATACAGATGAAATTCCAAACGGTCGAGTTAAAACATTAATAGTAGTCAAAAATTAGTAGTAACAAAAGGTTTTATTGCAGCTAGGTAGTTAGATAGCTATCCGAGCACGCTGGTGCATCAATAAAGCGCATGTTCGTAAAGATTTAATATTAAAAAGACATCATGTTTTATGTCAACCCTCTTCGGTTAGGTTTAACAACCATTACTTTAAATACGCGATAATCCGAATCACACGAGTCATTAAACTGTGGTTTACGTCCTCAAAACAATGTTAGTTTAATCCCAAACAATTCAAAATGCCACGTATTCATTCAATGGCTGAATGGCTGATGTCTGAAAGAATAGGCAAGTGTTTAATGTTTATCGTGGACTTACAGAGATTTTCAGAATAAAATTCAACCAAAAATGAAAAACATAAATTTTTGAAAAATTTGTGTATAAAACAAATACTTTCATATTTTCTGTGACACGGCTGTTTTTGGATTAAATTGCACAGTCAAATATATTTAATACGAGTAAGGCAGGTTTTGTCCAACCTAAATATACCTATTCTCTCCTAAGACAAGATAATACCCTAAAAGAAAGCCAGAATCTTAACGATGCGCGGCCTTGGTGTATTGGATAGACATGCGGCTGAATTTGCCATATCAAATCTCTTAAATAAAGTAGGAATGACATAAGTGATGAAGTAGTGTAAAAACAATATTCGGCGCGCGACCCGGGGTTATGGACGGACCTACGGTCGACTTTGCCCGTATTTAACATTTTCGTGGGGTTTATTTTAATTATTTTTGATGAACGTATTAGTTAAATCACAGATGTTTCTAGAGGGATCCCTCGGAAAGTTACTAATTCATTGCCTAGAAAAATAAATGCTTTTAGTAATTCGTTCATCAAAAATAATTAAAGTATGAGCGTCGAGCAAACCCTCGTTGTTAGTCTTATGTAGCCTCAATTATGTACTGTACCATTATACATGTATTCTCTTACTGTTCTTATATATCTCATTTTACCTTGAATAGTGTAAAATGCGTACATGTTTATAATACTGTTACTTTTTTAATGGAAAATAAATAAAATTCTACATTCATTTATTTAAAAATTAGATGATAAAATTTTGTTCCATAGATAAACGGGAAATGGTTAAAACTAGGGTGCAAATCCGGGTAGTAAAGAACTAAAACTGATACAAAAGCATAATTTTCATGTTGCGTTTTTAATTTTAAGCTGTTTTTTTTTCGTTATTTTACAGCTTAATATTGACTATTTAAAAAAATATATATAAATTATTAGTTATTTTTTTTGAGATTTTTATATCATACTGATTATTTTTCATTGACGTGCCAAGTTTTTGCTGTAGATATATTGAATAAAATAACAACCTTGTTACGTGTAGATTTTATTAGTGAAAATACAAACTATTTCATAACTACCTTCGTTCACATTCTGCAAATAATGTTACCCATCCGGTAATTGAAGGTAAGCAAACCAAACTTAATTAATATTCGACCATTATAATGTTATTTTATCAACGTCTCACACCGACAAAATTTCTGATTTATAGATGAGTCTATTTATCGGTATACAAGGCAGGTTTCCTTGGTGATATAATTAATATTCCCAACCCTGATAACTCCGAATGGGCCACAGAAAACCACGATAAGGTTTTAAGCTCAAGGATTCAATACACAAGAATATTAATGTTCTATTCACAATAACGAATTAGCAGCATCATTTGGTAGTATTCATTGAGAATTAGTTGATTTATCTACGTTGAAGGTTTCGTATATAATTAACCCACATTTCATATCAGGGAGTAAGTAAGAAGAAAACATTTCTGTTTTATTTAAAAATTGCCAAATAAAAGATGCCAGATCGCTTAGAAATATTATTCAGAGAGGTTTTTTTTGCCTAAATTATGATAACGTACTTTGTACTTCGTACTTTTTTTAAATTTAATAAAATTTTGTGACGGTAGAATCATTTCCGATTTTTTTTTTTTTTTTTTTTTTTTTTTTTTTTTTTTTTTTTTTTTTTTTTTTTTTTTTTTTTTTTTTTTTTTTTATAGTGAATACCTCACAAGAGTCCCAACTGCTCCCGTCTGGAGCCAGTGAGACTATGGCATCCCCAATTGGGGGATGTTGTGAGGCTGAAGGTAAGTGGGGAAGGGAAAGAGGAAGGTGGGGAAGTACCTGGCTATTCAGATCTAGTCACTAAACACGGCTAAAGCCATTTGGAGCAACGTTTCAATTCTGAATGGTGCCTTAATACGCGTAAAATAAATAAAAACCCTAAAATTGTACAATATTACACACTTTTGTCGTATTTAAGTCATATATTGGTTTTAGAATAAAATAACTTAGTTTGAATCCCACTTTAACAAACTGGTTTTGATTCAACCTAAACCATCATCAGGGTTGTGTAAAACACAGTATGTTTCATAAAACCTTAGTTGATTTATTTATTATACTCAAATAAAGTAGTATTCAAACCAAGTTATTTTATTATAACTGTAATTATTAATACTTACAACGTGATTGCTAGAGGTAAAAAAAATATTTTTTCTTTATGGATCCAATGAAAATATCTACTGTGTTACTTTTAGTTTTAAATTTCATGGAACATTCCCCAAAACCATATGTATTATGTTTATAATTTGTTTCACCGAATATTTAAAAGACATTAAAAAGTGAAAGGGGTCATCTTTTAAATCGGATGGTATTTTAAGAGCTTGATTCTTTAAGGCAAGCAAATGATCGAAATAGCAATTAAGTTATTTTTACAGCTAATAAATTCCGATAATATCATCGTCTTTGTAGGAATCTAGACAAATATTTATGACTCCCTAGGCCAAATTTTATAAGATATTTTTACGGACGTTACCTACTTGAATTATAATTTCTTACATTTCCATGGAACATCCATGGGCTGGGAAGAAACATACATTCAAAATCATTCTTAATTTAAACTAAATATCTTTCTTATATTTGTTACAGTTCGAAACGGATAAAATTGCATTTTTAAAACGACAGTTTTTTTTAATCCGCACTAGCGACAATGCCATCGACTGCAAATTAATCCATGTCAAAGTGTACGTGATTGCTTTGTTTCTAATTATAAGATGAAGATTATGAAGATAATGATGTTTATGTCAATACTTTCCATAGTGAAAAGGTTTTACTCGAGGTTTATAGGAAATGATTAACGGATTCGAAGATAAAAATTAATAATAAACTGACAGAGTCTCAGCATTGATCGTTAAAAACAAAAATGTAATTGAGCTTCACATGTGTATATTTAGGATTTAATAAATGTTTTTTTTGTGTCAGCATTCCACACCATCTCCCATTATTTCTTAGAGCATGATTTGTTTAACACGATGAAGTTTGTAGGCTGTAGACTGTAGGATTTCCTCTAGGATTCTTGAAAGCTTTCGCAGTAAATCACTTCCACGTTCCGTGATTTTCTCAAGAATTGGAAAGGTACTTTACTTTTCGGGATATTTTCCTAACAGTACAAAAACATCACGTATTATTTATTTCCTCTGTGATTTATTTTATATTAATGTAAGCACGATTTCTATAAATGAATGGCTATAAGGTTTTTTTTTCTTAGACCTAAGTAAAGCATTCGACAGGGTCTGTCATAAAACACTCTGGGATAAATTGAATGCTAGGAATATATCTACCTTATTTATAAACACACTATCCCGATGGCACTCCCAGCAGGAAAATGTTGTACAGTGGGCAAGTACATACTCCCAGCCGATGTATTTGCGGTCAGGAGTAAGGCAAGGAGGGTGTATGTCCCCCATTCTATTTAATGTATACATAGACGAGTTTTCAAGTCACCTGGACATCAGAGCGGGCTGTCGTATATGTATGAATCAAATAAGCTACGCGGACGACATGATCCTCCTAGCTCCGTCGATCAAGGGATTAAAATTACTGCTAAACACTTGTGAAGAATATGGAAAACAGCATAATATGATATACAACCCGAAGAAGACGAAATTGATTGCGTTCCACCATGGAAAAAGTCAAGATACAAGTAAGATGCTCCTCTTATACTTTAACGAGGCAAAAATAAATACATGTTCGAACGTGAAATACTTGGGGCACATTATTAATCAAGACCTATCGGACGATGGCGATATCGAACGACAAAGGAGAAGCCTAAGCAAAGTGTTTAATATGATTGCCCGCAGATTTTGCAAATGCAGCAATACTGTTAAAAAAATACTGTTCAACGCATTCTGTACTGGCCTGTATACGTGTGAGACATGGTGTCACTACCGAATTTGCTCGATGGAACGACTCCGAATTCAATATAAAGACGCCTGTAGAATAATATTTGGATACCGAAGATACAGCAGAGCATCGACAATGTTCACGGAACTAGGACTGAATGGATTTGCCGGCCTGATAAGACACCGGGTCACTGGAGCCAGGATGCGGCTAATGGCCTCCGCCAACAAGTTGGTGACCGTAGCCTACCAGCACCAAGCGGTTTATTTATTGGATGATTTGTATAGCGCCGCTTTAGTGAGATATCACCTCAGGGGCACTTTACAGTTAATGCAGATAATACAAAATAAAACATAAATATTACAAATTGAAATTGAAATTAAGTTAAATAAAATGAAGTACAGAAACAGGTGACACGAAGATGGAGAATCTGCTGCAAGAATCTTAGGTGGTGAGGAAACTGGACCAGCTGCTGCAGCGAGAAAGTGCACCGCGTCCACCAACAGTGCCAGCACGAGGTTCGTCATCCGTCCAGGTATGTGTCTGCTGCTAATAGAGCGCTGACACAATGTCCTCTCATGGATTCCAGACCTTGGCAGCACCGCTGTGACATTCGACGAAGATAGAGGATGGAGACTCTGCAGCAAGAATCCTAGGTGGTGAGGAAACTGGACCAGCTGCTGCAGCCGCGCCTACCAACAGTGCCAGCACGAGGTTCGTCATCCGTCCAGGTATGTGTTTGCTGCTAATTAAGCGTTGTCACAGTATCCTCAAATAGATAACAAACCTTGGCAGCACCGCTGTGACGTTCGGCAAGTCCATCTCCTTGTACACTTGTTCCTGGTGATTATGTTAGTGGTGCATTGTCCCGCAATAAAAGGCGACGGTTGGGATAATAAATTACCCTGGGCACTTGTTAGGGCTTCCAAGAATTCCATTGAAAACATCTAGCGTACCTAGTTACCGATTCTGTCCTTATTTGTTAATTTATTATATTATTATGCAAAAAAAATGTATATCTTTGTGGGACGTGTGGGATTGCAGTAACCTCCCCACATTCTGGAATAAAATTATTATTATAATTAAGTTTGTATATTTTAATGTAAGAAAGCAGAGTGAAGTTCTATTAAAAAGTATCAAGTGTTTGAATTGCCCTAATTATATAAATGAATTAAAAATATATTTGGCAAGAATTGATAAAACGGGCATTAAAATCAAAAATTTAATCATGTAACACTGAAAATATCTGAAAACATAGTATTAAAAAATTATATTTGTTCGGTAATCAGAGATACGAAGTGTATGTATAAGTGTGGGGCCCCGTGCCCACCTGTATTTGCGTTAGTCGAACAAGGCTACTAAGAATCTGCCTCTCCGATTATCAGCAAATCTCCGTCTTTGCAGTTCTCTCCAAGATCTGTGATTGGTATCGGGTTGAGCTGGTGTAGCAATCACTCCGGCAGTCTTATGATTTCAACATAATCACAACGAATAGTACGAATAAAGTAATAGACAAAAACTGACTGCGTGGCGCAAAACCACGTGCCAGATCTCATGAAAACAAAGACTTGTGGTTAAGTAAGTGGATATTTTTATGGTCGAAAGAGCAAGACTTTGGCTAACATAAAAAAGGACCCAAATACTATAAAAGCACCGTGGTTGAAGAACACGTATCTATCGTTAATCGTGTAACCAGGCTTTCATTTCTTGACGCATGTTACCCCTAGGTCAGGCGCTCCTGGTAATATACCGAAAGCCATGTACAAAAAACGAGGAAAAGAAAAAACATTTCACAAATTAAATTAAGAAATGGAAAGAAAAAAAATGAGGCACTACAAAAAAAATCTTAAAATAATATAAAAATACCTACATGGTACACATATTATACACCGGACTAAAATTACATGCATTAGTAGCTTAGCTTGTATAACTACCTTAATTATTTCAATTTAATTACTGTATTTTTGGTATTTTTTATCTCAATATTTCCATTTAATTTGTTTAATTTATAATTATTTCAATAAAAATATTTTATTTACATACAATTTGTGAAATAAAATTGTAAAATGGGGGCCCCAGCTTTGAGCACCGATCAAAAAAAACTTTCTTAATATTTTTAAGCAGTTTCCAGTGGATTTTGAAATCGTGATCCCGCTATAAGAAACTCATGAGTCCAGGAGTGGTGTCACAAACAAGGTGGCTTACCCCATCGAGTCGTATTCTACGACTTTATATTTAAAGCGTAATGCCACAAGAAAATTTGGTCAAATTAACCACGATTGTCATTAGGGCACACGCTCATATGTGGTTTGATATGAAACTACGTGAGTCGTGCGAAGATGAAGCGAGGCATATTTTTAATATGATAAATTATTTTCGCTCCCCTCTGGACCAATTAAAAAAAATAATTAATCTTGTGATTAAAAAATGATTACTTCGCTCATAAAGATCATTTACTCTTGACGATGATAAATGATAAATCGCCTAACACCAACGAACTTGGGATAAGGCGTTTACTGGAAGCCAGAGAGTTGAATCTTCATGCCACAGGTCGGCAAGCAGCCAAGTGTTGTAAGACTCTGCGCATGAAATTAAGTTCGTTTTAGTAAGGTAACGATCTGCAGCTCAACTTAGTGTGGAACTTTTCTGCGTAGGGTCTGACACCATTTGGTTTACGTCGATTGCTTATCGATCCGTAGGACGACGATCTTAGTTATTCTTGAGAGAACATTCAAAGTGCCTTCATCGAATATTTATACCCAAACCTACATTGTCAGTTACATAACACCCCATTTTGAAAAATCAAGTCAGCTCTGTTTTCCTAAAATTTGACAGCTTGCCCTTTACACAAAATCGGTTGAACGTTGTGTGAAGGTTATGACTGAACCACCCTAGAGAGTATGTGGCAAGAAGAACAAGAAAGGCTTTAGTACTACCAGCATAAACTCTTGGAAAAATATGCCAAAAATTTAAACAAAACGCTATTTCATACCATCATAATTGATCACATTTATTTATTTATGCATTTCGTAATAATTATGACTTCGATGCTTAATGTTGTAACTTTTTTATTGTAAATAAGTTTTTCATTGCAAATATAACTATTTCTTCAAATATTACAATTAACAAAAATTGTTTTTTAACAATTTCTCAATCATTTGAGGTAACCTAAGGATGTTACCAATTCCGATTTGTAAAAAAACTTTGGGTCAACAAAACTACAACTAAATTTCTTCAATAAATTGCCAGAAAATGTAAGATCACTTAAAGATAGATTCAAAGAATTCAAAACACAATTAAAAAAATATACTGAAAACCTAAACTAATTAAAAAAAATAATAATAAATAAAAGAAAAAAAAAAACATAAATTTAAAAAATAAGATAAATCTAAGAAACTAAACAAATAATACCTCATCCCATACACACAAGCAATTGCTTATTATGGGAGAACATTGAAAATAATAAATGATAATCATATCATAATATCTTTTATCTTATTACTAGTGAAATATATATGTATATCACACATTGTAAAAAAATTTCTTGAATAAATATAATTTAAAAAAATAACAATAATTTAATTTATTTTTAATTTTTATTAACACTTAAGATCTAATACAGCTTTTTATTACTAGCACGTATTGAAATAAGTTTTTTTTTCGCCACTCTGTAGAGGCCAGCACCAATGTGTGTTCAATCCGCTAACAATGTATTTTATTAAATGTGATTAGGTGCACATTATGTTAAACCACTGGAGAAATTTTTGGCAAATTATGCCAAGTTTGTAAAAACATTTTAAACGAACGCTTGACAAATTGTGCCGTACTTAAAAATATGGTACTAACGCCAAAATATAGGTGAATTCATTGGCTTTAAAACGCATTAAGTAGTTCATGGATTATGTTTCCTAATTAATTTTTTTGATGCGTGATATTTAATTAACTAATAAAGTAAACGTTTATGTATATAACCAATTACTTTATTGGAAAATCATAATTATTACGTCCGTATAGTTTTGCTTCATGCTACGGTCCTTAGCTAAATAAATATCTTATTCATTTTGCGTGATTTTAAATATTGTTTATGTTTCCTGCTCACCACACTAAATACCATATGATTGAAATAAAGGTTTATTTTAATTTATTTAAATTTAGCGAAATAAGGCCACAGGCAATAAATTTTTCTAACGAAAAAAAAAGATTTTGCCGTAACATTGAGTAAGTATTTTTTAAATTCGCAATCGTTAGCCAAAGATAAAAGATAAAAGTTACTAATTTTCTAAATGAAAAAGCCACGATATTATCCACCTTTAACTACGTAAAAAAACAATGGAAAGAATTGGATATATAAGTGAAACAATTTCAAGACCTTGTTCCTTGCATCTCTCATAAAAATAATCTCTTCTGAATGAAAATGGTTTTTTGTACCTACATACATATTTATGACTTAAGCTGTAAGGGGAATGATAAATAAATATTATTACATATTTCTCTGCTTTTCCAAGTCATGGAAGTGGGAAGGCATAGGGGTTCGTCATTGAATATTGCTTTTATTTATTGGGGTAGGGGATGAATCAAAACCTACGTTAAATCTCGTTTTATCTTTTCATTTCATATTCAGACCCTCGTCGTTACATAGGTACAATGTATTTTATCGATGTGTTTAACTATGTGGGACGTATATCGATATGTATAACCAAATCGTACTTGTTTGCAAGAACGTAATGGTACGTGATCACTTTTTGGAGTGATTTATTGGATGAGCTAATGTGATTAATAAAGTTCTTTGTACCCACATTATCATAAGCATTTATGTATCTTTAAAAATAATTACTGAATTAATTTATTATTAATAATTACTGACAAATAAAATTACTGAATATATATTTTTAAACAAAACTTAATAAATACTTACATGTATTAATAAATGCACTGGCAAGCTTAGGTACGGTTAGCTGGAGTAAGGTGAGGGTAGGCTTTGCTAAGGTTGAATTAGGATCGGTTTAGTTGGGTTAGGTTTGGTTAGGCAAGGTTAGATTAGGTTAAGTATTGTAAAATTAGGTCATAAAGGTAAGATATTATTATTATTATTTATTGGATGATTTGTATAGCGCCGCTTTTGTGAGATATCACCTCAGGGGCGCTTTACAGTCAATGCAAATATTACAGAAAAAATATAAATATTACAAATTTAAATTGAAATTAAGTTAATCAGAAACAGGTTACACGAAGATGGAGAATCTGCTGCAAGAATCCTAGGTGGTGAGGAAACTGGACTAGCTGCTGCAGCGAGAGAGTGCACCGCGTCCACCAACAGTGCCAGCACGAGGTTCGTCATCCGTCCAGGTATGTGTCTGCGGCTAATTAAGCGCTGTCACAGTATCCTCACATAGATAACAAACCTTGGCAGCACCGCTGTGACGTTTGGCAAGTCCATCTCCTTGTACACTTGTTCCTGGTGATTATGTTAGTGGTGCATTGTCCCGCAATAAGAGGCGACGGACGGGGTAATAAATTACCCTGGGCACTTGTTAGGGCTTTCAGAGTTTCCAAGAAAACATCTGGCGTACCTACAGTTACCGATTCTCGTCCCAAGTTCAACTTCAGCGGATTTAGAATATTTTTAGCACAATTTTCGATTATTCATTTTTAAAACACTGCACTCTAATCACATTACTATAAAGTTCTGATTACTAATTGGTAAGTTAATTTAAAATGTTGATTCACTGATTTTTAAAATAATTTCAAAGGGATGTTGCCACGTTTCCCTTGAAAATACAAAAAAAACACAAAGCGGTTGGAAGACGGCATGACGCGTCCAGCTGCCACAAAGGGCGCTAACTATATATATCAGATTAGATCATTTATTTTGTTTGTTCATTGAGTTAGGTTAATACGTCTTCCCTATTTACCCATCATGGGTGTTTTTCAGAAAAGAAGAAAGAAAGATTTTTTTAAGAAAGAAGTTCATCAATAACCAAATCACTAAATTCAACTGAATCGCTGAATCATAAATATACCGATGTCTTTCAAAAAATGTGTTATCAATCAGCATCCAAATTAAGTTAATAAAGCAAACAAACATTTATTTCAATTAGGTAACTTTTGGGAAATAAAACAAGGAAAATAATATTACTTGAAGTAACCAACCGTCAATTTTAAACAGAATTCAAAATTATAATAAAAATGTTCATTAAAATTATAATAAAAATTCCATTAAATAAATTTCAATGTCGTTAATTGGTATCTTTATTAAAAATATACACATAAAACCGTCCACTTTAAACAATTGAGGTAAAATGAACTAGATGAGCAATAGAATACATATATTAATACTCAGTTTCTTTGTTTTTATTTGGTCGCTTAAAATTAGGCGAAAATCGACCTCTCTCCCCCTCAAGTTCAAACAACTCGAGGTTCGTTTTAGCGTGAAAGTAGCGAAAAAGTTGCCTCTCATTTGTTTCGGTCTTCAAGCGAAAGTCGACCGAGACGCCTCTCTAGCGGCAGAGAATTCGAGTTCAATTTTGGGTGGCAAAACTGAAAACACGAGTCAGTAAGATTTTGTATGAAAATGTTTACTAATTTTTTCGTTCGGAGTAATTTGTCGACACAAATTTGAGTAGCATCTAGCGGCGGAAACTGGAAGCGCTCGCGGCGCTATACGAAAGTGCGCAGTGCTCTCTCCGGCCGCCAGGTTCGCCCGACACACAAAAAAATGATTTAATCGGGAGAGCTTCGCGGCGATAGAGAAAATCACGTGGTCAAGCAAAAACCACGCGGTAATCTTTTTTTATAAAATTTCCACCGTCAACTTGACGATAGTATTCTGTCAAAAAGGCGCAGTCTACGGTTAAAATTATCGAAAAAATTCATCCTCCGAAGGTTTAGGAACGTTAATCGGCCGTTCCACAGATGGCGTTCGGTTCAAAATGTCTCGCAGTAACCGGTTAAAGTTTTGACATTTGCCATTTGAACCGAAAATGCCAACGATCGGGCTTTTGGTTAATCAGAGATAACAGCCGATCATAGACTATCAGCGAAATGTTGTGAATTCAAATAAACAATAAAATCTGTGTAGGTACTTACTTTGGCAGTTTATCTTTTGAAAAATCGATAGTGCTTTTGAACGAAATAAAATAAATGGTAAGTTTTTAGATTCTCACGGCCAAAAGCATTTTTGTTATTTGTTTTTGGGGTGTTATGCCGTGTTGCGCTAACTCCTTCTTTAGCCGACGTTTCGGACAGCGTTGCAGTGTCCATCATCAGGGCAGATCAAGTAGATCCGAAACGTCGGCTAAAGAAGGAGTTAGCGCAACACGGCATAACACCCCAAAAAAAAACAACAAAAAAAAGAAATAAAATAAAGTTTGGTAAAAATAATTTGACACGGATACCGTCGCCCCGTAGTGAAAAACTACATCGATAGCGTCACGAAAATTTATAAATTGTACCAAGTAGTAGTAGTAGTAGTAGGGTAGTGGTAGTGGTATGGTAGTGGTAGTGGTAGTGGTAGTGGTAGTGGTATGGTAGTGGTATGGTAGTGGTAGTGGTAGTGGTATGGTAGTGGTAGTGGTATGGAAGTGGTAGTGGTAGTGGTAGTGGTATGGTAGTGGTAGTGGTAGTGGTATGGTAGTGGTAGTAGTATGGTAGTGGTAGTGGTAGTGGTATGGTAGTGGTATGGTAGTGGTAGTGGTATGGTAGTGGTAGTGGTAGTGGTATGGAAGTGGTAGTGGTAGTGGTAGTGGTAGTGGTAGTGGTAGTGGTAGTGGTAGTGGTAGTGGTAGTGGTAGTGGTAGTGGTAGTGGTAGTGGTAGTGGTAGTGGTAGTGGTAGTGGTAGTGGTAGTGGTATGGTAGTGGTAGTGGTAATGGTAGTGGTATGGTAGTGGTAGTGGTATGGTAATGGTAGTGGTAGTGGTAGTGGTAGTGGTAGTGGTAGTGGTAGTGGTAGTGGTAGTGGTAGTGGTAGTGGTATGGTAGTGGTAGTGGTATGGTAGTGGTAGTGGTAGTGGTAGTGGTAGTGGTAGTGGTATGGTAGTGGTAGTGGTATGGTAGTGGTAGTGGTAGTGGTAGTGGTAGTGGTGTGGTAGTGGTAGTGGTATGGTAGTGGTAGTGGTAGTGGTAGTAGTAGTAGCAATATTTTTTTCCAAAATAAAACTCGCTGGGACTTTTGACGAGTGTCGGTGACAAAAACCGTACATACGATATGGGTATCAAATTACGCGTCTCGACTTACAAAATCCGAATGGCTCAGTGAAAAAATTATCAGAAAGCTCCTTGGCACTTTTTTTTCTCAAAATATCCATTTCTTTCTATCCACACATATATTTTAATATATTTGTGGTCACACACTCATAGTTTCATTTATATGCCGAAATACATATTACATTTTTAAAAGTTTTTAAATTTTGCGTGTTAATTGAGCAATTCTTTTTCCAAAATAACAACTTTTGAAGAATGTCGTTGACAAAACCGTACATACGATATGGGTATCAAATTACGCGTCTCGACCTACACAACCCGAACGGATCGGTGAAAAAATGATTATTAAGCTCCTTGGCACTTTTTTGTCTCCAAATATACATTTATTTTTTTTATTTTTTATAGACCCACACTCCTTGCTTAATTTTTACCCATTAGTTGCCTGCAACGGGCAAAAAGCTAGTACATATATTAATACTCAGTTTCTTTGTTTTATTTGGTCGCTTAAAATTAGGCGAAAATCGACCACTTGCCCCTAAAGTCACAAAGGACACTAGGTTCGTTTTGGTGTGCGAGAAAAAAAGTCCCATTCAATTGTTTTTTGCCGAATTCCTGGCGAGCGAAAATCGACCGCCGCTCTCACTGAGCCGCTTCGACTCGAGGATCACTATGGCGGGACGCGTTTTGGGCAAAATTCAGTATGATTTTCTATGAAAATGTTTACTAAAATATTTGTTCGGTGTAATTTGTCGACACAAATTTTTGTAGCATCTAGCGGCGGAAACTGGAAGCGCTCGCGGCGCTATACGAAAGTGCGCAGTTCTCTCTCCGGCCGCCAGGTTCGCCCGACACGCAAAAAAATGATTTAATCGAGAGAGCTTCGCGAAGTCACGTGGTCAAGCGAAAACCACGCGGTATGCTTTTTTATAAAATCGACACGCTCAACTTGATGATTGCAATCTGCAGCAAACACGCCGTCCGCCTTTAATATTATCGAAAAAAATCATCCTCCGAAGGTTAAGGAACGTTATTCGGCCGTCCACAAATGGCGTTCGGTTCAAAATGTGTCACAGTAACCGGCCAAAGTTTTGACATTTGCTATTTTAACAAAAATTGCCAACAATCGGGCTTTTGGTCAGTCAGAAATCAGCCAATCATAGACACACCGAAGTGATGTGCTTTTATTTTAGGGATGTGATCTCAAAGAAACGATAAAATTTGTAGAGGTACTTACTTTGGCAGTTTATTTTTTTTTATAATGCTTTTGAACGAAATAAAATAAAGTTCGGTAAAAATAATTTGACACGGATACCGTCGCCCCGTAGTGAAAAACTACATCAATAGCGTTACGCAAATTTTTGATTTCTACCAGGAGCGCAGAAATTGGAAAAGGTTAGCCTGGGAGCCATTCATATTTAAAGTTTTCATGTGTTTATTTTTTTACGAGTAGGGGTCTAATTGCGTTATGTAAATATTTTTTCGGTAAATTTTTAATAGTAGGTGCAGGTACCTACACAGATGGAATTCAAAGAAACAATAAAATATGTGTAGGTACTTACTTTGGCAGTATATATTTTTTTAAATCGATAGTGCTTTTGAACGAAATAAAATAAACTTTGGTAAAAATAATTTGACACGGATACCGTCGCCCCGTAGTGAAAAACTACATCAATAGCGTCACGCAAATTTATAAATTGTACCAAGTAGTAGTAGCAGCAGTAGGAGTAGTAGTAGTAGTTGTAGGAGTAGGAGTAGGAGTAGGAGTAGGAGTAGGAGTAGGAGTAGGAGTAGGAGTAGGAGTAGGAGTAGGAGTAGGAGTAGGCGTAGGAGAAGGAGTAGGAGTAGGAGTAGGAGTAGGAGTAGGAGTAGGAGCAGGAGCAGGAGCAGGAGTAGGAGTAGGATTAGGAGTAGGAGTAGGAGTAGGAGTAGGAGTAGGAGTAGGAGTAGGAGTAGGAGTAGGAGTAGGAGTAGGAGTAGGAGTAGGAGTAGGAGTAGGATTAGGAGTAGGAGTAGGAGTAGGAGTAGGAGTAGGAGTAGGAGTAGGAGTAGGAGCCGGAGTTGTAGTTGTAGTTGTAGTTGTAGTTGTAGTTGTAGTTGTAGTAGTAGTAGTGGTACCGTCGCCCAGTAGTGAAAAACTACATCAATAGCGTCACGCAAATTTATAAATTGTACCCAGAGCGCAGAAGTTATATAGGGTGAAGCGGTGTTATTGTTTTGTAAAATAAACATTTTTTAATCAAAAATTTTTCCAGTTTAAGTGTTTGTAATAAATTTGAGAGGCGGGCATGGGTACCGTCGCCCCGGGAGCCATTCATATTTTAAGTTTTTGTCTCTTTATTTTAAACGACTAGGTACCTAATTGCGTTATGAATATATTTTTTTGGTAATTTTTTTTTAAATATATTAAATTTGAAGATTTTTTTTTATATAATTTTTTCCAATAAAAGTTTTACATTTTACATGTTTGTAGAGCGATGTTTTTTTCCAAAATAAAACTCGCTGGGACTTTTGAAGAATGTCGGTGACAAAAACCGTACATACGATATGGGTATCAAATTACGCGTCTCGACTTACAGAATCCGAATGGCTCGGTGAAAAAATGATCGGTAAGCTCCTTGGCTCTTTTTTTTCTCAAAATATTCATTTCTTTCTAAACAAAAATATATTTTAATACATTTGTGGTCACACATTTTTGGGGATCAATGGTGAGGCACGAAATGAAAGAATGTTGTGAAGGTCACATGTGTTTTATTGGTGAGTCAGTAGCCGTGACGAGGAGATGATGTAGGACAAAAGAATACACCGGATGCTGGCTGTGATGTGTTGGCAGGTCAAGCGCGGGTCAGTGAGTCGACGCCGGGCGCTGGTGACCGGGACTCGATGGAGGTCAGGCACTGGCGAAGAACGTAGGTCTTCAGGCACTCCAGTGCTGACGAGACGGCCGAAGGTACGGCGGACCTTGTGGGCAGTTGAACGGGAACGGCGTGACCAGTGAGGATGCTGCGTGTCCTCGTGGTGGTCATGGTAGCGTGGAAGAAGCGCTGGTCAGAGACGCTGGAACCAGGGCGCTTGTAATCCGAGTAGCGCTGGCCGCGGACGTGGCCGAGGCACTATGATGATGTCCCGATAGAGTCCATGATGATAGGGGCGAAGCCGGGTACGTGTCCCTCGCGCTAGTAAGAAGAACGCGGGTGATCGCTCGTTGAGCCTCGTAGACTGACGGCAAAATTATGACTGACTGGCTCGCTGCGTCGGGCTTATTTATACTACTCGGCCGACGGCGGCAGTAGGTAGGTGGATGGCAACTAAATCGAAGACACTCGCTCGATCTGGATCATTCGCGAACTTTCGACGGCTTGGCAATTATGCCTAGGCCGTAGGCTCGAACCTTCTGGCGAGTTCTCGTAGTATTCGAGACGGACTGCAGTGTTATTGTCATCAATATGCAGGTAGGTACTTGAAGTACGTAGATTACTTTGTTTACGATTTAACGATGCAAGTACATAATTCGGGAGTAGATACTAAGTAGCAAGTAGCAGTTTATTATTAATTATTTAATCTGGATAATTCGACGCCACACATTCATTGCTTCATTCACATGCAAGCATACATATTTTTCATGTTAATTGAGCAATTTTTTTTTCCAAAATAACAACTTTTGAAGAATGTTGGTGAGAAAAACCGTACATACGATATGGGTATCAAATTACGCGTCTCGACTTACAGAATCCGAATGGCTCGGTGAAAAAATGATCGGTAAGCTCCTTGGCTCTTTTTTTTCTCAAAATATTCATTTCTTTCTAAACAAAAATATATTTTAATACATTTGTGGTCACACATTCATTGCTTCATTCACATGCAAGCATACATATTTTTCGTGTTAATTGAGCAATTTTTTTTTCCAAAATAACAGTTTTGAAGAATGTTGGTGACAAAAACCGTACATACGATATGGATATCAAATTACGCGTCTCGACTCACAGAATCCGAACGGCTCGGTGAAAAAATGATCAGTAAGCTCCTTGGCTCTTTTTTTTCTCAAAATATTCATTTCTTTCTAAACAAAAATATATTTTAATACATTTGTGGTCACACATTCATTGCTTCATTCACATGCAAGCATACATATTTTTCGTGTTAATTGAGCAATTTTTTTTTCCAAAATAACAGTTTTGAAGAATGTTGGTGACAAAAACCGTACATACGATATGGATATCAAATTACGCGTCTCGACTCACAGAATCCGAACGGCTCGGTGAAAAAATGATCAGTAAGCTCCTTGGCTCTTTTTTTTCTCAAAATATTCATTTCTTTCTAAACAAACATATATTTCAATACATTTGTGGTCACACATTCATTGCTTCATTCACATGCAAGCATACATATTTTTCGTGTTAATTGAGCAATTTTTTTTTCTAAAATAACAACTTTTGAAGAATGTTGGTGACAAAAACCGTATATACGATATGGATATCAAATTACGCGTCTCGACCTACACAACACGAATGGCTCGGTGAAAAAATGATCAGTAAGCTCCTTGGCTCTTTTTTTTCTCAAAATATCCATTTCTTTTTTTAAATTTTGTAGTCCCACACTCTTCGTCTCATCTACATTCAAACATCAGATCGCTTATCACATTTACCCATCAGTTGCCTGCAACGGGCAAAAAGCTAGTACATATATTAATACACAGTTTCTTTGTTTTATTTGGTGGCTTAAAATTAGGCGAAAATCGACCACTTAACCCCTGAAGTCGATAGGACACTAGGTTCGTTTTGGCATGCGAGAAAAAAAGTCCCATTCAATTGTTTTTTGCCGAATTCCTGGCGAGCGAAAATCGACCGCCGCTCTCACGGAGCCGCTTCGACTCGAGGTTCACTATGGCGGGACGCGTTTTGGGCGAAATTCAGTATAAGTTTGTATGAAAATGTTTACTAAAATATTCGTTCGGGGTAATTTGTCGACACAAATTTGAGTAGCATCTAGCGGCGGAAACTGGAAGCGCTCGCGGCGCGCCATACGAAAGCGCGCAGTGCTCTCTCCGGCCGCCAGGTTCGCCCGACACGCAAAAAATGATTTAATCGGGAGACCTTCGCGGCGAAAGAGAATGTCACGTGGTCTAGCAAAAATCATTTGGTATGCTTTTTTTATAAAATCTACACGCTCAACTTGATGATTGCAATCCGTAGCAAATACGCCGTCTGCCTTTAATATTATCGAAAAAAATCATCCTCCGAAGGTTAAGGAACGTTATTCGGCCGTCCCACAAATGGCGTTCGGTTCAAAATGTGTCACAGTAACCGGCCAAAGTTTTGACATTTGCCATTTTAACAAAAAATGCCAACAATCGGGCTTTTGGTCAATCAGAAATCAGCCAATCATAGACACACCGAAGTGATGTGCTTTTATTTTAGGGATGTGAACTCAAAGAAACGATAAAATTTGTAGAGGTACTTACTTTGGCAGTTTATTTTTTTTATATCGCTAATGCCTTTGAACGAAATAAAATAAAGTTCGGTAAAAATAATTTGACACGGATACCGTCGCCCCGTAGTGAAAAACTACATCAATAGCGTCACGCAAATTTTTAATTTCTACCAGGAGCGCAGAAATTGGAAAAGGTTAGCCTGGGAGTCATTCATATTTAAAGTTTTCATTTTTCATATTTTTTCGGTAAATTTTTAATAGTAGGTGAGGTACCTACACAGATGGTACCGGGTAGAGGTCCTAGGTAGGCATGTACTGAGAGCGTGTTTTAGCCCGTTTTCTAGGTTAGGTCCGTAGTGTTGTTATATAACCTATGGATTTAAAATTTAAAAAAACGATCAAATCTGTTCAAGTACCTACTTTGGTAGTTCATATTATTAAAATCGATAATGCTTTTGAACGAAATAAAATGAAGTTTGGTAAAAATAATTTGGCACGGGTACCGTCGCCCCGTAGTGAAAAACTACATCATTAGCGTCACGCAAATTTATAAATTGTACCAAGTAGTAGGAGTAGGAGTAGGAGTAGGAGTAGGAGTAGTAGTAGGAGTAGTAGTAGAAGTAGTAGGAGGAGTAGGAGTAAGAGTAGGAGTAGGAGTAGGAGTAGGAGTAGTAGTAGGAGTAGTAGTAGAAGTAGTAGGAGGAGTAGGAGTAGAAGGAGTAGGAGTAGGAGTATAAGTAGGAGTAGGAGTAGGAGTAGGAGTAGGAGTAGGAGTAGGAGTAGGAGTAGGAGTAGGAGTAGGAGTAGGAGTAGGAGTAGGAGTAGGAGTAGGAGTAGGAGTAGGAGTAGGAGTAGTAGTAGGAGTAGGAGTAGGAGTAGGAGTAGGAGTAGGAGTAGTAGTAGGAGTAGAAGTAGGAGTAGGAGTAGGAGTAGGAGTAGTAGTAGGAGTAGTAGTAGAAGTAGTAGGAGGAGTAGGAGTAGAAGGAGTAGGAGTAGGAGTATTAGTAGGAGTAGGAGTAGGAGTAGGAGTAGGAGTAGGAGTAGGAGTAGGAGTAGGAGTAGGAGTAGGAGTAGGAGTAGGAGTAGGAGTTGGAGTAGGAGTAGGAGTAGGAGTAGGAGTAGGAGTAGGAGTAGGAGTAGGAGTAGGAGTAGGAGTAGGAGTAGGAGTAGGAGTAGGAGTAGGAGTAGGAGTAGGAGTAGGAGTAGGAGTAGGAGTAGGAGTAGGAGTAGGAGTAGGAGTAGGAGTAGGAGTAGGAGTAGGAGTAGGAGTAGGAGTAGGAGTAGGAGTAGGAGTCGGAGTCGGAGTAGGAGTAGGAGTAGGAGTAGGAGTAGGAGTAGGAGTAGGAGTAGGAGTAGGAGTAGGAGTAGGAGTAGGAAGAGGAGTAGGAGTAGGTGTAGTAGTAGGAGTAGGAGAAGTAGTGGTAGTGGTAGTAGGAGTAGGAGTAGTAGTAGGAGTAGGAGTGGTAGTGGTAGTGGTAGTGGTAGTGGTAGTGATAGTGGCAGTGGTGGTGCAGGTACCTACGCAGATGGTACTGGGTAGAGGTCATACGAAAAACCGTACATACGATATGGGTATCAAATTACGCGTCTCGAATTACAAAATCCGAATGGCTCACTGAAAAAATGATCAGAAAGCTCCTTGGCACTTTTTTTCTCAAAATATCCATTTCTTTCTATCCATACATATATTTTAATATATTTGTGGTCACACACTCATATTTTCATTTATATGCCAAAATACAAAATACATTTTTAAAAGTTTTTAAATTTTGCGTGTTATTGAGCAATTCTTTTTCCAAAATAACAACTTTTGAAGAATGTTGGTGACAAAACCGTACATACGATAT
Organism: Hesperophylax magnus; assembly: GCA_026573805.1. Taxonomy (NCBI): domain Eukaryota; kingdom Metazoa; phylum Arthropoda; class Insecta; order Trichoptera; family Limnephilidae; genus Hesperophylax; species Hesperophylax magnus. The sequence continues at coordinate 25,309,634 of JAIUSX010000014.1, read as the reverse complement.
GGGTATCAAATTACGCGTCTCGACCTACACAACTCGAACGGATCGGTGAAAAAATGATTATTAAGCTCCTTGGCACTTTTTTGTCTCCAAATATACATTTATTTTTTTTAATTTTTAGTAGACCCACACTCCTTGCTTAATTTTTACCCATTAGTTGCCTGCAACGGGCAAAAAGCTAGTACATATATTAATACTCAGTTTCTTTGTTTTATTTGGTCGCTTAAAATTAGGCGAAAATCGACCACTTGCCCCTAAAGTCACATAGGACACTAGGTTCGTTTTGGTGTGCGAGAAAAAAAGTCCCATTCAATTGTTTTTTGCCGAATTCCTGGCGAGCGAAAATCGACCGCCGCTCTCACTGAGCCGCTTCGACTCGAGGATCACTATGGCGGGACGCGTTTTGGGCAAAATTCAGTATGATTTTCTATGAAAATGTTTACTAAAATATTTGTTCGGTGTAATTTGTCGACACAAATTTTTGTAGCATCTAGCGGCGGAAACTGGAAGCGCTCGCGGCGCTATACGAAAGTGCGCAGTTCTCTCTCCGGCCGCCAGGTTCGCCCGACACGCAAAAAAATGATTTAATCGGGAGAGCTTCGCGAAGTCACGTGGTCAAGCGAAAACCACGCGGTATGCTTTTTTATAAAATCGACACGCTCAACTTGATGATTGCAATCTGCAGCAAACACGCCGTCCGCCTTTAATATTATCGAAAAAAATCATCCTCCGAAGGTTAAGGAACGTTATTCGGCCGTCCCACAAATGGCGTTCGGTTCAAAATGTGTCACAGTAACCGGCCAAAGTTTTGACATTTGCTATTTTAACAAAAAATGCCAACAATCGGGCTTTTGGTCAGTCAGAAATCAGCCAATCATAGACACACCGAAGTGATGTGCTTTTATTTAAGGGATGTGATCTCAAAGAAACGATAAAATTTGTAGAGGTACTTACTTTGGCAGTTTATTTTTTTTTATATAGATAATGCTTTTGAACGAAATAAAATAAACTTTGGTAAAAATAATTTGACACGGATACCGTCGCCCCGTAGTGAAAAACTACATCAATAGCGTCACGCAAATTTATAAATTGTACCAAGTAGTAGTAGCAGCAGTAGGAGTAGTAGTAGTAGTTGTAGGAGTAGGAGTAGGAGTAGAAGTAGGAGTAGGAGTAGGAGGAGGAGTAGGAGTAGGAGTAGGAGTAGGCGAAGGAGTAGGAGTAGGAGTAAGAGTAGGAGTAGGAGTAGGAGTAGGAGTAGGAGTAGGAGTAGGAGTAGGAGTAGGAGTAGGAGTAGGAGTAGGAGTAGGAGTAGGAGTAGGAGTAGGAGTAGGAGTAGGAGTAGGAGTAGGAGTAGGAGTAGGAGTAGGAGTAGGAGTAGGAGTAGGAGTAGGAGTAGGAGTAGGAGTAGGAGTAGGAGTAGGAGTAGTAGTAGGAGTAGGAGTGGGAGTAGGAGTAGGAGTAGGAGTAGGAGTAGGAGTAGGAGTAGGAGTAGGAGTAGGAGTAGGAGTAGGAGTAGGAGTAGGAGTAGGAGTAGGAGTAGGAGTAGGAGTAGGAGTAGGAGTAGGAGTAGGAGTAGGAGTAGGAGTAGGAGTAGGAGTAGGAGTAGGAGTAGGAGTAGGAGTAGGAGTAGGATTAGGAGTAGGAGTAGGAGTAGGAGTAGGAGTAGGAGTAGGAGTAGGAGCCGGAGCAGGAGTAGGAGTTGTAGTTGTAGTTGTAGTTGTAGTTGTAGTTGTAGTTGTAGTTGTAGTTGTAGTTGTAGTAGTAGTAGTGGTACCGTCGCCCAGTAGTGAAAAACTACATCAATAGCGTCACGCAAATTTATAAATTGTACCCAGAGCGCAGAAGTTATATAGGGTGAAGCGGTGTTATTGTTTTGTAAAATAAACATTTTTTAATCAAAAATTTTTCCAGTTTGAGTGTTTGTAATAAATTTGAGAGGCGGGCATGGGTACCGTCGCCCCGGGAGCCATTCATATTTTAAGTTTTTGTCTCTTTATTTTTAACGAGTAGGTACCTAATTGCGTTATGAATATATTTTTTTGGTAATTTTTTTTTAAATATATTAAATTTGAAGATTTTTTTTTATATAATTTTTTCCAATAAAAGTTTCTCATTTTACATGTTTGTAGAGCGATGTTCTTTTCAAAAATAAAACTCGCTGGGACTTTTGAAGAATGTCGGTGACAAAAACCGTACATACGATATGGGTATCAAATTACGCGTCTCGACTTACAGAATCCGAACGGCTCGGTGAAAAAATGATCGGTAAGCTCCTTGGCTCTTTTTTTTCTCAAAATATTCATTTCTTTCTAAACAAAAATATATTTTAATACATTTGTGGTCACACATTCATTGCTTCATTCACATGCAAGCATACATATTTTTCGTGTTAATTGAGCAATTTTTTTTTCCAAAATAACAGTTTTGAAGAATGTTGGTGACAAAAACCGTACATACGATATGGATATCAAATTACGCGTCTCGACTCACAGAATCCGAACGGCTCGGTGAAAAAATGATCAGTAAGCTCCTTGGCTCTTTTTTTTCTCAAAATATTCATTTCTTTCTAAACAAACATATATTTCAATACATTTGTGGTCACACATTCATTGCTTCATTCACATGCAAGCATACATATTTTTGGTGTTAATTAAGCAATTTTTTTTTCCAAAATAACAACTTTTGAAGAACGTTGGTGACAAAAACCGTATATACGATATGGATATCAAATTACGCGTCTCGACCTACACAACACGAATGGCTCGGTGAAAAAATGATCAGTAAGCTCCTTGGCTCTTTTTTTTCTCAAAATATCCATTTCTTTTTTTAAATTTTGTAGTCCCACACTCTTCGTCTCATCTACATTCAAACATCAGATCGCTTATCACATTTACCCATCAGTTGCCTGCAACGGGCAAAAAGCTAGTACATATATTAATACTCAGTTTCTTTGTTTTTTTTGCTCGCCGAAATTTAGGCAAAAATCGACCACTCTCCCCCTTAAGTTCAAACAACTCGAGGTTCATTTTGGCGTGCCAGAAAAAAAAGTCCCATTCAATTGTTTTTTTGCCGAATTCCTGGCGAGCGAAAATCGACCGCCGCTCTCACTGAGCCGCTTCGACTCGAGGTTCACTACGGCGGGACGCGTTTTGGGCGAAATTCAGTATAAGTTTGTATGAAAATGTTTACTAAAATATTCGTTCGTGGTAATTTGTCGACAAAAATTTGAGTAGCATCTAGCGGCGGAAACTGGAAGCGCTCGCGGCGCGCCATGCGAAAGCGCGCAGTTCTCTCTCCGGCCGCCAGGTTCGCCCGACACGCAAAAAAATGTTTTAATAGGGAGAGCTTCGCGGCGAAAGAGAAAATCACGTGGTCAAGCGAAAACCACGCGGTATGCTTTTTTTATAAAATCGACACGCTCAACTCTATGATTGCAATCCGCAGCAAACACGCCGTCTGCCTTTAATATTATCGAAAAAATTCATCCTCCGAAGGTTAAGGAACGTTATTCGGCCGTCCCACAGATGGCGTTCGGTTCAAAATGTTTCACAGTAACCGGCCAAAGTTTTGACATTTGCTATTTTAACAAAAAATGTCAACAGTCAGCTTTTGGTCAATCAGAAATCAGCCAATCATAGACACACCGAAGTGATGTGCTTTTATTTTAGGGATGTGATCTCAAAGAAACGATAAAATTTGTAGAGGTACTTACTTTGGCAGTATATTTTTAAAAATCGATAATGCTTTTGAACGAAATAAAATAAAGTTCGGTAAAAATAATTTGACACGGATACCCTCGCCCCGTAGTGAAAAACTACATCAATAGCGTTACGCAAATTTTTAATTTCTACCAGGAGCGCAGAAATTGGAAAAGGTTAGCCTGGGAGCCATTCATATATAAAGTTTTCATGTGTTTATTTTTTTACGAGTAGGTACCTAATTGCGTTATGTAAATATTTTTTCGGTATTTTTTTAATAGTAGGTGCAGGTACCTACACAGATGGAATTCAAAGAAACAATAAAATATGTGTAGGTACTTACTTTGGCAGCATATATTTTTTTAAATCGATAGTGCAATTGAACGAAATAAAATAAAGTTTGGTAAAAATAATTTGGCACGTGTACCGTCGCCCCGTAGTGAAAATTTACATCAATAGCGTCACGCAAATTTATAAATTGTACAAGTAGTAGTAGTAGTAGTAGTAGTAGTAGGGTAGTGGTAGTGGTAGTGGTAGTGGTTGTAGTGGTTGTAGTGGTTGTAGTGGTTGGAGTGGTTGTAGTGGTTGAAGTGGTTGTAGTGGTTGTAGTGGTTGTAGTGGTTGTAGTGGTTGTAGTGGTTGTAGTGGTTGTAGTTGTTGAAGTGGTTGTAGTGGTTGTAGTGGTTGTAGTGGTTGTAGTGGTTGTAGTGGTTGTAGTGGTTGTAGCGGTTGTAGCGGTTGTAGCGGTTGTAGTGTTGTAGTGGTTGTAGTGGTTGTAGTGGTTGTAGTGGTTGTAGTGGTTGTAGTGGTTGTAGTGGTAGTTGTAGTTAAAGTTGTAGTTGTAGTTGTAGTTGTAGTAGTAGTAGTGGTACCGTCGCCCCGTAGTGAAAAACTACATCAATAGCGTCACGCAAATTTATAAATTGTACCTAGAGCGCAGAAGTTGGGTAAGGTTACCCTGGGAGCCATTCATATTTAAAGTTTTTATCTCTTTATTTTTTAATGTGTAGGTACTTTATTGCGTTATGTATATATTTTTTCGGTAAATTTTTAATGGTAGGTGCAGGAACCTACACAGATGGTACCGGGTAGAGGTCCTTGGTAGGCAGGTACTGAGAGCGTGTTTAAGCCCGTTTTCTAGGTTATGTCCGTAGTGTTGTTTTATAACGTATGGATTTAAAAATCAAAAATAAAAAAATTTCCAATAAGAGTTTTTACATATTGCGTGTTTATAGAGCAATGTTTTTTTCCAAAATAAAACTCGCTGGGACTTTTGAAGAATGTCGGTGACAAAAACCGTACATACGATATGGGTATCAAATTACGCGTCTCGAATTACAAAATCCGAATGGCTCAGTGAAAAAATGATCAGAAAGCTCCTTGGCACTTTTTTTTCTCAAAATATCCATTTCTTTCTATCCCTACATATATTTTAATATATTTGTGGTCACACACTCATAGTTTCATTTATATGCCAAAATACCTATTACATTTTTAAAAGTTTTTAAATTTTGCGTGTTAATTGAGCAATTCTTTTTTCAAACTAAGTTTTGAAGAATGTTGGTGACAAAAACCGTACATACGATATGGATATCAAATTACGCGTCTCGACCTACACAACTCGAACGGATCAGTGAAAAATGATTATTAAGCTCCTTGGCACTTTTTTGTCTCCAAATATACATTTATTTTTTTAAATTTTTAGTAGACCCACACTCCTTGCTTAATTTTTACCCATTAGTTGCCTGCAACGGGCAAAAAGCTAGTACATATATTAATACTCAGTTTCTTTGTTTTTTTTGCTCGCCGAAATTTAGGCAAAAATCGACCACTCTCCCCCTTAAGTTCAAACAACTCGAGGTTCGGTAAGTTTTTAGATTCTCACGGCCAAAAGCATTTTTGTTGTTTGTTTTTGGGGTGTTATGCCGTGTTGCGCTAACTCCTTCTTTAGCCGACGTTTCGACTGCAACGCTGTCCGAAACGTCGGCTAAAGAAGGAGTTAGCGCAACACGGCATAACACCCCAAAAACAAACAACAAAAAAAACTCGAGGTTCGTTTTGGCGTGCCAGAAAAAAAGTCCCATTCAATTGTTTTTTTGCCGAATTCCTGGCGAGCGAAAATCGACCGCCGCTCTCACTGAGCCGCTTCGACTCGAGGTTCACTATGGCGGGACGCGTTTTGGGCGAAATTCAGTATAAGTTTGTATGAAAATGTTTACTAAAATATTCGTTCGTGGTAATTTGCCGACAAAAATTTGAGTAGCATTTAGCGGCGGAAACTGGAAGCGCTCGCGGCGCGCCATACGAAAGCGCGCAGTTCTCTCTCCGGCCGCCAGGTTCGCCCGACACGCAAAAAAATGATTTAATCGGGAGAGCTTCGCGGCGAAAGAGAAAATCACGTGGTCAAGCGAAAACCACGCGGTATGCTTTTTTTATATAATCGACACGCTCAACTTGATGATTGCAATCCGCAGCAAACACGCCGTCTGCCTTTAGTATTATCGAAAAAATTCATCCTCCGAAGGTTAAGGAACGTTATTCGGCCGTCCCACAGATGGCGTTCGGTTCAAAATGTTTCACAGTAACCGGCCAAAGTTTTGACATTTGCTATTTTAACAAAAAATGTCAACAGTCAGCTTTTGGTCAATCAGAAATCAGCCAATCATAGACACACCGAAGTGATGTGCTTTTATTTTAGGGATGTGATCTCAAAGAAACGATAAAATTTGTAGAGGTACTTACTTTGGCAGTATATTTTTAAAAATCGATAATGCTTTTGAACGAAATAAAATAAAGTTCGGTAAAAATAATTTGACACGGATACCCTCGCCCCGTAGTGAAAAACTACATCAATAGCGTTACGCAAATTTTTAATTTCTACCAGGAGCGCAGAAATTGGAAAAGGTTAGCCTGGGAGCCATTCATATATAAAGTTTTCATGTGTTTATTTTTTTACGAGTAGGTACCTAATTGCGTTATGTAAATATTTTTTCGGTATTTTTTTAATAGTAGGTGCAGGTACCTACACAGATGGAATTCAAAGAAACAATAAAATATGTGTAGGTACTTACTTTGGCAGCATATATTTTTTTAAATCGATAGTGCAATTGAACGAAATAAAATAAAGTTTGGTAAAAATAATTTGGCACGTGTACCGTCGCCCCGTAGTGAAAATTTACATCAATAGCGTCACGCAAATTTATAAATTGTACCAAGTAGTATTAGTAGTAGTAGTAGTAGTAGGGAAGTGGTTGTGGTAGTGGTAGTGGTTGTAGTGGTTGTAGTGGTTGTAGTGGTTGTAGTGGTTGTAGTGGTTGTAGTGGTTGAAGTGGTTGAAGTGGTTGTAGTGGTTGTAGTTGTTGAAGTGGTTGTAGTGGTTGTAGTGGTTGTAGTGGTTGTAGTGGTTGTAGTGGTTGTAGTGGTTGTAGTGGTTGTAGCGGTTGTAGCGGCTGTAGCGGTTGTAGCGGTTGTAGCGGTTGTAGTGGTTGTAGTGGTGGTAGTGGTTGTAGTGGTTGTAGTGGTTGTAGAGGTTGTAGTGGTTGTAGTGGTTGTAGTTGTTGAAGTGGTTGTAGTGGTTGTAGTGGTTGTAGTGGTTGTAGTGGTTGTAGTGGTTGTAGTGGTTGTAGCGGTTGTAGCGGTTGTAGCGGTTGTAGCGGTTGTAGTGGTTGTAGTGGTTGAAGTGGTGGTAGTGGTTGTAGTGGTTGTAGTGGTTGTAGTGGTTGTAGTGGTTGTAGTGGTTGTAGCGGTTGTAGCGGTTGTAGCGGTTGTAGTGTTGTAGTGGTTGTAGTGGTTGTAGTGGTTGTAGTGGTTGTAGTGGTTGTAGTGGTTGTAGTGGTAGTTGTAGTTAAAGTTGTAGTTGTAGTTGTAGTTGTAGTAGTAGTAGTGGTAACGTCGCCCCGTAGTGAAAAACTACATCAATAGCGTCACGCATATTTATAAATTGTACCCAGAGCGCAGAAGTTGGGTAAGGTTAGCCTGGGAGCCATTCATATTTAAAGTTTTTATCTCTTTATTTTTTAATGTGTAGGTACCTTATTGCGTTATGTATATATTTTTTCGGTAAATTTTTAATGGTAGGTGCAGGAACCTACACAGATGGTACCGGGTAGAGGTCCTTGGTAGGCAGGTACTGAGAGCGTGTTTAAGCCCGTTTTCTAGGTTATGTCCGTAGTGTTGTTTTATAACGTATGGATTTAAAATTCAAAAATAAAAAAATTTCCAATAAGAGTTTTTACATATTGCGTGTTTATAGAGCAATGTTTTTTTCCAAAATAAAACTCGCTGGGACTTTTGAAGAATGTCGGTGACAAAAACCGTACATACGATATGGGTATCAAATTACGCGTCTCGAATTACAAAATCCGAATGGCTCAGTGAAAAAATGATCAGAAAGCTCCTTGGCACTGTTTTTTCTCAAAATATCCATTTCTTTCTATCCCTACATATATTTTAATATATTTGTGGTCACACACTCATAGTTTCATTTATATGCCAAAATACATATTACATTTTTAAAAGTTTTTAAATTTTGCGTGTTAATTGAGCAATTCTTTTTTCAAAATAACAACTTTTGAAGAATGTTGGTGACAAACACAGTACATACGATATGGGTATCAAATTACGCGTCTCGACTCACAGAATCCGAACGGCTCGGTGAAAAAATGATCAGTAAGCTCCTTGGCTCTTTTTTTTCTCAAAATATTCATTTCTTTTTATAAAATTTTGTAGTCCCACACCCTCGCCTCATCTACATTCAAATACTACACCACGCACCACATTTTTACCCATTAGTTGCCTGCAACGGGCAAAAAGCTAGTTAGTATATAATAGGTACTATTAATATTTAAATTCACAACATGCGAACTTTAACTAATTATTAATTAGAACGAAGGAAACAAATACTTTAAAGGGGATTTGTATGGATCATATAAACTTCATGCATGATACTTTATTGTATGGTTTATATCAAACAAGTGTTTCTAAAATTCTGTTTTACATTGAATTTGTCAGTTTTCTTCACCAGATAAGCAATCTATCTATAAATAATTAATTCTCTAGATCAGTAGTTTCATAAATAGCTCTAAATACAAAATACTCGTAGTAAAAGGTTTCCAAATATCCCTAATATTGTGAAATTGTATCATAGTCTTCTTTTGTACGGGGTTATCTAGATCTGCGAGACAGTCTAGGGTCTCATCAGTCGCCCTGTAGACCTCATCAATTTCGCCGGGTAATGAATGGAAAAGGCATTCGTTGACCACACGTTTGGTGGTCTTCACCGTAGCGCATTAACATATCGCTGACTCTTTGACCACACCGCATCGTATAGTCACAACAACTTCGGGAGCACTTTATCCTATTGATGGAGGAGAGGGTTTACGAAGGAGTGAGATCCCAGGCTGTCTCTCGGCGAGGTCATTAATGAGATGGGCATTTCCCACGTCAGCCGATTGCCACTCAAGTTTTCGCCTCCTGGAGTGAGAACTAACCAGTGGAGCCTCTCTTCTTTCACCCAAAAAGATTTTCTGGATGACATGTGCAAAGGTATTGCCCTGTTTTGCAGCGTATTCCTGTATTCCCTCAGTGTTGCAACCTTTCACCTGATATTTGAGTCCCGCTAATGGTCTGCATTGCGACATTAAGTAAAACATTGACAGGAAATGTGAGCATTTTTTTTTTAAATATTATCTTAAAAAACGCTCTTTTCAACACATTTGCTCCAAGATATTTGCATCAACCTTGTTTATTTAGTCCATTATGATCCCATTTTCCGAATTCGCATTTTTACGTTTTCCATTTACCCCTAATTAGAAATTGTTCCGAAACTTTTCAAGGTTACTTGCAAAAACAAGTGATGAGAACCGCTTTTTTAACAGTTGTATTTTGTACTAAAATAACGATGCTTTATCGGGGACCTAAAAAAATTTAAGTTCATCGATAACGAATTTACCACATTTTGACAGTATAGAAAGTACTGCAAGGAAAAAAAAGTTACGGTATTAGGATAGAATTGCATACCTACTTCACTATTCACCTATTTTAAATTATTAAATATAAACTACCTCTACTAATACAAGATATCGACCGAAATAAAGAAAGAAAATCATTTTATTTTATGTGATTTTATAACTAACCTACCACACAAAACTTATGTAGCTACCGCATAAAACCTAAATACCTACCACATAAGACTAAAGTACCTACCACATAAAACTTAAGTACTTACCACATAAAACTTAAGTACCTACCACATAAAATTTATAAATTCTCGTAGCCATTAGGACTATGTCATAAAAGCTATTAGACATACTTACAAAACAAAGGACGAACCTTTAAGAACAACGTTTTTCTAAATTGAGTTATCTCGATGATTCTAAGAGCAATAATTTCTAATACTCTCGGTGATTCTAAGAGCATTGTTTGATTGATGATTCGAATCCGCAACCTTGGCGCATTCATTTGCTTTTTTAGAGTGACTTCATATAACTGTAAGGTAAAAAGGAAGCTAGAAACTTATCCAACCGCATTAGTAATCTTAAACAAACATGATCCAATTGCCAATGCGAACACATCGAAAGAGTAAAACAATTAAAGTACCTAATAGTTATTATTGATTCATACTTACAATGGACTGAACACAATACTTTTATTACCAATAAACTAAAACGAGTCTTGCACCTAATAAAAACCATTAAAAAAAATTTCCCACTAACAATACTTAGATCAATATATTTTGCACTGTGTCAATCCATTGCCACTTATGGAATATTAGCTTGGGGAAACGCTACAAACACAACAATTGACCCAATTCAAAAAGTTCAAAAGGCAATAATAAAACTCATACTGCGAGTACCATTCTACACAGACTCAACCAAAATCTTCAAAACACTAGACGTCATGTCAATAAGACAACTTTACGCCAAAACTGCTCTCCTAAACCTCATCCATAATAATCTTCATATTACAAATCAAGCACAAGCCATAATAAAAACCAGGTCCTCCACAAATAAAACACTGAACATTCCGATAACACACACCACACACGGACAAAGACACTTTCAATACTACGCAACCAAACTTTTTAACAGTATGCCCATTACTTTGAAACAATTATTGACTACAAACACATCTACAAATTTTCTCAAAAAACATATCGTAGCCTGGATAAAAAATCAAGATATTCACTTTATTCAAAAGATTATAATTCCAAACCAAACATAACCAAAATATAATAAGTAAAATTAAATATTATACACGTTCTTCAAGAATTATCCAAAAATACATACACGCACATATAAATGTGTGTTTTCATGTTTCAATATATGTCTGTGAAAAAAAAAAAAAAAAAAAAAACTTTCTACTACAACACATAAATACCTGTCACACTTAATCACAAACACCTAAACACCTCAGCACAGGTTCTCCTAGTGAGGTGTTCACGTAACATACAATATCACACACACACAGTTTTACCTAAATCAACCTATGTTCTTCATTTTTTATACCTTTGTTCTGTACTTTTTTCTCTGTACTGCAATATAAACCACTGTAATAATTTGTAAAACGTGTATTCAAGAATAGACATAAATAAATCATGAAGGAGCTGTGTGCAACTGAAAGAAATGCTTGTTGCTTTAGCGAAATGCAAATATGCAGACGAAAAGTAACTATTTACCTATAAGTAAATACCTATTCCACGGTGAGCTAATTTGAAGGTGCTCTTGCTCTGCTGACGTGGACTTTGACAACGCTTAATTTATAGCTCTTCTGGATGTCTTATACTTTAGTATTCCAAGTAGTTCTGATGAACCTAGGTAAACATATAAAACAGATTATTCTAAAAAAAGAATAATTATAATCTTCTTGATTTCTTTTACAAAAATGAAACCAAAATCGTTAAATAAAACCTTTACATCATTTGTTTTATGTGAGCTTTTTTCCCATTAACTGCACACGCTTCCTCTCCCTGAGGAAAATAATTTCCCGGAAGGCAAAAGCTTTTTAGTTTGTATTTGGCTATTTTTTTAAAATAGGTTTTTTGGATCTTTACTCAGTAAATTCGTGCATAAGTGAGATATTAATACGTCTCAATATTCTGTTATTATTGTAAGACTAACGTTAAAACATCAAACCTAAATATTAGGTCAATTTTTAAAATGTTTGTTTCGCAGTACTCTTAACAGCCAATGTTTCTGATTATCAAAAAAACCCTGCTGTACCTATTATTACTCATTTTCATCAAGACGACAAATAAAACTCATATTATATGTAATTTTCCACTGCCACCAACTTAATTATGTTAAAAGAGATTCATATATAAAGTGGGGTGTTGCAACGTACTTTCGATTTTCCAGAACTTTTAATTAATAAAAATAATATATGAAAATTTCATAATTAATCAGGAGAATAACAAATTTTAAGGATAAAAGATTATTCATGACGTTTTTCTTAGTTCTCATCACTCAGGGTTTCTGTGTGTGCTTAGGCGGACTACATTTTATTTAAATTTACTTTATTACAGATATATCCTATGACGTTTTTTTTTTCAAAATGTCGCATGATTCCTCTCCTTTGATTTGTTTGAACCGTGTTTTGATTTTTTTTTAATCATTTATATAATTATAAAATGTACCCATTAAAATTAATACATATACGAATATTAATAAAAACTTCTTTAAAAAATGAACTTACTTACAAAAAAACTTGACCTCATTTATAATTCACACACAAAACCATGTACAATGTGACCTTAGATGGGGCTATCCCAGTCATGTTACATTAATTTAAAAAATAATAAAAATAAAAAATAATGTTATTTACATGCATATATTTTCGCCTTCACAACATTGAAGGGAAAGCCAGATACATTAAAAACAACTCTGAAGTACAAATCATTTTATAAAATATAATTTTATCTTTAAAATCTTATTATACAAAATATAATTTGATCTTCAAAATTTTTTTATACGAAATCTAAATTTTATCTTTAAAATCTTATTATATAAAATGTAATTTGATCTTTAAAATCTTGAAAGATTCGAAAATACCTTCATGAAAAACCTCCACCAATAAAAAAAAAACTACGTTGCCTACTATATATTTATAATAACCTACAAAATACATATACAATCAAGTTTGTATTTTATTTATTTCAAAGGCGAAAATTCTTAATCTCCGCCGTCATGGTGATCTTCAACGGAGAAAATAATTTTTGATTACCATGACAATATCGTTTGACATGCAAATGTTACACGATAAAATCTGTCACACCTTTTAATCTTAACTATTATCGCTCCAGATGGAAAATCTTCAAACTCTTCAAAAGACCCTCATCTGAATATTTTAATTCAGGTTCATTTAAATATTATTCTCTTCAACTACTTCGACCCCAAGTCAAGCATTACAATATTGTTTACATTATTACTAATAAGGCCAATAAGTTTCTATTAAGTGGAATATCTTTCTTAGTATTCACACAAATAACATATAGCATATTTTTTTGTTTACGAAAACAATTATATTATGGAACAGATAAAAAAATATTTAACTGCATCATAAAATTAGTGAAACGTTTAGCTTTTTTCAGATGGTGCAACGGAAAGTATCATCTGAAATCGATTGGAAAAAATTCTCATATTTAGAGTTTTAAAACACATTAATGTAAACTAGTAGTTTAATTTTTAGGGAGAAAGTGATTATCTTTAATCATTCGCTTAAAAACAGTATTGTTGAAGTTTAAGTGTTAGTGTGTGTTGAAGTAGTTATTTTTCTTACTCTTGAATTTTTTAAACGTTGTGGTAATGGTCATAACTTCAGTAATATCGCTGACATAAATAACCCTCTTTCGTCCCCTTGAGAATACAAAACGAATTTTATTGCATAATATGATGAGAAAAGATGTGACCTACAGGCATGGGTTTTTGCATCGTAAACTATAGTAATATGACATTTTAATTTATTTTTATAACATTTTCAAGTGCCTCTTAAAACCTAGCTACTCAAATAATGTTGTTATCGTTATGAAATTTACTTGTTTTTCATAATTTTCTTCTGCGCTCTTTTCCAATAATTTGAGATGATTTGGAAGACAAAGCAAGTTTCAATGCATTTTGTGGTTGAGTGAATTCTTTGGCGTCCTTTAGCATCAGTTTGTGATATATTGCCCTCTTCAATACCCATCATTTTTATCTATCTCTCATTTGCCCGACCTAGTATTTCAGAGATGCAATTCTGTTAGATCTTCTTCTATTATTTGAACTCTTTCTCTACTGTCCCTTGGATGGTTCCATCACAGATCTTATCCACCTGGTGAGCTCTAGTGATCGTGTTGCAAAAAAATATCAAAATTTTAAGAGTTAAGTTGTTATGATTTTCATTTAACCCATAACCGGAATCGTGGATCTATAAGGACCCCAAAAATAAAATAAAACTTATTTTCACCCATACACTCACTAAATCGCGTACTGCAGTGGGTGCTAGACGATCGGTACTTAAATTTTGCTACTAGTGGAGGTACGCGTAGCTATCGGGTCCGAATGGACCCACGTTATCGTAAGTTTTTGTGTTTTGTTTGAATTTATCTCTTTTGTGTTATAAGGAATTTTAAATTAAAATGGCGACATTTCTCGATGAATAAGACATTACAGCCTTTTTGGAAGACAAAAACTTGTTAGAATAATGATGCCTGCAGACGGTTGAATTTTAATATTTCAACTGCCTACGGATTTGTTTTATGGAAGACTTCAAATAGTGAAAAACCCAATAAAACAGAACAACCATTTACTTATACTACTCCGTTTTGTATTTTTGGAATGTTCGGTTATTTAAACTATCGGACTAAAATTTATTAATTAAATATTGAAACCAAAAGATAAAGTTAAAATTTAAAGCAATTTACGCATGATAAAATAATACAATTTATCAAGAAATTAGAGAGTGCCTCACTGTTGTATCCATTTAGACTAGCAATTCCATACACGTTTATCAAAATATCGATTCCGGTTAAGGATTAAGATAAACCGCGTAGATAATTTTTTTGAAAACGAGATTTAGAATATATTTCAAAAAAATTTAAAATTTCGCGGAATAGATGATTTGGAGCCAGTGAGACTATGGCATCCCCAATTGGGGTAAGTTGTGAGACTGAAGGTATTAGGGAGAGGAAGGATTGGAAGAAGAGGAAGGTGAGGAACTATCTGTCAATTCAGACTTATCAACATGGCTAAAGCCATTTCAAGCAACGATTCAATTTTGAATGATGGTCTGAGAGTATTTTCCACTCTGCAAAGTGCCGCAAATTTACCTTAAATCAAACGAATAAAATAAAATTTGACTTGCGCTAGTCGGGATTTGAACCGGCGCTCTCCGAATTGCTTGTCGAGAGCCTTGCTCCTCCTATTATAATGATAGAATGCATAAAAACAACTGTATTTGGCCAAGCCATAGTTTGACTTTGACTTATTTAAATTTTAATAACTATATAAATTTGTGTTTATGAACGCGATCAAATAAAATTTTATCCAGTTTCCTTTAAAAAAACGTTCAGCATTTTCAAAGTTTTGAGTTGTTTTTTTATCGTGTGGGTGCGGAAAAGTTCACGGTCCAGCTTTGATTTATTTATAAAAAATCGCTCACCTATTTTTCAGAACGCAAATCGTAACATTTTTTTTCTGTAATTTGTAACTATCTACCTGCGGATAATTTATCACCCCCGATGGGACATTTTAACGAGATTTTCAATCTCGAATATCCAATTTACGTATTTTCCTAAGTATCGAGAAACTTAAAGAAACGCCCGCCAAGAGCGCGGCTGGTGGTATATTTAAATTGAATTTTTTGGGTCAGAATTATTATTCATTGGAATGTTACGAAAACAAGCTTAAGGTGAGATTTTCCAACCAAATACAGGGGTGGATCGAATCCACCAGATTGTAGCCATGACATAACAAAAGGGTGATCTTTCCTCAAGTATTTCATGTATTTACTTCAGAAGACTTCCTAATATTTTTTCTGTTAATTTAAATCACATAATTATGTGATCTTATGAATCACTCTAATACTCAAATGAATACAAATGTATCTATTAAATTTTGTTTAGTGCTTACTTTTGCTGCGCTTCCTGAATTAGTAATTTTACCGTGTTATATTAACTTAACCGTGTAATTGTATGAAGTTTTGTTTGTATGTACCTACTGACAAACTGCAAAAGCAGTTTAGCAGGTTTAAATTGTAAAATAAATAAAAAAATTAAAACATTTACTGTTTATTATTATTGGGCTCAAGATGTTTACAAATGTTCTATATCACTTATTTTCGATAAATAATAGGTTTTTATGGTTCTGTAATTGTTAAAAATTCTGTATGAATAAAATATAAGATAAAATGGTGTGTAAAAGATGATGTGGTATGTTTTTAATTAATGTAAAAACTCTTTGTCGAAGGACCCTGAACGTTAGTGTAATTACCACTGCACATAAGACAATATTATGTTGTATGGATTAGAAAGAACTCACCATTAGGAAAAGGGTCACTCGTTTTCTTCCTGTCTATCCTCCTCAGGTATCACGGCGGTGGCACTGAGCACAAAGCGGTTTTGCACTAGAAGTGCGCAGGTTATTGTATGTAATATTGTAATATAAGATCTAGCGCGTGAGCGGTTTATGGACGAACCGAACGTTATTGCACAGAAAAGATGCGGGAATAGAAGAAGGTATTACTAGGAACAATAATATTATCTCAGTACAGTAGTCGCATGTATGTACATTTGTGTTCACGAGATGTGTGTGTAAATTAATGTATAATGCGTAATGGCGTAACCATCATATATTGGCATATTTCATTAACTAGATAGTTTAACCCAAGAGATTTCGAAATAATAATTGTTTTTTTTAAATACATACAAGAAGTCAATTAGAAAGATTTTCGGGGCTATTGGATATCTCGATCCGCCACCGCCATCAAATTGAATTTTTCCGAAATCAAATTAAAATGTGTTATAAGGGAGGTTGGCTTCAAAAGTTGCTCGAAAATCCTTCACAGTTGAGAATATTTATCATTCTGGCACCGAAAGGTCGAGACGCAAAATAATTCAGTGACCCAAAATGTATACAGATTTTCTTAATAAATTAATCAAAAATATTCATTGAATAGCTATTTCGTCATCTGTGTGACGAATTTTGTGAAACTGATAGGTTTTTCGAAATCTTCTTGTGTAAAGTTGTGTTTTTAAAGTAAATGAGTAATCTAAAAAATGTGCCATATGATAAAACAAAATAAGGCAGTTCATTTCAGGAACAAAAAAATGTTAGAAAAACCCGTTCTGTCACTTTGTGAAATATAAATTATAGTTACAATGGTTTAGTTTTTGTTGAGCAGTTTTTTCTAAGTTTCACATCAAGTGCGCATTAACAAAGCTAAAAAGAAATATTTACTTGGTTCGCAAACATCTAAATAACTTTAATATAAAAACAAGCATACAAAGTGAATGATTTACGTACGAACAAAATTTTTCAAATGTAAATATAAAATTTTAGCCTTTTTATACAATATTTAATTATATATTTTCAAAAAGTTTTACTTTTTTAGTTAATTTCTATTTACTCATAAATTTTCAAAGTCGCCTTTAAAATCATGAAAATTCGCATTCTAATGGTATTTATAATTTACTATAATAAAAACAAAAAAGTAATACATTTTCGTACTAGATATTTCCTTTAGCTATTGATTAAAAAAAAATTTGGTTAAGTATTTTGGCCTCAAATCCAATTTACATTTTGTGTGAATAAAGAGGCACAACCGTTCCTCTTATTATCACTCAAATGTATTTAATATCGCTTTAAACTTTTCATTATTTGAAGCACGAAAGGTATAACAGAGTCAGGAAGAAAAGGGTTTTTTGTTGAAGAACTGAAATGTGAAAATAAAATAACATGATATCCACTTTTGATTAAGCCATACAATAATTTACACCAACTATATACATCTATATATTGTGTACAAACAG
Source organism: Hesperophylax magnus (assembly GCA_026573805.1). Classification (NCBI taxonomy): domain Eukaryota; kingdom Metazoa; phylum Arthropoda; class Insecta; order Trichoptera; family Limnephilidae; genus Hesperophylax; species Hesperophylax magnus. Next base: position 25,291,937 of record JAIUSX010000014.1, on the reverse strand, counting down.
TGTACTCCTACATAATTAATAATAATTTTCCAAATAACTAAGAGACAATTAATTGTATCCCAAATACACATTAATAATATAAGGTATATTATTATATATAGGTAATAAGCATAAATAACAACACGTTCCACAAACTATTGATATGAGGTGTTATTAAGACGAGACAATACCCTAAAATAACTTTGAGATCTTACCGACGTAAGTGAAGAAACCATGCCAAAAATATGCGACGCTCGGCCCTGTGCCTGTGAATTGAATAGAGCTACACTTGATTTTTCCCATGCATATCTCTAAAATAAAGTGGAAATATCAAATACTAAAATCTGTGAGGTTTCTAGAGGGATCTCTTGGAAGCTACTAATTCGTCGTGTGGAAAAATAAAATCTGGTGCTTACTGCTAATTTTATAGTAGAAAAACGTTTCATTAAATTATCAAACAGTTTTGCACAAAATATTTTAACGTTGAGGTACTGTTTTTATTCATCTTAAATATTAATAACTCACATCCATAAGGATTGCTCAACAAATATATATTATTGTAACAAATTCGTCGGAATTAATTAGAATGTGAGCTTCGAGGGAACCCACGTTATTTGTCTTGTGTCTTAATAAATTCAATGTGATCCTTGAAAACTCGTTTACGTCCGATGTTCTTTCGATAATCTATTCCGAATGAAGCATATTTCCATCGAAGCCTGCCTCTCTCCCCGATTAAATTTTCAAAAAATTAAACGATCAAACTTTTACGGAACTATAAGTTATTAATCAGATTACAGCTGAAATAATCAAAGGCCGCGTTGAGAATTATAAGTGAATCAACTATTTCAAATTGAATACTCTGTGTGAATATTTCATCAATAAAATTAATCATTCAATTCGCGTCGTGGAAGAATAATACAAGTGCTGTGAGGATTATTGAATTATCTTTTCTCTGCCTATATTTTTTACTCTTGTCAGAATTTTAACATGTTCTAATATGATTATATCTAAGTATTGAAAACACACTCGCAGATGTTAAATTTATTGACACTCTTCGTTGGGCAACGTTTGTAAATATTTGACTTCGGATTCAGAAGAGCGAGATCTATTTCAAGCAAAAAGTACGATTTCTTACTGAAAAGCAAATTAATATATACAAAACCATGTACAATATTAACATTCAGACCGATTGGGCAATGTCTGGTCGTAGAATAAATAAAACTAGTATTAATTTTATTTTTAACACACAATTTTTGGAATATAGTCGATTATTGTGAATTTTGTGTTGGTTTGTTTTATTTTATTTTTTGCTTATGTTTATTCCATTAGCGTGGCAGTCAATAATGTGAAAGCTAGTAGTCTGGTTGTTTTGATGCTAAAAATGTTTTGAAGCATCGTAATACCCTACTTATGTAGGGAAATAACACAAAATACCTAATTTTGAGAAAACTCTATTTAAAAATATACAATTAAGATTTTGCCCCGATGTAAAGATATCTTGAAAATCTGTTACATAATTATAAAACATAACAATATATCAGAAACTCTTGCAGTTAAAAAATTTGTCTTTCAGTATGTAGGTACTACACTTATTTTTAAGTTAGTCATTTAGACAAGAATATAGTCATAATTCATGCTTCCAGGGATCGTGACATGAATAATAGCGGTAGTGCGAAAAATATTTATCTGAATATTTGAAGGTCAGACGTACGGTGTCCTGAATTATCAAATCATTTTTATTTATCCTCGAGAATTCGCACATGGATAGAACCTTAAACGATTTTTTTTGTTTAGTTCTAATTTCTAGTATAGATACGAAAATGTCAATGGAGTGTTTATTTACGGCAGACGGAAAGGAAAAAAATGGGAGTAAAGTTTTTAGACGTTCAATTAAAAATTATATATGTGTATATGAACGGTCAAAAATGATTAAAAAAATTATTTATAATTTATCAAAATTCTGCGCGTACACATCACAATTGAGGGTAGATTACCCTGCATCCCAATGGCATAAGCTAAAGTCGCTTACAATAATGCATATCGCCAACTATTTTTGCCTACCGAAATACTGCAGCGCTACGAAAATGTTTCTGGAGGGATAAGTGCACTCTTTCAGAGCACTTCTCCGTCTCCACATGAAAAGCTTATGGCGCAGACCACGCCAATCAAACAACACTATCATCAAAGCCATGGTTATCTGGATGGAGTCTCCCGTGATGGTCCTCTAAAAACGGGAGATGTTCAAATTATAAATTACCATAAACCGCTGTTTGCACACATTTTTTTCTTCTATTTAACATTTTTTGTGCCCATCTATGTATTTTTATTATTTGTCAGTTATTTTAAAATATGGAATGTATTGCATTGCACTACCCCTGCATCTTTTCTGGAATAAACTCTTATTTTTATTAAAATGCTACTGTAGCTGAATTTTTTTGAAAGTAAATGGAAAATTATTTTTGTGTGATATTCAACAGTTCCAACAGCCCCGAAGCCGGTAAAATGATGGTATTCTTAATTCGGGATATGTTGTAAGGTTGGAGAAAGTAGAGGAGTGAGGAGATGTTCCACCCTAATCTTGAAACGAGGTGCAACGAGTGCAAGTGCACATACAAAAATCTGCACAGAGTATTACTGAAAGCCCAAATAATTAACCAAAAATTGTTACTTAAGGAATATTGAGCGATTATTAATTTGGGTAAAGGATAAAAAAAAATACTGAGATTTGAATCCTTTTGATATGTGATTTTATCACTCTTAGATTATTTTGTAGATTTCTTGGAATATTTTTTATATATTTATTTATCACAAACTTAGACAATATAGTATACTTATATATCGTCACAGACAACGGCCATAATTTATTGGTTCTCAAGTCGAAGAAACGCATTACCCTCAACTCAACTCCCACTAAACGACCAACATAAAAACTGCCCACAATAGAATACAATCAAGAAACACATTCACACGCCAATAACTGAAATCATGAAAATATACAAGAAAAAGTTATTTACCTATAAAGCTTTCTATTTCTGAATATAATACTTACTTCCGATCAAAATCACCTACAACAAGATCCATCAAAGTATTTATTTTAATAAAATAAAACATCGTAATCTGGTAAAAGAAAGCGAGAGTTTCATAGGATCCTTCTAGTGCCGAAGTATTTTGGGATAAGGGATAAAGTACTCGTACCTACTCTATTTCGGACTAAAAGCTTACTCACGAGCCTGCCACGGCCAATCGCTTCTGGCAAGCGGCCTTTTCGTCCTATAATGGGTATAAAAATCACATGACAACGTGAAAACATTAATATCAATGTGAAAAGATTAGTTTTTAAATTACAGAAAAAACAAAAGCTCGTGTATTACTAGAAAAAATAATAAAGCACATTGATTGTGATTCATATACATATTAATCTGGTAGCTTCCAAACACAACTTTCTATGTTAGATGTAAGCAGCACGCAAATCAAGCATGTTTTCTTATGTGGAATTTAATAATCACAATTTACGTGTCTGTGTCGACGGTGGTTGTGGTTATACTGTTAATTTATTAAAAATTTGGTCAAATTTATCGTTTTCATTAAGGCATTTCACGGATTAATTGACAGAGTTCCTAACAAAGTGTTAGTTATAAGCGAGGGTTTTATGAGGACAGCGCAAAATGTGTTCATTTAAATACTGATATTGATATTGACCAACAAACGCTGTAGATCAACAAACGCTGATTCTGAATACAAAAGTTTTTAATTATTTTTACAAGCAATAATTATTCGCCTGAAACACCTCATCCACATTGAAAAATCTCCTGATAAAAGATACATGACGCCAACGGGACTCGAACCCGTGTCCCTTCGATTTCCGTTCGACAGCTCTGACCACTGAGCTATGGCGGCTTATCTCTTATCCGCGAAATAATTCAATATATACTAGTGTTTCATTCAACAATTACTGCTTGTTAGATTTTTACACGGGTTCGAGTCCCGTTGGCGTCATGTATCTTTTATCAGGAGATTTTTCAATGTGGATGAGTGTTTCAGGCGAATAATTATTGCTTGTAAAAATAATTGTTACCCTTTGTGCTATGCATAAAAAATCTTGTCTTAAAAACATTAGTTTACCAAAAAAATAATAACAAAAGTTTTTATTGTATATTATTTTATTCAGAATTAATACATCGTCATTTTAAAACGATTAAAACCTTACGAGACACAACGCCCTGTGATTGGTTGACGGTCCCTGACGAATGTTATAAGGCTATCTCACGGGTCGGCGGATCGCGTGCATTAGTATACGAACACAAAGGACGCGTGTTTCGGCTTTCAGATTATCGGTGCTCACTGCCTAAGTTCGTCGGCGGCACTTGGCGCCGACTTGTGGACACGTACAACGCGGGTAAAATCTGCCCCACCTGTGCGGTAGCCTGACAGCAGCTGTCAGTTTTAACAAAATGTCGAGTTCGTCAGACGAAGATTTTTTTACTTTTGGTGAATACTTTCTTGAAATAAAACTTGTGCACAGTGTGTAAAGTGTTTCTTTTATCCCAGACTGGCGACTTGTTGAAAACAGCGGCAATTAACAGGTCGCTCATGTTGACACTATCTTCCTGCTCAATAAAATAAGCGCTACTAACCGGCGTCACCGGCGAGTAGGAATTAAGAATTCATTCCGGTAAAGCTTATCGGCACCGCCACGCGCGTACACAAATCTGAACCGGCCTTCAATATGTGCGGTCTCATACGTTTACATACAAACATTCTCGTCGGCGCTTCTGCGCTAGTCGCCCGCCTACGCGCCGACTAATCAGAAAGCAGAAACCCGCGTCCTTTGTTTTCGTACACTTTGAATTCGGACAATTTTGTGTATACTTTCGCTGAGAAGGCTCGCACACGGGTTTCTACTTTGGTCTACAAATTATTTCAAAAGAATTTATGCATTTTGAAAATATTGTTAAATATTTAAATTAGAAACTTCTGATTTCTTACCGACCCAAGTGGGATCGGCCATAGTCCATCTGCTCAGGGGGAAACTGAAAATAAACCAGTTAGCAACTCAAGTTGCTATCCTGTGCATTTCAATGACGGTACGCACACGGCAACTTACCATAGACCAGTTTTCAACGGCGACGCAACCAGTCACTCGTAACTAACCGTGCTAATCGCCTGTGTGTTTTGGTTGCTAGTTGTGCCCATAGATGTCAGTTTTCAAGAAATTTTCGATTTGTTCGAGCGGTAAAACAACGAATTTCTTCAGGAAGTTGATTAATTATCTTGCATTTATGACAACAGGCTTCCTCATTATGCACTAAAGACATTAAACACGCATATTAAACATTATAATTTGTAATTTTAAATACATATTATTCTTAGTTTGTAACTTTATCGCTATATAATATTTTATTTATTATTTTCGCACATATGTAATCACTGTATATATTTTAATATAACAGAAGAACCATGATCGATTTGGTACTTTTATACAAATTAGTTAATGGCTTAATGCAGGGGTTCCCAACCCCGTGCCCGCGGGCACCATGGCGCTCGCGGAACCATTCGTATGTGCCCGCCACTATTCGACAGTGAAATAATTTTTTCATTAACATTAATAAAAAATGAGAATTATTTTTATTTATTTATTAGAGTTTTATTTTTTTTGATTGCCTAGGTTTATTAAATTCTTTTGTATGTTTGCGATATTGTATGTATGAGTGGTTCCTTTGCTGACAATACATGTCTCAACCTGTCTAGCGGCGAGCCAGACTGCACCCTTCACGCTAGCCTGGAACGGAGAGTTCTATTTGCACATCACTCCTTGTACACGCAGAAAACCCGAAGTGAACGAACGCCACGAACTGAGGCGATGAACGCCGAAGGCGCCAAATTACATGGCACATGACTCTGCCAACACTGTCACTGAGTTTGTCGATTAACGATGTCGGTAAGACCGTAAATTTACCAGTTATTGTATTTATTTATTTTTTAATACTAAACACAAATACACAGTATGATTTCAGTGCCATGAAAGTGCTGCTTCTAAGTATGAATAAAATTGCAAAATATATTTGTAATCACTGAAGATTACATCTTTATTGTAAGATCTTGTGAAGCTGATATTGCCTCGGTTAAATTATCATGGATTGTACCGGATAACCTGAAATCTTATTTTTAGACGATTCCGCCTTCGTTGATATTAATAATAATAAAGAACGACGTCTTCATCATCACTTGATTCTACAGACGTTTTTTAACCCAATACGTGTTCATTCCGTGGTTAAACAAGCTTAGCTAATTAGTGAAATTGTAAACATGAGTATAGCCGTGAGAGAAACTTGTTTGCCAACCAGTTTCAGTTTAGATTCAGTTTCCTCGTGAGCGGAGCAGCGCCTCACTGTTAACCGCCTGTGTATGCCATGCGTATTCGTAATAACGAATATAGCAATCAGTGCCATCTGTTGGTACTTCTATTAATTAGTACAATTTCACTAAATACATATAAAAACCCGTTATATTGGCTTTCTTTCGTACGATTTTGTGGTAGAAATAAATTTGGAATTTTTACGTATACAGTATTCGGCTTGTAATATGAACGAATGAAGTGGTTGTATGGATATTTAATTAATATCAAATATCTCGATGTTTTTCCTATTGCCTACTCTGATTAAAAAGTCTGTACACTCCATTGCATCTCATATTCAACAGTATTTAGGAATTAATCTAGTGCCATCGTTGTGCTGACATTAAATCATGTTGTGTACTGTGTCACTTGACTTCAGTTTCAACTAATAATTTTTGGAATGAAAGCCTATGGACCACTATCATCGCCTCTAAGCTTCGAGTATCTGACCTAATACGTCACCCGCACACCATATCAGTTGAATTGATTGCAAAACTGTGTGGACACGCTTTGGATGAAGTGTTTCCTGCTGTGATGTGTATTAAATATTATGTATGCAGATTAGAAAGCCCCGATTATCGAGGGGTATTTTTTAAAAACTGACTTTTGTTGGGAAATCGAAAAAACTGACTTATTAACTTATCAGTGTCTTTTATAGTATATTACTTTAATAATATTCTATTTGAAAAATAAAAAAAAACTATATTAAGAAATTTAAAATTTATGCTAGGAATAAGACTGTTTTGCAATCTACTGTTTTGGAATAAGCTGATTTTGAACTTTGAACAACTGATCAATTCGTCGGTCATTTCAAATGCTCTTTTTGTATTGGTTGAAAAGGAATGTCTGTTTTTATAGTATCCTTGGATTAAATGAGACAGTTTGTAATGCCTTCAGAAGGTGAAACAGTTGTCACGCGTAGTAATAATCATACGGCAGAATTCGTTTATAAATAAGCTGTTTTTATTTTTAATTGAATAATATTATTATTGAATATATAAAAGAATAACTTAATTTAAAATATAGTTCTACAAATTTAACTTGATAACAATAAACCATATATATTTTACAAGAGACATTAGATTTTTTTGTGAAATTGTTTGGCGCGTTTAAATGAACTTAGACATTGAATTACTACAGTTGTCTTTTCTTCAAAATATCCATTTTGTACCGGACAGCAGACGGATGTACCTAAATAATTAAACAAATGAATATTTATCTGTTGTTATCACACATTTTACGATGCCGAATTCTTCGGGGCTTATCTCGCACGATGAGTCATCTTAATAAGATTTTAAATCACCGCACATATGTCATATCGCCATTTCTAGGATGAATTACTCGCACGACAAACTGTGGGACCTTAGTAATTAATTCTAGGCGCTATGATGCATTATAATATTCTGTTTAGGTGTAAGAATAATTGCTCCACATTAACACGTGTAGAAACTGTATTTTAACCCAATAACTGGCCCAACCAGTTAGTTGTCCGCCGACATTGGCGAAGTTGTGTTTCATTGCAAATCCTTACCCAAGGTACAACTTACAAGGTACTTACAAGGAACATTTGATACTACGTCTTATTTGGCAACAACATTAGCTTTCTACGAGTGGGAAAAGTCAATGAAATAAATCTAAGGGTTAATTGTTTGACCGACTGTCACAATTGACAACATCACGATACGAAGATAGGCGGCAGATTAAATATTTTATCGTTCAGGTGCAGGTACCCGTTAATCGCTAGCATTCGGCCCGCGTTTGGTTAATTTTTGAGGAACATTGTGCTTGATGGGTTAATCGACGTCTGATCGAAAAAAAACAAATTTAAATTTTGACAAACCGCCATCGAGCCGCAAATAGACTGGTAACGATAAACGTTCAAATGCCAAAATACTCAAAATGGCGATTATCGTTTATTTGTGACGATGTCAGAAATGTGATGATCGATCACATTTTTATTCACATTACTGGCCTTAGGCATTAAATTACATTGACATAAAACATCAAAATTCATCATTATATTGGAAGCGAACTGCTTTATTAATGCATTAACCTACAAATGATCATTTAAATCATTATTTAATTTAATAATAAGTGTTTTATTATCTATTTTGTTTCTGTAACAATATCCTCACTGTGAGATTTTATCATAATGATATCCTCGCTGTGATCTTCCGTGCTGAGGATTTCATTTACATATGATTAAAATGTAGTAGTATGGTTAATATAAAGTAATTATAAATATATTGAATAGTGTTTTTCTGAAAAAATTTACAAATATATTACAAGGAGTTTTTTTGTTGTTCAGTCGAGTGGTTTAGGTTTCAGACTGTATTTGGTCTCAGTATATTATCTATTTCTGATCTCCCTATGTTTTGTATCCAGCTTTGTATTTGAGATTTAAACGTTGAAATATTGTTGTGAGTTTTGAAGGAGAGTGGGATTTTGTTGTATAGTTTAGTAGCATACTATAGAAAGCTTTTTTGCCCAAATGTTGTATTTGTAGTTCTTGTTGAATATATTTTTGACCCTGAGATCTAGTGTTTCTAATATATGTGTTAGTTGTTATATCTTGTGTTTTGTGTTTATGAATGTAAATGAGCATTGCTTTAGAATAGAGTGACATGATTAATTGAAGTTTGTTGAATATTTCGTCAGTGCTAGTTCTTACAAGGAATTTCAGAATGATTTTTAATATTTTATTTTGGGTATTATTGAGTGATTATAGGATATTGTCATTTGCACTTCCCCATCCGGTAATACATTCTAAGAGAATTTCATGAAACACATTCCGAAAAGAAAGCGTATGAGTTACATCATAAATCTCTCTCCTAGATTAAAACCAAAATATTAAAAACCATATATCGGACTGTGTTTAATGGCGGTGTTATCACATACAGACGAAAAATGTATGTCATAATCGAGTTACGCCCGAAATGAAATATTTTCAGCAAGTTCTTTGTGCGGCTGAATCGTTATTTCAGACTGCCCATATTTCAAAATCACTAAAAATATTTTCATTTTATTTTTCTCTTTCAATAAGCGACAGTTTTCCATCAAAATCACTAACCTTCGTCAGTGTTCTATAAAAAAGATTACAAACATTCCCGGGTTACGAATAACCTACCAATAGCTATTTTAGCTCTTTCTACTCCCGTCGGATTAAAATCACCGCAGCTGTGTTACTACTACTACTAGCTACTCACCGTTAAAAATAATCCTTATTCATGATTCCATAAAAGCTCATCGATTACCCGAAGCCAAAAGAAACGTACAATTCTTATTTAGGGAATGTTGCGAGGTTGAAGATTGTGGGTGAAGGTAAGAAAGATTCGAAGATAAAGGATTCTATTTACCTGGCTATTCGGATCTGTGTACTAAACATATCAATATATGTTGCCATTTTTTTTCATGTCCGACTGATAGACTATCAGCAAGGGAATTTTGAAAGTATTTGCAACCCTCTAATGAGACGCATTTTTTTTGTTAAAGTAAGAGAACAACATTTGACAATCTCTTACTACCATCAATCAAATATTGTTTGTGTCGTGATGGAGGACTTAGCTAGCCTTTGTTATACTTAAGATGACATAATGTACAATTTGCAATTGAAATAACCGAAATTATAAAAGGGTATTTTATTTGCTCCCCCGAGCTTCAAACTAACAGCTTCAAAATCTGTAAAAATAAGACAGGCTGACAAATTTTAAACGCATTTCAACAAGGTATAATAAAATGTAAGAATGTACTAAATATTTGTATGCATGGCGTAAGGTTTTTCAGACACCGCAAACCTGTGACAGGCGTACCCCATGGAACGAGATGTCAAGGTGTCAAATCCCTACTAATTCCCCCACCGGCGACGCCCCGCTAAATACTAATATATGCATAATCAAACTCCTGCCGATCCCCATCAAATTCCCGTCACGCGGTAACTTTTCAAATTCAGAATGCAAAATCAGACGTGTACCTCATACCGTGCAAATTTCTGTATTTCAATTATTGTCTTTTTTTCGTATGAAGAAATTACTTTGTGGTTAGACATTATATTTATAATTAAATCACACACATTGTTTTTAACCACGAGTCTGTATTATTTCCCACATCCATCGGTTTGTCTTAGATCAAGCATTAGCAGAATATAAATAATAACTTGATAGCTTTGCCTAAGCGAAAAAATGAAGTTTTGATTTAATTAAAAATGAATTCTTATCGTTTATTTGTTTTATCATCGACCGCTCGAGGTGATGAGGTAATTTTGAGGTGATTTTGCAGAATCTATAGAAATCTTCCAAATATTATTATAAGGAGGAATTCCATAAAGCGAGATTTTAACAACCATGATGTCCGGTCAGTGGCTTAATTGGCATCGCGTTTGGTTTCAATTCCTCGGCTGGCTAAGTCCTCTACCACAACACAACATTTTCCGCGTACTGTGGTTGTACTCGACTAAAATTTCGTGTGCACACAAACTGTAAAATAGGGGTTAGTTACACGCCGCAAACGACTTTGTAAAATGCAAATTAATTGACTTTCGTCCTGAAAAGGACGTTTCTGGTACATACACGACTTGTGTGCAAAATGCAAATAAGTAAAAGATCGCCTTTAAAAAGGCGGTTAAGTATTTTAGGGTCTTTGCAAGCATTGTGGTTCCCGCCGAATAGTTACATCAGTCGATGAGGGAGAAGGGCAATTTGGAGTCGATTTTGTAGTATATTTTTTTTGATTTGAGCTTTCGTTATCGAGTAAATCGAGTTAGAAGTTGATTTTTTTTTTTTTTTTTTTAATTTTTTAATCAAATTCTTATAAATTATTACTGAAGATCAAAGTACCCAACTAATTAAAACTATTTGAAAGTAAAACAAATGAAGAAACTCGGATTTGAAGCATTATTTTGAAATCACCCTTCATTTAATCCGGTGTAATCATAAAATATTTATGCTCTGCAGGGTTAAAACATCTGTTGTTCAACCCTAAACACCAGAAAAAACTTTAACCCTAAAATAGCCGAAAAATATTTTTTTTTGGTTTTTTTTTTTTTTTTGTGAAAATGCTCAAATCAAAAAACTTTATGTTTATTTGGGTTCCCCATGTGGTGTAGATTCTCCAGTTTCCCGCTTGTACTACGAGTTTCCGGACACCGTGTATAATTTGTGAGTATGTATATTTTGCAAGTGTGTGAGAATTCATTATTTCCACAAAAAAAATTAAAAATGCATATTTTTAAAGAACATTATTTTTTCACACTGGAAATCCCGAGGGAAATCATTTCCTGTGTCATTAATGGGGATGATGTGTTAAGAATATTTTTGAATAAAGCAAGATGTAAACCTGGGACTCAAAGACATTTGTTTGTAGATGGGAAGAATAACAAAGACCAGCAAGACACAGCTGAGTTATTGAATAAGAACATTTCGAAGTTTCACTGGATGATGTTCGTAATTATAATCTTTTATTGAAGAAGTGAACTATTACTCCTCAGAAGTGAAAAATAAAATAAATTACATAAAAAAGTAATTCTTCACCTCTTTTGCAAGTAAAATACAAGCATTCAGATGTTTTTAATTTACTACAAACGGTTGGATTTTTGACTATGGTAGTTGCGTTAAATCCATTTTAATATCCTTTACAGCGCAATTTTATCGTATAAAATTGGTACTTCGTGTGGATTATTTTGACTCATATAAATAAAACATGTTACGCATTCACACTCTTTGAAAAGAGGATTTTGGAGATGAAAAAGTGTTATTACATAATACTCAGTGAACCTGCCAACTATTATATTCTTAGAATATATTAAGATTTGCGTTTGAACTCTAAAATGTGCTTAATAAATTATGAATTTGTTTTAAATTATAAAACGCTGCAAATATTGAATATTTCAAATAACGTATTGTACTCCCTACATAGAATTAGTAAAAAAAATATTATTTAAAAACCATATAACCCACCCAGAAATATTAGAAGAATTCAATCTACCTTCAGCATCAACTGTATACAATAAAATAAATAAATAATAATTCATTCTACAACCTACTCGAGTTTATTAAACGAACTAAGATTAAAGTCCTCAATTATCTCAAATTGGAGACCGCGCGTCAAAACAAAGTAATTTTTTCACGCGAAGTGCCTTTTTAGTGATTTTATCTTCATTACAAAACTGTCTCATACTGTCAATCTGTTGTTGAATCGAATCGAAAACGAATAATATAAATTGTCAAAAGTATCATATATTTTTAATAACCATTCATAAATCACTTATTATTTATTTATTTTTTTAAGATAAACTAATGTTTATAAGACAAGGTTTTATGCATAGCATAAAATTTATGCATAGCCCGTTGGCGGCATATATTTTTACTCGGGAGATATTTTCAATTTGTATTGATAATTCAGGCGATTAAGTATTGCTTATAATTATTTGATATAAATCACTTAATTTAAATAAAACTCACAGGTAACAGCATTTACCATGAATACCCAATGCATTATATGCGACAAAAACATTGACACTCCATCAGACTTTATATTATACTGTAGTGTTTGTGAAAATAATTATCATCTGACGTGTGCTATTACAAACATCAATGGCCCAATCGCAGTTTAATTTTCTTGCTCCAAAAATCTTCAATATTTTGACAATTGAAATAAAATCAATAGTCAAATAACATAGATTCAGGAAGGCGCTTTCGGACTTTCTGATAAGTGAATTTGATAGTGTTAATAGCCTGTTTCTCTTACTCAGGTAGAGGTATATATGTGTATGTGTGTATACTGTATATGGATATGTATATATATTATCTGTAAATGTTTATGTCAAATATCATGTATATTCGAATTTTCGTTGTTGGTGCATGAGTAATTTCAAATATTCCCTCATAATGCTTAACATTACTCATGTTCAATGAGCTTTAAATTATCACAATTGCGACTACTTAACAAATCCGACAAGCTATAAAATTGTTACCAAAATAATTTTATTAATTACTGTTAATTAATTATTGTTTTGTTTAAATATTTGACAAATGCTTATGTGAATTAATAAAGTGAAGATACGTTACAGAAACAACGCACGTGGGTTCATTGAACTAATTCCATACTGTACGGTATACGGTGGACATACTGTAGCGGGCCGTTCATATACCTAATTCGATCGTACGCACATGTTCTTTGAATGGCTGTCCTTTTCATAAGCGGTGCTAATTTTTTAATCGATATCTTTAATTTTACCACCGTCACAGTAAGAGGAAAATATTTCTTGTGTCGTGATTCAACTCATGACGCCTGGATGGAACCCAGACGCGACGCCAACTTAGCCACTGACCGGTTCCACTGAGATTGTAATTGAGGTGTAAGATATTAAAATAATTACGCACTCAAAACACAATCATATAAAATATGAATCAGGTTGACTTTGAATTTGGTTATATTAGACTTGACATTATTATTACTTTGCATACATTTTATTCTTATGTGTTCTCATTTCAAAATCAGATCATCTCTTCATAATTTAAAAATGTCAACAAAACAATATGTGAACAAAAATGTTAATTCTGTGATTATTGGTCGTGAACCACGAGTTGAGAATAAGTTTTGTCCATTTTCCTTGCAATCCAATTATCTGTTGTTCCTTTACTTTGGTACTTTATTTAATTCAATTTAACCCACTCGCTGTATTTTTAGTGTACCTTTTATTCGTCTTTGTAGATGCACAATTCTTACTGCCAAGTTCCAAGTAACCTATTGCTCGAGAATCTAGAAAATTGAAAAAATCAGCGAGGAACCGAATCCATAAATTTGCAAGTAAATCATACTAGGGATTTAGATTTGTTTTTGGATTCTCAAATCATTGCAAGCAATTATATACAGAAAATAATCTATGTACAAATGATTAGATTTTCACAGTTAACTTTTTTTTAATTGCCGGCAACCCGGGCGTCTATTGCAATAACATAATCATACTCACAAACATGAAAGTAACCTTCCTCACTAGAAGATTTCTGTTCTGAGGCAGGTGAGCTGACGTAAGTGTCTTTATTTTTTCCGTAAAATATCTATAATAAGGACTTTTTTAAAAGGATGTTAGATTTCTACATTAGAGTGTGTGTGCTGTGTTTTACTGTGTAACAATGATATTTTTTCGGATTCACTGCCCAAATTCAAACGTGGCATCATGTCAATAATTTAAACTATTTACACACACTCACCAACACTCACACATACATTACACACGTCACACACACACCTATAAACTACACAAGTCACCTGGTAATTAAGGAATAAACATACCACTTAGCAGATATTACAAGGAAACATATCATAGATACACAACATGAAGTATCTAATTCCTGTATATTGTTTCAACTCTGTAAATCATGTACTGTTTGTTTCTATAATATAAAATAAAATAAAAAATAAATTATTATAAAATAATAGCGCCTAAAGTATTGACATCTGCCTAGCCATTGGTCAGTAGTGTTGTCATTTTTGAGGTCAACAATAAACGAATTAACAACATAAAGAACACACGGCCTAAACGAAATTCAGACGTTTGTTCTACAAATTCAAAAACGATGATCTTCAGCAATATTCTCGGGTTCTGTGAAAGTTCTGTTATTTTATCATTATATGCCATTTACTTGACAGAACTGAAATAATAACAGAACTTTCACAGAACTTGAAAAATAAGTTTTCAATTTGTAGAATTGTTCAAATTCTCTGAAAAAACCAGTCCTAAGTACTTTGATGATAAACTCGATAAACTGATAGCAGGTCCTAAAAATAATAGAAAACAAAAGTGTTGTGATGTACAATGTAATTGAACTCATATATACAAATATATAGATATAAATTTGTCATATTAGACGAAATAAAGCCCTCATTGAATTGAAGTAGAATATGACCGTTGATACGAAGAAGCTAAAGAAAATTCGGTGACATTAAATCAATTACGTGGCGATAACCAAAATTTCTAAGCGAACCCATTCTGTAAGTATGTCTGGTGACGAAAGATATTTGGCATGTACAATCTGCTGTTATTCGGTGGTATATTTTCGCAGTTTATGAGAGATTATCATATCTCTCTTCCATCACGTAATATTGTTAAATGAATAAAAATTACAAATTTAAAACCAAGTGTAGTATTTAATATATTTGTATTTGATATTTGTTAAGCATTGGCAATTTTCACTTGCTATAAAAAGGAGTTGAAAATGAAAACAGATAAATAGGCTTTAAATAACATTAAATTTATAAAGTTTTTGTTGTACAGTGTTTTCCAATAAGAGGTGTTATTTTGAATTGCCCGTTTTTTCGGTAGATGTTACTTTTAAAAATGTCATTTTTTGACATTTGACAAGTAGAAAGTATACCATTAATAAAAATGGAACAATAAACGCTTCAACAACGCATTGAAATTATTAAAATTCACTTGAGTGAATCAAATGCAAATCATCTTGAGTGATGAGCCCCATTTCCACCTGGGTGGCTTCATCAACAAGCAAAATTGTCGCATCTGGCTCGGAAAACCCAAGAGTTATTGTTGAAAAGCCTCTCTATCCTCAACGTGTGACTGTTTGGTACGGTTTATGGTCCGGCGGAGTCATTGGACCTTACTTTTTCGAAAATGAGGCTGATGCAACAGTTACGGTGAATGGACTGCGCTATCGAGAGATGATTAATGATTGTTTATGGCCGGAATTGGATGGTATTGATCTGGAAAACGTTTACTTTCAACAAGACGGCGCTACGTGCCACACAAGCAACGAAACCATTGATCTTTTACGATTGAATATCAAAATAACACCTCTTATTGGAAAACCCTGTACAATCGTTGCGGTGGAGATTATTTCAAGAAGCTCAATTTTAAGCTCTGCGGTAGGTTTGAATTGAACAAACAATTTTTATAAAAAAATTAAGCCTCTCCAAGATAACAGTGTTAACCCTTTAGGCCTCTGGCAAATTGACCTTAAATATGGTGTACTTGAAAATAAAATAGAATTTTTGCCAAAAATATTTTATGAAAACCATTCTTTAAAAAGACGCAGTAAGATAATTTCGTTTACATTCAGGTTTAAAAAAATATAAAAACGAAACAAGCAGAGAGACACCAGCAAGATTTTTCAAATAAAATGTCTAATGCGCCTACTCAGGTAATTTAGTAAACCATTTTCTCAAAGTTTTCTTTGGTTCCCCTTTTTCTCTGTACTTTGTTATTTAATTATTTTACCATGAAGAGGCCAACATAAACACGAATTATGGTACCACGTATATGTAAGAAATACAATCTCAAGTTAATGTAAATACTATGAAAATGGTGATAAAGCATTCCATTAAACTAGTGATGAATTCTTTGTTGAATCTAGTGACAAAACACGTGATGAAACATGCGATGAAACTAGTGATTAAGTCTTTGATGATTCCAGATATGTAATATGTATTGAAAAATGTGATGAAAACAGTGATGAACCTTTGCGATGAAATCTTCGTTGAATCAAGTAACAAAACTGTAACTGTCACAGTAACACTTTTTTACTGTTTCATCGCATATTTCATCACTGTTTTCATCACGCATTTCTTTACTGGATTTATAAAACACTTCATTATTAGTTTCATGGCATGTTTCATCACTGTTTTCATCACGTGTTTCATCACAGATTTCATCGTTGGTTTTATCACATATTTCATC
Source organism: Hesperophylax magnus (assembly GCA_026573805.1). Classification (NCBI taxonomy): domain Eukaryota; kingdom Metazoa; phylum Arthropoda; class Insecta; order Trichoptera; family Limnephilidae; genus Hesperophylax; species Hesperophylax magnus. The sequence goes on along the minus strand of JAIUSX010000014.1, from coordinate 25,274,877 downwards.
ACTTTTTGTCACTGGATTCATTCCAGATTTCATGGTTGATTTCATCGCATTATGTTAAATTTATTTATTTAATTTATTACAACCCCTTTTAGGAGCGTTTACAAATGAATAGTAAAAGTTATAAATGAATGCAGTTCATAAATATTGTACATAACTAAATTGCCTCTGTGACAATCTTTTGTTAAGTGATAAATTAATGATGTCCACTGACTCGGTATAATTATTTCCCTTAATAAGTATTCTGGGCAATGAGGGTAATACTCACTCTGACAAATTAATATTCCGTAATAATCATTCATATATTTTATGATGACCATGTAAACATTCATTTCATTTCACAAACTATGTACAGACTTCAAAAACAGTGATTCAATAATTCTATCTGCCAGCAAACATATCGACTTTAGAAATACAAATGAATTTCAGAATAAATTTCGTGTACTTTTTTTTAAAAGAAATGGTTGTTTAATGCTTTTTGAATTTGTTTGATCTTTCAAAAGATCGAGAAAATTGAGACATTTAGAACAACACGTTTTACTTAATCCATTATACGAGATCCTTATTTACTAAACAATTAATAAAGATACACCCACCCGGAAACTTTAAATTCCACACACGTGACTACGTATTTGATCTCCAGAAATAATTTATAAACTGGTGTCCGATTGACGCCATTGTATCTTATTTTTTCCTACGGAATATTCTTGAAACATAGAATGATACATTTTTCGCAAATTGGATCCAAACATATGTACTACCACTTACCACCACTATTGACAGGATAAAATATATCGAAACAACGATATTTTCCATATTTTCATTTGGTTTTCAAAAAAAATATATCTGAAAGCTATAAAAAAATCACCCATTGATAAATTATTATCAAAATTGAAAATGGGAGATCTGACAAAAACATTTTTTCAAAATATTCAGTTTTATTCATTCCAGTTCAACTGCCTTAGGAACTATTACATCTGGAGAATGTTATGAATTTTGGAGATGGGAAGAAAAAAATGGAAGTAGGTTGCAACGTACCTGACGATTCAAATAAGTCATTAAACAAAGTGAAGACATTTCTTAACCGCTAAAGCCTGTTACATTTAGCAATATACTTCTCTTAGGTGAATTGACAGGATGCAGATTCCGCTAAAAATATGTTCGCATTACTTTCGATTCCAGATAAAATACTGTTTTTCAAAAGTAATATAATAATGAAATTTCTTATTCATTTGAACGCAAACAAAGAAGTAAATTCGCTAGTACGCGGCAAACCATCGGTAGTTTGTTTTTTATCGTGTAAACTGTATTTACCTCTTTATAGTATTATTATTTTCGTTTCGTGTAATGATATACCTACGGCCGGCATAGTCCAGTGGTAACGCATTGGACTGCCATTCCGAAGGTCGCGGGTTCGAACCCGGCGTGCGCAAATAAATTTTATTTGATTAATTTGTGTTATTTCACAATTAATTAACTAAAATAATATATAGTATATTTGCGGCACGTTCCAGAGTGGAAGATACTACCAGTATCGCCCTGGTGTAAGACCACCATTCAGAATTGAAACGTTGCTCCAAATGGCTTTAGCCGTGTTTAGTGACTAGATCTGAATAGCCAGGTACTTCCCCACCTTCCTCTTTCCCTTCCCCACTTACCTTCAGCCTCACAACATCCCCCAATTGGGGATGCCATAGTCTCACTGGCTCCAGACGGGAGCAGTTGGGACTCTTGTGAGGTATTCACTATAAAAAAAAAAAAAAAAAATACCTAGATGAAAAAATTTGCGAACCTTGGCAAAAGTTTTTCAAATGCTAAATGTTGTTTCATAGAATTATTTTTTTAATTTTCTGGAGCCTTATGGTAAACTTTTGAATGCCAACTGAAGGTGCGTTAATCCCTATTTTCAACGTCGTTTAAATCATATATCTCACCGTAATACAAAATAATATAGCATGATTTTTATGAGACCATTTCAGGCTGGTAGATATATCTTCCAAAAACTATTCTACGGGTGTTGTTAAATCTGCGCTGTACAACGCCGTAAATAATAATAAAGAGAATAAATCACTCGATGTCTTCGGCAGCCTCGTCTATTTCCTTTAAATCCCTATCCTTTGAATCGACCATTTAAAAATATACCTTGTACTTAATCAGAACCCAAACCTGTTGTACAAGCAAGATTTTAGCCACCATAGCGTAGAACTCTCAAAAAATTTCGAGACATTATTCACTGCCCAACAATGGTTATTGTTGAACCACGTCATGACTTTACCGATGATTATACCGCTAGCCATCAGACCTACTCTTGTTAGGATGGAAGTCATAGGTATGAATATTTTTTCGTTTCATGTCAAAGTGGCTCTTTAGATATATTTTCTTCTGTTTTCTATCTTGGTAGCTATTGCTTGATTATGACAAAACCGTTTTTTTACTGACGTCGGTTTTACGATGAACACACTTTTATCAGTAGAACTCTTATTTATAGGTTAGTAATAAAAGAAACCTCCATATGATGATACTAGGGTGATTCAAGTTAACCAAACATTATACAGAATTTTCCAATAAGAGGTGTTATTTTGGTATTCAATCGTAAAAGCAATACCATCCAATTCCGACCATTAAAAATCATTAATCATCTCTCGATAGCGCAATCCATTCACCGTAATTGTTGCTCCAGCCTCATTTTCGAAAAAGTAAGGTCCAATGACTCCGCCGGACCATAAACTGCACCAAACAGTCACACGTTGAGGATAAAGAGGATTTTCAACAATAACTCTTGGGTTTTCCGAGCCCCAGATGTGACAATTTTGCTTGTTGACGAAGCCACCGAGGTGGAAATAAGCCTAATCACTCACGATGATTTGCATTTTATTCACTCAAGTGAATTTTAATAATGTCAATGCGTTGTTGAAACGTGTATATTTTCCTTTTAATTAATGGCGTAGTTTTTACTTGTCAAATGTCAAAAAATGACAGTTTTAAAAGTAACATCTACCGAAATAACGGGCTATTCAAAATAACACCTCTTATTGGAAAACCCTGTATACTTGCTTAAATTGGAAGGTGTACATCTAGTTAAAATATTTTATGTTGAAGCGTGTATCGTTCCATTTTTATTAATGGCGTAGTTTCTACTTGTCAAATGTCAAAAAATGACAGCTTCAAAAGTAACATCTACCGAAATAGCGGGCTATTCAAAATAACACCCCTTATTGGAAAACCCTGTATATTAAGCATCTTCCTATCGACATACCTTCCCCACTCTTTTACACCTCACGACCCCTGACTACACTGCGAAAAGCTAGGGGAACTTTTTTTAAAAAATTCTACACAGAACGCCCTAATGAAAAAAATTCCCCCGGGCTCATCTTTCGGATGCTTAGGCTTAGAGAATGGTCTTTTTAGGAAAGGAAATAAAGTTCTTGGAAGGAAAAGGGTATGAGGGTTGAGGAGTGACGTACGGATGAATCCATCCCTCCCACCGCGGTGCAAGGCGATGTTCTGAGAGAAACCTGCTGGAGAGGTCTCCCTCAATCAGTCTCTCCCTGTTCGGCCTTTAAAGCAGCAGGTAAGCAGATTCATCGGCCGCCAAAACCCGGACAAACCTCAACCCGTGACCGTGGACACCCCTGCTAAGTCATCAAATGAAGAAAACCACTCGGAGTGACCTATGGCAGAGGTGTAGGTTATCCAATAAATTGTTCCCGGGGCGGCGTACCCATTCCCGCCTCCCAAATTGAAAATCAATCGTGGATCTGTTAAATACGAGTGGAAACGACGAATTCAAGTAACAACTTGTTCACTTGCAGCCAATATCAACAGCACCTGGTTTCTCTATCGAGTTCCACGCTGATACACCGGTGCATAGAGGATCACTGTTCGTTCCTGTTTCTTCTTCCGAACAGATTCTATTGAAATATATGTAAAACAGACGCATGTTTCATATGAGCATTAGAGACGGATCAGACTATTTGCTCTCATATGAAAATAAAGCTATGTAAAGTACATTATTTATGGTTTATATAATTATCGAATAAAGAAAAACACAAGAAGTGCGTTTTGGGCGTGTTTTGTGATCCAAATATAAGCCAAATTTTTTACTATATTTATCTATTTTTGGATGGCGATGGTACCCGGTATGTATCCAGGTGTCCGCGGGTAATTTGCGCTAATTTCGTAGGTTGATTCTACATGATAGTACAAGTTTTAGGTTAAAAAGTTGAGTGAATTGTTTGTATGGGAAAATAAATATTCTTCTGTCGAAACATATTTTTGTATGAGAAAATAAACATTGAAATTTCTAAAAAAGTTGACACCATAAGGAGTAACCATTCTACCATCAAGTAGAATCATCTCCTGAAGTTAGCGCACTTTACCCCTGGCACATCGTGTAATATCGTGTAATGTAGGAGAGACAGACCGCGTGCTAAATGAACTAAATTAATATGAAAGGGCACTTCTGGTTTTCTTCTTTACTCTATGAATTGATTGGATAGTATGAAGGCCAAAACCGTATAATTTAGTATTTTTTTTTAATTTGTATTGTACATATGCTATATTATTTATTTGAATACATTTTACGATGAAAATCCCCTTAATTTAAACTCTTTTACGAGTAGATAACGAGTTGTCCTAATGTAAAGTATAAAAATATATTATTTATATCTAGAAAATTATATCTCTTCCACTTATTAGAATTAAAATTTTATAAGAATATTAAAATAGAAACGTAGAACTATTAACCGTTTTTTCTTGCTGTTGTAACGGCTGTTTCGTTTTCGGAAATTGTACTCAAAATTTATTGCAAACATAATAAATCAAAAACAAAAATATTTAACGTAAGACCACATTGATTTCTTAATTGACAAATCTATACGCCTATTCCACTCATTACAATAGGCTCTGGCGTTATGAAAATTGCACAGATTTATTCTGACTAAGCTCAGTTTAATTTTTCCAACAGCTTAAAATATATTTTCAGTGTTGACTAAATAGACTTTTTCACACTAGTCTTTCCTCAACCGTGACTTCTGTTTTAGGAGACGTTTATTTTATTTTCTACTTCTGTTTTTTGTGAACATATTTACCGACTTGAAAATTGAAAGTCAATAAAGAAAATAACCAAAAATAATAAATGATAACTGAATAATGAATTTTTTTTATTTAAATAAATAAAAAAAATCATTTTTAATAAATCTATTTGATAAATAAAATAATTAAAACACTTTGTTTTTACCACGATAATCAACGATGTTTTTACCACGATAATCAACGATTATCGTGGTAAAAACAAGTGTTTTAATTATTTTATTTATAAAATGGTGCCACAAAGTGAATTTACAAAATTTGAGAAGTGAAATCTATTTGAGTTTCGATTTTGTTTTCATGATTGAATGAATGAAATGGAATCTTGGAAATTGAAATTAACCCGCTTCCTGACATTCAATCGAGCTGAAATTTGGCAGGTAGAATCGTTGTCGATGACAATGCATTCTTTCGAGCACACATATGCAGCACGCAAGCATTTTTCTGAAATTGAATAACATTATATTTAAAAATTAACAGCAATTAATATACGAAATAAATCTCGGTACCGTCCAAATAGGATGCAACACTGGCCGGTGTTGACTTCAATCTCTGGAGAGGTATGTTCAATCCATAGTCAAAACATTTTATGTTAATTTTAAAAGACATTTAATATATTTTAAATACATCTATTAATAATAATAGTGTAATAAAGTAAAAAAACTTTTTTCCAAGGGGTGGATTTTTTAACAGTTGCTTTACATTTCAACTGTTTTACTCAATTTTACAGAACGTGAAAGTAAATGGGGACAAAGTGGCGGAAAAAGTCCTACTAATAGGCAGAGAGGACGGACCACTAAACGATTCAGTCCCAGCTCACACTCTTTGCCTCATTCACATTCATACGTCGTCTCATACTTACCCTTCTATTAATCTTACTCTTGGCATGGCCCGTCTTGAAGTATCTCCTTCACTTGATCGGGCCATGTCTTCCTCGGGCGACCCCGACTTGTTCTACCATTCACAATCACGTTTTTACATGTTCTCCTTACAATCCTTATTTCATTAATTCGTTCTAAATGCCAAAAATATCTAAGCGCCCCTTTCTTAATCTTTATTACGCTTTCATCAGCCTTGAATTTTTTTCCCGTCTTTTGATATCTATTCTATCTTTCCTAAACATACTTCCCAAATGTAGTTGAATACCTTCGTAAATAAAATTTTTTTTGCAAGTTAATGTATTTTGAATTTTTGGCTAAACAACAATTTTACGAATTGATAAATATGTCAGGTAAAGAATAGACAAAAGCGAAACTGGATCATATTTTCTGATTTTTTACTTCCAATAAAATCATGCTTTGGTAATCTATGAATTTATATAAATTTAGTAGTAAGAAGATCAAAGAAAAGTGTACGATAAAATCGAGCTGACAAGAACCCCACTCACTACTGTGACTAGCATCCGTAAAAATCAGTTTGCCTGAGGTATTTCTATATCGTTATAATAGTACGCTGACTAAATCTGCATTCGAAACTAAACTAACTCACTACAACATGTTGTACTCCAAATAATATCATTAATCACTGATTAAAGTCTAGTCCGCCACTTAACACCCTATCTACAACATGTTTTACACCAAACAATGTCATTAATCACTGGTTAAAGTAAGTCTAGTCCGTCATTTAACACCCTGTCTACAACATTTTTTAAATAAATTTATTGGACGACATAAATTTAAGTTATTCTGCCACCAAGGGAAATAATTGATGAATTTTCTTGATGAATTGAATTTTCGAACATCCTTTCCCCAATAACAAATTGTTGAAATGTTTGGAGATCCGCATAACGTGGATGAACATTGAATGGTAAATTCATTGGCGGGCATTCCTTGCTAATGACCATTTGCAAATACATGTATTAACTCAATGCTCCGGTGGACTTCGAAATCCCAATTAATAAAAATGGTAATGTGTACACATTTTTCAACACTTTTAATTATCGTATTTGTGAGTTTAAATCCTAGTTTTACTACCCGGCTGCAGCTAGGAAATATTAAAATATTTCTGCCAAAGTATTTCTGAAACGTTTTTCGTGTAGAATAATAAAATATATATTCACACTAGTATTAGGGAATATCTTTGCTTTTTCTCTATTTGTAATCTACCGAAGCCTAAAAAATAATTAATCAAATCCTACCAGACCGTAATCCGGAACTCGGGAAGTTACCGAAAAGGTAATAAAAATAGAAATTGGAAAAGAGGATACTATTAACCAATCTAAACGAAACATGACACATAATAAGACACAGAAAATAAAAAGATAGCGGTCACAACTAGGAATCGAACCCAGGATCTCTTGACAGTGCCTTAACCACTCGACTATTGGGACCTAATCAGAATAAACAATATCATCGTGCAAACAATTTTTTCCCATATTTTTGCCAGCTACCTGTTTAAATTATCACAAAGATCTAATGAATTGGTTTGTAACCTAGACAGTGTCTCGGATAAAAATATTCTTTTTTTATAGGATACCTATTGTGTTCTTCCAAAAATCTAAATGAATATTCAGGAACAGCTTTATATTTAACTTTTTTGAAGGTTACCGAATAAAATAAATGACAGATTACTGGAATGAAAGACAGAATGAAAATAAATTGTCATGAACTTAATGCATTATAGGGACCAAATTAGGCTCATTAGTAGAAATCACGGACAGCATTCTCATTTGAATGAAATTATATTGGAGATTCTCTGCCTGTGACATATATGACTATCGATCAATAATTTACTATTTTTTCATTTAAATAGTTATAAGGTCTTCAATACAAAGTTGTATTATGGTTATAAAAATCATTTAATTTAATTTATTTCATTAGTATAGTAATAATTATCATGAATTAAACATTCCTTGGTTTATAGTTAGAATGCTTCGCGTAAAATTGTGTTTTGTGTATAAGGCTAAAATAACTAAATTGAATAATCTTATTTTCGTTAAAGTGTGTGAAATACATATCTTAGAAAAATGTATTTTTGTTTTCAGTTATAAAACATACGAGTAGGTCACAAAGGATTACAAGTTTTTTATGATTTGAAGGCAACTTTCGCAATAATTTGTGAATAAACCTATTTTAATTTTTAGCATATCTGCCTTGAAAAACCAATTGAATTTAATTTGTTTCGATGTTTAAAATAAATAACTAGATTTAAAAACGTGATTAACTGATAAGCTCCGAGATAAATTAAATATTCAAACATTGTGCTTTAGAAAAATACACATGAAAGAAAAGTGTTTATCCCGTGGGACCTATTTTTTCTGCATTTTTTGTGAATGTAATTGTTGTTTTTCAATTATTAAATTATATTACCTATTGATGAGCACATTGTCTGTGCATGCAAAATTTTCTGTATTCTTTACTCAGTTGGTTTAGTATCAGTTAAGTTTAAAAAAAACATTTATGGTAAATCGTAATAATTTTGCATGCACAGACAATATCTGTGCATATTGTATGTGCATGCAAAATATGCACAGATGAGCATATTGTCTGTGCATGCAAAATTTTTACGATTTTCTATAAATGTTTTTTTAAAACTTTATATTTTTTTTAAGTTTAAAAAAAACATTTATGAAAAATCGTAAAAATTATGGTGTTTATACCACAGAGAATAAACATTATTATTCATAGCTTAATTTTGGTGCTTTTTACCTAAGATTATCTCACCCCACAATCCAGAACACGTGTTCCTAAAATTAAGAATAAATCGCTAAATTGAATTCCGTTAGTCTAAACTTAAACTTTAGGGAGCACAGTTTACACCCGCGCTGTGCAAGCGGGTTCCTTACAGAGCATCGGACCATCCCGTGTAAATATATATAAATATATAAATGTGTATAGATATATATAAATGTGTCTTTTATTTATATATATATATATCTATACTAGGTGACGTGTACCCAGCGTTGCTCTAAGGTAAGGATGGTTTGGAGTAATGTTTTGACCAAACATATGTATTTGTTTCACTTGATCGTGCCATGCCTTCCTCTGGCGTTCTCGACGTTTTCTACATCGTACAATCTTCTTACACCTCTTTCTTCGTTCATGACGAACGACTCTTTAAGGCGAAGCTTAATGCCAAATCACTATTTTGATTAATCTTTATAACGAATTGGTGTACATTATGAATACTAAAAAATATGCTTTAGATAAATTGAAGGTTTTTCTATTGTTTCGCTTGAGTAGAATACAAATTAAAAAAATAAATTACTCAATAAAAAACATAAATGCAAACTTCTAAAAAAAATATATTTTTATTAGAAATGTATGAACGCATAAAGGGAACAACTTTTAAAAATCCAGTATTATAGCTAAGATTATCTGTGACAGTTTCACTTGATTAATTTTTTTGATTTCATTTAAAATTATAATATACAAAATAAATAAAAACCAGTTTTTTGCTTGAAATCGAACGTTTCTAGACTCCGTTTGTCAAGCGATTTTAATGCCTATTACCTACGATATAAGGTATACCAAGAATACACACATTTTTGGCTTATAGCTTCCTCTTAATGTGGTAAACCACGTACAATTATTTGCTTCATTTCTTCCTACGGCGCGGCGTTTTCGACTTTTTTCTACAATTCCCTACTATATACCACATGGTTACTTTAGAAAAACTACATTATATCGATAATGCTATAATGAAATAATATATTATCCTTTGTGCTATGGATAATAAAAGTGTATAAATTATTATCATTAAAAATAAAGCAACATGCATTTATGTGTATATAGATTTATTAAATTATTCAAGAGGAAAACAGGCAGATACGTAATAACAAATCAGGCCATGGGTTTGTTAACATTTGTCTCCATATATATTATCAGGGTGATTTTTTGTACAGCATAGGTTTTTACACTCGTCTCCAACGTCGTAAGGCATTTGGCCTTTAATGTTTCCACTAAAAAATAAATATAAAATTGTTTTAGAGACTGGAAATAAAATTTAAATGATTTATTGTCAATTTAGGTATAATTTATGATGAATAAAGAACATAAGTTTGGTCATATATATTTTCATTTAGTAACTACACTAATATTATATATATTATTCAATTTCAATTCAAAATGTGAAAGTGAACACCGGAGCACAAGCCGGGCTATTTAATAATGTTTAAAGCGCAATATCCACCGCGAACGAAGCTAAGCTAGTATTAACTTAGTTGATTATTTTTTTTATATTTTCGTTTCCAGCACGACCGTGTATGAAAGTATGAAGAAGACACGTTACGACGCGGGTTAAGCTAAACTAAGTTAGTACTAGCTTAGCTTCGTTCGCGGTGGATATTATGCTTAATGGCCGGCAATCCGGAATTCTAAAGTTATATTTCATTGTTTATCACATTGCTAATATCGACTTCATATTTTTATGCTTCGGTATTTGAGGAGCGTTTTCACAAAGAGACATATCCACACATCTGCATCCATATGAAAATGAAATAACTTTTCTCATTTCAATATACAGGGTGTCCGGAAACTCGTAGTACAAGCGGGAAACTGGTGAATCTACTTCACATTTGGAGTCGATTTTGTAGTATATTTTTTTTTGATTTGAGCTTTTGTTATCGAGTAAATCGAGTTTGAAGTTGATTTTTTTTTTTTTTTTTTTTTTTTTAATCAAATTCTTATAAATTATTACTGAAGATCAAAGTACCCAACTAATTAAAACTATTTGAAAGTAAAACAAATGAAGAAACTCGGATTTGAAGCATTATTTTGAAATCACCCTTCATTTAATCCGGTGTAATCATAAAATATTTCTGCTCTGCAGGGTTAAAACATCTGTTGTTCAACCCTAAACACCAGAAAAAACTTTAACCCTAAAATAGCCGAAAAATATTTTTTTTTGGTTTTTTTTTTTTTGTGAAAATGCTCAAATCAAAAAACTTTGTTTTTTTGGGTTCCCCATGTGGTGTAGATTCTCCAGTTTCCCGCTTGTACTACGAGTTTCCGGACACCGTGTATATCTCATTACAGACCACCAGTTATACAAAAAAAAAAAAAAAAAAATTCTGTTTCCATATAAAATAAATGCCAGCGTATTACGCATTTTGTGTAAGAACGTATCAACAATATGTTCTTTATCGCGGTGTTCTATTTTTTTAAATATATTTTTTGTGGAATTAGGTACCTTGAATAGCAAATAAAGCAAAAAAATTCTTTTTTTTTTATTTAAATCAATAATCCTATCGTAGAACTAAAATTTATTGATTTCTTTTGTCAAAAATCGTAATTTTCGACTTCTTTTTAAATAAAGATGGCCATTCATAAATTAATTTAGTTTTCTTATTATTCCTCACACTGGATTGAATTTTTTATTAAATATTATCGTAAAATATTAACGCCTAAAATTGTCTCAGAAAAAAAAGGATTTTAGATATTTCTCTTTGTAAAAACGCTACTCATTTTGTTGCCACATTATTATTAATATATATATGTATTCATAATAAAGGAATTTTAAGTGTACTAACGCCGGTCCGTAGTTACAAATATAAGTTGTACTGTATTCTTCTGCTTTGTCATAGGTTGCTCCACATCCAACGTACATTGTGTGGTGCCAAACTATCTGAAATATTTTTTAAATTAATTTACACGAAGTTGTAAAAAAAATACTTATCTTTCAAATTATGTTTTTAACCCTTGAAATTTTTATTTTTTTAAGAATATCTTTGATGTGTTGTGTAAAAATAGCCCTCACAAAACATAAATAAACATGTTTAATGTTTGAACAGTAATATTATAAACTATCTAAAATAATTTGTACTATGAGAATTTCTTCCACAAGATTTGCAAGATAATATATTTTTTTAAATGTCCCGAAAATATTGTTAAAGGTTATTAATACAATTACTAATTTCGAGCGTTTTTGATTTACTAAAACTATTAAAACACTACAGTTAACAAATTACTACAATAAAAACATTAATACAGTTAACAAATTACTACAATAAACACATTACTACAGTTTAAAAATTACTACAATTAACACATTTATAAAGTTAACAAATTACTACAATAAACACATTTGTCCAGTTAACAATTTTCTACAATAAACACATTAATACAGTTAACAAATTACTACAATAAACACATTAATTCAGTTTAAAAATTACTACAATTAACACATTTATACCGTTAACAAATTACTACAATAAACACATTAATACAGTTAACAAATTACTACAATAAACACATTTATACAGTTCAAATTACTACAATAAACACATTAATACAGTTAACAAATTACTACAATATACACATTAATACAGTTAAAATAATTACCTGCGTATAATGACCAGTTTGTTTTGTGTTTCCAAGATCCATGTTTTTACTTTCCTCAAACTTAAAATCTGTGTGTTCATCAAACCATGCATCCATAGCAGCTATCCATTTAAATTTTTCAGACAGTCCTTGAGGAGAAAATTGGCGATATAAATTTTCGCCTGTCAACCAACGATTTTTACCTGGAAAATATGCTTTTGAATCAGTATTTTAAAAAATAGAATGTGTAAATGTGATAAATGTATGGAGAGAGCATCAATTGTATTTCTCGCTAATACCGCGAAGCTTCTGGACGTAAATTATTAATTAAAATACATTTTTTCATATTTTGTGAACAAACTCAATTGAAAGAGATATGATATTCTTTTATATGCACTTGTTATAAACCACTCAACAGATAATTCCTACAAGTGTGATCTGGAAGAAAACCGACGTCGCCAATAAACCTAAAATTTCGACTACTCTACCACAGACTGGCCAACATCTGTTCAAGAATTAGATCTGCGAACTGACAACCAGATGTTTAATGTATTTTTAAGTGCGTCGAAAGTAGGGTTATTTTGTCCCATTTGTTCGAAAAAAAACGAAATGCTCAGATCTAGATTCAGCGGTTTGTAGTACGAGTTTCCGAACACCGTGTATAAATAAGGTTGACAAGTAGAGATGCACACTAGAAATATCCTGTGTCGAGACATGCAAGATTACAAATGTTTCATTTCGACAATAGCTTAATAATTTCTATAAGTTGAAAGCAAAAATATTTGACAGAGTTAAATCAGTTTAGTATTGGTATTGCCAACAATAAAATAATCATCATCATATGAATAAACAATAATAATTTGTCAGGTAAGGTTATTGTGTATTTTCGTCGCAACGTATTTGAAATTTTTTTGTCCAAATGTTGCATTATTTGTTTTAGATGTTTATAAGAATTCTTTGATTTTTGCCGCAGGTGTCATGTGTTTTGTGTTTCATGTAATGAAATAGAAGAAGACAAAGATAATTATAATATTATCGGATAGAGTTACAGGTCCCGAGTTCGAGCCTTAGTCGAAACTTAATTTGTTTTTAATTTTCCCTGTCTATGTCTCTATTAATTATGCTTCGAACATTTTTAGTATTATTTCAATAAGTAAATATGTAAATAAAACTTCTTTTTTTTGTTTTTTCTTTTAGAAAACAAATAACAAAAATTGTTTCACATACGAGTATATTCACTCACCCGAATGCCCTCACGACTGTTTCTTAATGTTGGTGGCAATTACGCGTCGGATATACGCATTTCTTTGAAATTGAGTTATAGTACAGAAGCTAATATACGAAATATTTGTCGGTCCTACCCAACCGGGATTTGGATCAATTGTTAGCGAGGTTAAATCCAGTCCCCGGGGAGGAAGGTTCAATCCTCAGTTAAACCATTTTTTTTAATCCTTTAAAACGTGTTTTATGTATAGTGAGATGCAATAAATAAATAAATTTGTTACATAATAAAGGTTCGCTTCTACGACTTGTTATTGAGTTTGCCGATTTGCCAGCCTCAGTGTTTCTTCGCTCCATTAACGTTGTTGATCAAAGGGATGATTTTTTACTCCATTATTTATGTCAGGAATCACTGGTAAGTCAAGTATGTATCGCCCTGTATATTCCCAATAGTGCAATTATCTCGTTTGGATGGTTTTTCTACATTAAAATTGGTGTTGGTATTATAAATTCATGAGGACTTACTGTCTGACCTGTCAGAGTTGTGAGAACTAATTCATGAAAACATACTGTCTGACCTATCAGTGTTGTGAGAATAAATTTATGAGGACTTACTGACTGACCTGTTAGGGTTGTGAGAATGAATTCATGAGGACTTACTGTCTGACCTGTCGGAGTTGTGTGAACTAATTCATAAGAACATACTGTCTGACCTGTCAGGGTTGTGAAAATAAATTCATGAGGACTTACTGTCTGACCTGTCAGGGCTGTGAGAATAAATTCATGGGGACTTACTGTCTGACCTGTCACGGTTGTGAGAATAAATTCATGGGGACTTACTGTCTGACCTGTCAGGATTGTGAGAACTGAGGCTTTTATCGGCCCAATTTTGTGCTTTTTTCGCAAGTGCATCATCCCACACCTGAAATTCCAAATCATTTTTCTTCAATTAAACAAAAAATACACCTTACATTTCTGAAGTGCATATAAATAAATGTATATATATGTGTATAATAATACACATATACTGCATATTTATTAGTCATTGATTTTTATAAATTATACTGTATTCATTTTTTATAATTTACTTTTTATCTTACATTTTCATATTAAGTAAAAAATTACATTTGAAACAAACAAAAAAATCAAAAAGTTTTTTATAATAATGATGAATAATTCGTGGAATGCAATAATTAGTTATATTAGCCATAATCTTGGTGATAAAAATTTGGTGTCTGCCTTACCGAGACAACGTCTTTAACCACTCGACTATTGGGATCCAATTATTATACGTCATATTTATTGGAAAAATTATTTGCAAAATAATATTGTTGATTCTGATTTTTGAAATATGATAATCTTCTTCAATGAACAATTAACAATTGCTTACCATTTTTTGCATATTTTTGGCTTTAGGCTGTCCAGACAGACTTCCGCTGGCCACACTCTTTCTCAACTTGTTATGATAGTCAGTAATCTCTCGTATTTCGTCGCAGGTGACACCATTTTCTATAAATATCGAACAAAAAACTATACCATTTGGTGCGCATGATTTTTACCATTAAAATTTCCAGATTTTGTGTGGTTTACATTTCAATCAATTTAAAAAAATTAAATCTCCTTTGGGGCTTGAAATATCATCCATAAAAAAAGATTTAAAAAAATCTGACACAAATCATTTGCTATTTTATCAATTATCCTCGAAGTACCTTCATGATATTTAAATATTTTGAATTGCATCATAAAAATTACTAAGTTTAAAAAAACCTATTTTATGCTTACTGATAATTTCTGATTTGATCGTGTAACATAAACCTGCCAGAACTAAAAAATTCTTCCATATTTTCAAGTGCATTTTTTTACTAACTTGATGTATTTCAAATTATTACAAGGATTCTATACAATGTCGGTTTGATCGCGACAGTCAAATGAAACTAAGCCAAGCATTTTTGAAACCGTTGCATTTATACCAAAAGAAAGCAATGATTGTCAACAATATCAAATGACCTTTCGTGTGTTGCTCTGAGAAATCACGCATTGTGAAAATTGTGCATTTAGTGGAATCGTTGCAACTGCTTTGCATTGCATTCGCCGAAGTGTTCCAATAATTGGTTCAGTTCCGAGCCAGATCCAAATGGACATTATGAAGGTAATTCTTATGAAATGACAAGATATTCTCATTGCTTTGCTAATATGGTTTGTAGAAATGGTGCATTTTAAAACCATCCATAAATTTCAAAGCCAATCTTAATTAGCTTTCCGTAAACTGAACTCTGCTAACGTCATTTTTATCATTACACCTGTTTAGACGTGGAATTAATAATTAGCAACTTGTTAATATCTAATGCTGCGTATGCATACATCAGCCGAATTGCTGAACTGAATCTCAAATTAACGGAAAGGAACGACGCAATCGCAAATGGTGTGAAACGTCCATTGCCGTTGCTTCGTTCCTTTACCGCAATTCGTGGCTCTGCTCACGTTTCAGTTCGTGAATGTATACGTACCGTTAGAATAAAACCATATCTAAGTGTGTAAATTAACAACAAAAACAAGAGACAGTAATGTTTAGGTCAAGTGACGTCAAGTGAAAACAAGGCATTCGAGAAATTTTAAAAATTCTATTTCGGTCTATAGTGGATTTTACATAATTGAGACATCCTCACAAGAGGTTGAGAGAAGGTTAAGTTGTTTTTTGGGAAAGGAATATGTTATATTGGGGGGTTTTCTTTATAGAATGTTTTTGGTCAAAAGCGGCTATTCGAACTTCAGTGCTCAAGATCGGTCATCGGTCATCGGTCATGTTTGACTCACGTATGTGTCTCTCCCGGCGATAGGATCAATAATGCTAGTGCTTTCATTAAAATTCTGGAAGATCAACAACAGTACTCCAACAAGTCGTGTGTATATTATAAATGTTTCAATCCATTCGATTCGACATACATATTTGAAAGTTTTGCTAAATGGATTTAGTGATTTTTTGTATCATAAGCCTTCCGTAGGTCTATGAAGATTGCCAATATTTTTTCTCCACTGTCTAAATTATTTGTGATCATATCTGTAATGGTTTTTATGGCGTCACCAGTACTTAAGTTCTCCCTAAAACCATATTGTGTTTTCGATAATAATTTATTATCTTCTAAATAAGATAGCAGTTGTTTTTTAGTGTTCTCTCCTGTTTCTGTTTTGAAAAAGTATTCAGTAGGCTTATTAGTCGATAGTTGTTTATGTCATTTTTACATATCTGTTTAAGTATAGGTAAAACAATAGTTTTTTTAGAGCTCTGGGAAAAACGCTTTCATTTATAGGCAGATTGACTAGGTATGATAGATTATTTTATTACATTGGTTGTGATTAAGTCTTCCCCCGAAGATACATTTGATTTTAGAGAAGATATTGTGTTTTTGATTTCAAGAATTTGGTCAGGATTATCAGCGTATGTCCTGGGGACGTTTTTTATATTCAGCTTGTCAATTGATGTTACGTTGGTGGATTTAGAACTGGTAATTTAATTTATTATTTGCCACATTTTCCGGGGATTGTGTTTATAATCTTCATTTTTTTTTCTTACAAAAGGTGTTATTTTATACCTGTAATAACTTTTTTGCAAATGTTTCTTTATCTATTGTAGTATCTTAACATGGTAACATATTACATTTAGGTATAGTGTTTCGTGAGTACCTCTCTAGGAGAACATATATTATTTACTAAGGTGTTAACGTATTTTTGATATTCATGTATCTATTTATTATTATTGATGTGAATTAAGTTTATTATTCCAATATTAATTATTTAAATATTGAAGACAATATTAGTGATTTACGAAAATCTGAAACAGAAAAATCAGAAAAGGAAACGGTCACATCTGGGACTCGAACCCAGGACCCTTGTCTTTCCGGGACAGTGCTCTACCGACTGAGCTAATGGGACCCTATTCCCCTCGGTCACTTTTAACTGTATCATACTTCGAATAAGAACTACTAACATTGTCTTCATTTTTTCACCGCACATTTTTATTGGCAACTATCTTTATGTATGATCGCAAGATTCAACCCGAACTAAATGCAATCCAGACAGCGTCTTGATCGCTTCTAAGATCGCTTTTTAACTATAGATCTGTGATACCTAGTAGTGATTTTTGTGTTATGATATATCTATACACATATTTATTTTACATGCGAAAGGAGTAAAAATGCAAATACCAATTAATAATTCAATTATTCTAATTTGTATTGTTGACTTTTAAAATATTTAGAATGGACTTATATTCACAGGGCTCCTCACAAGGGATTCCTGTTTCTTGTTGTGTTGGTTTTATGTACATTGTGATTTTCTTCATCCTCACCTCATCATTATGTTCGTTTACCAATTGCTTTGTTATTTTCTGTGCGACTAAAATTTCTCTAATATGTTACTGAAACTCCGCCACCGTTTTGACCATTCGTAGTTAATACAAAAAATGCACGTCTTTAATATAGCTAACATGGCCAAATAAAAGACAGATGTTAAAGTGGGAAATATTTATTTTAATCAAAATATTAGTTAGAACAAGAACCAAAACCAATAATAATTATGTAGTATGGCTTCATATTGTAGTAAAATAGCTTCAACTACATTGTTTTAAAATATTCTAATGCCAGAGAAAAATGGTTTTGAATTATTTTGTATCTTAAATATTTCAATAGTGGTAGGAATTCCTTCATGATATATATTATAGTGTAAAAATTAAATTGAGTAGATACCTACTATTAGATGTTCGACTATTATTTTCAAATTAATACCTACTGACAACGACATACTTTGATTGCACATTGGTACAATATCTATTTTTTTCACAAGACAGAAACTGTAAATTTTTACTTTGAGTGTGAACATAAATACCTATATACTTTTATTTAATTTCTGTACCCAAGAGGTCAATAGTCCTATGTCTATTTTATTTATTTCATAAGAGGCAACAAAACCGTTCTCAAATTTGATTTACCTCTAAAGTAATGATGACCTTAGATTTATTTTTAATACAATTCTGAATCAAATACGGATCTTTTTTCGATGAATTGAATGATTTTGAGCATAGAACCATTGACTTCTTGGGTACAGATTTTTATTCTGAATCAAAAATGAAAATAAACTAACTAAAACCAAAAAAAACTATGCGTAAATAAATAAATTTAATTTGAAATCGGGATCGAACAGGAAATAAAAATAGTTGCTGCTTCAAGCAAGCATATATTTTTTCAAATTTGTAATGCGTTAACATTTATTTCTAAATGGACGTTTACATTGGTCACCAGTGCAACATAGTTTTTCGCATCCTTTTCCGGTTTTATATGGATACTGTCCTAAAAAGTTGCCCCTGAAAATATAACAAGACAATTTTTTATCCGATTCCACTGAGCAGAGGGTTTTTAATACTATAGTAAAGGGGAAGAAATGTGTATGAATGCAAAAGTGTTTTCTTTTATATTATGAAAGCAATCTTCCCAACATGCCTTCCATTGATTTACTTGGTGTAACTCTAAGTGACCAGCTCAGGCATCTAAGCCAGAGTTGGCATCTCTGAGCTGGGCGTACACTGTGCAGGGCGTACACTGTGCAGGGCGTACACTGTGCAGGGCCCGCAGATACATCCATTGATGTACTTGTTGTAACTCTAAGTGACCAGCTCAGGCATCTAAGCCAGAGTTAGCATTTCTGAGCTGGGCGTACACTGTGCAGGGCGTACACTGTGCAGGGCGTACACTGTGCAGGGCGTACACTGTGCAAGGCCCGCAGATACATCCATTGATGTACTTGTTGTAACTCTAAGTGACCAGCTCAGGCATCTTAGCCAGAGTTAGCATCTCTGAGCTGGGCGTACACTGTGCAGGGCGTACACTGTGCAGGGCCCGCAGGTACATCCATTGATGTACTTGTTGTAACTCTAAGTGACCAGCTCAGGCATCTAAGCCAGAGTTAGCATCTCTGAGCTGGGCGTACACTGTGCAGGGCGTACACTGTGCAGGGCGTACACTGTGCAGGGCCCGCAAATACATCAATTGATGTACTTGTTGTAACTCTAAGTGACCAGCTCAGGCATCTAAGCCAGAGTTAGCATCTCTGAGCTGGGCGTACACTGTGCAGGGCGTACACTGTGCAGGGCGTACACTGTGCAGGGCGTACACTGTGCAGGGCCCGCAGATACATCCATTTATGTACTTGGTGTAACTCTAAGTGACCAGCTCAGGCATCTAAGCCAGAGTTAGCATCTCTGAGCTGGGCGTACACTGTGCAGGGCGTACACTGTGCAGGGCCCGCTGATACATCCATTGATGTACTTGGTGTAACTCTAAGTGACCAGCTCAGGCATCTAAGCCAGAATTAGCATCTCTGAACTGGGCGTACACTGTGCAGGGACAGCAGATACTTCAATGTTAATGTTAGTCACAAAAAATTTGGTGCATCATCTAATTCAAGTATAATTTCGCATAGAAGCAATACTTCAGAAAGTCTTGACTGTCTCCGAGGTGCCTTAGAGCTGCTACTAAGTGAAAAAATTTGTAATAGACTAATTAACCTGTTTGCTGGTTCTCTGGAGTTTTGTTCCAAACTGATTGGTTGCCTGTTTTGTTTGGTGTTTTGACCATTTATAAGCAACTTAGATTTGTTCTTCAGCCGAGAGATCTGCTTTTTGGTGTCGTGCAATTTATTAGCCACCACGTAATGTTTTCAAAATAGCATTATTGAAGAATGAATTTTTTAATATTAAAGTTGTAAAATATACAGTAATATACTTACGTTGGGCCATAATCGCAAACGTATAACTTGTGGTACGTTTCCTTATCTAAAAAGAAGGTGTACCCGCAGCCCACTCGGTTGCTATTAGCCCAGACCAACTGTAAATATCATGTAGTTATTTATAAAAATTGTAAAAAGATTGTTACTTGTTATTGTTATAATAAATATTACGAAATGGTGGAATATTATAACGTCCAGCTTCTGACATTATCCATATATTATGCCGAAACTAATGATTCTAGTGGCGTAAGCACGTTGGTTTATTTCATTCTTTCCTTTTTCTCTCATTGAACATTTGAATAGTATGTATACGGCATTTTGTCGTATTTGATTTTAATAGTTTTTCTAGTTTACGTTTTTTTTTCGTGTCTTGTTATTGTGTTGAGAAACGAAAGAAAAATAACGTTTTAAATGTTGTTAAATACCTGCGTGTAATGTAAAACCGCTGGATTATTTACAATAGGTCCATATGTGTAAAGATTAATTTCGTCCCACCACGCCTTCACTGCGTCTTTCCATCTCCTATCGTTCCCTCCACCATTCCCATAGACCGTGAACATGTTCTCTCCCACCGAAAAACGATCTGAAAGAAAGCAACCAATTTAAGATTCAACATTGGCTTCGGCAAATCTTGCGAAGTGCGAATAAATATGCATAATGGGTTTTTTTCCAGAATGTGTCTAAGGATGGTGCAATGCAATACATTCCATAATTTCCAGAATGTATACAAGGGTGTTGCAATGCAATACATTCTATAATTTCCAGAATGTATGTAGGGGTGGTACAATGCAATACATTCCATAATTTCCAATATTATACATGCCATATTTTGAAGTAACAAAAAAGAAATGAGACAAATGATTAAAAAATAAATAGGTAATAAGAAACAAAATAACATTACATAGATAGGCACATATAATAAAAATTGAAAACCAAAGAAATAATTTAAATATATTCTTTAAATGCGAAAAAGGACAGTGAAAAAAGATAAACACAAAAAAGTATGCAAGCAGCCGTTTATGGAGGATATTTGACCATAACCCGTCTCCAGAGGGCCCATCCAAAACCTCGTAGATCACATAGGAGATTTTGGCAGATCAGGGGAAATCCATCCAGGCAACCATGGCAGTGATGAATATAAGAAATTAGGTAAATGAAGCACGAGAAGTGTTCGGTAGGATTAACGATTCCGTACCATCATGCCTGTTAGGGTTGTGCTGCCATTTCATGTTATCGGCCCATTTCTGTGCCATGTCTGCCAGCGCGTCGTCCCATACCTGTAATAAAGAATTATGTTTATGTCAACATTTTTTTTTCAAATGTTCTGTCTTTATCCCTTTAAGGGTATTTTAAGGGCAATTTCAGAATTATATGGTTATAAGATTGGAGTCTAGTTCAGACTTAGAAGAGAGGAGATGTTGAATGGTGGGAGACAATTTCAGAAAAGACTTGATAGAAGAGAGGAAATTTGTTTAGAGAGGGACAGCCAAAAAAAATATGATTTAAGGTTCTTACTTCTAGATCACAGAATTTACAATCTGGGGAGTCAAGCACGTGAATATTATGTAGGTGAGAAGGGACGGTAAAGTGTGAACAGTTATTAGTAGATCTCGCTTCCAAAAAAAATATGTTTCTAATTTTCTATTATTTAATAAATCTGAAGAAAAATTCCTCCAAAATCACAGGATTTGTAAATAAATAATAAACTTTACTGTTTTGTCAGCTTTTATCTTTAATACAAAATATTATTTAAACAGATTTTTATAATTCATGTAATTTATGCTGGGCTATTTTCATGAAAGACAGAAGATTCGCCTTGCGAAGCCATTAGGTACTAAACTTTTTGGCAGTTTGGCTATGCCTTCAGAAAACAAAACGCTAACAACAAAAAACTATAATGAATAACATATTTAATATTGATGCTAATTAAAGTAAAATGACAATTATTTCCAAAATATAATGAAACTTGAATTCTTTAAGATAGATTTCTACAAAATAAAACTTTAAAACAATAAAGATAGATAGCAGATAACTTATCCAAATCAAATATATAAAATATATATTACCTCCAAATTCAACAATAACTTTGTATGTACATTTAAAACTTTGCATCAAAGACGAGTAGTGGCTGACTCAATATTTATACACAGAATTTTAAACAATAACATCGATTGTACCGAACTTCTGTCCCTTAATAATTTTAACATACCTTTGAGACATTCACGACATACAGTGCTATTCCACACGCTTAATTATAAAAGAAATCCAGTATCTAATTCGCCAATTAACCGATCTCTCCACACTCTAAATAATACTTGTCTAAACTCTAACATTTTTTCGAATTCATTGCCCAAATTCAAACGTTGTCAATAATTTAAACTGTTCAATGCGCATATATACAGTCACACAAAAACACATGCATTACACACACCTATATACTACATACGTCACCTGGTAATTAAGAAATAAACATACCACTTAGCAGACATTACAAGTAAACATATCGTAGGTACCCAACATGAAGTATCTTATTCCTGTATATTGTTTCATCTCTGTAAATCATGTACTGTTTATTTCTATAATAAAAAATAAAATAAAATAAAAATAAAATAAACAAATCCATAGTAAAAATCAAATACCATTTTCTGCATATTCGAAGCTTTAGGCTGTCCTTTCACAGATCCGTTGGCAATCATCATCCTGTAATTATTATGTTGGTCGAGAGCGACTCTCTTGTCTTTGCACGTCATTCCGTGTTCTAAAAAATCACAAAATAAAAATGTTGATTGCCTTTCTATTTTCGGAATAAATTTAAAGGTTGAAACAGAAATCCTTTTCTTATCAACGTTATCCGAAAAACATATGTATAACTTGAATTCCCAGCCACATTCAGTTTTCATTCGACAAAAACAGAATTGGAAATGTATGATACACTGAAGTGATAATTACGAACTACTTGGAAGTAATGCGCTATCGCATTTTGCAACGCATTCATAAACAGTAAAAAGATATGCAAATGCCTCAACTACAATGTCTTTATCGGCACCATTTTAATCGGGTGCTTTGAATTAAGTGCAGAGCTGAACGAGATCATTATTGCAGATTTTATTGTACACTATAATTAATAATGCGTTGATAAAGCTTTCCTCTCTGACAAAAGCATAAAAATGTAAATTGCACTCCGGAACAAGTTCTATTGACTGTCACATTTGCATGAAACGAATGCATAACAATAGGTTGTAGCAGTCTAGGTTGAATTTCTAAGTACTTAGAGTATTCACGTCAGATACAGACGTGAATACTCTAAGTGAAATCTTTTACAATCTAATTTATAATATATTTGACAAATGTATACCGACTTCTACACCCCGCACTTCATCGCTCAGAGTATACCCTAAATGGTACCCTCATCATATTATTAGTAATATAAAAAAAAATATATGCTACATTAAAAATGGAAAAAAAGTAAACTCCTCGCAGACTACGCTCAATTCTCACATTACCGTAATTTAGTTAAACGTGAGATAAGAGACTCTCAAAAAAATTATTTAAACTCCATCGAACTATCATTAGCTTTAGATTCCAAACAGTTTTGGACTTATGTAAAGACGCTTAAAAATCAAATAACGCATTTAAATCTATGACATTTGATGGCAATGAATTAAATACGTATGATGATATTGCATACATCTTTGCAGAATTCTTTTCATCCGTCCATAATACTAAACAACCAACTCTTGACGTTAACGCCATCATAAACTCCGAGCAAATAGGTCAGCCGTTCGACTTAGTCAAAATCACAGAGGAGGATGTTAAGACAGCAATATCCGCAATGAGTAAGCCCAACTCAATGGGACCTGATAACATACCAACGTTCATTCTTAAAGGTTGTTCTGACTTTTTTATTTTACCATTGTGTCATTTTTTTAACACTTGCTTAAAAACTGGATCTTTTCCGGATATATGGAAACTTACCAAAATAAAAAATGTACCCTTAAAAAATGTAAAAGCGATATCCGTAACTACCGGCCGGTTGCAATTCTTTGCTCTGTAGCGAAAATATTCGAAAAAATTCTTCATCGGTATTTGTACAGCCATGTCAAACCTCTTCTTGACGATCGTCAACATGGGTTTAGACCCCAGATGTCAGTATCATCAAATCTACTATGCATTTCCGACTTACTATCAAGAACTCTCGACCAAGGAAATCAAGTAGATGTTACATACTTTGACCTTGAAAAGGCCTTTGACAAGGTCAATATCGATGTCCTATTAAAAAAATAGCTACATTTGGCTTTTCCAAAAAACTTTTATTACTTTTTGCTTAATACTTCACTAATCGCAAACAATACGTTTTTTATAAAGGTTCTCGCTCTGCTGAATTCCTGGTTTTTTCTGGAGTCCCGCAAGGATCAATTCTTGGACCGCTATTATTTTTGTTGTTCATCAACGATATTGGCTCAATCATCACTCATTCCTCTTATTTATTGTTTGCTGATGACCTAAAACTCTACCGCATAATAAAAAATCTCGCTGACTGTGTCCTCCTACAAATCGATGTGAACTCTGGTAAAAAATTAACTGCTTAAGCTTCAGTGCACCTAAATGCAACGTAGTCTCTTTCACAAGGGCAAAACAGACGATCATATTTGAATATTCAATTGACGATAACATTTTTCATCACTTTAGTCAAATAAAAGATCAAGGGGTTACTTTTGACAGTAAAATGACATTCCACCAGCACACAAATGACTTATGCAACAGAGCATATAAACTGCTGGGCTTTGTCATTCGCAATTCACGCTCATTTCAAAACCCACTAACAATTAGACTACTTTACAACTCACTGGTCCTAAGTGTACTGGAGTCGAATTGTATTATCTGGGCCCCATTTGAAGCATCCTATATTTTAAACATTGAAAGATTTCATAAAAAATTCCTACGTTTTTTTATTTTTACGCCTCTATGGAACATATCCATCGAGATTTATTCTAGGTATGACTAACTACTGTGACAAAAATCAAGTTAACACATTGTCCGCAGCTAGCTCGGAATATTACTTAAATATATTGCTGTTTTATACTTACCTCTTCAGCCGTACACTCTGCCTTCTTACCAATTCGGGTTGCTTGGGCGGGGTATAGGGAGGTGAATTTAATTAAGAACATCTATTAATTATGAGTCTCTATTATAATTGGGTTTATCAAGTGTTAATACTAAATCTAAATTATACTTAGATCTACTTACATCTATAACTTAATTAGTTGTCATATGGTTCGGGTTGCTTCTTCACTATTCACATCGTCATTGTTCACTGTAACTACATACACCGTTGTCGTTGAGTTGGTTCTGTGGGTTTTGCCTTAGTAAGGCCGAAGTCCTAGGTGCCAGCTTCTGCAGTTCTGCAACTTAGGCCCCCCGGCCGCGTCTGGTCACCGCACTTTCTTTACCTCCCGGCCGCGTGTGGTCACCGCACTTTCTTCGCCTCCCGGCTGCGTCTGGTCACCGCACTTTCTTTACCTCCCGGCCGCGTCTGGTCACCGCACTATCTTTGCCTCACGCCCAGCATTACGTCGCTGGGCGGAGGATAACATATCTTGAAAATCACTTTTTCTAACTCGACTTTAACTTCTTCATCCACCGCCCAGCATCACATCGCTGGACGGGGAACGCGTGCTTCACCACCACTCCTGTCTCGGTCTCCTCTCTCTCCCGCCTTGATCTTGACTGTCTCCTCCTGAGCTCGTAGGACCTGTCGATCTCGCCCGCACCTCTCACTTCTTTCTTTAAAACCCCCGTCTGTCAATACTTGTCATTGGGCGCACACTGCGGGACACTCTCAGTTTATAACTCAAATTTATTTGTGACGAAATTTGATTCGTCACACTACCATGCTTTAGAAACTCGTAGATGTTTTGCGTTGCTAAAATATTTTTTTCAATTAATCAATGGCCTCGTCTCTAACGGTGAGATTCTGGCGCAAATCAATTTATTTGTCCCAGAGTCTCACTCTCGGGCACGTCACCATAACATATTATATTGCCGATTGAGTCGTACAAATCTGTACCCAAATTCGCCCGTGGGAAGAGCGATACGCTATTTAAATATATTAGATAAAAATTTCGACATATTCTTCGGAAAATTCAATGAGTTTGTAAGGTTTTTGGCGCTACATTCTCACTGTGAAAATGGTACTTTTACAATTAGTTAGATAAAATATCTGTAGGAGTGATGATTCTCTTAAGTAATAATGTTCCATATGAAGTGATATCAAATCACCAACATGAAAAACATTGTTGGATTTTAGCCATCAGCATTAAATCAGGAATCAAGAAAGGTGTATATACTGTTATTTATAGATCACCAAACACGAGTAAATGCGACTTCTTAACATATTTTCAAAGATGGAGCATGGAAAATTTGCAAGATGAAAATATTAACATCATAGTTGGAGATTTCAATATAAATGTTAAAGCAAATGCAGATATATACACAAAAAAACTGAACTCTATTATTCAAACTGCAGGTATGAAACAATTAGTTAAAGATTTCACACGAATTACTAATACTTCTAAAACATTGATTGATCTGGTTATCTCTAATAAATTTAACCTATGTGTTAATGTATTAGATATACATAAAATTACCGACCATAATATGATTCAAATTCTATTAAATGACAGAGAAAACTACAACTCCAGTAAAGAAACACAAGTAATAACATTTAAAAATTACAAAAGATACAATAAAGAACTCTTCATTCAGACCTTAGAGACTATTGATTGGAATGAAATAAATCAAATGGAATATAACAAAAAAGCTGACCAGATGATATTAAACATTAAAAAATCCATTGATGAAGTAGTTCCAGAACAGAAGATACGTAAAGGAAACAATAATAAATGGTTCACAAAAGAACTACGCACAATGCAGCATGATAGAGATACATTTTACAAGAGAGCACGCCTTACTAATAATACTATGGATTGGAATAACTACAAAAAAATGAGAAATAAATACTCAAAAGACATAAAAAAAACGCATAATGAGTATATAAAAAATAAAATAAAATCGGAAGAAGGGGATCCCAAAAAAATTTGGAAAAGCATTAAAGAATTAGTACATGGCGATAACAAAAACGACATAAAAATAGTAAACTTCCCAAAAGATATAGACGAAGAAAACATGGCTAATAGCTTTAATAAATATTTTATAGAAAGCATCACTCAAATTAACAAATTAATACCTAACATTTTTTTCAACCCCACAAATGATAATAACAACTCAAACAAAAAATTATTGGTCTTCAGAAAAATAACTGCAGAATATTTATTTAACATTTTAAAGAAAATTAAATCAAAAAATAGTTCAGATGGATTAACTATTAGTCTGATAAAAGATGCTTTTCCAGTAATTGGATCTACTCTATTAAATATTATTAATCAGACAATTGAAGAGGGAAAATTTCCACAGTCATGGAAACTATCTACCATTATACCGGTCCCAAAGGTTAAAAATACCAGAAAATGTGAAGAATTTCGACCAATAAACACCTTACCGAAATATGAACAGATACTTGAAGTAATAATAAAAGAACAAATATTGCAATACTTAGATGAACACAATATTTTATACCAAGAACAATAGGGATTCAGATGTAATAATTCTTGTGAAACAGCGTTAAATGTAATCTTTGAAGAATGGAAAGAAGGAATGAATAGTAATAAATTTATCTTAGCAATATTCTTGGATTTTCAAAGGGCATTCGAAACCATAGATCGAGAAATATTGATAAGAAAGCTTAAAGAAATTGGTTTCTCAACTCTAGCCATTAAATTAATAAAAGAGTATTTGAAAGACCGAATACAGGTAACAAAAATTAATAATCAATTTTCAAAACCAATGGAAAATAAATTAGGAGTACCACAGGGATCAGTCCTTGGACCTCTATTGTTCATACTCTATATTAATGACATGGTGAAAATATTTTCAAAATGCAAAGTACGACTATTTGCCGATGATACACTTATATATATAATTGGAGAAAACTATGAAGAACTAATACATATTTTAAATAATGAACTAGATAATGTATCAAGATGGCTAAAAATAAATAAGCTTAAATTAAATACAAAAAAAAACAAAATGTATGGTAATTGGTTATAAGAAGACATCCAGTGAAAGCAAAATCAAAATTGATGGTGAAATTATTGAAAATATTACCGATATAAAATACTTAGGAGTTATAATAGATTCCAAACTCAACTTTAACAAACATGCGGAATATACCCAAAAGAAAATTGGAAAAAAGATATCTTTTTTGGGAAGAATTCGCCAAAAACTGTCCGAAAAAACTGCAATCACCATTTATAACTCCATTATTGCTCCACATTTTAATTACTGCTCAACTATCCTTTTCCTGTGTAACGACCGAGAGCAAAACAAATTTAAAATTCTCCAAAATAGGGCAATGAGAACAATACTCAGACGCAATAGATATTCAAAAGTAAATAAAATGTTAAACGAACTAAATTGGCTAACGGTGAAACAGATGTTGACCTTGAACACGATGATATTTTTACACAAAATAGTAAACAACCTGCTACCCAAATATTTTTCGAATAAAATTGTATACAACAAGGACATACACCAACATAAAACTAGGACGTGCAATGAAATCAGGCTACCAAAGAAGGACAAAGCGAATACCCAGAATAGTATATTTTATAAAGGGATGAAATACTATAACGCGCTGCCGGAAAACCTTAAGTCTGCCCCAATTGAAAAGTTTAAGATGTTGTGTAGGAGCCATATCAAGAAAGAAAAAAAAAATAGTATATTTAAATGTAATAATTAATTAGTCATTTGTAATCTTAAATGTACAAATTACTAAAATAAAATCAATAAATAAAATAAAAATAAAAAAATAATGTTGTAAAATTTTTTGTACACAAATAAAATAAAATAAAATATGCCTGTCTTAATACATTTCAGAATATCAAAGAAAACTTCTCGAAAGAAAATCATGATCTACGGTTAATTCAAAATGGGTTTGTAATAATCATTTGGTACATTATTATTAATGATACGGAAATGGCGTGAAGAATATCTGAGGAAAATCAATCAGATCATATAGTCCAGTAACCATGTACATCAGACATTGCGTCAGATCTGGTAGTTTTGATTTTTTGGTGAGTTGTTAATGATGTTGGCCCAATGATTAATCCAACTATCCAACCTCGAGCGCCGAACGCAACATTATCATCAACAAAAGCACGAAATTTTCAACCTTTTTCAGTTATTTGGCGTTTTAACCCTGAGTATCTAGTTTCCGACCATAATTAATTGAAACTTTTCTAAAGTAGACAAAATTTGTCATAATTTGAGACAATAGTAGACAGCAGTAGACTCAATAGTTTCTAAAATACAGCTTTTCAAATTTTATCAATAGTTTCTAAAATACAAAATTTGAAAAGCTGTATTTTAGAAACTATTGAGTCTACTGTTGTCTTAATAGTTTCTAAAAGCTGTTAGAAACTATTAAGACAACAGTAGACTCAAAAGTTTCTAAAATACAGCTTTTCAAATTTTATCAATTTTTATTTTTATACATTTTGTTTTTTTTGGGAATTTCAACCCTGTAGGTCAATTTTCTTCGGGAATTGTCCCCTCCTATATTTCAATGGACGCTGTATAGGTTTGAGGGTACCTACAGATGAACCACTTCCAAATTTTTTCCTATTCCTCATTTCTTGCCTTGTTCCTTGTTTTACATTATCATTATGTCTATAAGTTCCATTACCAAAAACCCTTTCCCTTCCTCTCCATCCATGTCAAAAATTCTGTAATGGACTATATTTATCAATTAATATTGTTTTACTTCTTTAATAATTGTGTGGGGGGATCTCATGAAAGAAAATGAGAATAATGAAACCTAAAACATTTACTAAAAATTAACTGACAATTAAAGTGAAGATTATTATAATAGGTACTAATGAAAAACAGAAGTTATAAACCCTTTATGTCGAAACTGGTGCCAACTGCGGAAACCAATCGACAGGTAAAACAAAGATCTTACCATCCGCCATCATAAGGCGAAGATCGACAACCGTCACTCGCACGTTCATTAAATGGCAGGCATTTTTGCAAAAAATCTGATTAATAGTTTATCAAGGTAGTTTTAACACGGCATATTTTGATAACAAGGGTAAGTGTTTTTTAGAGTTATTATTATTTTTCTTTTAACCTATGTAGTTAAGTTCACACGACATGCATTCTTTGGACATTTCATCGCTCTGTTACGTTTCTGTCATCATTTCGTTGTTCAGATTTGTGATATCCGCAATACCGGGTACCCGGTAATTGCCAACTTCGGGTACCCGATAAAAGGCTTAATTTATTCAGCTAATATTTGTTTTAGATGGCAACTTCAACACGCACAAAATGGGATCCTTCAGATATGAAAAGAGCTATAGAAGTTGTTCAAAACAAAACGATGGGATATATGAAAGCAGCCCGGGAGTTCCATGTCCCACAGACTACTTTGGAAGATTACGTGAGAAATAAGAAGCAAATAAGTTGCATCGACAAACTGATTTCCCAGAAGTCTGGAAGAAAGCCTACACTGTCAGCAGGATTTGAAAAACAGCTTGTGCAGTACTGTATTCAAATGGATGAACGGTTCTACGGACTCACTCTCGCTGATGTCAAAAGTTTAGCTTTTCAACTTGCCGATTTAAACAAAATACCACATCCGTTTAACGTCAAAAAAGGTCTGCTGGTGCAAAATGGCTTAAATTATTTTTACAGAAACACCCCCATCTTGCCAAGAGGAAGCCCCAAGGCACGTCTTTGGCACGTATTAAAGGTTTCAACCCAATGTTTCAAATTTTTTTGATATTTTGGAGTCACAACTAGACAGTGTTGATAATTCCCCAACTAGAATTTACAACGTAGATGAAACCGGTATCAGCGTTGTGCAAAGTAAATTGCCAAAAATATTATCGCTGAAAGGAAAAAAGCAAGTCGGAGCTATAACATCTGCAGAAAGAGGAGCCCTCATAACTGTTATAACATGTATGAGTGCATCTGGCAACTACGTACCTCCGATGCTCATATTTCCCCGTAAAACATGAAAGCAAAACTCATTGATGTAGCTCCTCCAGTAGTTATATCGGCGTGCCATCCTTCAGGCTGGGTTCAGCAAAATATTTTTACTGATTGGTTTCGCCACTTCGTTAAATACACCTTCTAAAGGGGATCAAATTATTCTTATTCTTGATGGTCATTACTCGCATACAAGAAATATTGACGTAATCAACATGGCCCGCGACAATGGCGTTATAATAATTTGTTTACCCCCACATTCAACTCATAAGATGCAACCGCTAGACCTAGCTTTTACGGGGCCATTTAAAACATATTATTCAAAAGCTGTAACTACGTGGTTGAGAAATAATGTCGGAAGAATGGTGACTCCATTACAAGTCGCAAGTCTTATGGGGCAAGCATACCAACGTAGTGCAACTGTTGAAGTGGCCATCAATGGTTTCCGCAAAAGTGGCATATTTCCTTGCAATCGTTTCATATTCAGAGACCACGATTTTGCTGCTCACGATGTTCCAGAACCCGAAGAATCACAAAATATTACGCTAGAAGCTGAGTTACTTGATTCTGGCACACATCTCACTCAGGCGTTGGCAACTGTTGGCACTATAGATACCCCTGCTGCATCTTCAAGCAATGCTCCTATTAGATGTATTGACATTAAAAAACTACCCACTGTTAAACCTAACACAAGTAAAAGAACCGGATGTGCTTGTTTAATTTCAGGATCCCCATACAAAAACAATTTAAGTGAGTCTTTAGCTAAACACGATAAGAAAGGCGTCA
This sequence comes from Hesperophylax magnus, assembly GCA_026573805.1. Classification (NCBI taxonomy): domain Eukaryota; kingdom Metazoa; phylum Arthropoda; class Insecta; order Trichoptera; family Limnephilidae; genus Hesperophylax; species Hesperophylax magnus. Next base: position 25,242,643 of record JAIUSX010000014.1, on the reverse strand, counting down.
GTAAATTAAATTTGGTTAAAGGTAAACAACGCATTTTGAAAAAACAGACGAAAACTGAAAATACAACGAAGATGAAACGGAAGCAAAAAAAAATGTGGACACATCAGATTCCAGCAGTGGTGAGAGTAACGATGACTCTGTTATTTTCATGGAAACCGACGATGATCCAGATACCGATGAAGAAGATGCAGCGTGCGTTTACTGTAACCAAGCATATTCATCTAATTTCAGAGGAGAAGAATGGATAAAATGCATTGCATGCAAAAAATGGGCTCACGTAGAATGTTCCGGTAACGGGAATTTCGATTTCATATGTGATATTTGCCTTAACGGTTGAACTTAACAGTACGAAAATAAACAGCCGTCTTATAACTTAATTAATTATGTTTTAAAAAAAAAAAATTTTTTCAAAGCACCTGTAGAAATACTTTTTATGCGTATTACCGGGTACCCGATAAATGGTAGGCATCCTATCACCGGGTACCCGATAAAAGGCAGGTATGGTACCCGATATAAGGACCTCTTTTTTTCAAACACAAAATTTCTCCTTTCACAATTTTTTCCTTTTGTGTTTTTAAGTACGGCCGCTAAATTATTTTTATTGTACATACATGATAAAAGATTGATACAGTTATACACATACAAACTCATTTTCAGAAAATTCAATCATTTCTTCGTTTTATGGCTGATCAAAAAAAAGTACCCGGTAAATGGCATCCTTACTCTACACCTGCAGCAGGATCGTCGATGTCTTCTGTGAGATCTGCAGCAATTCTTCCTCCAGCATTTCGATATTGTCACTTTCTGGGGAGTTGGAATCTACCTCAAAGGCGATTTGCGGCGTTGTCGCATGAGGCCCCGCTGCAGTGGCTGGAATACTAAAGAGCACTTCTGCCTTGTATTCCTGCAGCTGCACGCGTTCCCACAACTGAGGTATCTGTTATATATTATCACCCATTCACGGCTTAAGGGCCCGCTTTCCGCGTAAAGAATTTAGATTTGGGCAACACTCACAAAATAAACAATATTTAGTGTTAAAAGAATCCGACAGAGGTGTCTGAATTCGTATTAGGAATAATTTTGGGGATTATTTAATAATTTAAATAACGAAATTAAATTACCGACATCTATTGCAATTTTAGAAAAACAGACCCATTTTTAGTTAGCACCGAGCAAATCACACTGGCGTGAACTTCGCCCGCTCCAAAAAGTCGCTTCCCGTTTACACAGTATGTTTTTAACAGAAATTGTTTGTCTCTGTTTTTTGTACGTTAATGGAACCGAGCTGAAAGGGAGAGCTTTATTTTGCGAGTATGTCAACGATTTGTACAAATATTAGTGCGGTCTCTAGTATATTATTACTCTAAGGAACGAAGTCGAAATGAAGATGGTTCTCAAAATATGGGTTTTATTACGGATTTAATTAATTAATTTTTTTTTTAAATTTTACAAAAAACATTTACGAAAGTTATTTGTATAGGTATACAAATTACTTTACTTTACTAAAATACTATTATCACTTTTATAAAAGTAATTTATAACTTTTATAAAATCAATAAATATATTTTTACATCAATAAGGTTTTTCTTATATGGTTATCTTTATAGGGTGTCCGGGGGTAAAGTGCTCAAACTTCAGGAGGTTATTCTAAATGCTAGAAGAAGTAAAAAAGAAATGGAAATTGTTCGAATTTCCAAATTTTTTCCACAAAAATTTATTTTCCGTAGAAGAAATTGTTTTTTTTACTATACAAAAAATTAAACTTTTTTACTCGAAAACTATCTTAAAACGTTGGAATTCCAAAAAAAGGTTTTTTTTCTTTTTTACTTGTACTATCAATTAGAATCACCTCCCGAAGTTTGTGCACTTTACCCCCGACATCTTGTATAATATGCGCAATATAATATTTATACACGTGTAATATCTACTTTTGTACATTTATATAAATTATATACACGTTTACATTTTTATGCTCATCAAATTTATTATATTATAAAGATAGATAGAAAGATCCTTAGTGCTTCCTGAGGACTTACAAATCAGAAGACTTTTTTGTAATTATTTATTTATTCATTTAAACAATTCAATAATTATAAAGAGTAATAAAACATGTAAGCAACATAAAATTACATTCTAAAATGTGAAAGGGGCTCTATTTATTTACATTTTTATGAAATTACTACTTTTAATAGTTTAAGCTTTCAGTGAACTTTCAATTTTATTTTTAACTTCTCTAAATATTATTTGTTTAAATTGTCAAATATAATTTAATCACAAACACAAGATTCACTCAAAATGAAAGATTGGTGGTTCTGAAATGTTCCCATAAATACGGTGAAAGAACCCTAAACTATAAACTTATTACCCTAAACATGCTTCGAGCGAAATGCAGATCTGGAAACCTTATCGTCAATCTGAGCAAAACATACCATGAACGTCAATATAGCAACAGCCTTTGTTCTGCTGCAGTTTCATTAAATGCCGAGAGATCCGTTTACAGTCTCCAAAAAGCAATACTGGGGCACAACCCTAGAAGCAAAGCTAAATGATTTTAATAATAATATAATAATAAATATCTTTATTGTGACAAATTTTCAAACTATAACTATGGAAATACATGTAAGACTGTTTTGTGTACATTGGTTTATAAATTAGAAGAGTATATAATTTTATCAATGGAAATTAATATATAAACAGTAGGTAAAATAAATGTAAATAATAGAAATGTTAATGTAGTTATATGTTAAGGTTTATCATAGCCCGCCTCACTAGGCTTAGCCTGTGTTGAGGCAGCTATCCACCAAGTTTATTTATAGTACTATAACGTACCTACAATTATATAAAAATATGAACACTCAATAGTTAGGTAGCATCAATATCAATACATCATATACCAAGTTCGTTTATAGTCCTAATAATATACCTACAATTATATGAAAATACATACAATAATTAGGTTGCATCAATGACTGCGAATTTGGATGAGTGCACCGGTAAAGGCCCTATCATTACTTTTAATCCAAATTTTTACGCTATCTATGAAATTTTTTTGTGAATGACATGTTTTTATTTTATCAGGAAGAATGTTATAAAGTCTAGTCGCAAGATATCTAAAATTTCGTTGTCCAAAAGTAGTGTGCGTTACAGGAATTTGAAGTAAGTCTTTGTTATTGCTTCGAGTACAGCGAGTATTAGATCTTTTTTCGTAGTATGTATGTTTATTTGTGTATAGGTGAGTGAGTATTGTTTTTGCGTATGTCTGCCGAACATCAAACACATTCATAATTTTAAAGATCAAGTTCGAGTCAGTAATTAGAGGAAGCCTAAGAATTATTTTTATAATAGTTTTCTGTGCCCTTATGATTGGGTCTAGTGCAGATGAAGTTCCACCTCCCCACGCTATGATACCATACTCAATAATAGATTGACAGAGTGCAAAATAAACCATTTTCAAGTGTTGTAAGTTGAGGAAGTTTCGTATCGTTCTGAAGAAGTGCATGGTTTTTCTTATTTTGTTTGCAATACTTTGAGTGTGAAGATTCCATTTGAAGTATGGATCAATGGTGAGGCCGAGGTACTTTATCTGAGCAGTGCGCTCAATGTAGGGACACTGACAACATTCTTCAGAATTCAAACATGTGTGTATTCTAATAGAGGCATCGTCATGAGGTTGACCTGTAATATTAATGCTTGATGTGATGTATTTGGTTTTCTCGGCATTCAGTGTGAGCGTATTAGTATCCAACCATTTTTTTACAATGCTTATGTCCGTTTCAGCTTTTTTGTAGACAGCTGGCCAAGTGTCAGCTTCAAACAGAAGAACAGTGTCATCGGCAAAACTAACTATTTTCCCCTGAATATTAATGTTACATAAGTCGTTAATATACACCAGGAACAAAATCGGTCCTAATATGCTTCCTTGTGGTATACCATAATTAGTTGAGCAGGTGTTGCTTAATATGTTATTTATTTTAACTTGTTGCTTACGCCCATTAAGGTAGCTTTTAAAGAATTTAAGTTCGTTGTCCGCAATACCGATTTTTTCAAGTTTATTTGTTAATTTACTATGCGATATGGTATCAAAGGCTTTAGATAGGTCTAAGAAGATTGAAATACATTTTTTGCTTTTATCAAGGTTTTTAACAATGAAATCAGTGACAGCAGCAATAGCGTCTGAGGTACTCTTGTTTTCTTGAAACCCGTATTGATTTTCTGAAATCAGTTTATGGCTCACGAGAAATTTTACCAACTGTGCATTGACAACCTTTTCAAATACTTTAGATAGACTAGTTAGTAGAGTTATTGGTCTGTAGTTGTTTATGTCTGTCTTGTTACCTGTTTTATGTATAGGAATAACAATACCTTGTTTCAGGTTTGAGGGGAAGTGGCCCTGAGTGATACTAGAGTTTATTAAGTGTTCTAGGGGCAATGCAATTTCCGTAGACAGCGTTTTTAAAATCTTGGTTGATAACCCATCAACTCCGGCACTAGACGTGTTTTTTAGGGAATTAATTATTTTTAGAATCTCTTCCCCAGACACTTTTTGAAAGTTAAATCTTCTTTGAGAAAATTGGAGTCCTATTTCAGAAGTTTGAGCATTCCCACAATTTGGTAGACGAGAAGCAAGATGTGACCCAATATTAATAAAAAAATTATTGATGTGATCCGCAACGAGCTTTGGGTTTTTTGAGGTATCAATAATTTCTCCATCAATGCAGAGTTTACTTATGTCTTGTTTGTCTTTAGTGTTTTGTGTATTTGTGGTTTCTCTTAAAATTTGCCATATTTTTTTGGGATCGTTGTTGCTTTCTTTGATTTTGACTCCGTAATAGATTTCTTTTGCCTTTCTGATGACGTCACCGCACGTATTTCTGTATCTTTTGTAGATGTTTATTGCTATTATGTCATATGGATTTTCTTTCACTTTTTTGTGTAGTGCGTTTCTTCTACGAATGCAGTTGATGATTGAATGACTTATCCATGATTTCAAGGGTTTAATTTTGTTTGGAATTTTTTTTGACAAAATTGTGGTATTATTACTTAATTCATTTTTCAGAAAGTCAACAAAATATATCCATGCATCATCTGAGTTTTTTATTTGGAAAAGCTCTTGCCAAGATTTATTTTTAATTGAGGCTTTTAAATTTTCAAAGTTAATATTATTGTATATAAGAGACTGATCTCGTCTATTTTTTGTGGTGTCGGATTGCAAAGTGAAGATTGTTGTGTAGTGATCTGTAATTGTTGATTTGTAAATGATGCTTTTGTTTTGTTTATTAGTTTTGACCATTATGTGATCAATACATGAAGTTGATTCATTGACTATTATTGTTGGTGTATTGATGGTACTAATTAATCCATGGAATTCTAACATGTTTAGGTAGTCATGACATTGGTGATGTGAATTGTTTGGGAGTATGTTGATATTTAAATCTCCCATAATTATCAAATTTTTAGTATGGGAAAGATTGGATAATATGCTATTAAGACTATTTAGAAATGGTGTAATATTACGATTCGAAGGAGAGCGGTATATTGCTAGAATGCAAGTGTCATTATTGTATGTTATTTGCAAACAGTTCGCGCCAATAATGTCTATTTCCGTTACAATGGGGTTAAGATCATTTCTTGTGTATACCACGACTCCATCGTTCTGGCTATCATGTTTTGTCGAATTGAAGGAAGAGTAGTGATTTATTAATTTTGGAGTATAAATGTTTGACAACCAACATTCCGTGAGAATAATTATATCAAAGTCTATATTAAGGTGGTTAAGCTGTATCTGGAGTTCGTTAAAGTTTTTATTAATTGACCTAATATTTTGGTGCATAATTGTAGTGTTTTTTACCTCTGCTATAAGATATTTGCAAATTTTGGCATCTGAAGTAGTAAAAGGGTTGATTTGATCACCATGTTCTGCATACATGCGATTAAAGTTAATAGCCATTATAAAATTTATACTAAACAAAAAAAAGAATTGTTTAATTCCCTTGAATGAGAGCTCCACTAATCCGTGGCCATCACTGGGGGTTTCAACCTTTCATTGCTAGTGCAGGAGTTCATTATTGTTACAGTGCGAAAATAAGCATAAAAGATATGACTCACCAATATTGGGGGAATCGACCCAGTGAATGACCGGTAAAAGTGGGGCTCTCAATCAAAGAAACTAATCAATTTTTTTAAGATCATCAGAATGTTTGATGTAGTGTATTTGTCTGTCGCCGTCATTTTTCCTAATCATTATTTTACAGTCTTTGTACCAGACATATTTGAAGCCCATTTCTTTTGCCCTTGTTTTAGACCTCCACAGAAGATCTTTGAAATAGTGACCAAGGATTTCACCAACAAAAATCTTCTGGAATCCGTTTCCTTGTGCTGTAATTGTATTAAGTTGCCTTTTGTTCAGTAGAATTTGTCGTCTTTTTTGGGGGTTAGTAAATCTGACGTGGAGTTTTGGGGGCACTCCAGGTCGTCGGTCCGGAATTTTCTTGATGTCGAGGATGTCATCGCTTTTTAATTCGATTCCTGAGACTGCGGCAACCCGTTTAATCATATCTGCAGGCTGCTCACCCTCTTTTACTTCGATCCCTGTAAATTCAAGGGTGTCTTCATGAGTTACTTGCTCCACTTCTGCCAGTCTGACTTCCAGGCTCTTTATTATTCTGTCCTTTTCCGTTAGCTCCTTTCTCATTAATTCAACTTCCGAAACCAGTTTGATAATGGTCTCCATCTTAAGATGAATGTCATCGTACTGACGGCTGATGAAGTCCCTTGTGTTTCTGGTTTCTTGATTTTCATCATCTATTTTCTTTATTATTGCTTGTTTAAATAATTCCAATTTTTTTTCCATTTTCATCTCAATTTTTTCCAGCAGATTGTCGAAGTTTAAAACGTGGGGCTCAGATGAAAGGTTAGCAGCTGTCGTTTGTCCTTTGCTTCTCAGATTTTTTTCTGAATTTGCCATTTTGGTAGACACTGTAGGTCAAACACTGCCTCTATTACCCTTTTGGTTGACTTGAGATGTACTGTTAATTTTTCGATTTTAAAATACTGATAATTATTTATTCACTGGTCAATCACTGACAAATCGAACACTGACTTAGTAAAACTAACAATTCTCATCGGATTTGACACATCCACGGGGAAATTTTCTCGCTGTACCAGATTGTTAACTATTTATTTCGGGAGCAGATCAAAACACAGCTGTCATCGATTATAGGTATTGTTGTATGAATATGAATATGAATTGGAATACAGAAAGATAAAAACACACCATTGTCAAAAATATCTTGGCCGTAAATGATTAAATAAAATTAGATTTATTCAGGAAGGCAAGCTATCGATCAAATGATTTGCGAATTCGGAAAAACCGTTATTATTGAGGTTTTATTGATGTTTTGTTTCTCCCGATTTATTCGTATAACCCATTAGTCTACATAATTATCTAGCAGGTTTTTCCATTACTTGTGCACTTATGTTAATGTATTTTATGACCGTCTTTGTGTTGCTTATATTTGTATCATGTTGTCTCCCTCTATATTTTGTTATATATATGCACACATTATGTACTTCTTGTTTAGTTTTAATTTGTACCCTGATGATGCTTAAGTAAAGCGAAACCGGTCGGTTCTTAAATTAATAAATATCGTGGTTTTAAAACAAAAAAGTATTTTATTTTATTAAATTATATTCCCCACAGTTTCAGAACTTTCAATAGCTTCTTTCGCTCGCATGTTCATTATTATTCTGAATTCCACGTTCGAGTATTGTTATTTGAAACAGATGGCCCGTATATTATTATTACATATTATATTATATTTCGGACATCGTTGCATTGTGAATCATTAGAGCAGATCTTAGAGTAATATTACTCTAAGGAGCAGAATTAATAAGAACTTGCCCTGTAATTTCTAATGTTTTGGAATTAGTTTTATTTCCCAAAGTACGTATTCTGAAAAAAATAAAAACTTCTTACTACACAATACATAAATAAAAATAATAATTAATTTTTATAATAAATTATCGTTTATCGTATTCTGGAAAAAATAAAATAATAATTTTTATAACTTTTTACTACACAATACATAAATAAAAATATGAATTACAAATGTTTATAATAAATATAAGCTTTTTTGTATATCTTTGGAGATATATTGTTTTCTTTGGAATACGAGATGTCTTTCGCTTATTTCCCATCTTTGAAAAAACAATATTTATGAACTGATATACGCTTAAAATTATCTATAAATAGGCAATAGATTTATCTCCCAAAGTACGCATTCTGAAAAATAAAACAATACCTGTCACCTTTGTTACACAATATATAAATAATTTATTTTTATAATAAATATTACCTACGTAATAGTAAATAATAATATATTCATCAAATCAAAATTTATATTTTTCTTCTTACCTTACAATGTCCACCATGCGTTTTTGTTTCGAACGAAATAGTCTTTTCTTAGAAATACGAGCACTTTTTCGTTTATTTCCCATTTTCGGAATACAATATTATTATTTACGATAAATATTATTTAGTAGAAATCACAAAACGGAGAACAACACGACCGTCCGCGAAGCTTTCTAAGCAGTGACTGAAAGGCAGATAGCGTACGCGCGTGAGGAAGTGAGAGGGGCTGCAATAATCATGCTTAGAATCATAAGACGTAAGCGACTGTTGTGAAAATGTTTAATAAATCACGGCGTATTTCAAAAATAGCAAAAATCACTTTTGGGGTCTATTGAGTAGCATTAAAAGAAGCATTGTGATTTTTTTCATACACATAACTTGTAAAATAACAGAAATAAACGTGTTAATAATATTTTTCGGAGCATACTTTGCGATTTATTTCTATATAGGGAATTTCAAATAATTACCGTTTCGGCTTTTGGAACAAATAGATACTATCTTAAAGAATAACATATATTTTTTTAAGAGCTTAAAAACTTCAAACTTTTAAGGAAAATATGTCGGAAATTGGATGAAATTCGAATAGTGGGCCCTTAAGACGGCCCCATTAATAAACTCTAGCATCGCCAGGCAAACGTCAGCTTGTACGTTAATATTTTTAGTATATTCTGACTACTTCTTTATTCCTTCCTTATAAAAAATGCCCCTCCCTACCTTCGAAACTGGTGACGCCCCTGGATGTTAGGCAATATATTCTGTCTCCACAATAGAGAGAGGGACATGATCTTCAGCAATAAGGGACAGACTTAAAAATTTCTGGCTCCACGTAATGGCTGGGAAGCTAGGAGTTAAGTGCCTTTTTTCCATCAAGGCGCAACAATAGCACGACTGACGTTACTGTTCTGTATATTTCCTCTTTACTTTACAACCGCTGTATTTATCTCCTGAGGTATCGGTGTCCGATCAATAGTCCTACCAGCTCCCTCCGTCAGTATGAATACAGATTGAGTAAATGCTCGTTTTGAGATGAGACGGCCTTAAGTTTTTCTTGTTAAACTTATTACTACCCCAATCGGATGCATCATCCTATTCCTTCTATTTTTTACCGACTGGAAATTGACCCACATTTCAATATGGAGTAGTGGGAGTATGTCGTAAGCCGCAAACCCATTCAATTGGTTTTCCACCCCTTTCTTGCTAGCCCATCTGTCTGGTTATTGCACTTAATGCATTTATCTCCTGGCTCCCAATTCAATGTTATCCTGTTCCTCTGGGGTATAAATGGTCTCGTTTCTTTACCCAATTTACTATTGGATACTTTATGCTTGTTAATATTACAAATATATTTAGTGCTTAAAAAAATCATCTAGTCCTCTTGTATCTACATTCCGTGCAGTCTAATACATCGATATATCTGCACCAATAAAACCTTTATTATTTATTACTTCGTGCAATGTACCAATGTGAAACCTCCAGGAGTGAATGATTTGCTCATACAAACAGTACGAAAAAGTAGTCAATTTTCACATGGATATTAACTTTAGCGAGGATTTGATAATCCTGTTCAGTTTAATCGATCATCTGAATGTCTGTTTTACTTGGTACAAGAGAGTATCTAAATAACACCATTTTGATAGCTGATTTTCGTGAAAATTATCTAAGAAATCGTGTAAAGAAAACATTAATTAACTCACCGAGTATTTTCTGAAAATTGCCTGAAACGACGAACCCCATGCAGACGAGCACCACTGAGAAGTAGTGCATCTTGATGCGTTTCACTATTTATGCACTATTTAGAAGAGAAAAAACAACAGTAAACCGCCTTTTACAAAAAGGAATATCTCCTCCGTGATACAGATGGCAAGAATGTGTTAATAATTTAGTGATTCCGTCGTATTTATAGTGATTAATAAAACTTGACGGAATACAGTACGTATGTGGCTGGTTTCATTGACGGTAAAATAAGCATTGTTTTAAAGGATAGAATATTTCTCTCATTTATTGAAACAAAGATGTTTTTCCTGAGTAAACAAGTTGTCACGTAGAGACGTTAGTGACGTATATCGACCTTGCACATCATGTGATTGCACAGGGTAAGTTGTGGCTTCTGAGCATTATCAACATAGATACTTTTTTCAAATTCTCTGGTTAAACCTAAAAGCGCATCCTAAAAATACCCTGGATGGAGAGTGTAACGCATGTGGTAGTTCTTCATTAAATTCTCAAAAATTGCGACAAATTCGAAACGAAAATATCATTTTAGTGGTAAAAAGAAAAAACCCAAATATTTATTTTGTTTTTTTTTTTTAAACCTATTCAATTTATTATATTTTTCAATACTAAAAATTACAGTTTTTTTTCGTGCAATTTATTTCTAAATTATCTTTTCGTTTTTCCACATGATTTCTATCTTTATGTTTTGTTATAATTACTCATTCTTACATCTTTAGTAAGGAATGAAATCAAAAATGTTCATCCCATTCGAAACTAGAATGAAAGACATTTTAAGGAACCTACATTAACTATGTATAATTTAATGTAATAAATGCGCTGGGTGTTGCAGCGGTCTATGTCGATTGCTTACCGACCCGTGGGACGACAGGCTTAAATTCATCCGCAGCTGTATTAAGGTTATCGCACACGTATCAGCTCGGCATCGGATCGGCACTGCCTCGCCGTCAACCAGCTGTCAACGCAACGCAAGCTCTACACTGGAGCGACTCACCACCGAGGTGTCGGTGCGGCTAATGCCGGACTACGTCGCGGTTACGACTGGACGACAGACTATCTGGGGGAGACGCATCTGCGTACCGCGCGTCATCCCCGCGGTCACGGCAAGATGTAAGCGCCGCGGCGATAACTACTAATGCCGTTCACTATCTTGTCCCGAGGTGATGTGATGCCGTTATGATGCTGATTAGAGTGCGTTATAGTATAAGGTTTTACACAAAGAATTCTGAACGTCTTGAGCTGCGGCAATGCTAATCTGGTGCCGGGTGTAATTTGTGCGACAACCTTAAACAAGCTAATATATAATATTGCATGCGGTTTCGGATCTACCATATCCCAATCAAGTGTCTAGTGTTCTCGTACATATCTTCCCAGGGACGGGCTCTTAACTGCTGTGAACTTTAAAATTTAAATTCGTATATCTGAAGATCAAACCTTCGTATATGTCGGCATGTATATCCATTATTGCCATCATATGCATGCATTGGCATTAACAACGAGTATATCTGCCAACTTTCAACTCGATCGGATGACGAGAGGTGGGTTATCTTCCACTTCAAAGACTTGCACTCATTCATTCAATCAGAAAATAAAAGTGTTATTTAAATAGATGTTTTTTAAAAAGATTATTTTTTATTATTGTTTGCTTTTTAACTGTAGGTCTGTAGTAATCGGTAGTGATTTTTGGGTCCTTTGAAAAAAAGGTATTTTAGAAAATTTTATTTATCTTGGAGAAGATTAAGAATCTCTGTTCTAGTGTTCCTTTTCTATAAATTCTTTCCTTAAGGATTAATCTAGGAATCAGCCTTTAGTTGGTTCCGCAAGAAACCGATCTTACGCCTCACTGTGGATTTCATTTATGCCGAGCATCTCCTTCGGGATCAACTGTTTGCATTAAAGGGACCTATGTAAACTACAAGACCTAGGTAATCAACATGGAAAACATTTGTGCATAAAATGCAAATGCAAATACCTAATAATAATTATTTTATTTTATGTTTTGTATCAAAATAGATAATATCGTATTATACTGACATTACTCCTCACTACGGATTTTTATTCCGAAGCGGAATATTATTGTTGTGTTGGTGATAGGTAGGTACATCATGATTTCCTCATTTTCATGTTTACGACGTTATCCTCATGTTTGTTAATTTTGTCAATTGGTGTTTGTTTTCCAAACGCTTTGTTATTTTCTTTGCTAGTCGAATTGCTCTAATTTGTCCCTGAACCATAAAATGTAAGTCATAAACATGGCCAATTAAAAGATGGGTGTTAAAATTCTATATCATTTATTTTAATCAAATATGTGATAGTAAGAAAAAGAACTTCAACCATTAATTAATATTATTGTAGTATAATAGCTTCGACCACTTCGATTCCAACTATTTTAATGTCGGAAAAAAATGTTTATAATATATTTCTGTATATTAAATGTTTCAAGCATTGTAGGAATTCCTTTCTGAGGTTATAAAGTCATATTAACTTTAATATACTCTAAAAAGTTTATTAAGTAAATACCTACTATTAGATGGTCAACTACTTTTTATCAAATCAATACCCACCGACAACTACATACATTGATTACACATTGGTACAATACATATTTATTTTCTCAATATATAAACTGTATTTTTTTTACTTTGAATGTGAACATAAATACATTGTTTTTTTTATATACCCGAGAGATCATTGGTCCTATGTACATTTTGATTATTTTAAAAGAGGCAACAAAACAGTTCTCAGTTTTGGTTCACCTCAAAATGATATACGACATTTTTATGCGAATTGACTTCCATGACGAAGCTGTCTAGGGAAGATACCTAGGTGGGAAATATTAAAGTAGTCCCACAGTATTTTGGTCATGGGACCATTGATCGGGTACAGATTTTTACATCGAATCAAAAATGAATTTAAGCAAACTTAAACAAAAAAAAATTATAAATAAAATACATTATTTAAAAAACAAAATACATTAAAACCGTTTAGGGGAGAGTGCTGTTTACCTCCTAGATAGATATTAAAATTATTTAAAAAAGTATTTTGGTCGTAGGAACAACAATCATCTCCCGGGTACAAATTTTTATTATGAATCAAAAATTAATTTAACTAATAAAAGTATTATAAATAAAATCGATAAATTGAATTTAGAATCGGGTTTGAAATGGAAGTTTAAATATTTGATGGTTCTAGCAGGCACCAACTCTTCTCTTTGTATACTGAACAGGTTAACACCCATTTCCATAGGGATGTTTACATTGGTTACCAGTGCAACACAGTTTTTTGCATCCTTTTCCGATTTCATATGGATACTGTCTATTCACATTACCACTGAAAATGTATTATGATTATTTATCACCTAAGTCCACTAACCAAATGGTTTTTAATGTGCTAGTTAGTAATGGGGAAGAAGCGTGCATGAATGTAAAAAAAACTATATATAAGCAATCTTCCCAACATATCTTCCATTGATATGCTTGGTGTGAGTGACCACCTCAGGAAAAGGGGTTCATCCAAACCAGAGACAGTCTCTCAGAAAACTGGGCGAGCACTGTTCAGAGCATGTAGACACATTAATGTTAATTTGGAATAAAAAGTTTGATGCATCAACTGAAGCATGCTTAACTTTATGTAGAAGCAATATTTATTTTAGCGATACGGTGTTCAAAATAACATCATTGCAGAATATGATAGGTTTTTTTTTAATATGAAGGCTATAAAATATGTATATACTTACGCAGGGCCATAATTACAGACGAATTTCTTGTGATATGTTTTATCATTGTCTACAAAGAAAGTGTACCCACAGCCTAAACGGTTGGTATTAGCCCAAACAATCTCTAAACATCACGTAGGTGTTAATAAAAAAATAATAATAATTAGTAAAACACCGCAGAATTATAATAAGTTTAGATTCAGACATTGTCCAAACATTGAAATGTCAGCATAACTTAACGCGTTTACCTAACCTAACCTAACGCTTATACTCTCGAAAGTTGTTGGTTTTCTTTCATACATTTCATGATAATGGATTTTATATTTATATATGCTTTTTTTATTTAATTATTTATTAATTAATTCATTCATTCATTCATTCAAAAATGGGTATTGAACTACATAAATAAAAAAATAAAAAAATAATGTTACGATTATATAATAATTGGGGCATTAATAATATGGTTGTTTTCAGATGAATGAACAAAGAACAACTCAGGAAGTCTCGTGTTACGATTTGGTACTCGGAACGTTATTAGCTTACTTAAGTCAGGTGCATCATTAGGCGATTAACTAATTTGAATAAAAGTGCCGAATCGCTCATGGTTCTCCTCCAAGATAAGTCGATTAAATCCATTAATTTCATTCAATTAATATATTAATTTGGTCAATGGGCATGGATAGTTTAAAATTGATGAACCTTAAAAAGTTGTGTTAAACTTTTTCGATTTGAATTTTATTTGCTTTATACCACATAGTGAAATTGTATTCTAAATTAATTTGTACCAAGGCAGTGAAGAGAATCTTAAAAGAATAAAATGACCCAAAATATTTGACTTGTCTTAGAATAAATCCCAAGCATTTAATAGCCTCATTTGTTACTTCATTGATATGTGGGACAAGTGTTGAATTTTCTTCAAATACGATACCTCGATCATTAATACGAGACATCTTTTTAAGAGGACCATTGTTGATATTATAATGAGACGTAATAGAAATTAATAATATTGCATTCTTTATTTAACGATACTATATTTTAGAAATCATAAATTAAAAAATAAATATTAGGCACCTTACCGATTTTGTTCATACATAAAAATATTGAAGTGGCAATTATGTTTGTATTAATTAATAATTATTACCCTTAATCCTTATAATATATTTTTTTCAATAGATATATTCAAATATTTATTTTTAATTGATTAATTTTCTTCAACATATGTTCATTTAAAATAACATGCTACCAGTAAAATAACCATTTGTAAGTCCATGATATGTAATTGTTTATATTACTAAATTGATTCTAAATAAATTAAATTAATCGGGGTTGACCTTTGGTAACATTTTCTAACAACAAAATTATTATAATAGAAATCAACGTTTATTTAAAACAATAGTACAATTGATTCTGAAACAGAGGGGGTTCGATAAAAACTATAAGCGGGCGATACAACATGTTGACAGCTCTTTGTCGAATATTTTGAACATTTGAAGAATTTTTTTTTATTATTTTATTGTTATTGAGATGCGAAATAAAAATATATAAAGCAAATCGAGATCAGTACCTGCCTGTAAAGTTGAACCTCTACAGTGGTTCCGTATGTGTAATCCTTATTCCCGTCCCACCACACCTTCACAACATCTCTCCACCTCCTATCGTTATTCGCACCTTTCCCAGATAAAATGACTATGTTCTCTCCCACCGGAAAACGATCTAAAAAATAGCAATCAAAGACAGGGTGAATTCAGCAAATCTAGCGAAGAAATATGGTAAATGAAGCACGAGAAGTGTCCCGGAGGATTAACGAATCCGTACCATCTTTTGGGTTAGGGTTGTACTGGTATTTCATGTTATCGGCCCATTTCTGTGCCATGTCTTCCAAGACATTGTCCCATACCTGTAATAAACAAATAATGTTTTAATCAGTAGTTGTTCTGTGAACATTTACTGTTAGTAGACCTAGTCTCCAAAAAAGTATGTTTCAATATTTTCCTGTTTAATAAATGAAAACCAATATTTCCTCTGAAAACATTAGATTTCTAAATAGTCATTCAATTAACTTTCTGCTTAATTATGAACCATTTATTTTGTAAAAATTTTGTTTCAATTAAAGAATAATACAATTTGTCAAAAAAATGTTACTAGCTCAATGATAAATCTAATGACGAAATTCTTCAGGCAGATATGTACCATACAATTAAAAAAATGCGAATAAGAAGTCCAAATTTTTTTACGATTATGTGCATGCACGAGTATACGTATGTGATTGTATGTGTGTATGCATGTGTACATACATATGTGCATGGACGCGTATGAATGTATGTGTATATATTGATTAATTGGTATATATATTTATATATAGTAGTAAACAAAATTAGAAAATTAATATATATATTTTTAAGAATTAGAAACTTTCTGTCAATAAAAAATGTATATTTAATTTACTGTGCCTTGGTTCAATCCACTTTACAATACGCTATTATTAAAAAAAACTACTGTCACTTAATTAATCTCACAAATATCCTTAGTTTTCCATAACTTCCTTTCTTATTTTAAATTAATTATATTAATATATTATCCTTCACTACTATCAAAAAAAATACTACAGCAAACATACATTTATGTACAATGAATTATTTAAGTACTAACTAACAACAACATTTATGTACACTCCCCTTCAATACACAAGCAAATTCTTTCAATGGAAGAGTAGTAAAAAGACCCAAGATGTAAAATGAATTATGTACCTTGTAAACATATTATTAAAAATAAAAAATAATTACAAAAAAAAATATATATATATACGGATACATAAATATATGCGTACGTATGTATGTATGTGTATATGTAAGCATATATATATACCCGACTCAGAACAGAAATCTTCTAGTGAGGCGGGTTACTTGTTTGTATATGATAATGTTATTCAATAAACGCCCAGTTGTCGGAAATAAAAAAAATAAAAATAAAAAAAAATATTATGAATGAAAACAAATAATCTTCGCCGAGTTCTTAATATGGCCACCTTCAGGAAACGGAACGAACAAACAAATTGACAGACAGATGTAATGAAAGATGGTCGAATTATAACAGGACTAAAGACAGGCTAAGGCCAGCAAATATTACATGTATATTATATTTCTTACTCTCTTTTTGAAGTTTATCAAAAATGAAAACATTGCCAAACATTTTGTTTGGCAATTCGACAATACCTTTAGAAGGTAATACAGCTGTTACGTGTAATAAAAACTATAGTGCATAACTTTTTTTGTATGGATGCTTTTTTAAAGTAAATTTATTTTCAAACAACAACAAAAAATCTTTAAAATGGACTTCTTCGAAATAAAACTATAAAAAATAAACCAATCCGAAGAAAAAAGTAAACAAATACCATTTTCTGCATATTTGAAGCTTTAGGCTGTCCTTCCACAGATCCGTTGGCAATCATCATCCTGTATTCATTATGCTGGTCGAGAGCGGCTCTCTTGTCTTCGCAAGTCATTCCGTTTTCTAAAACAAAATATTATTTTTAAATACTTACCGTCTTACAGCCTTACCAAAAAAAATCACTTCACATTCGTGAAACGGTGTTTTTATTACACAGTGTATAAAGAATGTAAAAGTTAACATTCTAGTTGGTACCAATAAAAAAAATTAAGTCTTTTTTTTAATTTGGTAGCAATGTTTTATTAAATTCACGTTATTCAACATATTTACAACTTATTTGGGTTATTTTTCGTCAGTTTTAGACATATAAGTGTATAATGATAGCATTTGTAAAATCTACTTTTATATTATGTCATAAAGTGAGGTAAAAATGGTTACGCCTTCATTAAAATTGAATTTTATGGTCAATATAACAAGAACGTCTAAGTAATGTTATGTTTTTTTTAAACATATAAATGAACGTTTTAAAATGTGCAAGCAAGGAAATTAAAAGCATGATCAAAAAATTTTTTTTATATTTTTTTGTATGAAGGTGACCGTTTTCTTGAAAGTCCCTAAATAAAATGACTGTTTTCGAATTTTTATTTCTGTGAAATTACGCAACTTTTTGAATAAAAATGTTTATGGGATACTTTTTTCCAACTTTTTTCATGTTCGAATTCAAAATATTTCACTTTTTAAAGATCAAATTATATTTCAAATACAAAAATGTAATAGGCAATTTTATCATGTTTCTAAATTTGTATTTATTTTTACTACATCTTAAAAATGATGAAATATATGGAATATTTAAAAGCGCCTTGGAAAATAGATGAGAAATCATTATTATTTTAAGTTTACACAACAGATAAACTACCCCTGTGACTGGATAAGCACTGTATATATCTTTCCATTACCTATTTTCTGTCAGTTTCTATTTTACTATTCAATTAGTAATAGTTTGACAAACACGGTCGCTTATCAATTGAATAAAATTTTCACCACGTTTTTTAGTAAGACCGTTACTAACTAGATTCTTATAAGCCCGTTTAATGTTGGTGTGGTATAGCTAGCCTCGAGTCTGGTTTAAGACAGTTTTAACCAAACAAAGCTATGGTAATAATAAACTTTTCACGGTTATGACCTTACGTGTCGCGTAATATTTACACCTCGTTTTTTTAGTAAGGATGCTACAATATTGAATGCCGTACTGTTTTCTGGATAAATTTCAAGGTTGAGACAGAAATCTTCTTTTTCTTTTTAACGTTATCTTAAAAAATGTATAAAACAATTCACCCTCGCAGCCACACATAGTTTTCTTTCGAAAAAAAAATGAATTGCAAATGTGTGATATACTGTGATAATTATGAACTACTTGTAAGTAATGCGCTATCGCAGTATGCAACGCATTCATAAAATAGTAAAAAGATATGCAAATGCCTTAACTGCAATGCCTTCATTGGCACCGTTTTAATCGTGTACTTTGAAGTGCTAAACATTATAATTAATATTGCGTTGATGTAGTTTTCTTCTCCGACAAAAGCATAAATGTGTTAATTGCATTCCAGAACAAATGCATAACAATAAGCTGTAGCAGTCTTGGTTAAATTGTCGAGGGGAAAGGCTGGAGGTCGCAAGTTCAAAACCCGGGGTGCGCAAATAAATTTAATTTGAATAATAAGGTTATTTCATAAATTACTCGTTTAAAATTATATAAAGTATATTTGCGGCACGTTCCAGAGTGAAAGATACTCTCAGTATCGCCCTAGTGTAAGACTGCCATTCAGAATTGAAACTTTGCTTGAAACTTTACTTTGGTACTTCCCACCTAATTCCTTCCTCTCCCCACTATTTTCAACCTCACAACATATCCCAATTGGAAATGCCATAGTCTCACTGGCTCCAGACAGTTGTGACTCTTGTGCGGTTTCACATAAAATATGCCAGTCTTGTTAAATTTGAGAAAAATATAAAAAAAAACTTTTCGAGAGAACATCACGATGATGATGATCATAATTTAGAAATGGGAATAGTATCTGCAATAATTTCAAAAGGGGTGGTAATAATCATTTAGCACATTATTATACATGATTCTAAAATGGCCTGCATACTAAGGATATCTAAGAAAAATCAATCAGATAATAGTATCATCATGCTATCTCGGTTGTTTCGTCTTCTTCCTTCGACAACAGCCCAGTTTTTTTTAGTGAAATACACCAGGCTATTAGGAAATGTATACTGGCTCCACAATAGAGAAACACACAGAGGTCAACAATGAGGAACCGACTTAAAAATGCCTGGCTGGTATTGCGTAATGGCTGGGGAGCATGAAAATCAAGTGCCTTTTTACCACACGAATAAAACATGCTGACGTAAAATATTGCTAATTTATTAAGAATCTCTTCAAAATATTCCTAATCCGGCTAAAGACGGAACTGCAGGCCTTTAACGAATAAATTTTTAGTAAAAAACTTTTTGACCGGATCAGCAAAATTCGTTTTTCTCCGTGCTATCTTGCGCGACAATAGCACCACTGTTATGTATATATTGGCTAGGGCTTTTGGCTTTATTCATCCACAACCGCTGCATTTATCTCTTAATGTCGGTGTACAATCAATAGACCTACCAGCTCCCTCCGTCAGTTTGATTCCAGATTGAATAAATGCCCGCTTTTGAATTGAGACTCCAATCAGATGCATCATCCTATTGCATCTATTTTTATTGGCTGAAAATTAACTCTTGTTTTTACTTTTCAATGTGGCGTTCAGTATGTAGTAAACCGCATCCCCCCAGCTGGTTTGTGTCAATTAATTGTAATTTCCATTCCTTTCTTATTAATCCATCAGTCCGGTCGTGGCACCTTTATCTTTCAATGCGCTATAGGATACATTACGCTAGCTAATATTGCATAAATATATTTATTGCTTAAAAAACAATCTTCTAGCCTTCTTGCATCTACATTCCATGCAGTCAAATACATCGCCATATATATTTATATATGATATTACATTACGTCTTTACACCGTTACATCTTACATCCCATGCAGTTAAATCGATCAACAAGTATCTAAATAACATCTTCCTGATAGATTCAATAATAATATCTTGTTACCCTTATAGTAAACTAGCTGATTTTCCTGAATATTATCTAAGAACTCATGTTTAGAAAACATGGATTAACTCACCGAGAATTTTCTGAAAATTGCCCGAAGCGACGAACCCCAAGCAAACGAGCACCACTGAGAAGAAGTGCATCTTGATGCGTTTCACTGAAGTATTTAGAAGAAGAAAAAAACAACGGTAAAGAGCCGTTCACGAATAGAAATGTCACCTCCGTGAGACGGAAGCAGGAATGTGTTAATAATTTAGTGATTTTGGCTTATTTATTGTGATGAATATTACTAGACAGAAGACGTAAGTGACTGCTTTCATTGACAGTAACATTATACGCAGCATTGTAAACGATAGAATATTTCACTCATTTATTAAAACAAAAGATGTTTTGATTAAGCCATAAATATATTGTCGTGTAGAGAAGTGAGTGACGTATATCGACCTTGCACATCACGTGCTTGCACAGGGTAAATTGTAGCTTCTCAGCATTATCAATATAGATATTATTTTAAAACTCTCTAGTTAAACCGAAAGGCGCATTCTCAAAATATCATGTATGGAGAGTGTAACACATTTAGGACGGGTTGTTTCGGAGAATTTGAACAATTCATCAAATTTCAACGTTCATTTTCGGGTTCTGTGAAAGTCCTATTCAAGTTCTGTTACTATATCATTGTAGGCTAGTTGCTTGACAAAACTGAAATAAAAACAGAACTTGAAAAAATCTTTCACAGAACTTGTAAATGAGCGTTGAAATTTGATGAATTATTCAAATTCTCCGAAACAACCGGTCCTTCTTTGAATTTTCAAAAATTACGTCACAGTGGTGCATTCCTGAATCGATTTGTTGAAAAATCCATTCAACATAAAATACCATTAATAAAAAAGTAATAATAAATAAACGATTATTTTTGTGAGATTATTTTAAATCATCTTGTTTTTCATTTCTAAAAAATTAAAAATTCATTGAAAGCTCTTTTTTGTAACACCATTTATGTTTAATAGGTTGTACATGTGCCTTAACGTTTATTTTTGTGTACAATGTTGGGATAAATGGCGTACAATTAACTTAAGAAACTTAATTAAGCCACACAAATTAATGGACACAATGCATCGCACACATTTTCACTATTGTTCTAATTATGGAACCTTATCATTTATTTGGTCAAACACTACATATTGTTGTGAAAAGAAAAATAGTCTCAAGCCGATTGTAATGTTTTCATCTCAGAGTTTCTAAAATAAAAATCCTAAACTTGTTCATTATTTTCAGAAAGAGTAAATAACAAAAAAAATATCAATGATGTAAACTCAAAATGTACTTATATATTTTTCACTGGGCGTAGCAAGGCTCCGTTTTAACTCGACCGCTTAGCATATCATTTGTCTGTTAATTTGTGGAAATTGTAAATTGTGAAATTTTTGTGCTTTCGGTTTCCGGTTCAAAATGGTGAACGTGTTGGATACTTTATTTTTATCCGGACCGAATTCGTATAAGAATTACTTCTACTACAAGCTATCAAATCTAAAAAATTGATATTATATTACGCACCTGCCTAAAAAAAGGTTGAAAAAAGAATTGTATTCGAGAAAGCTTAAAGTTTACACAAAGGTTGGTAGGAAACGTATTTAACAAGGTTATCTCTTTCAGGGCTTAGAACGGTGATTGGCTAGAAAGTAGTGACGTACATTGAAGCCTATTTTCCACTGGGAGATTTGAATTTCCTCCAACACAAGTGGCCTCAAGCGACTCAGTATGCACTTGCAATGATTTATTTATAATGCGTTGGTAGTATTATACTACCAATGTTCAAAATAAAAGGGAAAAATCCCAGGAATATATACAATGTTACTTATGCATTGATGATGTAGACACGAGGATATTGTACACATTGCCTTTGAAGACATTCAAATTGAAAGTATCATTTAGCAAACTATCATGACAAGGATGTGACAGGAAAAGTGTTGATAGTAATTCTATTTATACAAAGGATAGTTGATACTCTTATCATCGCGTTGGTGAAAGATCATCATTTGATATCGAAGCGTTTCTCTGGATTATGAATGGTTTGGAGTAAAGTTTTGAGGTTGTGATTTCTCGTGTACATGAAGTGTTTTGGCTTGACTGTATTAAACATGTATATATTTATATTTATATTTTATGTATAAGCTGTTTGTCTCTTACCTTGACCAATAAATAAAGAAATTAAAAAAAAAAAAAAAGAAAAAAAAAACTGGGTGAAGTTAGGGTGGAAATACATAATAGGTATTATTTCCCAGATCTTGATATGTACAATGGAAAAAATTTCACAAATTCATATTCCACCCCCTTCACCCGCACCACAACCCCCACCCCGATTGGGGATACAACGCAGAGCTTTGTCCTGTCTTTGTGAGAGTTGTAACTAATTTTCCACTCCTCACTTTCGTCACTTAATCCAGTTGGGGGTGCCAAAGCTATTGGTAAATACAGTATATAAATAAAACCTTCGGTAAACGAATTAAAAAAAAAAAACATTTTATTATTTTTTTAATGATAAACTAATGTTTATAAAAAAAAGGTTTAAATGCATAGCACAAAGGATATTAAATTATTATAAGCATTAATAATTACAAATTTAAAATATCCAAAATACCCAACCAAACAATGAATAATTATTTTTTTAATGAAATTAATTAAGACTTGTAAATATCTAGTAAGGATATGTGTTATTTTATTTATTTGTATTTTAAATTATGGTATGAATTGGTCTTTACAAATTCGATTTCGGAGGCACTTTGGCATTTTTTTCTGTTAAATTTAATTATTAAAAAAAACCATTACTCTACCTTTTGTATAAAAAATTTAAATAAAATAATACATTGTAAAAAAAAGGGTTTTCTTAGTAGAAATTTTAGCTTATATTACGACAAATTTGTACTACGGACTACGGACATCGGTCGTTTGTAATTTTAATTTATGCGCACCAAAATTCTTTATTAAAACATTTGATTATATATAAAAACAAAAATAAACAAAGTAGAACATATCCGTACTAGATATTTGCAATACTTTTTGATTAAAATTTTTTATTATTTAATTAGGTTGGGTATTTTGACCTCAAATTCAAATTTTAGTTTAGGATGAAAAAGGCAGCGCAGCCATTCTTCGCAAATGAAGAACGGGAAGCTGGATGATAAATGTTGGGTGTGTGGAATGTGGAAGTGGAATGAGGAATGTGGAATACCTTCACCTGGCTGATTTCTAGTGTTTGATCCTCTCATGGGACCGTAACACATTAAATCTTTGTAATGTTTTTTACAACTGATTTTGTATTTTTTTAAGTTTATATTTATAAGCTTTTTGCGCTGTTGGGTAGTAGGTTTTTTGACATTGGATTATCGTTATTATTATTTGAAAAACATATTTTTTTACATTTTTTATGACACGCATCCACAAAGCAACAATTCCGGCCAATATAAGTCTAACTTCCAGATAATCCTGCTGTGCTTAGCCTAGCTTTTCAATATTAATTTTAAATTCCTAGCCAAATGCGGTGTGTACTACCGTTTTATGTGCTCATTATAATACGAGAAAACCATTATTTCAGATGAAAAGCAACTTTGAAAGTACGCTAAACAAAATATTTACCTTTACTACTGTTTTCGTCGTGTTACTACACCAGCAGAATATGATAGTCTTTGCGAATTTTACGATCTCATTAAAAGTACAACGTGGAACATTTCTCCGGTGTTTATGCCATTGATTAGTTGCGCCTGCCCCTGCGAGATGATAACGACTAGCTGCTTCAACTAATGGGCTGTTATATAGTTAGACGTGTCTTTATGAATTATTTTTCTACCTGAAAGTGATTAAAAAAATATTATTATTATAAATTGTTAAGTTGAACGTTACTTACTATCTCTCGGATTAGTTTTGTGCTCGAACTCAAGCCATCTTTCAGCCCATCTTTGCGCTATGTTTGCCAGTCTATTTCCCATACCTGTAATGAAAAACTTATACTATATTTTGTTTTATTTGTTTCGATAGCTCTTGGAGTATTTGAGTCGGGCCGCGAGTTTCTTGTGTACGAAATAATAGAAAGGGGAACGGAATGTAAATTTGAGAGGATGCTACCAGAATATTGAACGCCCTACCTTATTGTTGGTGTCCTCTGTGTTCCCTCTTTCTCTACTAGCACAAAAACTCTACGGTAAATTGCACGTAACCAGAAAATGAACTAATAACCTGTGGTCGGTTGCGCGATAGAAAAGGTACTGTCTGGGTACTTCCCGTCTCCTGGTGACAAAGATGATAGGACGGGTATGGGGGGTAGGTAGCGAGTAAACTATATCTTAAAGACACATCGGACAAAAAAAATGTATATGTTTTTGTACCATAAGGTAAGCTATTAGTGAAATCACCATTTCAAACAATCTTTACTACATATCGCTTGGCATTACGAATACCAAAATACTTTGGATAAATTGAAGTTTTTCTATCTGTTCGCTTGGGTAGAATAAAAATAAAAATTTAAACTTACTTTATAAAAAATTAAAGCGCAAACTACAAAAAAAAAAATTATTCAAATTTTAAACGCACATAAGAAACAACCATTAAAAACATTGTTTTATGGAAAATATTATTTGTTACAGTTTCCATGATTTTATTTTTTTTAACTTTTGATTTTTCTTTCTTATAATTTTTTCACATATGTAATTAACAATTAACACTTTTACCTTAAAACAGACCATTTCTCGACTACGTTTAACAAAGTTGTTTTACGATAAAACCGATCATTTCTATACTCAGTTTGTCAAACGCGTCTTATTTCTAGCTTCCGTTTGTCAAACGTGTTTTATTTGTATTACGTATATTCGTGAATGTCGTGGAATTTGAACAATTCATCAATTTCCAAAGTTGATTTTCAAGTTCTGAGAAGGTTATATTCAAGTTCTGTTATTATTTTATTTTTTTGAAGCAACTGGCATATAATGATATAATAATAGAACTTGAATAGAACATTCACAGAACTTGAAAATCAACTTTGTAATTTGAAGAATTGTTCACATTCTTTGAAACAACCCGTCCTTAGAACCATATTTTTAGCTTGTGTAATCCTCTTGAATCTCTCTTAAAAAATAGATCAATTCAATTGAAAATGTTCGAGAGAGCTCAACAAACGCAGATTTGTTATTCAATGCATAAATTATTTTGTATAAAACTATTTTTAGAATTAATAAACCGTCCTTTAAAATGTACTGAATAAGCAATTCATCTGAAAGCTTCGGCTGAATTCAGACGTTTTTCGTGAAAAATTCTTAACGTACTTACTGGTCCTCAGAATAGTAAAAAGTAAAACAAATCAAAGCGTTAACTCACCGAAAACTCTCTGAAACCTGTCCGAAGCGACGAAGCCCATGCAGACGTGCACCATTAAGATGAAGTGCATCTTGATGCGATTTATTGTCTACGAAGCATTAAAAAAAATAACTGTTATTAATGTTTTGCGAAAAACAGTGTCGATTTTATGATACAAATGACTCTTGATTTTTTTCCTAAGCCTAGCGTATTTATAGTAGGTACCTAGTAAATAGTAATATAGGGGATACGGAACCTACCTACTTTTGTGACTCCTTTCATTGGCTTTATTGTTTATTGTGTCCCCACAAACAGTTCTCCAACTCGTCGTGGAAGGAGTTTTTAAATAATAGGTTCTTTGTTTCAGGAATTTATTAATACTTGCGACCTAACTAGGAGCTGGCTAAATGAGATTTGAAAACACCAAGTTTATCTGGGAGCATTCTAACTGGTCCTGGCGACTACTGGCTACTAGCTGCCATCTTGCGGACTTCCACGCTAGCTCTATGCATTGCCCTCTATGAGTGCATCTGTGAAACTCTTAGCTAACTTACTTCCCAACATTGTGTGACACATATTTATTTCTAAAAATACAATTTTTCCTTTTAAAAAATTTAAAGAAAAATCTTTTCAGTCAAATAAACATGAAAATTTATAAATAATTCTCATTATGTTATTTTCACAAATGAAGGATGTAGTTATTTATAAGAAGACACATCTTCAAAACACCCTGATCCGTTAGATAAGCAATTATTTATAATAGTTTTTCATTAAGTTTGTAGCAATGAATCTGCTTCAATACCTTGGTCATTTAATAAAAAAATTACACACGCGTGAATTTTATATACCATTATTACCTGCACTACCAGAATTACACAGAGACGAAATTACGCTTAGAGAGGATTACACCTACTGGAATACACGTCTTAAAACCAAACCCAACCACATTTTCGTTATTTTTTCAAATGTGAAATTTACTTAGCTTAGGTACACTTAACACTCTAGAATTAAAATATTTTAAAACAGGTTTTTTGACATGTGTAATTCAAATACTTATTTTAATAATAATATTTTGAAATTTTTTTATAGAGCCGTTTTTGTGAAAATTATTATGTGTAATATAAGTATGTGTAATTCTCTTCTTCTTTTTTTATTGAAAGAAACATTTCCGGAATACGAATATCCTGACAATAACTTGAAAATCTGCTTCTGCCACGGCGTTGAGCGGAAAATTTTGCCTGTGTTGCGATGGAGCGCCAGCAGCGGAATCGAACTCACGACGCCTGGGTGGTACCAAGACGCGATGCCAGCTCAGCCATTGACCAGTAATTAATAATATGTGTAATTTCGTTCATGTCTAATTCCCTCCGTGTGTAATTCTGGCAGTGTAATATTGGTATGTAGAATATACGCCTGTGTAATTCGATACCAAAAAATAATGTAAGTTTAAACATTTGATAATCCTGGGAAAATTGATGGAAGACGTAGCGAAGGGGATCCCCGCTCTTTGAGGCTTTAAAATCCATTACAATGGTGCGTGTGCAGTTCCGCAGAGTTGTTCCGGGTTGCAGTCTGCAGGGCGAAGATCACCCTGATGATAGCTAACCTCTGAAAGGAGAGTGCACCAGAAGTAGTTAAAATTAGGTAGACCAACAAAAGATCATTTTTCGGTTTCTGAACATTGCCGTCAAAACGTATAAGTACCTAATTATGTTGTAGGGTAAATTATAGGGAATTTACATCTCCTGAAAATAACTACAATATTATTTTTACCCACATTCTTGTGAGGCTGGTATCATTGTAAACCTGCGCGCGATACCTCGCGCGGCATATAATATTATTCTGTCTCCAGCGGTCTAGCCGTCGGGTTAGCCCTAAACCTCCTCTAGCGTACGCGATCTATTTTTTCATAAAATTATTATAAGTGAGTTTTGTTAAAATAAAAAACTAAATTGGAATAATCCAAATTCTCATTATTTCACACTGAGAGTAATCACGCAACCTCGAATTCTGCGGATTGGAGAACCGCAGAATCATCTAGCCGACAACCCATTTAAACTGGTGATGATAAAAATTCTCCAAAATGTATTAGGACGACCTATGTGGTGGAGGGGTAAGGCTCTCGACAATATATTTAAATATATATTTTATATATTTTAAATGTATCTATGCAGGGTGTATCAAGACGTACAGGCAAAATTTTAACCATTGTTTCCATACCTTATTTGGAGTTAAAATGTAAGTGACACTTTGGTCCATGGAGATATTTTTTTGTTGTATTCAAAATCAAAGAACAAAAAATGTCTCACAAATCCTGTCTTAATCCATTTGAATTATTTTCACAAAAACGGCGCTAAACAAAAATACAAATCTCACATTTTGGCTCAGGACCGGCCGGGCCCTGTGTCCGAATACCAGTGGTACAATCAGGAAACTGATAGCCAGATACTCCTCCATCTTTCTCTTCCTCATCTCCTTCTCCTTCCCAATACCTTCAGTCTCACAACATACCCCGAAAGGGGATGCCATAGTCTGACTGGCTCCAGACGGTTGGGACCAGTTGGGAATCTTGTGCGGTATTCGCATAAAAAAACAATTTTCTGAATCATTGGAGATAATATTATAGAAGAGGCACAACCATAATTCCTGTCTTTCTTATGTGTTCCGAGGTGTTAAACCACGATATCCGTTCAGATCAACTTGCATCTAGTGTAGGTAAAAAGATACCTGCATATGCGTATGACTGAATTTATAATTATCATATAGTTTTCAATTTTCAAAAAACTTTTATAAACTTTCCATACTCAGTGTCCACAAATACCAACATTCAAACATATCGTCTCTAAAATGTTGCCTGAAATCTGAAGAAAAAGAACAGATTTTTGACAATGTTAAGTTTATTTTTACTTGGATACATACGCCTAAGGGATACATGATTTCACCAAATGTGTGTATGGTAAAACCGTAGACTATGGAAACAAGAACCAATATTAGTATAGAACCATTCGTAAGTGTCGCCAACATAGTTCACCTATACTTCTGCGAATCGCATCTACGCAATCCGCCGATTTGATGGTCCGTGCAGTTTCGACGTAGCTCGGTGACAGCAGACACGCCGCCAGGCCATATCTCCCTTATTTCACTTATCTATACTTGAAACTATATTCATATTATGTTAATACGGCATGAAAGTCCCACCTACCCGAAACTAGTATCTACGGCATCTTCAATGGTTTGAGGATAAAATGAGTGAGCGACGCAGGTGAAAAAGGCAAAAGCCATTTCATGCCACGCTATTGTTTTGGAATGGAGGTTGGGGCAAAAAATGAACATTTTAATGGGAATTATTTAAACTATTTTATAAATTAAAAAATTATTTATTTACATAATTATGTGATCAATAATAAGAACCTTATCAAAAGTGTGTAAAATCTAAAATAACTCTATTTCAATTAATTTGAATCTAATTATGTACCGTATTCCACGCTTATACCGCGAAACTTTGGGAGGTTATTATTATTAATAAAAAAAACTTTGCAATAATGTACATTTTTTTGTGTTAATGCCCAAATAAAAAGTTACGACAATTCTCTAATTTTTGTGTGGTTAACACAGTGTTCGTGAAACACACCTTTATCGTAACATTATTAATTTCTTCCCACTCAGTCAGCTGTTCTATTTAAGATTTTTAAATGTAAGGTATCTGAACACGCGCGCTACTCGCAAAAGTAAAGCTTAGATTACACCAGACAAATTGTATTACAATTTTTATTTTTAATTACAATTGCTTTCTTGTGAATAACCAAACTACCTCCCAAAGTTTTACGGTATGTTTTATTTTAAATAAATCGGTTTTGGGGTGCTGGGATATCTTTGGTCATGCTAATATCAATATTTAAAAAAATAATAAAGACAACCATATTTATATAAAACCTAAATTATTATTAGATCGTTTTGCATCGTAACACAAGCTTCATATTACGTTTTTACAATGAGTACCAATTTAATTATACTATTTACAATACAAAATATTAAAAATACAGAACTGTCTTACGCATCTCAAGATTTAAAATTTAATTTTTAACACAATATAAGTGAATAAGTTAACGAAAACGATCTGTAAAATAACGTTAAATTACAATTGGATATGCTTGTATTAAAAACCGTAATAATATTTTGAATTGAGTGAAATGAAACATTAAAATACACTGGAGCGATTTTTGGCTTATTATGGCAAATTGCAAAGACGTTATGAGCGATCTCTTGTCATAGTGTGCCAAATATATAGAACCTTAAAATAAGGGATAAACGGCGTATTCTAGATGGATTCATTAGCTTTGAACTGCAGTGGGCAGTACATATGTTTCCATATTAATATATTGAGGAATGATATTAATTTTAAAAAGGTATTTTTTTATAGATATACTCGTATTACCAATCGCTGGATACGTTCGAGTGCGTACCAACTAATTTTCTTTTTTCACTATTCCGTAGTTCAGTATTCCGTATTAACACTTGCTTCCATAGAGTTTGTCGCACTGGTTAGAGGTACAGCATAGATTTTCACATCCCTTTCCGGTCTCGTATACATTTTCTCCGTAGAAGTTACCACTGAAAATATAAAATATATATAAGATTGTTATGTGCATTTTCACAAAATTAGTATGAGTTTTTATCCGGTAATACAAAAAGAAGTAGGCACAAAAGTGGTGGCTTGATTCATTGAAAAATAAAATTTTATAGAAGGCTCATCAGGGTGGAGTATTATTTTGCTTTAGGTATTAATTTTAATCATATTTATGTAATCAAACATGCTTGATTTGGTGCGTGTAATGTTAGTTAGTCCTGCGTGAATTTTTCCCGTTTAATCAAATCAAAATTGCTTTGATTTAAGGGTTATTTTATTTTGGAACTGATTGTTCAGACAAACGATAAAGTTGTTTCGAAAAATATTTTATTCTTTTTGATTAATGACTATTTGTTTGAAATGTGTATTGATATCGTTATTTTCAGATTTACTAAGGGTGTTCATTCGATGGGTAAATTTCTGCTCGTCTCTCTAATTTTCAACAAAAAATATAATTTTGTTAAAAATTTTAAATTGACAAGTGTATGTACTCGTATATACCAAAATGTGTATAATAGATGCAGTTCAAATAATGGCCAATTACAAAATGTATTTAATCAAAATGGAATTTTTTAATAAAAAAAACTACATTTTTTCTGATTTATGCTGGCTTAATATTCGATTATTTGAGTTTACATAAACAAGATTTATTTTTAATTATTCCACTTCAAAATTTTATTCTATTTCTTCTCTTTGTTATTCATATTTATACAAAATATTTTAGTAGGCTTAGGCACCAGTTAAATGTACATATACCTATTATTTAATTATTATTTTAATACTATACTTATCAAACAACTAATCAAAATGTTAATACTCATCCTAATTTGACAGTCCTAAAACGGGAATCCTCCTAGTTGGGCAGTCAAAACATTTGTTAAATAATGTATATAAATGTATAATCTTTTAATAATTGTAAAAAACATTCACTTTGTGGCTCATCATAATTTACAATAAAAACACATAAATTTGTTTTTGACCACTATAGTTTTATTTTCACTCTACCGGTTTCGGAAGAACCCTTCCTTCGTCAGGAGAATATTTAAAGTTTTAAATATTCTCCTGACGAAGGAAGGGTTCTTCCGAAACCGGTAGAGTGAAAATAAAACTATAGTGGTCAAAAACAAATTTATGTGTTTTTATTGTATAATCTTTTACTAAATAAAAAAAATAAAAATACAATCTCGGAACTTTCCTCATGGAATATCATTCAATTTAATATGAACTTCTTAGAAACGTACAGCCTAATTACGAACCGCTACAGACCTGAAGGAGGAAAATTATGTGAAAATCTAAACATAATTAAAACCCACCAAAAAAACTATCCGACATTCACTAACATTATATAATTATAACAAATTAATTAATCTTTTTAGTAATATATGGTCAGAGCTGTCGGCCGGAAATCGAAAGGGCACGGGTTCAAGTCCCGTTGGCGTCATGTATCTTTTTTCAGGAGATTTCTCAATGTAGATGAGTGTTTCAGGCTAATAATTATTGCTTATAAAATAATTGTTACCCTTTGTGCTATGCATAAAAAATCTTGTCTTAAACATTAGTTTACCAAAAAAAATAATAATTAAAAACTACGTTTTTGCGTAAAAGTTTCCTAGGTTATTTCGAGAAAAGCAGTTAAGTTTATGAAAGGTAGAATTTTTTAAACAATTTTGCATTTAAAGCCAGTTTAAATTCAACCAAATTAGGGATATTAGTAAGGGCTGTGGGACGTTTATTCCAAATGAGCCGGCCAGTTACACGAAAAGAGCGAGCGTAGTAAATAGCTCGATTTTATCTAGAAAGTTCGATTAGACAATTACTGATATCTAGATGTACTGACCTTAGAGTAAGCTGTATTTCGCTTAAGTTTTGTCGGATACATAGTTCCGATATATAAGCTGGGGTCATTCCTTGCAATGCTTTTCAGGTCATTAAGCAGATCTTGAACTTTACTCTTTCAGGAAATCGAAGCCAGTGAAGGCGATTCCTTAGAATTGGGGTTATACGACAATACTTAGATTTACCAAAAATCATTCTCGCAGCACCTTTAAAAGTTGATTAGATGCTATTGAATTTTTTTTGGGTAGGCCAGCATAAGCACTATTACGATAGCTCATACGTGAGACGACGAATGAATTTATGAGTGACATTGTTTCGTCAGAGGGAAGGCATCTCTTGATTGATTTTATCTCCCTTAGATGGAAAAAGCCAGAAATCAAAGCTTTTGAAAATTGTGATTCCACAGACAGACTATTTATCTATAGTAAAAAACAGAAATTTTATTTGTGTAGAAGGGATTATATCTGTATCCTGAATATGGATTGAACTGGAGTCATCTTGCCTTCCAGGAGAAGCTATTCAGAATAAATTCTGTCTTTGTGGGATTAAGTTGTGGTTTATTGACAGACATACAACTTGAGACTGTGTTAATGAAGCTAACCACCTCGTTTTTAAGGACGTTTTTTTCATCCGGGGAGCAAAACTTTAAAATCAAACAACCATCTGCGTAGCCTTGTGATTCAAAGCCAGCTGAGTGAATGAGTTGTAAATATAGAAAATACATAAATCATTTTAAAGTTCTCAAGAAGGTGGAAGTCGAGTAGCGTTGATGGTATTTCAATTGATATCTGCTGATTGTAAGACTATATAATTACTGTAACATTGATGTAATACTCACGCTGGTCCATAATCACAGACGTACAGCTTGTAGTGCATTCCACTGTCCTCGTAGAAGGTGGCCCCGCACCCGATATAGGTGGACTTAGCCCAGACCAGCTGTAAATAACAAGTAGATACGTGTTCAGAAAAATGGAAGATTCATGCTAAACGCACATCGAACAAGTATAATATAGACAAGGAACCTTAAAATTAACACCGAAACCAAAACATTGGTCTTGCAGTCGGAAGACCGGAAAAAGTATTATTAGATATTAATAGATATCGCTAATATTGTCTTAATAAATAATAAAAATAAAAAGATAAAATAAAACCAAAAAAAATGTATTTAACAAGACCACCTAAATGGGAATTGTGGTTATATTTGCGGTATTTGACACACGAAAAAATAAAATAAGTAAATATAAATTAGCAAAATAATTTTGAAAGATTATTAATAAACAAGAACTTCACTGTTGAAAATCTTTATAGTTCGTCTAGGAGTCTAAATTATAGGGTCCGTGGGTCGTCAAATAATATTGAAATGGCAAAAGAAAAGGTTGACTAAAAATATTGATCAACGTAAAAAAAAATGGTGAACCGCAGTTTGTCTAAAGTAAAATTGCCTGAAATAAATCTTCATTTGAATACCTGAGTATAATGTCCAGTTTCAAGGTAACTCTTGAGTGGCTGGTAAGTGTAATCCTCGTGTTCCTTGAACCAAGACTCCACCGCGGCCTTCCAATCCATACCGGCAGTTTCTTCCTGCGTATAGCTGATGTACATATTCTCGCCCACTAAAAAACGACCTAAAAAACGTTTTTTTTTTAATAACTAACCGAATTCGAAGTTTGTTTAAGATTATCCGACTATATCACTATTTGTTCGATAATTTTCATTGAAAGACTGAAAAGAGCAGAGATGGTCAACATTCCTGTCCCGGTTACAGGAAACCGGTTCCTTTGCTGTCACTGAAACCATCGATATTATTTCTCTGAGAAAACCGTTATTTTTGGACCTGATTCCTTTTGAAATATTTTTCAGAAACAAAATTATATAAATGAAATTAGTTGTAGGAAAACAGTTTACAGGTTTCAGAAATTATTACAGGGATTGGTACTAAAGACAAGCCTCTACAAAATATCTCGTGAGAACATTTGTGTACATTTTACCGGGCGGGGTTAGCACAGTGAACTAAGGAATGAGTTATTTAAAGATAAAGAAGATGTGGAATGTAATTATATTATGTGTGTGTGTGTGTGTGTGTAAGGGAAACAAAAATTGTGTAATTTAGTGGACAGTTGTTGGTGCCCATTGATTATATTACCAATATTTTTTAATGACGGTAGGGAGTTAAAAATATGTCAAGAATTGAGTTGGGAAAAAGATGATTGAATATTTAAATTGCAAATTGGTTAGTTTTTTGCAGCATTTATTTGTCATTAATTCAAAATGGTTTGCTGTGGTGGGATGGTATGTTAAAGTCAATTTGAGACAGTAGTTCAAGGCAATCCATTTCATAATTTAGGATTTCATTTGTATCGTCCTCGGAATTTCTTTAAAAGTAATAAGGTTCTTTGGGAAAGTAACTGGAAAAAAAGGGTTCCACGTCCGTCTCTGTAACTGCAACTGCAATCACAACAGATTTCAGTTATCAACCACCTATAGAGGAGTGGGTACGAACCATAATATTTTAAAACGTCTTATTTTACAATGGTGTATAACATGTTTACAGCGCACTTGAGGTGATTTTTCTCAAAAACAGCGTTATATAAATCAGTCAAATATTAATTTTAATATATTCCATTGGCAATTCTTGGGTTGTTTTTTTTTGTGTGCATGATTTGCGACGCACAAGGGGGCCCCCGAGGGGCTCAGCAGAAAGCGGCCCAGTTAGCATTAAAATTTGCTGAAATGCTGACCGTCATGTCCGCCCCTGGTGGAAAGAGGAAGAAAATGGGGAAAAGAAAGGTGGGGTCCAGTTATTCAGATCTGGTCACCAAACAAGGCTTTGAAGCAATTTATTTCATTTTAACTAAGTATATAGCGTTATATATCGTATACAACTATTTCATAAAAAGAAAAATAAAATCGAAAAATACAATTTCAAACAATTTTAAACAAGTTTCCGTTCTGATAGTAGTATTTTACCAAAGCGACACTGATAGTACCTGCCATTACGTTAACAGAAGTTTTGGTCATAAATTCGAACACATACAATCCAATAGAGTCGTTTTGCTTTGTAATAATTGTTTTTTGCAACGATAAACATTTACTGTTTTCAATTCATAAAAACAAATTTATGAATAATCATCGTATTTTTAAACTATATTAGATATTGATAAGTTCTCGCGTCTTCCGTAATGGACCACCGACTCCATTTTATGAGTTTCCTGACTATTAATAAACGGACAGAGCCAATACTGGACCTCAATTTCAAATAATCCCACCTGTACCGTTCTGCCATTGTCCATGCCAGGTGATTTTTTTAGTAAGTAGCCAGGTACTGTATATTTTGCCTTTCCATGATAAAAAAGAGAGACCTTTTATTTAAAATGGATAAAAAAGTATCTACCTACGACAAAGCTAATATTTACTTTTACTGCTGTTTTTACTATGCTACTACACTATCAACAGATGGGCTTTACGTTTTTACGATCGCATTAAAAATATTATAGTGAACATTATTTTTTCAGCGTTACAACTGTTCATTACTCACCCTGCGCAATTGAAACGAATTAATATTATTGTCGTTAATGGGTTGTAGTGAAATGCGTTTTTATGAAGAATAATTTTTGATCAGATAGTGAAACGATAAAGTGATATCACCCTTTGTTGCCCCGATGAGTAATTATTTATCTCATTGTAATGTATATGCTAAGGGACTAGAAGAGACAAGAAAAGGGAGGTAAGATCTGAGAAGACTCAAGACGAGTCAAGAAGGCGCGAAAAGATACAAGGGGAGCGGAGACCACCCAAAAATAGACGGGAGGAGCCAAGAAGACACTAGAAAATACTGAAAGAGACAAGAAATTGTAATTAGAAGTAAGAAGAGATATGGCTAGACAAGACGAGCCAAACAGGAGAGAAATGGTACAAGAAGTGAGCAAAAAAGTGGCAAGAAGAGCCAAGAACAGACTAGAAGGGACAAGAAGAAACAAGTAGAAACAAGAAGATACAATAAAAAACTAGAAGAGACAGCAAGAAAAGAAAAGAAACCAAAATATACAAGAAGAGGCAAGAAAGGACAAGAAGAGACAAGAAAAGACAAGAAGAGACAAGAAGATGCGGCATTTTCTTCTTGTCACGGACGAGAACTCTACGGCTCCCGAATAAACAAGTAAAAATACTGTTGAAAACCTATAATAATAACTATCCCATCTTCATCGGTGTCCCGCAACATTTCAATTAATTTCTTTTTTTTTTCAAAAAAGGTCCAGGCCGTGACAAGGAGAAAGTGTCCCTTGATATGGCTTATTAAGTGCATGTTGTGCAATGTTGTCACTGACCAGATAATGTGGCACGCTTAAAAATCGGTCAGTGCCTTAAACGATTCAAGTTTTCAGGTAAATATAATACAATTACGTAAGTGTGCATAGAATAACAATCTCTCCGCTTACTATCTGTCCTGTTGGGGTTGTGCTTAAATGTCATGCCATCAGCCCATTTTTGAGCTATGGTTTCCAACGCATCGTCCCATACCTGTAAATAATAACAAACGAACCAATGTTAAAAATTAAGAATACTGTAATTACACCAGGTATCGTATATAATTTAAGAAAACATAGGATTTACAGAAAACCATTTTAGCACACATATCTAAAAAAGAAGTGTTTTAAAAAGAAAGTGTTTCAAAAAGAGCGCAAAATTTAAAGGTTCAATAAAACATAGTTTTCTGTAGCAAAGCATTGAAATATTTATTGAGATATAATGTATACATTTGGGAGTTATGTATGAAACAATACATCTAGTAAATGGCCCCCACGGCTTTGCATACTCTTTTGGCAAAATTTGTAATACTTGTTGCATACACGCGGCGGTATTTCGTTGACAGAGCATCTAATTTTGGCCTTCAATGCTTTGGTAGTCGCGGGCTTGTTGGCCTAAACCTGTGACTTCAGATAACCCCACAGCCAAAATTCCTAAGGTGTCAAATCGCAAGAGCGTGGCGGCCAATTCTGGTCACCAAACCAATTCGTAGATTTTATGAGCCCCAAATATGGCAGTTTTGTCTATTAACGAAGCCATCGAAGTGAAAAGTAGCCTAATCACTCAAAACTTCATAGCATTCACTTACTGTTGCTCAATGATAAAATTGGTAAACTCTCTTCGCTATGCGTCTGTTGGCAGAATTGGTCGAGTCATTTGCATTTTGTAGGCATGGAGATGCAATTTTTTAGTGAGAATATGCTGAAGAGTGACTTTCGAAATGTCCAATTCTTGTGCATGATGACAAATCGACATAACTAGACTCTCGGCCACACTCTCGCAAACTGCCGTGAAGTTTTGTTCTAAACGACCCTTACGAGCTCCTGCCGTCTGTTTCACAACACCAACCGAACCAGAACTTTCGGGTTTTTCGATTATTCCTTTCAGAGTAGATGAAATATTATCAATATTGCGACCGAATATTGGACGCACTTTATAAATTGTGGCAATCAAGCTTTCACCATTTTGAGAATGATGTTTAACAATCGGGACACGTTTAATGCTGCATGTTTATTAACTCCCATCTGTCTCCTATGGATCTATATCACAATCATGTTAAGTCATATACTCAAAAATTGTGTTTTATAAGCACTTACGATTTTCTCCATATTTGACGCTTTTGGCTGCCCACTCAGTGTTCCATTGGCGACCAACATCCGGTATTCATTATGTTGGTCAACGATTATTTTTTTTTCGTCGCATGTGACTCCATTTTCTGAAAAAAGTGCGGAAAAGATTTTTATAACGAACAGAACCTTAAATTAATTTTAATAATTTAAGAAATCATATTCAACAATTGTTAAAGTAAAATAATATAATTCAACATACTGGAGTAAAAATAAGAAAGAAAATTATTTCGAAATAAATTCCATCTCGAAATATCAGATTCGATTTATAGAAATAATAACATTAGCTTTTGTGATATGAAAACCGTTTAATCATGAAATTCGCTGAAATCGGAGATGTCAAAGGCATTTTTTCGGCTTTCCTTAAGAAATTTCTGCAAATATTTTTTTATCGGCCAGAAATGTCCTTCATAAAACTTGGGACAGTATGTTTTAGAAATATATCAGTTTCTTCTAACTAAAATTTCGATTTTCTGAGTTTTCTATTTCTCAGAGAAAGTTGGTTAGCCGGTCGGTGGCTGAGTTGACATTGCGTTTGGGTCCTACCCAAGCGTAGTGCGTTCAATTCCTCGTCTGGTTAAGTCCTCCATCACAACACAAGCAACATTTTCCGCTTACTGTGGTGGTAGTAGGAGATTTTCAAATATTGTCAGGTTATTCGTAACCCGGGAATGTTTCTTTCTTTTTTTTTTTAAATCTCTCCAATCTTTTACTAAAAGGGCTTTTCGGTTTAATCACGTGTATCTCCAGGAGAGTCTATGTGTTGTCTATGTGTTTATTCTACATGTCTCGTCACGTGTATCTCTATGGTTGTCTATAGTCTACGTATGGGAGATAAGCAACTTTATTTCTACGTGTTGATATTTTTCGCTTCATCTCTCATCTAAATACAATACATCAAAGACACACACTCGATCTCAGTTCACGATGAAAAAATAACACAACTTGAAATAAATGGTGAAAATTACTGCATAATTGTTACTTTTTCTACGTCGCACATTCACATTAAGTTGTACATAAAATAGTATATATGCTTTATTTACATTATTTATGTTCACAGTGTTTATAATTTGCTATTTTAAATTACTTTTGATGGCAATCAGTAGCACGTACTAATAGGTTGGCACGGATGTTTATATTAGCACGAAACGTGGTAGAACAAAAGGTTTGTTTCAAAATTATTACTTTCAATATTTCGATTACTGGAAAAGAACCATTACGTGCAAAAATCGTTGATTCGAGAAAACCAAATTAAAAGTTTCTATTGTTTTTCAATTATTTTTTTCGATATCAAAATTGCGGTATTAATTATACAGATTGCTCATGATCGAAAAAAATTGTTTGAAGTTGAATCAACCTAAAAATTATAAAATGAACTTATTTTAAATTAGATTACATGATTTGAGATTTTCACGCCCAAAAGTATTATCGTTATTTATTTTTAGGATATTGTGCCGTGTTTCGAGAAGAAGGTAATAAAAATACAAGAAGTAGAAGAAGGTACTTCTTTAATCAACGTTTTGGACACAGTTACAGCGCACATTGACAGGGCAGATGTGTAATTGAAGATTGTGGTGAAGTGTGTACTTATGTACGTATGTATTAGATGCCATACCAATCCTCTTAGGACCAAGAGGTAGGCTAAACGAGACGTTGGCTAAAGAAGTAGGTAGCACGAAACGGCATAATATCCCAAAAATAAATCACGTTAATTATCTAACGATATATATAAATAAAAATGTAAATTTTCGTTTGTACAAAATCAACATTGTAATGTCTCTTGTGACAGGAAAAAACTTTTTTTTTTGAAAACATCTGTTGGACAAACATGCTTCTGTTGGACGTAAAAGCAACACACGCTATTGTTTCTCTATCTGCATAGACTGACTGAGCCACATCAACACGTGGCGGGGTACAGCTTGTTTTAGATAATTACTTCAGAATTTCACTCCACTCTTCGCTCACGGAAAGCATTTCGTTATCTCTGAGAACGTCGTTAAATAAGTTTTTATTGACGGATTTAATTAAATAATGTGCTAATACAGTATTACAAAAATAATTCATTTTCATACTTCAACAAGTTTTCCTTTTTGAGGTTATGCATTAAATTGACTTATAAAGTTTATCACATCAACTTTTGCGCTCATTTCCAATGCAAACATATTATATTTCACTGAATAATCACTAACAATATAATACAGAAAAATGCAATTAAATTTAATCGCTGTAAAGAATAAGATTTAAATCTTCAGAAACATAATATATTATGTTTAAGAAAATATTATGAAACAAAAATACATAAAAAAATGACCTGAACTCTACGAAACCAAAAATCCCAGGCAGATGACCGCATGAACTAAGTTTCATTTAACATCATAAAAATATGAAATAGCATTAAAATTTTATGTGAAGATTCAACAATACTAATTTATGATTTTTTTCCAGTGGAAACAGAATCATTCTATAGTAAAATTAATATTTTTCAGGAACCGTAAACAGAGATATTACGAGAAAAATGTACAAAACTCATTGATCTTTTTACGAAAAATACGTTTGTGTAATATCATTTGAATAAACAAATTTCGTTATGGTGATTTTTAGAGCGAAACAATTATTATCATTCTGAGGCATGAAACACATTTTAAAGACTTTACATAGAAAAATATTAAAATAGTTGTAACTCACTGATCATTTTCTGACAATTTCCCGAAACCACGAACCCGAAGCAAACAAGCACCACTGATAAAAAATTCATCTTTGCTATTTACTATCACAGTGTAAAAAGTAGTGTAAGATACAGCGATACAGATGGGTAATTTTTATGTTGATTTATCGAGTACACCCGCGTATTTATGTCGTCAGAGTGAATACAGCACGTATGTTATTGTTTCCATTGGCCAATATAAACACACGGTTTTATAAACGAAGGTGTACAGTCTGTCAAGGAAGTATAGAAATTAAAATTAAACGCAACACCGATATGGTAATAAATGTTAATACATTGAAATGTAAGATTATGCTCGTCTCCTCAATTTAGCAGTCCGTCTTTTACACAAAAAAACGTCACAATATGTTCATATTACATTTTTTAACAAAAGTGGTTGTTTTGTGACGCTTTTCTCTGATTAAGCATCTCATTATTTTTTTTTATTTTACATGTACAATGCACATTTCAAAATACCAAAAATATTTTTTTAAAGTTAATAATTATTTAAGTGTTAAAAACGAA
Organism: Hesperophylax magnus; assembly: GCA_026573805.1. Lineage (NCBI taxonomy): Eukaryota > Metazoa > Arthropoda > Insecta > Trichoptera > Limnephilidae > Hesperophylax > Hesperophylax magnus. Next base: position 25,201,563 of record JAIUSX010000014.1, on the reverse strand, counting down.
TACATAATTTAAATATTAAATTTCTTTAAAACACGATTTAGAAGCATATTGTTTTAGGAAGTACCTACCAATAATTTGTTAACGTCATTTGATGTAGATGTGAAAAATATTGATTTGGACCTTTGTTCTTTACTTGTGATCTATTATTTTTATTTTTATTCATTTTACACCCGTAGGGCTTTGACACGTGTATACATGGTATAATTTTGAGATGATGCATAATTTATAACAAGAGAAAGAAATAATAAAAATAATATTACAGTAAAGAAAAAATTCATACCATGAAGTAAAAATAAAAGAAACAAATTTTTTAAAAGATACAGTGATCTGATAAATTATTTGTAAGACAACCAAAGGTTCAAGAATAGGTTTGTAATATCAACCACAATATTCACCAATTTAACATACAACCGTTACTAGTCTGAACACAAACACACATTTCTCTGAAATTGGATAACATTAGACAAATCTACAGCGGTTAATAATATGCTAAATAAATCTCGGTACCATCCAATTTAATTTGGCTTAGTTGTTAGCGTTGTTGACTCCACTCTCTGGGGAGGAATGTTCAATCATCAGTCAAACCATTTTATTTTTTAAGTTTTAACAATTCTTTTTAAAGTTCATAACAGAGTTATCCGTCAAACACAAAAAAAAATATTTTATATAATCTATTAATTAATTAAAATAGATTTAAGTAGATATAATATTAAAAAAACACTTCGGTTTTTGACGGGTTGATTGCATAACATTACCTGTAAGTAAGTACTTTGTCGCTTGTCAGAATTCTTGGCTCATCTGATTCCAATTTCGAAAATGACACTTGAAATCAAAACAAATTCACGAACAAGTTTCAAGCATGTCTCACTAAAGTACAGCACAGACAACTAAAATTAGAATATTTGATAGTCCTTTTGAACCTTCCTGGTGTTGCAATTTAAAATCATTTAAACTTTCGCAGCATCTTTATTTTTTCTACGCTTCTTAACGCACTGTAGGTAGGTACATTGCAATGTACATGTCATTATACCATTCTTACTTATTTAAATATTAGACGTGTTTTCCAAGAGTTATAAAAATGTTGTTTGATCAGCAAGCCGGAAGCATCTTTACTGCGAACGCTTTCTAAGTAAAGGTTGTTTTGGGTAAATTGCGAATAATTAATATATTCCAAGAAAACGTTCTGGAAACCTAAAATTCTTAAATGTTATTTTTCATGCTATCATTTATTTTAAATACTTTGAACTTGCTCTTAAAATTAACAACCTACCTAAGTAATTTTGTGACAATTAAACCGTTTTTATTTTAGGCTCCACCATAAGTTTTATGATTTCAATTATTGAATCAATGTTTTTTTTCTTATACATATTATTTAAATATTATTCATATTTTTCATATCATTTTCAAAAATACGAATTTCAGTTTTCTGTGCGTCCCGCGTAGCTCTAGTTCAATGAACTCAAATTTGCTTTGAATTTAAGTGTCATATTCAATATTGGAACTGATTATGTGAAGAATTCAGATTAACGATAAAATGGGTACCTTCCTATTTTTACTATTTTTTTACTTTACTCAAAAAAATTGCTTATAATATTCTAGTTTTTTTATTTATAAACAAAATTATTTCAATTACATACTGCTTTATTAAAGTATGAACGATGGGTCTCATTTAAATAATATATTGTTTCGAGAACACATCGCTAGGAGAAACTGTGCTGAGGTGTTCACTTGTTTTTGCAGGTTATATTCAGGGGCATTTAACTAAGCTTTGGCCTTGAAACTCATTTGAAACCGCCACGCCCACCTCAAAATTCTTATAGAAAACGAATAATATGGCTAAAAGCTCAGATCTCATTGGTGAGAAAAGAAGGATTGGTTTGATCTCTCGCTCTCTACCATAATGACTCGTGTAACAGAAAGAGATGACGGAATTTTGCCGTTTGACAGTTTCAAATCATTCAAACAAAATGTGTGGTTTATTTATACACGCGGGTTGTCATTTGCTGCCGAAATACTATCATTTCCGTCGAAAATATTGCGTGTTAAAGTTGTTCGTGATAAAAATACAATATAAGCCAGTATAGTGTTAGCGAGTTACAAACATATATTCAACTTACCTACGTAAGTTCAAGTTTAAAGTGAATTGACAGTTTTTCGTTCGGTTTTTTGAACAATGCTTCATACTTGGCATATGTCTTCCTCCACAACGTATAAATGTTATTTATTATATCGATAAACTTATTCATGTTATTGATTAGTGTTATCCTGTATTATCTTATTGTTTTGGTGAAATTAAAGATTTTTAAACATATGTAACCATGAGTTCATGAGGCTGAAAAATGTCGGAATTCTTCGTCGTACTGTCGGACAATCATGTTTTGGAAATTTTCTTCAGTGTTTTTGCAAATTTCTTGTCATTTTGGGTTTCTTCTTCTCAGATCAACAAGTTTCATAAAAGTTTATTTTCTTAGTCAGATGAACCTTACCCTTGGAAAACATTTCGACATTTTTCTGCTTCAAGGACATTTTTATTTTTATAATAGTTTTTTCGGGCTGGTGAATGAATAGAGTAGGCTGAGAGCAATTATGTTGTCTATGGTCGCATCTTTTTTTAAATGGCCTTGAGTTTCCTCTACCTTGTCTACTGCTCTGCTCCGCACGGTAGGTACTGCTTGTATGCTGCTTGTATATCTGTGGTTAAGTACTGTATAATTCCGTTACATACAAAAAGCCCGAAGATATCGATCTAGAGAGTGGTATATTTATGGTTATATTGTTGTGCATTGATTATATTAGTCATGTTTTGACAAGCGTTTTCTTGTATCAGTAATTTATTCATGAAAGTGATAAGCTTACAATTCATTGTGTATTTTATAAAAATCATTTACAAGGCCTATAATTATGGCAAATCTCTTATGGTTTGTAAGCTTGATCAACAACGCCGTATTATAGTATTATAATTGGCTTAACACACAAATATGTTTTGTGTAACATTTTATAATACCTACTGTAACTATATTGTAATTTTATTTTAGAATTTGTGTCAACCTGTACACAGTATTTTATTGTAAAATTTAACAAAAGATATTATGACCGCTCTTCACGGACTACAGCTGGACCACATAAGCAATTTATAGAATCAAATCATTTCCATATGACGCCATCCGCGGATTAAAAAAAAACACGTTCATTGTACAATACACATACTGTTAGCATTGTGAAAATTGATTTTAAACCACAGCGTATTCACGTTAATTATTTTATTTCTAATACACCAATAGTGTCTCAATCTTTTAGGATATATTGCATTTTTTGCTCTACTTTTTTAGTAAAATTCTAAAATTTGATCGATTTATATGGTAATTTTTGTGTATCAGAATGTATCGATAGATTACCGATAGATTATCGATAGTTTTAGATATTAAGGAACAGGATGTTTTCACCTACATATCTTTGAAACCAGATCTTGAATTGAATGTTATCAATTGAAATCCTGAGAAGACTATTTTTAAATCTATACCTTGCTCATTTTGCCAACGACACGGTGAATTAATTATCCGTTGGGTGTTGTATAAATATTCTAAATAAATATTTCTTAGTTCTGTGAACAGTTCATCAATATTTATAATTCATTTTAATTAAAATTTATAACCATAAGTAGATATTTTATTAGAAACTGTATATTTTAGGTAACTTTTTTTTTTTAATTTTAAATTTTCCAATTTATTCAAAGAAACGTCACTATTTCAATAATATATTTTTTTTTGAATAAATTAATTTGATTTTTTTTTTCTTGAAAGAATGAATGAAGTGGAAATTTACACACTTCCCGACATCTGATCTAGCTGAAACTCGTCAGGTAGACTCGTTGTTGATGACAACGCATTCAACAACTGTTGTTGGCACTCATGGAATCACATGCACAAATAAACGCGCGCACACACGCGCACACGCGCCTTTCTCTGAACTTGGATGACATTATAAACGAACTAAATCTTGGTACCATCCAATTAGGATTTGGCTTAAGTGATAGCCCGGTGCACTCATTTACGTCAGTCCCTGAGGAGGAAAATTTGTTTTTAAATGCATTTATAAATACAAATATGTGTACTTAGATTAATTGATGAAATTTTTTTTTTTCAAATTTTCAACAAGCAGGTGTGTACCATAATATTGATAAAAAGTGAGTACGGAAGCCCAAACAAACACGACCATTTCACATTTGTAAAAAGAATCTTTACTTAACCATTAAAATGGCTACCATCTTGAAGCGGAAACGGAACGTACAAACAAATTGACAGGTAGAAGAATTGCAAAGCGCTCGAAAAAAACAGGACTTAGCCTATTATAACACAGAATATTCAAGTCACCAATTTACAAATCACTTTAGTGACTTAGCAAGGGTTCCCGAGTTCTTGGGATGAGGATCATCTAGATCTTGGTGGCGGATGTATCCGCCCATCTTCGGTGTTGCGGGCCGGGTTTGGGGAGACTGGTTAAGAGAGATCTTTTCGCCTATCCAGCAGATATCTCTCGACGCATTGCATTGCACCTCAGAGGGAAAGATGAATTCAAACGACGGTCCCTCCTGGACACACTGACCCTCAGATTCTTTCCTACCCACACCTCATACATTTTTCATCCCACAAATTCTTCTCCTTCCTTTCCTTAAAAAAAACCTGCATACAGCATCTCCAAAGATGGAGGAGGTTATTTTTTTAGGAAAAAAATGAGAGGAAGTTCTGGGAAGGAAAAAAATACCTAAGTTGGTTATGAATCTGGGGGTCAGTGTGTCCAGTATTGACAGACGTATGTATTCATCCCTCCCACTGCGGTGCAAGCCGATGGGTTGAGATAGTCCAGAGAGAGTGAGTTATGTTTATTGGAATAATGGCTAAGACTATAACCAAAATTTAAGTATTTGTATTACGTATTGAACATTATGTGAATATATTTGTGGACATAAGTAATTTCAGGTCAGAAAAAGATACTAAAAGATAGCACTTCTATCGTTTGCCACTTCATGAATATAATATTTGATCAGGTCGCACAATAAATATTACAATACAATAAATTTGAGCTATGCAATTTGTTCAATTAGATTTTTTTTTCTACTTGCCGAAATAAAATGTTCTAATTATCTACGTTTAGACAACGTCGATTTAAAATATGATTTTTGATTTGTTGTTCTGCTTGCCGAAATAAAATCTACTAATTATCTACGTTTAGACAACTTCGATTTGAAATATGATTTTTGATTTGTTGTTCTGCTTGCCGAAATAAAATCTACTAATTTTCTACGTTTAGACAACTTCGATTTAAAATATGATTTTTGATTTGTTGTTCTGCTTGCCGAAATAAAATCTACTAATTATCTACGTTTAGACAACTTCGATTTAAAATATGATTTTTGATTTGTTGTCTTGCTTGCCGAAATAAAATCTACTGATTATCTACGTTTAGACAACTTCAATTTAAAATATGATTTTTGATTTGCTGTTCTGCTTGCTGAAATAAAATTCTATTTAATCAGGTATCAGTTGCACAAAAAATAAATTTAAAAATTTGAACTATGCAATTTGTTCAATTAAATTTTTAGTTCTACTTGCCGAAATAAAATCTATTATGTACGATAAGACCACATCGATTTAAATAATATTTTTTTTAACACATTAAATAGTGTTTTCGAATTATTTGTTAGGTATTCGCAAAGAGGGACATCATTTTATATTCTGTATTCAACCATCCTAACTTGTAGTCGAATTTCCTTATGTGTAGCATCTCTAAAAGTTTCAGACTCTAGTAGAATAGTTAGGTGCATGACGCATGTATGAGCCAATACACGGTGCTCCAAGCTCATTTTGAGAAATATTGGGGTAATTATTCATAATAATCTTAAAAAAATCTAATCAGGTTTTTAGTGAATAATTTTTATGACATTATTAATAATAATTGTAATTAATGAATTAATTCAAAAAACAAATTGTAACATAAATTGCCCAGTGTAATCGTAGCATTGCTTGTGCACGTAATGCACGTATTCGGATAACAAAATGGTCACCCTCACTTTTCAAATCTTAAATAGCACAGCTGACCGACTGCTTAGAAATATTAATTACAAATATGTGATTGTTACTTTTATTATTAAGGCACCAGTGAATAAATATTTATCTAATCACACTCCAATGTTTTGCTGTATGAGTGTGGAACACATCGTATGTATGATGTACGCAGTGGTGGATGGACTCGTATGGCTTGCATCTTTAACACCTGAACACCTGAGAGCCTTGAGAAAACCAATCTATCCGAGATGATACCTACCACCTGACATAAATTAAAAGTAAAAAAACTCTTAAGGATAATTGATTTACTAATGAGGTGTTCCCACAAACAGTTCTCCAAATCGTCGTGGAAGGAGATTTTAAATAATAGTTTCTTGAGTTTAAATCAGGGATTTATTAATACTTCGCGTATTACAATGGTGACTCGATAGTCGACTTAACTAGAAGCTGGCTAAATGGGATCTGGAACACTAAGTTTGTCTGAGAGCATTCTAAGTGGTCCTGGCGACTACTGGCTACTAGCTGCCATCTTGCGGACTTCCACGCTAGCTCTATGCACTGCCCTCTATGAGTGCATCTGTGAAGCTCTTACTTCCCAACAACTAACAAAATATGTGAATAATATCTCACAAGTTGAGTTGATGCGAACAACACGCACTGATGATTGTGTGTATTGGTGAATAAGTACATGGAGAAAAATGAGTCTAGCTGATTTATTATAATACTGTTAAACACGTGATGGCAATTCATTTCGTAATTAAATATTAGTCCACTCAGAATATATTGGAACACGTGTTCACGCAACTATACTTTTCCTGATAAATTAATGAATTATGAACAATTCAAAAAGTTAATTAAGTCCCTAAAATTGGATAATGATATATTGTACCCCTAATTTTCTTACACTTACTCAATCTGTAAAATATATATATATTAATTTAATTGTCTTTAAAAAACTATTTTTCTAATTTGTGTACCTGATATATTGTACCCTTAATTTCCTCACGCTTACTTAATCTGTAAAAAGATATGTTATTTTAATTATCTTTAAAAACACACTTTTCTAATTTGTGTACCTATGTTAATATTATGTCAAAAGTTTTTGATTATTGTTTAAAAAATCATTAGAACTAAAGGTAAATACTCCTCCCATAAACACGAGCTCCTGTAGCTCAACTTATGGAGTAGTAGAATAATAACTAAAAAATTATATAAATAAGTCTGCATATTGTTATCATTTATAATATTAAATAATTTACAAGTAATAAATAAAATTTAAAAAAATAAATTAAGTAAAAAAAATAAAAAAATATTTATATACAGACGAAATTCCACAATATAAGAATTTTTATCAACGAATTTCCGAAATTCTAACAACATTTTTTCAGATTTTGAATAATTAGCAATGTTTTCAATAAGTTATGTAAGTTTTCTCCGTGTATCCATGGAAAGCATCATTGATAAAAAAAATTATAGGTCCTGTTAAGGTGATGCACTACGTCATGTAATATTTTAAATTGAGCCGTTATCAATAACAACCCTTACGTAGATGGCGATAAGGTTTAAATTCCCGCTTAACACCATCCGCCTGTTTTGATTTATGCAAGAAAAAAACATGGCCAAAAAGTGCCTTTCATTTTATTTTGTGGATGTTCAGGCATAAATATTTAATTTTTTTTCGATCATTTTATAAATAACTTAATTTGCCACATTATACAATAAAATCATAACCGAAAATGGGTTCGTAAGTAGGAGATTTTGAACTTTAAAGCAGTTTTTATAGGCCTTTACATTATTTTTTTCTGGGCTTATAAAAATACTTATCTAAAAAATACTCGATTATTTCAAAGGCCAAGATGTATTCTACTAGCAGTATTTAATTAAAGCATCTGAAACATTTCTAGGCGACCAAATATTCAAACCAAAAACACATGATTTTGCATTACTACGTATGGCATCGCCTTAAAAGCAGATTCTATGTAGGTGCGTTTTAGCTTTAAATCAATTTGTAATAACCTAACAAGCTTAATTACATGACATATGTCCTCTTCTCCCGATCAAAATTTGTTCAAAAACTGAACGGCCATTTGTTAACTTTGTCACACGTGAATTTCTGTGGTAGAAGTTTTTTTTTAATTTCAAAAAAGATTAAAAAAAGTTTTGAAAATTTTTAAATTTTAAGCGCCAGTTATTTCACAGATTTTGAACAATTTATCGGATTTGAAAGTTAATTAATATATCACTGGCTGTAACCCGCCACGCGTAGCTGTATTTACGTCCTTTCGCACTGTTTAAAAAAAAAATTGTCAGACAGATCACGCTGCTTAGAAAAATTATGTTTTTTCTAGTCACAGGTGACATCTATATAAAATAGGTATATAGAAAAACAGACGCGCATTCGAATGCAACGTTGTCAAAAATTAATAGCATGGGCGAGATTTATGTTTTTGAACAAACGAACATAAACATTTTCAATTATATAGATTAGGAGCCATATTAACCTAACCCTATTTAACAGAACTAAATAATATTAGAACTTGAATAGAACGTTCAAACAACTTGAAATTTTACTTTCAAATTTAATTAATTGTTCTAATTCTGTGAAATTAAAACAATTAATTAATGGACCTTACACTAAACATTTTATTTCGTTCGATTTGATATTCATTTAAATTTCACTGGAATTTTATTAATCTTTTTTTAAAGTTCATAGTTTAAAGTAACACTTTGATAATTCCTCCAGAAGGCGAAAATATTCACTCGTTAACTAAAGGCAGTGTTGGTATGTGTGTGCCCTACAGACTCGCCCACTGGTGGCCACGGTGGTGTGGGTGGTGACTAAAGCATGATGTCTAAGAGATGTGTGTGTTGTTGTTACAGATACATGGCCATCATGCGGCCGCTCCGCCCGCGGGCCGGCCGGAGGGCAACCCTGGCGGTGGCCGCGGCGGTGTGGATGGTGAGCGCAGCCCTCGGCTCTCCCATGTTACTGTACTTTACCACTGATGAGGAGGTTCTGCACAGCGGAGACTTGCGGTAAGCATTTATTTATTTTACTCTAATAATAATTTGTCCTACATTTGCTATTTTTCAAACTGAAATGTTATATTAATATTTTTTTAAATGCTCAAACTTTTAACCAGATTACTGCAATTATCTACTACAATTCTGCTGCTTAGACCTCCAGTGTTACCACTATTTCTGTTAACTTATCGTTTATAACAAAACAAGAGGTTATTTATAATGGAATCATGGAACCATAAATATGTAAAGAGAAAAGACAAATTTAAAAAATGAAAAGATTTTTCTTTTGTGAAAAACATACTATAAGTATTTAACCCCTTTGTACTTATTATGGGTATTTTGAGATTTTGTCGTTAAATTCATGACTTATTTAGAAATATTGCAGGTAGACATTAATTTTAGGTAGAAGATAGATTCGCTGTTTTTGAACATATCCCAAAATAAACTATACTGTTTTTGAAACAAATGAAAACTATTTCATTTATAAAAACCTCGTTTTTTACCTGTTTTTTTTTTAATTCATGTAATTATACTTAATAAAAAATAACAAGCTTCGACAAACCTTTTGCAAACATTGAAGCAATGGTGGTCGTTGACTTTTTGTTATATATTACAATTATTTTTGAAGTGTCCATAGTAAACTTTAAATAAAAATACAAAGTCTTTCTAAAGCTTCTTAAATCATACAACTCACCGTAATAACATCGAGATTTGTATGAGTTCGTCTCAATTTATTTATTTTTATAAATATAAATTACAAACAATACATAACAAAATGAACCTTTGTCTGTCTAACTGGGAAGGATTCCCGTTTCAGGACAGCCAAATTGAGTATTTAGTACATAAATGAATGAATGGCGATGCTGTCAAAACAAATTTTGGGAACATTGTTGATTGCATTCGAAGTAACAGGATGGTTTCTTTATCCTTGAAAGAATCGCAAAGATGTAATTTATTACAAGGGTCAATTTGGATAACATTAGTAATTGCATTCAGAATAGATTATCGTATATCGTAATTAGTATCGTAAAGGACACAAAAAGACTACTGCTATTGATGTACTGTGTACTAAAAGACAAAAAAATTCCAGAGGGGTTAAAGATAGGATTTAGTACAAATTTTAAATTTTCCATTAAAAATACAGACCAAAAAAAACTCTGGAAAATCATACTGAAAGTCACAGCTCACCGACGATAAATTGTTATTATGCCAATAAGAATTGATAATAACTTTTTTTTTTTTTATAGTGAATACCTCACAAGAGTCCCAACTGCTCCCGTCTGGAGCCAGTGAGACTATGGCATCCCCAATTGGGGGATGTTGTGAGGCTGAAGGTAAGTGGGGAAGGGAAAGAGGAAGGTGGGGAAGTACCTGGCTATTCAGATCTAGTCACTAAACACGGCTAAAGCCATTTGGAGCAACGTTTCAATTCTGAATGGTGGTTTTACACCAGGGCGATACTGGTAGTATCTTCCACTCTGAAACTCTGGCAATGAAATAATAATAATCGTATACTTTTATAATAGCCTGTGCTAAATGCCTCAAAATATTCACACGCTTGCATTTTTTATAATATAGTATAGAGCATAACGAATCATTACTCGCAATACTAAAAATATAACTGTAAAATGTATCCACTTATAGTATCTAATTGTTTTCATAAAATAAAAATGTGTTTTTACGTTTGCCAAATTGCCTCACAGCTGTCGTGATGATTATTGTTAGTTTTTATTTTATTTTTCGTAATTTCCACGCTCCGTTAAAACAAATAAAATTCTTCATCCGAATTACCTCCAAGTTGGTAAAATTGCCCTGGTTATCTGTTTTATTCTGTTTTCAGGAGAGTTTGCTACGCCGAGTGGCCAGATGGGCAAACGAATCATTCCAGATACGAATACATGTAAGTTTATTTACTCCACTAACTATAATTAAATAATACTGTGTACAACTAATGTAAACAAACATATTTTGTTTATTCAAATAATTCTTTAGTTGCTGTAAGAAATATTGATATATGACATTCACACATTTTTTTATTTCAAACTCTTCCTAGTAATGAAAAGAGGCAATTCATTTAGTTCACTGTTCGTCTGAAAATAATTGAGTCTATGGCCTCTCAGTAGTTTGGTCTACCTATTACAAATTTCATATTAATAACATTCTGTGAAAAAATTTGTCTTTTATAAATTTAAAATTAAGTACCCCACAACAATACATTAATTATCCTATTAAATTCTCTAAAAATGCATGCATTGGAATATTGGCGTAAAATAACTGATTTAACTAACAGTTAGACTGTTTCGAACTCCTGTAACTTACAAACCTCCAAAACACAAGAACAACACGACACAATACTCTATTCTACTGCCGAATTTATGCCTAAGCGCAACTGTTTGCTCATTCTCCGATACCAATATTTAGGTGGTATTGACATGTTTAATGTTAACTTGGTGAATTTTGTGAATCATATTAAAAACCTATTTTAACCCTATGTTAAGCCTTTGGTTTTATCTTTGTTAACCTATCTGATCGCTGTCCTTTTTAAAAAAATTGTTTCTTTCGTTTTTATTTCATGTAGATGTTCTATCTATGGTATTTCTTGTATTATTTCTTTATCGTGTTCATTTTTTTCTCATGTTGAAATTACACATCAATATTTATGTAAAAGCTACTCTGGGTGTAAAATAAAGTAAATAAATATATAAAATCTCCGAGTTGGTATGTTGTGAGATCGAAGAATGTGCTGAGGGGTAGATGGGAGATTGTAAAGAGAATGATCACAAAACACGGCTAACGTCATTTCAAGCTAAGTTTCTATTCTGAAGGGTGGTGGAGCGCATTCATATAAAAGATCACTCGAAGGATCGATTCTCCAAAGTACATATTATATTGGTTGAATTTCTTATTCGTCAGTCTGAAGTTATTCTATTCAAACAACGAGTAGGTCGAACCACTCGTTGTTCGATTGGTTATAAAATACCTACCCCCTTAATTATAAACTTGTTTTAGTTTTTACATAACTGATAAACAATCACTAATCATAAATTAGTGGATGTGAATCAGTTGTGTAAAATTTAAAACATGTTTATTGGTACGGCCCCTAGCGTGATCTATGAAAATTCAAGATTGCTACGAACTGGATGCAAAATTATCCTTATAAATTTAGACAAACTTGTTATTCGAATGCTTTATTTTCCATTTATTGTAATTTTAATGTTTTTTCTCACAATTAATGACGTTTCAATACGTATAGAAGCGCTGCAGAAATCTCAAAGTGACAAGCCAAAAGCAAGTCAATTGTAGTGCTTTCGATTTTGTACTTTCAGTACTAAACTGCCACGCTTCGCATATGGTCGTGTGCTACCTCTTAGTAATTTGCATTTAAAATTGTCAAAATGCTCTCGCGTGTGATGAGAAATATTGTGAAGTGTGATTTTATTATAATATACAAAAAAATATTTTATTATTATAAAAAGTACAACTATTTCGTTTGTTTACCGAAGATTTTCAGCACCATTAGGGAAAGTTAGATAGCGAACGTACCAGCACATAAGTATAAGAAGGATAACCTCATAGCAGGACTGCGGTTATCATATATCAGGCGGTTGCATATCAGGCGGTTTTCGCAAAGACTGTAGTACTGCCGATGCAATTAAAACCTTTACCAATATTATATCAGATAACCTCGATAAAGGCAATAAACCTCTTGCTGTCTTTCTAGATTTGTCTAAAGCCTTCGACACTATTTCCCACCACATTCTTCTAAAAAAACTGCAACAGATTGGGATAGAAGGTACTGCCCTGAAATGGTTTAAAAACTACCTCACGCAGAGATCACAAACAACCGTCATCCACTCCGATCAAGAATACAGGAGTAAATGTTTACCCATCTCTTACGGCGTACCCCAAGGAAGTGTTCTAGGCCCGCTCTTATTTCTAATATATATGAAGTCCTTGTTGAATTTGGATATTGAAGGTAATATAATATCTTTCGCTGATGACACGGTTATCATTTTTACGAGTAAAATGTGGAGAACAACAACTGAGAAGTCGAATTCTGGACTGAACAAAATTAAAAAATGGCTGGACTCCAACCTCCTCACCCTAAATATTAAAAAAACACAATATATACATTTTTCAATCCGAAAATTAACTCTCTCAGATAACCTCCCTAAACTAATTATTCACACTTGCCCACAAAATCTAGACACTCCCCCACTATCTCTCACTACAAGCTGTTCATGCCTAATTATCAAACCGTCAACTGAAATAAAATACCTAGGTGTCATTATAGATAACCATTTACGCTGGGAGGCCCAAATCAACTCCATAACAAAGAGACTCCGTAAGTTATATGTTTTATTCTCTTCGATCAATCCTTGATATAAAAACACTCAAAAGTGTTTATTTTGCTTTATTCCAATCTATAGCTATGTACGGCATTATAGGATGGGGAGGTTGTGCTGCATCCATTCTCTACCCTCTAGTGACTGTTCAAAAACTTTTGTTAAGGATCATCTTCAAATATTCTCGTTCTTACCCATCAGAGCCACTCTTCAAGAAACTAGCAGTCCTGGACATTCGCCAACTATATATTAAGATAGTTCTCATCCATATCTGGAAAAATGGTTTGATAAATTCTACTCAAAAAAATATACATACACGCTACTCAACGTATGGAAAATGCACAATCCCGATAACAAAAACCACTTTCTCACAAAGACAATACACATACATCGCACCAAAAATATACAATGCACTAAATAACGACATCAAAAGATCCAGTACACGTACTCATTTTGCAGCCGGTGTCCAAAAATGGATATACGGAAAGGGTCGAAATTTCTTTAAAGAATTTCTTTGAGGTATTTCTTTTAAAGAATTTCTTTAAAAAACGTAGGTTATACCACCAATAAAAGTTTTTGTTTGTAAAGAACTATATATAATTACTATAATATTAATAGCCGAAAGTTTAAAACCTTTTACATAAATTACTTAAAACTGTTTGGCATCACTGTACGGCATACAAGTTCCATGTACCTACTATGCCACCTTAGCTACCAGCTGACGAAACCACTGTAACAATAATAATTTACTCAAGTGTTCAGTGTAATTCGCCGGACTTGAAACATGAATTTTAACTTTGATTTATTTGTACAAAATTGCTGCAAAATAATGTACCTACCAATTTAATCAAGCACATATAGATTTCCATAGTAAAAATAATCCTTTCTCATTTGCCTACTCTATAGTACTATGTTTCATTTTATAACTATATACTTTTTATATTCTTTTTTATGTATCTATTTTACTTTAGGGAAATCAACAGTTTACAATGTGGTTCATTAATACATATGTAATTTACCTAACTGAGATTTCCTCAATATACTATTGTATTATGTATCTAAAAATAACACTTACAACAACTAAAAAATATTATATTATTATACTATTATATTATTATACTATATTATATTATTATATATATTATTATATTATACTATTATATTATATTAATATTATGCTAATATATTTTTATATTCTACTGTATTCTTCCATACTTCCTTATATTACTATAGTGATTTACATTATTTTATGTTCTTAAATTTTATTTAATAATATGTTATTTTATTTTATATTCCCGCACATTCCTTATGTTAATGTATAGAAAATCGACCACCATAACACGGGCATGTGCCTAGCATGGTGGTCGAAAAATTCCTCAATGCATGTAACCAATAATTTTATTGAATAAAGAAACTTAAATTCCCTGTTCGTATTGTAGTGTAAGCGAGTAGCGTGTCATCTCAATCATGTGGAATGCAGTCATTAACACAAATACGAAAATACCCGCTATCGTTTATTTCTTTAATGCTCACATATTCTCTGTGTGAATGTTTATCTTTATCATACACGAACAACGTTTGAATTAAGAATTTACTGGAAACAAGGGTGTTTATCACTTGGCACATTTTATTTTGAGTTTGTGAGATATTAGCAAGTCTAGATATATTGTAAAGTCATTGCTTACAGTATTTTAGTATTTAGTATTTTTTATTATTATATTATTTATTAATGTTACTGAATTAGAATGAAGTCCTTTTAAACAGCTAGATAACATATTAATTAGCATAATAATAACGGGTTCATATTAACAACCCACTTTATAGTTTTAAATTTCGGATCTATACATACATATTATTTAGCATTATTATTTTGAATCAAAGACGTAAGATATTTATAGCAAATAAAATTTAAAAAAACAACAACAAAAAATTAAAATACAATCAGAAAAGGTACAAAGCAAAGTGAAAATTACAGAGAAAAATAGATCAATACAAACAGTCTTTTTCACGTAAACATTATTTCAGCATGCATTTCCTTCTGTTTAGGTTTGGCAACATGTTTTAATTTTTAAAGACACTGTATTCTTATGGTTGTTGATCGAATTTATTTTAGAATCTGGGAATAATGGTCCATTGTTTGCAGTTAGTCTTGCATTTATAGCATCTTCCACTATTTTGTTTTATTCAGATTGAGATGTTCGCTAACTCACAATTTTAAGCAAAAAAAAAAACTATTTGAACGAAGTATTGCCGTTGTCAGGAATGCGAATTAAGAGTGTGCCTAAATAGTCAATTTTTTTAAAAAAATTTATTAAATCTGTGTCCTTTGCGATCGAAGCACAGGACCTTCACCAATCGATCACGCGGTTCGTACTTGTATTCCTGAAATGTTCTCAAATTCTTTGTTCCATTAATTCCATCTAACCACTTTATAATAATGTCCAACCATCTAAATGTTTAAAAAAAATCTTAATGATACATTAATAAGTACGTTTAAATCGGCATTTAATTCTTTTCAAATCCTTAAATTTTAACTAAGGTTATACGTGGTTTTATACAAATAAAATCATAAAGAAAAAATAGAGAAATGCTGTCAAAAAACGTGGATCCTAAAAAAATTTTTAAACGAGAAAAACATGCCTCATTTTGTCTGGTACGTGACATGTTGTCATCATCCATTATCTACTACGACATAAATTTTTTTCACATGAACAAACAAAATATGGTAATTTGAAAATGGAATAATACATAATTTTATTTCCTTAGGAAAAATTTTGTTACGAAGAATGATTGAAAAAATGGTACGGCTGAATCTTCAAGACAGCATATACATAATGTAAGAAAACTAGCAGTTGTACAAGCGTGAAACTGTTGAATCTATATCACATACAAAAAAAATGTATTTTAAAACATAGTTGATACCATTAGCGACCGATTTTTTTTTATTTGTCCTAACAACTTCGGGTTCGATTTACTCAAAAACGAAAACTCGAATCAACGAATTTATTTCATTAAATGTAGATTCCTCTAATATGCCGCGCTCGTACGAATTTCTGGACGCCGTGTATTTATCAAAGAAGTCTAGAAAATTATTAAAATGGAACAATTTTTTTCGTTACTACGGCAACACCGAGTTACTCCGATTTTAGAACAAATTATACTATGTTCAAATGTGGGGTTAAGTTTGAATTCCAAATCTGACAGTTTGACAATGGACCGGAAAAATGGTTTCAAATTTTTTATTACTAAAAGTACCCGTTCCTTCCCCACAGTGTTGCTCTGATGTAATATCTATTGAATGCCTTATTTGATCATGAAGGTACTCTTGCTAAAAGTGTTAACAAGTAAGAATATTAGGTAACAGTAATTTCTGAATCCCAATCGATATCGATTTAAATATATCCACTTAACCGTGCCTTTTTTTAAATTACATTATTTTCCTTTCAAACATTTTGGTGATGCCATTTAAAACCATTTATATATTCGCAGCGTCATCCAATATTTTCTAGACTTTCTTGACGGTCTATAAATCTAATGTTTCTTTGAGAATATTTTTTCTGTTAATAGTGTTAGGAAAAATGGTAATGGTATTATGAGTAACAGAAATGTGACAAAACAAAACATGACAACATAATAGATAAAGTTAGATTAGCTTAGGTTTTATTCTTCCAAAGGAAGACCCGGCACAATCAAATATATTATCAAATACTTGAGTCGGGTCAAGTCAAGAATAACAGAAGAGTGCGAACTGAACAAATGTGAAGCAAGGAGTGTGGGGTGGTCTGTCTTTTCTGCCTGTCCCTGCGGGAAAACAGCCTGATATGTAGTTATTTTATTTAGGTTAGGTTAGGTTAGATTGGGTTAAATTAGATTGGGTTAGGTTAGGCTAAGTTTAGTTTAGGTTAACTAGAAAGGTCCCAGCTATCTAGCTTTAATAAAGTAATTAAATATAAGTGGATATACTCTCTGAAAGATTAGAAATGTTTTTTTATGTCAAGCCACGTATGGGATGTATTTATCCTCTTGCCCAGTAAAGGTCTCAAAAAATTCATAAGTCCCATACTGAAACTTGAATAAAACCCATCAACTATACATAATTGGACAATGCACAAAAATAAGGTAAATATTTACCTACGACTACCGTTTGAATAATATTAACGAGACACTATTTTGACATACCGAGTTCTCGCATACTTCGCGTTTGTTATTACGTAGTGTAGGGCACTGCCAACATAACAATTAAAAAACACAATCGGATAGTTGTTAAAATTTAAATGGCAAAACGGTTTTTTATATCATAGACAATAAAAAACAT
This sequence comes from Hesperophylax magnus, assembly GCA_026573805.1. Classification (NCBI taxonomy): domain Eukaryota; kingdom Metazoa; phylum Arthropoda; class Insecta; order Trichoptera; family Limnephilidae; genus Hesperophylax; species Hesperophylax magnus. The sequence goes on along the minus strand of JAIUSX010000014.1, from coordinate 25,183,816 downwards.
TTTTTTTAAATGATGTGTTAATTTATTTATACAAAAAAATATTGTAAATAAAAAAATATTTATTAAAATTAACGTATTAAGGAAAGTTTTTTTTGGTAAGGGTTACGAATTCCGCTTCACGGTAAATATGGAATGATTACTTTGAATTAATACTTGAATTTAGTTATATTATTAAATTATTACTAAAAGTTACTATAAATGTTGGGGAACCTTTAATAACGCCTGCTCGCGTCCCCTTTAGAGTTATATCCCAGTTTTCAAGTAGTTTGTGGGCTACGCTAGGTTTGTATAGACTGGTTTGTGATTTAATTTCAATACCTATTTTTTATGTTATTTCCCGTTACAAAAAAATGCCCCTTTAATAACGCCTGCTCGCGTCCCCTTTAGAGTTGTATCCCAGTTTTTAAGTAGTTTGTGGGCTACGCTAGGTTTGTATAGACTGGTTTGTGATTTAATTCTACCTAATCCAACCTAACCTATCCTATAATAATCCAACCTAAACTATCCTATAATAACCCAATCTAATCCAACCTAACCTAACCTAATCTATCCTATAATAATCCAACCTAAACTATCCTATAATAACCCAACCTAACCTAACCTAACCTAACCTATCCTAATCTAACATATATATTAATCCAACCTAACCTAACCTATCCTAATCTAACATATATATTAATCCAACCTGACCTAACCTAACCTATCCTAATCTAACCTATAATAATCCAACCTAACCTAACCTAATCTATCCTAATCTAACATATAATAATCCAACCTAACCCATCCTAATCTAACATATAATAATCCAACATAACCTAATCTAACCTGTAATAACCTATAATAACCCAACCTTACCTAAAATGAAAACGTTTTATTTTAAAAAAATCGTAGTAAACCTTTAAATATTAAGAAACTAAATTCATCTGATGTTTGGTATAAAAGTTGATCGCCTAACAATTAACGGGTGCGTGTCTAGCAATCTCGAAAAATTGTCTATTATGCCGATTATGCCTTTCATGTTTCCTACACTGCCACTACACAAACAAACGCGAAGTATGCGAGAACTCGGTGTGTCAAAATAGTGTCTCGTACGGAATATTTTCTCAAAAGGTAGTCGTAGGTAAATAATTACCAAAAATAAAATAAAAATTGAAGTTATGCTGAAAACAGAACTAAGAAATTTAAGATATGAGTAGTTACCGAACTCTTTTTAGGAATTCTAAGTAATTCACTATAATGGAGATAGAAAAATTACGTATCATACATTACTTAAAGCATCTGAAAGCTGTTACATAAAAATTGCGTTACAAAACACCGCTGAGTATGGTTTACCGTATACAATTTAATCACTGTCCTGATTTAAAAATATTATGGAATGCCCAGAAGCAGGAAAGGTAAAATTTCAGGTAGAGAGCGTATACCATGGTGCCTAAATAAGGATTAAGTAAGGTCGGGTTATGTTGGGTAAGGTTATGTTCAGTTGAGGTTAGGTTAAGTTTAAGTTAGATAAGGTTAAGTAAGCTTAGCTTAGGTTTGATATGTTCGTTATTTTTCTTGTTTTTGAAAAATGATACCGCTGAATCTTCGACACGGAATTTAATTAGGACATTTTTATTTTCAGATATAACGTGGCTTTCATCATCCTCACGTACTTCCTGCCGATAGGCTCCATGACCTTCACGTATGCCCGCGTGGGCGTGGAGCTGTGGGGATCGCAGAGCATTGGGGAGTGCACGCAGAGGCAACTGGAGAATGTCAAGAGCAAGAGGAGGGTACGTTTACAAATTACGCGCTGTATTAAGCTAAGGGGTTGTTCATTTTTATTAAATTTTCTACATTTTTTTACGTGTGGATATTATTTTACTACGTCATGAACATTATCGAGGCTTCTGACTCACATGGTGTTCTCATCTTTTTGTCATCTGTTTTTAAATTACAATATTATTATACCGGTCGGTGGCTGAGTTGACAACGCGTTTGGGTCCCACCCAGGCGTAGTGTGTTCAATTCCGCGGCTGGCCAAGTCCTCCATCACAACACAAGCAACATTTTCAGCTTACTGTGGTGGTAGTAGGAGATTTTCCAATATCGTCAGGTTATTCGTAACCCGGGAATGTTTGTATTTCTTTTTAAAAGTTAATAATTAAATTTAATTAAAGTTAAGTTAATTGTTACTATTATATCTAATTTTCTTTCAAACGTACCTAGTCCTCTATGTAAGAATTCACTATAAAATATTTCACCATTCTTGGCTATGGCTTAGAACTTAGTTGAAGCTATTAAATTCGGAACTTTCGATGGTCATCAATATTGTCACTCTTTATTGATCGTATTTAATGCACATCTTCAATTTGTTCACATATCGAGGAAACTGAAGAATTAGGACGGCCTATCAAACACAATATTCTTACCATTACTTCATGTCCGAACCGTATAAAAATGATTCTTATTCCTGATCTATTCAGATTAACTTAAGTGAACTGTATCACACTCCATTGTTAGTAGAAAAGGTTTCAAAATGATCTTTCCACATTTATTTTTTTATAATATTGATCAAATTTTATGTTTTGACTGTCCAACTAAGAAGGATTCCCGTTTTAGGACAGTCAAATTTACAGGTTTCAAGTTATCCTAGACGAATACAGGATTTAAGACTATATAAAATAAGTATGTTAAAACGAAGATATATAAAAGATACATAAAAAAGATACATAGAGACGTTCGTGATAAATAATTATCAAATTACATTTTTTAGTAACATTTCGGAATCAGTCCTGCCCAGATTACACATCGAATTTATTTGTTCGTGGTAATATTCAGCACTTGGCGTCCAGTCATATACGTTTCAATTTACACACCCTTCTTTTGCCAACAAATCTGCTTCTACATTCCCTTGTACCTATTCCTCCATGAGATGGAATCCATTGCAAATATATAAATACCCCTTTCCGCCATATCCCACGGAGCAAGAAATAGACAAAGCTGCCCGTAATGGCGAGGGGAACAAATCAAGTTTTAAGAACCATGGGGAATGGCATATACGTGTCCTTGACAAAGATTTGTCAATAAATGAATCTGGCAGAATACAAGCACCTTGCATGATCACAATTTAGTGAGCGAGTTAAAATCTGGTTACTGATTACTAGTTATTTTTACAATGGTCCGCAAATTGCTGGCTGCGTGAAAAACTTAACTATACATCCCAAATCGGGTAAACATAAATTGGATCTTGTTTCCAAACCTTAATATTTTGTTATACCATGTAGTCATATACTAAAAAATGCTTTATAATTTTTCAATCACACTCAATTTTAGCACCGCTTCACCAGGCGATTCGTTTTAAAATGAACTTTCAGATCCTGCGTAGAAAAGTCCCACGGTAGACTGCGCAGGGTCTAGTTATTTTAATGCGCGCTCTTCGATGTTGAACGTAAGAAAGATGTCGTATATTATTCAAAGCATTCTCGAACCCTCATGGTGCCAAAAAATGGTGACGTCATACCCCAATTACATGTTAGGGCAATTCTATATATTCTGAGGTCAGTGGCTGTAACCTCATTATTTGCTATGCAATATTGTATTCTATTTTTCATTACCTATATATCCGTACTAGATATTCGTTATACCTTTTGATTTTTAAAAAAATCTGTTTGGTTGGGTATTTTGGCCTCAAATCCAAATTTATGTTTGTATTAAAAAGGCTGCGCAGCCGTTACTTGTAATGTCACAGTTTGTTTTCACTTATTTTTAATTGCATACTCGTGATTGCAATTGCTTTATGTTGTATATATTTTAAATTAAGAACAACTTGGCAACAGTCACTGAACGCAGTACATGTCTAAGGATCGACTCCGTCTGTAGAATTTGTTGCTACCTGTGATGGAAAAACAGAAAATTTTGAATATTCTAATCTTTCTATTTTTTAACGTGTGTTATTTTAGAAAGCAGTCGCCAAATGCATACGTGGCTTGTTAAGACACGTGTCACAGTACTCACTGGTTTCCCGTCTGCCACCTTTTACTGCCCTTTTGGAGCAGACCACACAGTCCCGCTTGGGACCTTTTCTTAAAATATAAAGTTTTCCATTGAACCTGGTCTCTAATGGAGTGAGAATATTTATTGCCCAGTAAAAAATATTCAAATGAAATTAATGCGTAGTTATCGTTATATATGAAAAACAGAGCAAAAAGCACAACCAATCGTAAGTGGGTACTGTATACAACTGAATAGAATCATGTGTATACTTGTAAAAGTACCCTTTTATTTTTTAAACAATAAAATGGATACCCATTATTTATATTGCCGCTAGAGATTTCAAATTTGTTAAAATGTTTCCTATGTCGCCGTGGCGCACTATGGTCCCCTTAGAGGAAACTAGGTAGACAAAAAGATTTCAACGATTTTTTTATTTATGTACAAAAATATTCTCACAACATTGAAAATTGTCCATAGTATTATGTTCACATCGATAAAAAATTTAAAACAATACGCACGATACGTGGCAACGTTGTAAACACTACAGTTTGGATGTGCCAATCGTTCGACCAGCGGTCAGTCGCTTTCGGGTGTGCACGCTGTTCGATCGTTAGTGTTGTTGTTTGAAATCTGAGAGAAATTACGCGTATATTGAAATTGAAGTCTATTGTATCTTTTTTTAAATATATTTAATTATTTTATAATTTGACTATTCAACATTACTATCATTATTAATTAAAAATCGTGAAAAAAGTATCAATATTTACAATTATTTGCCAAAGTTTGATTAAACTTTCAAAATCGTGTACCGATTTGTACCACCAAATGAAACTAGTTTAATATAAAGCCATTATTTATGTATAATATCTTACAAAATTTATTTGCTCAAACTTGCTCTTTTGTCTTTTACAGAACCTCTACCTACAATCTATCGTTTGGAGATTCTAGAAGTAAAGGGCACGTCAAAGTTGAATTGTGCTGCGATACGGCAGTGTGTTTATGAACATATAAAACATTTACTGAAGAAAAACAGTTTTAAAAGTCTCGAGAATAGTTTACTTAAGAAAAATCCTTTCGTTTCTATTAATATTTCATAAAAAATGGTTTGAAGTCGAAAGAAGTACTTTAAAATTCAAGTTTAAACACGCAAAATGGCTTAACACAGTTTTTATTATTTTTTTAGTGACGCGTGATGAGGGACTACGTGGTAGACCAGAAAAAGAATTTGGTTTATGCTCGTCAAAAAGCAAAACAAGAAAAATGAAATGTCTTCTGATCTCTCGTCCACAGAAGTCCACAAGAACTCTCTCATACTACTCAAATCAGCTTGAGGTCACATGGAAAACGGGATGCTGCCAAAATATCAACAAAACATTCCGATGTCATTCGATGTCCTAGTGGTGTCTTAAAATTATTATCGATTCCAGAAGTTCCAGCAAAGAAAATACAGAAGTCTGTTAACAAAGCCAATATTGGAACATTAGCATTTAATAATAGTGACGATATCGACTCGGCCAGTAATTCATAAACAAAAAATGTCATTTGGTTTTGTTTATATATTATGTTGAAAAAATATTTTTAACTAATAACTTAAAATAAGTACTTCGTTATGACTTAACCGAACCATTATACTATACGCATTTTATTAGTAATTAATTTTGTTTTAAAAATTCTGTAACAATGGCTTAAATAAATATATATATATTTTTAAGTATTTTTTTTATTACATTGTTACCCTTTTGCATCAAATGCCATGAAAAAATATTTTTGTCTAGCTAGATCGGGATTTGGGACCACTGTGTGGCGGCGACAACGGAGTACAAAGAGTTAAGACTTCGGCAAATTCTGAAAAGTCCGTAAGTGTCAAACACCTGATGTATTTTTTTATCCGAATATTTACGTAACGCAAGTATTAGCACCATAGTCTCACTAGCTCCAGACGGTTTGAAGCAGTTGAGACTCACATAAATTAAACATAAAATTATATTTTTTAATTCCTCTTACCGCCATTTCGGTCCTTCCCGGCCATCTTGTAGCCTTTTACAGTTCACCCATTTTCCTTCGAAACCACCTCCTCCCTCCTCTTGATCTTACCAACGCCCACAGGGGGAACGGTTCCGCCCCGTTGGGTATCACTAGCTTAGATAGAAAATAGAAAGAAAACAACACTTTTTTAGAATTCACTGTTTTGGAAGCCGACTAAGTCAACTGACGCCTTCGTGGAAAGCCTTTTTATCCACATAACATTTCGTCACTATCTTTATTGCCATAAGCCTTAAAAAATTACCGTACAACCGGCCTAAGGATGGTGAGAAGTGGGAAGTAAGAACCAACCCTTAGTTTATTATAGAACTTCGGCCAAGTCTTATACCAAAGTAAGTCCAAAGGTAAATCTTGAAGAGAATCGTTCTTAAACAATTTAGTAGAGACTCGACCCTCTTAGTATTTTTCGTCAAGTCGTAATTATATGTAATTAATTTATTCGTTTGATCAAATAAAGTTTTTTCCAAACTTTGTATGGAAAAACTAACAACACCTCTATTTTTCGTATTGAAAGGAAGGAGAGAAGGTTCTGGAAATGAAAAAGGTACGAGCGTGAAAGGAATCCATCCCTCCCACCGCGGGGCAACGCTATGGGTAGAGAGAGTCCGGCTGGAGAGGTCAAAAATCTCCCTCAACCAGTCTCTCCCGATGCGATACGCCACGCAGTAGATAGGCAAACGCATCCGCTGCCAAGACCTAGTCAAACCTCACCCCATGAACCCGGACACGCCTGCTAAGTCACCAAACGTAGTGAACAAAGCAGTCACCAAAGTTTGATAATAAAAATTATTTTTTTAATTCCCTGTAAATTTGAATTTATTTATTTATTTATTGCATCTCACTATACATAAAACACTTTTTTTCACATAAAAATCAACCTTACTAGGACTAAGCCTGTATCGAGGTTAACAATTTACATTTGAGTGAAGCAAACATAAGAGTATCACAAACATAAAGTAATTCTACATACAAACACAAAATATTTCAAAATTGAAGGAAAAATAAAGAAAAAATAAGTTAAAACTAAAACCTTAAATAATACGTTCGTGAAAATAAAAAAAGGATTATTACATGAAATATTCCGTAGTAATCTACTCGGCGTTGACTCAATAAATCTGATTAATAATGATCAACAAATCCTCCTCTTTCAGAAAGCTCTCAAATGTTTGCTGTTCGGGATCCTCCCCTTGTATAAACGAACCATCAAGCGGTTGCATTTGCATTTGAAAAGTGACAATAAAACATGGAATAAGACGATTTGGAAAACACCACGCCAAATCGCTTGGCAGTGTTTGAAGATTCGACGGAAAACCGCGCCGAGGGAAATGCTTACTCTATTCAGAATAGATTTGAACTTAGCCTTCTCATACAAATACACTTCCTAGTAAAATAGCAAATTTTATTCAGTTTGCTCAATTGTGAAAAGGGCGTCTGCCCTTTCACAAGAGATAAATAAAAATTTCTGTCTGCTTTTCTTTTATTTACAAAGACCTGGAAAGTTACAAACAAAATAAAGTACTTTATTATTTCGAGCTTATTTAAGTACATAAACGTCGGTATAGATGTTATTTTTTTTCTTTTTAGAAACAAAAACATCTTATTCCAAGTATATTAACATCATCATCAGCGTTATAAAACTTAAGAGAGTCCGGGGTGTAATGATCTGCCCTTTTCAACTTTTTCTTCTCTTCTTTCTACGATAAATTTTCTTTAAGTCCCATAGGTAACTTTTCCATAAGGCTTTGGTTATGTATATATCCGGGGTAGGAATTTCCTCCCTGCCTTTTACAAGCCTTTTCTATCCTCTTTATTACACACCCCTTCAACTGTGTGCATCATAATTTGTCTACGTGTTTTACGGCCTTGAACGTAACTATTTCACGTAACGGTTCCGTATAAAAAGGCTTCACCGAACGTTGTGTTGGTTTTTTGTTTCTCGGTTTAGAAACCTAGTTATCTATGTATGTGTGGTATCCCTCGGTTCTTTTGAGATAGAGTGAGTTGAATCCATTACCGCTGTGTTTTAAAACCATTTCATAAACCTTATCTTTTAAGTCGCCTGCTCCCCAACTAACTACGTGATTCTACCTGTCATATGGTTATGTGAGTATAATAAAGTGTTAGATTTTATATGTGTGATAAACATACGATAAATTTAAGGTGTTAGTTGTCGGCGCCATCCATGTATATATTTTAGGAGGGGAAGGAGAGGAAAGAAAATGAATTTGTTCAAGCTAAGATTGGCTCCTCCTCTTTACCAAACAAAACCGATGGATGATAATTTGAGCAAGGCGATCGATATCTGCGTGTCTGGATATCACAACCGGCCGGGTCTCCCCTTGTTCCAAATCGGCAACCTTCACGCCAGAATAAAGAAAACCAGGTCTCCTCACCAATTTCAGAATTGCCCCAACCTCATACTTCTCCAGGATAATCTACTTTACTGAGTGTAGAAGGGGTAAACCATGACATCCCTTGTCACGAATCTAGTCGCGGAAATGTGACACGTAAGGTCCTAAGTTACGTGCCACCTCTAGAAAACGTTGTAACTTCCACGTCGTCGGGAATTTACATCCCTTTCTAGGTCAATAACATATATAACACACGACGATCTTGTCGACATTTAGCCCGCTTTTATCGGTAGGTTGTGTGCCTACCCATTCAGTCAATTATCATGTGAGATATATGCAAGGTTTACTCGAAATGCCAAATTTAGGATGAGGACTGTCTGTATTTTAATATTTGGTTCCAGTAGTTATTTCGTGAGGTTACTAGCATCCTCGTGTATTAGGTATGGGTAACTTCTATTGAATACCTATTCTCTCAGGTAGGTATAAACGGATAATTGGTTTGATTTTTTGCATTTAATTTAAAGAGGCTGCCTACCTCTCGAAAGGTACCTGTTGAGAAAAGTTGTTAGGTTGGTAGTTTTATTTCGGAGATTACCATCTCCCTCTTTTGACTCTAGATTTGTTTTTGTGCATCCCAATTCGTAGCTTAGAAAGTCAAACAATAGCTGAAAGGTATTAAATTAGAAAGTCAAATAACAGAAGAAAAGTATTCATTTTGTTCTGTCTGGTTGCATCCCATCGCTTTCTATTCGGGCGGTCATACGCTAGCAAAACTTCCCCTTTGACTGACTGTACCTGCGTCTTGTCCTATATATGAAAAGGTCATTGGCCCGTCTCCCACTCACAGCTGATTTACAACTCGTCTAGCACATTCATTTTAATGAGAACATTATTTGGGTTGCAGGCGTTGTAAACTCGGTTCCTGTACTTTGGTTGTACCCGTCCTTTAAAAAAGGGTTCTCTGGAATTTAATAAATAATATGAAAAAAACTCACCCTGTTAGTCACCTCCAAATCCTAGTGTGAAACTTACCTGGTTACACTATATAGCTAAATCAGTTTAATTTTCGATCTCCTCCCTATCGGCTTCTTTCCTCATTTTAGCGAAATCCTTGCAATCTGTTCAATTTTGGTCCCCTTCCTACCTTTAAAAGGGTAATTAAATAACTCTGTAAATAAAATTGTACCTCCCTAATTTAACCTAATCTCTGTCAGGATTCGAACCCGAGTTTTTATGATTTGTTTGGATCTCTGGTTTTCGGTTTCCGTGGATAGAATGCCATCTCGTTAAATCAATTCCTCCCTAGCCCGATAAAAAAAACTTCCTGCCTTTAAATAAGTTCACTCTGTTTTAAAACGCAATCATTATTATTATTATTTTCATGTTTTTAAAACAAGTAATTTAGTTTGAACTACATATTTACGAAATCACGTTTAATTTAACACATTTTATATTATAATCGCGATCGCCCAACTCTTAGCGCCCCTGGGGTGATTTTTCACAAAACGGCGCTCTACAAATTATCCAATTATTATTATTGACATTATTATTAATTGTATTCTCACTGAGTCAACCACTTTCACTTCACACAAACACCGGTTCAATAATATTTCACTTTAATTCAAAAACCAACAAAGCTTTCTAACACCATCTGAATTCACTAATTAACTGTAATTTCACACAACACTTCTGATTTGTATCGATTTCTAGGAGCTGTCAACGTACCCGAGTTCAAAACCCAACTGCCTGTATTTTATCCCTTCCTGTGGGAGTGTTTACTTAAGGCCTGTAATCTATCCCATGTTGCTAGTCTAGACAAAAAATTTTTGGAGCACGTTCGTTTATTATTTATCGTTTATTTATGTGGGTATTCAAAACATCACAGGGGTAACACCTGATTCAGATCTGATCAATAAACCTTTCACCAGGGCAATACTAAGAGCATCTAGTACTTACCATTATGTTAGTTATGCTAAAAGCAAGGCAAATGTAATTAGATAATATTATTTACAAGATGTGTATATTCACGGGATGACACTAGGTTGCAACATACGATTTTGCAAAATAAGCCAAATATATCTTTTACAAATCAATAAAACATCAGGACTCGGCATTCGAATCGGACAGTTAGTCCTTTGACTCTAAATGGCTAAATCAGTAGCGGAAATGCGAATCACGGTCCTTTGTGATGTTGATTTCCTTTTCTGCCCACAAAGTAATATGGCCATGCGACATACGACTAACTAACCGTAAATTTAAACCCGTTTAGGGTGGGTAATGAAAATGCCATCTACGTGTATGGTAGAGCGGAAGGGTCAACTCTGTCAAAACTGGGATCGTATGGAGATGTTTCCAAAGTAGTCTGGCCAACTTGAACATCCTAATTTTCTGCACTCCGGTTAGGTAGAACAGTCTTATTACATACTAGAGCGGCCGTGAAAGATCACGCATAGTCTCAATTATTAACAAATCAGTTTCAAGTTTCAAATCGGAAATTAAAATAATTTTCTCTTAAAAAATATTATATTTTAGATACGTATTTTATCGCTTGTCTGAATTCTCCAAACGAACACTGAATATTTTGAAAATGACTCTTAAATTCAAATAAGTTCTAGAGTCCATTACAAATTGCAGACAGAGTCACAACCGAAATTAATATTTTAATAATAATGAGACCCCAGTCTAATAACTCAAGCCATTTTAACCTTCGCATCGCCAACAGGGATGGTCAAAATCTCAAACATTACAATCCTCCATAATGTGTATAATTTTAAATAGAGACCTTATAGTCTTGATTTTTTTGTGTTCCTACAAAATCTACCACTTAATAAAAACTACAAACTTTAATAAAAATAAGTACTAGAGTAAAAAAAAAAAAAAATTCAAATATGTAAGTATCATCATTCCTTGCCAAAAATAATATTTTTTGCGTGATGGAACCATTACAAAACTGAAACCATACCCATAGTTGTGGGTGTTGTATTCCATCTCACTCGCTCACGCTATTGTCGAGGCTGCGTGAGGGGTTGAGGTACAAAGTCGCGTACCAAATGTTCATACTTCATACACACGGTTGTGGTGTTTTTTTTTTTCAAAAAATTAACTTTACCTTTTATTGTTATTATTTTACAAAACACATTATATACGTAAGCCATAACAAAAACTTTCGTTCAAGTTTGTGATACATTTTTAAAAAATCAATAAAATGATAAAATACGTGGGGTAACTGAGTCACCCCTCATGGCAACACAAGTTTTGTTTTGCATCTTGGCATGCCGAATGTTAAGCAATTTCCATCTTCAACTCTGGAACGAGGTGGGAATATTTATAATTTATTTCGTTGTATAAAATTATTGTGCGAATTGCCTCTCTTTTATTTGCCCACAACGCGACGGGATAACTTCTGGATTCAAAGCAAAAACAAGTAAAGCGCTGCATTTGTCCTACATAAATGTGCATTTTATGAGTAAAATTTTTTCATCTATACACTGCGAAGAATATTTCATTGTTTTGGTCGTTCATTTTTCAACGGTGAATGCACGATTTTTAAATATTTGTTGTTTGAATGCAAAAAATTAAATTTCGTCGAATTCTTTTTTAGACCTGAGTGCGGGATTTGTTGATTTCAATGAAAAGAAAATAGCTCGCCTGTCTAATTAATCTTCAGTTAAACCAGTATCCCACCATCTGTTTTATGATCAATGAAATAGATTAATGAGAACGGTTTTCAATGCAATAGAAAACCAAAGTTGAGGAGACTTCAACATTCGTTCTATCAAATAGACCACAAAACAGGGTGGGAAACCAGCATTTGTTCCAACTACGTTTGTGTAACTTATAAACTTATACTAAACATCATATTTAAAACTGACAGTTTTTAATCAATTAAATAAAAATACACATCTCTGATTGCAAACAAAACTCGATTTATGTAACTGTTATTAGATGACAAATAAAAGTATTATAACAAATTATTATAAGTAATAATTAGTTGCCTGAAATATCCATACAAAATTGAAAATATCTCGGGAACTAATTATTGCTTTTAATTTTGTTATCGTTTGTGCTATGCATAAGAAACCTTGTCTTATAAACATTAGTTTATCATTAAAAAAAATAATAATATTTGACAAGTCAAAACATTTCACCAACAAATGTAGATATAATATGTCTCGACGCCATCTAGTGGGAAATTTAGAACTAACAAAGCCTTTCCTACAAAAATAAAATTGGTTGTTTACAGTTGAAAAAAATATAATACGCAGTAATTGTTGATTGAAGTATTAGTACATATTGCATTATTTGGCGTGTTGAAAATAAGTTGTCGTAGCTCAGTGGTCCAGACCACCTGACTGGACATCAGAAGGTGCGGGTTCAATTCCCGTCGGCGGCGTTTATTTTTACTCGAGAGATATTTTCAATTTGTATGGATATTTCAGGCAACTAATTATTGCTTATAATAATTTGTTATCCTTTGTTCTATGCATAAGAAACTTGTCTTATAAACATTAGTTTATCATTAAAAAAGTAAAAAATGTACCTACTGTAACGCATTATTTTGTATAAGCTGTTGAAATTTTACATTTCTGCATTGTTTCAAATTTTGGGGGATAGAACATTTTACGTTTCCACAATAATATACCTCTTCCTTGTGATCTGAAAAAAGTGGCATAGCCTAGAAATTTTAAAACAGAAGAAGTTGTGCTTCTAAAAGTTATTATTCCAAAAAATGTAAAACCCGTTTTATTATTGCTTTTCACGCCCGTACAGCGGCTTGTGACTTGATAGTAATAAAAAAGATGTCATTGATGTTGTCATAGCCGAAAATATATTTTTTTCGAAAATAAGATTTTTTAAGAAGATTAGTGCAGCGCACCGCAAAAATTTAAATTTTATGAAAATCAGTATTTTCTAAAAAACACATGTCAAACAAATCATTTTGGGTTAAAACAAGTATTTTTTATTTTTAAGTTATCTTGAAGGTTATATCCATCAATGTAATATATCATTGAATACTAATAAATCTAAATGAAACGTGAAACAGAACAAGACACAAAAAAATAAAAAAGATAACGGTTACAACTAAGAATTGAACACAAGATCATTTATGAAGCGCCATATTTGACAATATTATATTTAAAATTCAGAATTAACAATATCATCTTGCAACAAATTTTTCAGAATCAATTGTTGACAAACTGCTTAATTGTAGTTTAACGGGACTACTACTTTTGGTCAACGAAACTTTAAATACTTTGCGACAAGACTCTACAACATTCTTCAAGACAATATAAAACAATGTGATTCACAAAAAAATTTCAAAGACAATGTAAAAACTTGGATCAAAAATAAGAATAGGGCCTTTACCGGTGCATTCACCCAAATTCTAAATTGTTGAAATAACCACATTATTGAGCGAATACATCTTAATACAAGTATAGGAATGTTCAAAGGTATTAGGATAGGTATAAGGTATTAGGAACTAATTTGAAAAATTCTGCCTCAATACAGGCTAGCCTAGTGAGGCGGTATTTGACAAACCTCAACTAACTGTACTTTTATTTTCTTTTTACCTTCATCATATTATTTTTGTATTTTTATGATTAATTTCATAACCTTAAAAAAAATACCAATTGATGTACAATATACATCATAATATGCATTTTTAGTTGTAATGTGCAAATTTTCTTAAATATAGATATGTATTATTATTATTTGGGGATCAATGGTGAGGCACGAAATGAAAGAAGGTTGTGAAGGTCACATGTGTTTATTGATGAGTCAGTAGCCGTGACAAGGAGATGATGAAGGACAGATGTAGAATATTCCGGATGCTGGCTGATGATGTGCTGGCAGGTCAAGCGCGGGTCAGTGTGTCGACGCCGGGCGCTGGTGACCGGGACTCGATGGAGGTCAGGCACTGGCGAAGAACGTAGGTCTTCAGGCACTCCAGTGCTGACGAGACGGCCGAAGGTGCGACGGACCTTATAGGCGGTTGAACGGGAACGATGTAGACCAGTGAGGATGCTGCGTGTCCTCGTGGTGGTCATGGTAGCGTGGAAGAAGCGCTGGTCAGAGACGCTGGAACCAGGGCGCTTGTAATCCGAGTAGCGCTGGCCGCGGACGTGGCCGAGGCGCTATGATGATGTCCCGATAGAGTCCATGATGATAGGGGCGAAGCCGGGTACGTGTCCCTCGCGCTAGTAAGAAGAACGCGGGTCTTCACTCGTTGAGCCTTGTAGACTGGCGGCAAAATTATGACTGACTGACTGGCTCGCTGCGTCGGGCTTATTTATACTAGACGGCCGACGGCGGCAGTAGGTAGATGGATGGCAACTAAATCGAAGACACTCGCTCGATCTGGATCATTCGCGAACTTTCGACGGCTTGGCAATTATGCCTAGGCCGTAGGCTCGAACCTTCTGGCGAGTTCTCGTAGTATTCGAGACGAACTGCGGTGTTATTGTCATCAATAGGCAGGTAGGTACTTGAAGTACGTAGATTACTTTGTTTACGATTTAACGATGCAAGTACATAATTCGGGAGTAGATACTAAGTAGGTCGAACGGTTTATTATTAATTATTCAATGGATTAATATCGACGCTACAATTATATCTCAAAAAAAAACAACATATTTTTGGCATATACCTTTTTTATCTTATTCCAGTAAGACAAGAGATCCTGGGTTCAAATCCTGGTTGTGATCTTGTTCTGTTTCATGTTTCGTATAGATTTATTGGTATTATCTTCTTCGATGATATAAAACAACATCAATTATATCACATTTTTATTTTAGAACTGCGTATTAATTATAGTTTTAAGAATAAATAACACAAATACCGCCCTTGAGGTGACATTTCACAAAAAATTACGCTATACAATGAGTTACATAACACAACAATGAGTTATAATTATTGTCTCTTCAAATTATGGCCTTCAAGTCAATGTGATGTTAAACCTATAATTTTCAGTACAAAATACTTCGAAACCAGCGTCTCTCTTTTCATACTCCTCGTACGAACTGGCTGGATTATTGTATAATTAGGGAACATAAACCAGAGTAATTAGCAAGTTAAAACTGGGCCTTCTTTTTAGGAAACAAAGTATTTTCAACGTTAACAATATTATCTACAATTCTCTACAGGCATGTAAGTAGTGAGCTCGTATTTTATACTTATACTATAAAGGATCGTTGAAATTAACAATTTGTTTACCATTATCATTCCCAAATATGGACACGCAGCTCGTTGCAGCCGTACGATTCCCAGAATCAGATAACCATAAAAAACCGCTCACTAGACAACCAAGCGTACGCAACGCTAACCAATAAGTTAGAATGTTAAGTACCTACTGCTTTTAAGCAAATTCCGAAACTGTATAGTTTAAAACTTGTATGAGGTAGGTACACATTACTATATATCTCATATTAGATGGGTGAGAAACAGGGGGGTATAACTCCGAGAAAATTGGAACCGAAATATTGTGACATTATGATTGCCTAACTATATCAACCAATAAAATACTCTGAAAGTCTATGGAATAAACTTTCAGAGTTTTTCATTGGTGAATAGTATAATAAGTAGGCTGAATGAATGAATGAATGAGTATTTTACTGTCTATATATTTGCATATCTATGACTTTTTAGGACCAATTTGTTTCATACAAGTCCGAAGATATCGATCTAGTGTGTAGTTTATAAATAGTGAAGAATAAACAGAACTAATAGTTGTGTGAACAGCAGACCTTGGGGCCATAAGAGCATGTTTATGATTATTTTATTTTATCATTTTCTTATTCGAAAAATCAAAACCAAAATTTCCTCTGAAATCACAAGATTTGTATGTTAGGAATTTAAGCACTACTTACTTACAAATCTATTCGATATTTAAGTACCTACCTACTAAATGATAAACCATTTAGTTTACGTAACATTTTTCTAAATATCAAATAAAGAATTTTACAATTTGTCCAAAGAAATATCATTATCTCTATGACAATTATGTTTTCAAACTTTTTGAACCCACCTACCAAATTATATTGAAAAAATAAACACACGACCATTTCACATTTGAAAAAAGAATCTTTACTGGACCGTTAAAACAGACACATTTGGTATAAACAAATTTACAGACAGATAAAAAATACAAAACGATGTAATTAAAACTGAACTTCGCTACGCTTCTGGAGCAGTAAAATCTCTCAAACGGTGACTATGGCGACATTACAGCTTTTTATCATAAATTATTCGATCAACTAAATAATTTTAAGATCACAATGTTATTTTATGTTAGGTTAGGTTATTGCTTTTAAATAATATTCAATACACTCTTCAAAAAAAAAAATCCATATTGTTTGTTAAATATTTTACGAATGTTCAATATCTAAAATAAGGCAATAAAGTGTGTTGAAACCTGTGCAAGAACGGTGGAACTCTTTAAAAGATAAAGGTCTATATAAATGAAATGTTCTCTTCAAAATTAAGCCCAATTTTAAGAGCATACTTTTCTGATCACTAAAAATGATCATCTAAAACTAGGTACTCGTGTGTGGGTTTTGATTTTATAGCACCTACGCGGTTGTAATCACGCGTGCACATTGTCAAATGCCCACGAAACTGGTTAGTTAAAACGGATGTTTAATATTAAATCGGTAAGATAGAACAGCGAACGAGGACATATTATTATCTTTAATTAACTCCGTTCCCTCGGGACGGTACCCTGAACCCCTAACCCTACAGGATGACTTTTGTGGAACTGGCAAGCAAATAATGCCGACCATACGGGCCACCGTACTTACATATCATATTGATGACACAGGCATATTCTCGGTGATATTCGACCCATATCGACAACTAATCAGAATAGATACCATCAACTAAGCCGTCCATGTTAATTTATCAATATAGCCAGCACGCCCGGAGCTAATTAACAAATCGAAAATTATATATTATTTTATTTTATTTATTTAACGCCCAGAGGGCTTTTACATGTAGGTAGTACAATTTTAATGACAGACATTTTTGAAACATGAGAAAGAAATAATAAAAATAAAATTACATTAAAAAATAATATATGCAAGAAACAAAATCAAAAATAACAAGAACATAAATTAAAAAATACAGCTATTTGACTGGTTTACAAAAATATAACTTCCATTTAGGAATAGTGTTGAAATAAATCTTTTACGTAATCCACAAAATTCGCAAAGTTAATATTAAATATATCGACATCACATAATTATTGGTTTCCCATAGTGTGAAACCGTTATATTGGGGAGTTTGCAATGTAATTGCGCTTATGTGTGTTGCAGTGGAATAATAAAATTTTGTCGTGTTGTTATTGTAAGTTTATGAGTTGCAGAAGTTCGCAACAGTCGAATTTAGAGTTTAGAATCTTGAATAAAAATGTGTGTATTTTTAAAGTATTTAATAAGAAATGATATTGTAAGTCTTCTAGTGGGATATTTAATTTAAAATTTATAAAACGTAGAATTTTTTTTTGTATTCGCTCAATGTTATTAATTTAAATTTTGTAAGAGGGAGACCAAACTACTGAGTTGTATTCAATAATTAATTAATTGTATTAATTATATCAATATGGCGAAAAAAATACCCACAGATGGCAACATTGACAAATTTTATTTATGATGTATGGTAGACAAATATTTATCAAGTAAAAACGTCAAAATCAAATGCGTTTAACTAATTTTAAACTATAGTATTAAATCTCGAATATCAACTGTCCGCAAAACTTGTGGAAACACTGCTTAAAACATAAACCCCCTTACTAATTTTACACGACAATTTACGATTCATCGATGATTTTTTATGAGTTGTGTAAAATTTAAAACTCAGGTCAATGCACAAAATTTTCGTTCGTCTTGATAGACCATCTTATGTTGTCGAAAGTCGACTAATCAATTTATCAACTTTATGATTTTAGCCTAAAATTTTGGCGTTCGTGCTAAAACTCCTCGTGGTTTCTAGTTAGTCAATACATTCCGCAAAGATAGCGACAGATTGAAACCTTCTTATTGTACATCACGATGTAAAGATATGGTACTATTGTAGTTTTAAACTAAGGGTTTTCGGAGTGAATGCCTTTCACCAAGAGGGCCACAGTATACTCGTAGATTGATAGGTCTTATATTATCCTGGTAGACTTGAATTGAAGTATTCAGCCTGAAAATTTCGCTCACCAAGATAACAGCTACATTAAGAGCATTAGTGGGAACCGTCAATTAATTGAAACAATAGCAAAGGAATATAGCAAAGTGATCATTGATGACCTTAACCTAACCTTTGGCGATGAAAACAAGTTTAAAGATGAAAGAATCTTATGAAAATGCTTGAAAATGTTTTGTTACTATTTTCAGAAAGACTTTTTTTTTCTTAAACTCTAACTGTGATTTTATGTAACCAATAACCAAATACTTCTGAAGCACTTATTACTCTTCTCCTTCCCTTCTCTTCTATCTTCAGCAGAACTTTGCCCAAATTAGGAATGGCATAATTTCACTTCCATCATCGATAAATTCCAATTCTTCGTAACACTTTTAGGTAACATGTTAAAAATTATGTTCTTACTTCTGAGCATGAACTGAGCATGAAGCTTTGTTGGTTGTGGTTGTTTATCAGTTACATATTCCCCCTTACTAATAAACTTGTTTTAAATTTTACACAATTGATAAACAACCATTTATTTTAATGGTTGTTTATCAGTTATGTAAAATGTAAAGCCCGTTTATAAGTAGGGCCCATATTGTGATTCAATTTTCAATCTCAATGCCGGCAACCCTGGCGTATATTGTATTGTAATATTTATTTACTACATCCTTCTCACCATACAAAGTCTGTTCAGAGTTCTGAAGCTGGTAATTTACACACTATATTATATTCAAAATATTCCTAGGTGGAGCGTGTACTGTTGTTGCAAGAGGGTTTGATTTAGGAATAAATTAATGTGAAAATTTATTAATTTTGAATTCCACGCACGTGCACCGGGGATCAATGCTGCTTACTCCATTCGAATACCTGTAGAACAGGCTCAGCATGCCCACATTGCGTTATATGCATTAGAGATGGCAATCGGTCTATTAACAATGGATTGTCAATCAGACACACGGCCCTCCTTAGCACAGCATCAATTAGGTTTATCAAGTATTGTCGGGCTCCAGCCTAGAGGTGGTTGACAAATTCAATTGATGGCCTTCTTGAGACTTGTATAGGGTTCGCAGCTAATTAATATAATGAACATTACCTACAAGCAAGCGGTAGACTATATTTTACATTATTTAATTTCGTTAGAAAGTGCATGAAACCTGAATGTACAAGTATGTACGAGTAGTGTTAGTTAACTTAGTCCGCTTTTATTTCATTCAACCACATTACAAATCTTTTGAATAAGAAATTCTATTATTTGGGGTGACGTAAGTTTTTGTTTTCGTTAGGAAGATATTGAATATGTGTGGTGCCAGGTAAGATTGATGTTTTTTTGCGGAATGTTGGTTTAATATAGGGTACTTGAAAATGTTTATTTGTTTTCTTGTGTTTTGCGAATAAATTATGTTGTGAGGTAAAGTTTTGATACAGTTTTGTGAATAATTTACTTGATGTATAGTTTATTAACGTCCATTCGTTTGTTTTTAATCGGTAGTTCTTCTTTCAGATATTGGTATGGCTTTTAAGATATGATTTTAATTATCGTTTACTTTTCATATTTCTACGGTTCGGGTTTCTTTATGACTAGTACGATTAAATTTCTCTCCTTTTAATTGTGATATATTCTGATAATATTTACTTTTTTATTAACTAACCACCAATTTATCGTATTTCTTTAATTTGTCTATGGTGAGACCTAACTACGAGAGTACACTTTTCAATCCCTCGTAAGAGCAATAAGTACAATACGATGATCTTCAAATCCAACTCGTGTTTCATTGAATAGGAATATATTTAGAGGCTCCCAAAATAGTCTGACCTAATTTTATCACCATAGTTAACTGAATTATTGTGAAAATTAAGCATTATATTTTGGTTGAAAATTGACAAAGACCACACACTAGATATATGTACCTGGAAAAGTGTTTTGTTGAAAATATTGGTGATGTTACATTTTAACAATGATCAAATTAATTTCGCTATGTAGCTCACAATTCATTTTAGATCAATCAAAACGAGAATACATTAGACCTAATATAATAGTTAAATTTTGTGAAATGACATAATTTTTTTTATTAAAGGTTGTGACTAGTCTAAAATTTTATGTTTAAATAGTTTTTTTTATTTGTATAATCTTTTGTGTCATCTTTTTAATTATACAGGATTTCGGGGGTAAAGCGCACTAACTTCGGGAGGTGATTCTATATTTATTTATTTATTAATTTACGGACAATATGTCCATTAAAACCATAATATTGACACGAATAAGAAAACATAGATGTCAGTGAATGGAGAGTAGGTACATGAATGTGAAAGGCAAAGACAATGTAAAATAGAAAATGTACATATAGAAAATAACTACAAGTCAGAGCATCAATAACGATTAAGTTGTGAAAAATTACACATTATGTATTATTACACATTACATAAAATTACACATTATATGATAGAACAATAAAAAAAAGAGAAATTATATTTTTAGAAATTTTAACTTTTAGGGGTGCTTTTCAAGTAAAATGGTAAAATTGTTTTAACGTGTGCGTCAGGCATTATTATTTTGCGTCGTTGCCAAACGACCGTCCCGTGCCTTCAGACGGTTCCCTCAATAAGTCTTGAATTCAATGGATACCGTGCACTGGGTCAATAACTTGTATTTCATTCGCTTAAGTGCCCTTCGAGTGATTTTCTCACGAAAACGGCACTATACAAATAATCCAATCATTATTATTATTAAAGTGATCCGATAATTTAATGTACTAGTAGTATCTAGTGTGTATTTATTAAGAATTACTTAAAAAAACCTCTTTGTTCAGTGCGTGTTTTCTTCAGACTTACTTAATTTTTAAGATTGTGTTTATTTAGTTTTAATTCCAGAAATATATTAGTAGAAAATATAAATTCCTCGTAGAAACAGATAGATACATTCAGAATTATAGTAAATATACCAACTTTCAGTACAGAGATTTTTCACTTGAATATTGTAACCTACCTACCACTCCAACAAAATGTGATTTGATATATTTTTGTTCTTTTTACAGGGTACACAAACTTTTAAAGAGAAATGCTCATTCGTGCTCGGAGAAAACTTAAAAATGTAAAATATTGTTAATTTATTAAAAATCTGGTCAAATTATTCGTTTTCCTATTAAAAAAGGGACTGGATGCTACAACGAATGAATTGATAAATTTCATAACAAACTGTCAGTAAAGTACGAATATGTGATGATGAAGTCGGAACACTTATTTATAAAAAAAATTATAATTTTTATCTCGTCCATTATATTTATTCGGACGAGGCGTAGCAATCACGTGTTCAGATATATTCTGAATGACTAATATGTACTCACATTTTTATTTTTAACGTTATTTTGATTTTTAAAAGCCCTACAATTTTTTTTCTGTATCCCCGTACCCCCCCCCCCCCCGGATTCCCAAACAACTTAAATGTAGATACATACATCAGAGTTGATAATGTATATTATTTATCGGCATAGTTATTACAGTTGTTTTAGTATATATTTTTTGTTTTTATTTGATGTGTGACACAGGTTAGCTGACATTATTATCGCTATATTTGGGGACAATTTTGTAGTGAACAAAAGTAAACTTGCGCATTTTAACGCATTATTCTCCAACAATGGATGTATCTCTTTGTTAAGACAAAGATAGAAATTTCGAAGATTACCATTATTAAACTTCGTCGTCACACTTAAAGAGCCGGCGCACAGTGGGCTGAAAATCGCCTTTAATAGACATAGAGACTTGAATTTTCAAGGGTATTTTTTTGGCTAGAAATGGATTCTGCTGATCATTACGATGCTATAAAATTTCGTACGAAGCAATTGCGTGAACAAATGAAGGAGTTATCATTTTTTTAGGAAAAATTTGTATGGCATTGATATTAAAAATGAGGCTATCTCTGGAATCATAAGGTTGGCTATTCTATCCTTACACACAGATATACTACTATTTATTTGTATTTTTTGACTTACTTTGTATTGTGGCGCAACTTGCGATTTTTTTTTTTAAATCCTCAAGTTGAAAAAATTTTTTTTTATGTTGATGATTTATTTTAAAGCTTAAATGCTTTACATATGAGTATGCTTTGTCTAGTTTACAATATTTTATTTACACTGCAAGGCAAAACACTGTGCACAGTGGGCTGAAAATCGCCTTTCATAGACATAGAGACTTGAATTTTCAAGCGTATTTTTATTGGCTAGAAATAAATTCAGCTGATCATCACTATGCTATAAAATTTAGTATGAAGCAATTGCGTGTACAAATGAAGGACTCATCATTTTTTTAAGAAAAATTTGTATGGCACTCACATTAAAAATGAGGCTATCTCTGGAATCATAAGGTTGACCATTATATCCTTACACACAGGTATACTACTATTTATTTGTATTTTTTTGACATATTTCGTATTGTGGCGCAACTTTTGATTTTTTTTTAAATCCTCAAAGTTGAAAAAAAAACTTTTTTATGTTGATGATTCATTTTAATGCTTAAATGCTTACACAATCATCAATCATAATCAGCAATCAATCCCGTTACTGCCTTCTTAATCGAAGATAGTAAACATTTCGGCGATTAAAACATGGAAAAATAAATATCAGTTATGATTGACATTATTCGCAGCCAGAAATGAATATTTTTTTAAATTTAGGGAGTAAAGTAATGCATTCGCGGAAATTTCAACGTTTCTGTAAGCACGATTCTCCTAAATAATCGAATATGCAAATTCGCCCGCGGTATTTCAATGGACCGAAATTGAGAATAACGCTTTGACGATAATTTTGAATGCGAAATGTGTCATTTGTGTTTTTTGTATTTCATTTCAAGTGAGAGAAGGATGACTGTATATTCTGGCACAATTGGGTACTGATTGCGGGCTATGAAAATATTCTTGATTCTTTAAAATCATTCGTTAATATTCCATAAAAATGATCCAACGAGGGAATAGAATGAAAACCTTATTTTACTAATATTTTGTGGAAAACTTGATAAAATCACTGAGCGGTTTAATGTCTTACGTATTTGAGGGATGTCAATTTGTTAGTAAAGGAAACAAGAATTTAATCTAGATCTAGGAAACATATCAATATCATTCGACTGGATGTAGGTACATTTGAGCACAAGGACGATATGTAAAAACATGCACTCTCACACGGAAAATGTCATCCGTGTATTGTAAACGCGTTTGACATGTTTTCGGCTGTGCTTTTCAGATGACATTCCATTGCAATACCGTTAGGACAAACACCAGGATTTTACGTTCTAAACAAAAAACTGCAGTTCGTCTGTTTGGAAAAATAATCAATCAAACATCTTGATTGATTATTTGTCTGCTGCCGAGAGAGAGTTTTCCTGTAAAATACAAATATTTAATAAACAAATGTTTTAAAATAAAACAATAACTTAATGCATATGTACTACTTTTATTTAATATACTTAATGCCGACCAGGTTTCTCTACAACCGTAGCTTTTTCAGGAATTTTAGAATTACGGAAATCCAAAAACATTAATAGCAATGTCATCAACAACCAAATAAACCTTAATAAAGGTCGGATACTTTGCTCGATCCCTATTGATAAAGAGCACTTGTACTTCCATTGTAGCTCAGCCCAATTTTTTAAATAACAGGGTCGCAAAAAATTAAGCATTCACATAGGTGAATACTTAATATATTTGTACCACATATTATTACATGTACATTTGAGTAAAGTATTGTTCTGCCCTGAAGAAGCTACGGTTATAGCGAAACCCGGCCGTCATTAAGTATATTAAATAAAAGTGGTGTTTACTGACTTATTGTTTTATTTTAAGGAACTATACAATATGTACAAAAAACGTCGCCATCTCAATGACAATTCTCTTTCATATAAAATAAAAAGAAAATATTTTATTTACTATTGAGAAGTAAAGAAAAGAAAAAAATCAACCGATCGATTCTCCAATCCAGGCCGATCGCAATTGCCGTCGAAAATACATACTCGTACATTGGTCGACGCACCTATGTTTGAGTCACGTTGAAGTTACATACTAAGTCATTCCACTCGAACAACTATTGGGTCGAACCATTCGAACTATTAAAATGTCTTTTAAAAATAAAACAAATATTTATTGGTTTGACTGAGGATTGATCCTTCCTCCCGGGGGACTGACTAAAATTATTGAACCGCGCTATCACTTAAGCCAAATGATAATCGGATGGTACCGAGATTTATTTCATATATTAACTGCTGTAATCTTTATAATATCATCCAATTTAAGAGAAATTTGTGGGGGTGCGTGAGTGCCCCCAAAAGTTGATAGAATGCATTATCATCGACAACGAGTCTATTAGTCGAGTTTCGGATATCGGAAAGTGGGTTAATTTCCACCTTCAAGATTCCATTTCATTAAGGGTTTACATACCCCTGCGCGCTGACAACCGAGAAAACTTAAAAAAATATTATTAAGGTTATATGGTGAAAAAAAAATTAAATTGTTGATTTCATTTCGTTGACATTTTTATAAACTTTTCAACTAATAGAAAAAAAACTTTTATTATTAAAATTAACTTTTAAGGGTATAAATGGACTCCTTATGAAAACCATGGCGCAACCTTGTCGGCATCACAACTTCACCAAAAATTATCCAATCTACAAAAGCATAAAAAATTCTTGTAAAATAATTTGACACTCCCATCGCAAAACACGAGTTTTTCTCAATTGGGGAGATATTAATTAACAGCTTGCAACATATACAATATACTTACCCTTATGCAGGTCATTTGAAATAACATACTGTTGTACACCGTCATTGGACGGCTGGTATATATACTTTGTTTTTACTTTGCATTTAATATTAATCCTCTGTCTGCTGAACACATACTGATGTTCTCACTAACTTAACTTAAAAATGTCAGACATTTTTTTATAAATTATTAAACACAATTTTTCTTTTTGAAATACTGTTAGAAAAATTTGATATAAACAAAAGAAAATTTTCGCGATATAACCAATACAATAATTTTTCAAATTTACTCGGTTTTTAGCGCACGCGGGGGTATGTAAGCCCTTAATTAATTCATTCATTCTAGAAAATAAAATGGATGTTTTTAAAAAGACACCGTGTTTAATAAATAAAAATGATTACTTTGTTTCAGGTGGTGAAGATGATGATAGTGGTGGTTGTGATATTTGGGGTATGCTGGCTGCCTTTCCACATGTACTTCATAGTGACGTCATACTACCCTGAGATCACCAACTTCAAGTATATTCAGGAGATCTACCTGGCCATCTACTGGCTAGCAATGAGCAACTCAATGTACAACCCCATCATTTACTTCTGGATGAACTCCAGGTTAGTTATTCCAATAATTCCAGTTATTTATGTTCACTTTCTAACTCATGTATCGACCAGTTTTTTTTACAAATCTCGGTTACGTGGTAAAAATATTTTTTAATAAAGTTTAACAAAAAATTATCAAAATCTTCGTGACGTCATACGTACCTCAGTTTTTTTAGGCTAAGAGTAATGTTAATCCCACTCTAGTCGGTGTGAAATCAACAAATCCCTATTTAAATATTTATCAAGATTTCCAAAAAACATGAATTTTTTAAAAATTATTTGGATACCGCAGTGGTAACTTATACAAGTAACAAAATTGTCCGAATTCTAAATCACACGGACGACGGGAGGTATCGGTGTGTGCTGTTAGGAACCAACGGTATATCACAGGGTATTTAAGTCTCTCATTGTGTTAGGTGTTCTTAAACTATTAATTATTAATTCTACGTAAAATTTAATATAATAAAACTTACATTTTTAGAATCAGCGTTTGTAGATCATATGAATTGTTTTGAGTCCCAGTGAGACTACGGCTTCCTCAGTTGGGGTATGTTTTAAGGCTGAAGGTAGTGGGGAGAGGAAGGAGATGGGAAAGAGGAAGGTGGGGAAGTACCTGGCTATTCAGATCTGGTCACCAAACACGGCCAAAGCCATTTTAAACAACGTTTCAATCCTGAATGGTGGTCTTACACCAGTGCGATACTGAGAGTATCTAGTTTTAACCAGTGATGTTCAAATACATTTTTGAGTTATTTGCAAAGTACTGGTGTAGTACTGGCGTTTGATCGCTATGATGATGAAAAGAACCAAGTTTTTTTAAATTATAATAATAATTTTTGTTTAATTCAACTGAACAAAGTGATGAGTGCAATACACTGTCTGCCATATAAAATCACACATATAAATGAATTACATGATAAAAAAATTAATGCAAGATAAATAAAATAAAAGAGTTAACATATTTAGCACTTGTACTACGGTGGCGCTGAAATTTTCGTTGTATGGTAGGTGTTGTGATCCTATTTTCGGTAGCGCTGGCTTAGCTACTCCATGCGCCGTTCCTTCTGCGAACATCTGGGAGGCGCTGCATCGCCAAGGGAGGCTGAACAGCGCCCTGTGTGCGTGGTTTTGAATTCATTAAAATTAAAAATACCTGCTCCCCTGACTACTTACCGAATAACCAAAGCCGTGAGGAACTTGATATACATACTTCTGATCATATAGTGAGTTTTTGTTGGGGTATTATGCCCTGTTGCGCTATCTCCTACTAGGTTCTATGATAACTCAACACAGTGACAATTCAACACACTTTTAAAAAGTGATATAAAGTCATTAGAAACGATGAAAAAAATATTAAACCTAACCTAACCTAACCTAACCTAACCTACTTAACCCAGTTAATAAAGTTTTTGTTTTATCACTTTCCATGACTTTATATAACTTTTTAAAGATGTGATGAATTATCATTGTGATGATTTATCCGGTCACCCCCCTTCTATAGCCAACGTTTCGGACAGCATTAGACTGTTATCTTGTCCGACACTGGCTAAAGAAGGAAGTAGCGCAACACGGCATAATACTCAAAAATAAATCACTACATTACATTTAGCCGTGAAAATCTCAATTCATAAATATTATACTTCTTATTGCTTATTTCTCGGTGAGATGGACGAAAAATAATTAAATGGTTTCTTTACCTTTTAAATTGCTTTTCTGTCTAATTTGTGAATTGCCCGCATTTTAAATAATCGATTAATATATTCAACATGTTTGATGTAGTAGGTATACGCCAAATATGCATAAAAACAATACTAAAATACATTTTTGGCCAAAAAAATAAATTTCAACAAACAAAAACTAATATTAATAGATCAGTTAGGCGAGCCTAAATACAAAACATAAAAACTCCGTAGATAAGCAAAAGCTTTGGACAAAGACACCACAAATACCAGTCTATAAAAGCATTTAACAATTTTTCACTCTACACAGAAAATACGGAAAACAAAAAAACATTACACAATCAAAATTAAAATAAATTTAAAAAACAAAAAAGGATTGGTTGCAAAAAAATATATCGTAAAAGAATAAAAATTTACCTACATAGTACACATATCATGCACAACTGGACTAATAATTACTCATATATTGTTTAGTTTTTATAACTACCTTAATTATTTTATTAAATTCTATTCATTTGATATAATTTCAACGCAGTCCATTTTATTTACATACAATTCGACACACAAAATTGTAAAATGGGGGCCTCAGCACGGGTTAACATCCAGTAAGGCGCACGGTACTAAATAATATTTAATAAATAAAAGTACTAATAAAATAATTCCTACTCCAATCCTGAATTTTAATTGCTTGTCGCAAAGAGTTTCTTTTTTTCAATCATTTTAGTTAAATTCAGAATGTGACTGCACCTTTGTAGTAGAATTTACTCTGTGTAAATGCAATCATAAGTAGACACAAATTATCTTATAATTTATATCATCGTGTGTATAAATTTTATATGATTCTGTTAACTTTATCCACAACGTTACTCGCGTTATTTATCCTTTTCTATGAAAAATACTAGTAATGTGAGTGGTTTATTTTTGCTACTAATCCAAGAAGCCTAATGTGGGTGGTTTATTTATAAGCCTAACTTACTGTGAATAGAGGAGAGGCTAGCTAGAACATTGTTGTACTTATCGAAATATAAAAATATTTAACTACCAGAGTTTTTATCTTAGAGTTATCAACTCATAAACGTCAATCATCTTCGATTGCAAACAATCATCACTAAAAGGTTTAGAATTTAAAGAAATCGAGGACTTTGGCACAAACATGAAATACGAGTGCATGCCACGTCTTTCAATTACTATATGATAATAACACCTAATAATAGTATTTTTAAATATTTTAAATTAACGTACGCACAAACAAAGCATTTTCCACTTGATGTAAAGATTTTATTGTTATTTACAAATCACTGCCTTACGCATGAAATGCCATTTGCACTATTTAAGGCGATGCCATACGTAGTAATGCAAAATCATGTGTTTTTGGTTTGAAAATTTGGTCGCCTAGAAATGTTTCAGGTGCATTAAATACTGCGAGTAGAATACATCTTGGACTTTGAAATTATCGAGTATTTTTTAGATAAGTCTTTTAATAAGCCCCGAAAAAAATAATGTATAAGGCCTATGAAAACTGCTTTAAAGTTCAAAATCTCCTACTTACGAACCCATTTTTGGTTATGATTTTATTGTATAATGTGGCAAATTTAGTTATTTATAAAATGATCGAAAAAAATATATATTTATGCCTTAATATCCACAAAATAAAATAAAAGGTACTTTTTGGCCATGTTTTTTTCTTGCATAAATCAAAACAGGCGGATGGTGTTAAGCGGGAATTTAAACCTTATCGCCATCTACGTAAGGGTTATTATTGATAGCGGCTCAATTTGAAATATTACACGACGTAGTGCATCGCCTTAACATGCAAATCATATTTATAATAACCATTGATTGTCCATTAAAATCTTCGATTGACATGAAGTTCCGGTGGATTGGAAAAATTAAATAGAACATCCCTGAAGATTATTAGAATAATTAAGTTAATAATATGTTTAATTTTTTATTATGATTATTTCAAAGACGTCATGTTGTATTACAATCGTAACATTATACTCGTAGTCAAATTGGATACCCAATTATGAGTAAATTGGTTTTTGTTATGCAGATTAAGTAATTCAAAAGAAACAATAATTACATTCGCAGTATTCTTTTGATATTACGATAACAATATACTCGGTGAATACTTCGAGGAAATTATAAGTATACACACATTTTGGGTACATTATCATTTCCACCTGTTCCATTTATCGTCATTGAACGACAGAAATACTAGGAAAATGTTATGTTTCACGCAATATTTCGAAGAAATTGAGCACTTCTTTGTGAATGGATTTTCATAACTTTGGTACGACTACGTCATAATTTGTAAATTTTGCCAATGCATCGACATTTGCTAATCAAACTGAGCAATCGCTCAAACTACACAAATTAAAACATCCAACCTTTACAAATTTATGTTTATTATTTTGCCGAGTTCAGTTATTAGATAATTTAACAATGGAATTTTATAATATCCATTAAACGTAAATTTTATCTGTTGTTTAAGAAAATACATTTTTACAAAAAAGTATTTTCAAATAATTTACTAACCATCACGCCGTTTCCCCGTAGGAATAACTCGTTATTGGCAGACTCTCCTTGCCTCATTCACATTCATACATAGTCTCATACATACTCTTCTATTTTTCTGTCCCGACTATAGTATCTGATTCACTTGATAGTGCCATGTCTTCCTCGGGCGTCTTCGACTTCTTACAGTACTTTCTCCGATCATTCGCTCTACTTGCCCAAACCATCATAGCGCCCCTTTCTTAATCTTACTATTACACTTGCATCAGCCTTGCATTCTTTGCGGATTTCCACATTTCTCGCATGGTCATTAATGGTTTTACGACACATATGCCTCAGGGATTTCATTTCTACAGTATTCAGTGTATTTTCATCCTTCCTCTGCCTCACTGACATAAAGGTAGGTACTTGCATTCCATTGTGGACTGATAGCTTCGCTTTTTTGGACATATTTTGTTAGCGCCAACTGCATTAATTAAGTTACTTGCATTTTTCCCTCTTTCAATATCTCTATCAGAATTCCCAGCTCCTTATAAACAATTCGATAATAATTAATTTAATAATTTAAAATTAAACAATAACTTTGTAAACATCACTTATAGGTAAATATTTAATGCCGACCGGGTTTCGGTACAACCGTAGCTTCACCAGGGCAGTATAATACTAAACATCTAAAAATCTAAATTAACATGTGTTGATATCACGGTGAGTGGACAGTCTGAGCTACAGTGGAAGAGGTAGGGATAGGTGGGAGATTGAGAGGCGAGTGCTCTTTGTCAATAGGGAACAATCTGAGTATAGGACTTTTATTTAGGTTTATTTGGTTGTTGATGACTTTGCTATTGACGTTTTTGGCTTTCCTTAACTCTAGCACTTTAGATAACTTTAGATGTTTAGTATTATACTGCCCTGATGAAGCTACGGTTGTAGCGAAACCCGGTCGGCATTAAGTATTTACCTATAAGTGATGTTTACAAAGTTATTGTTTAATTTTAAATTATAATGTCACTTCACAAAGTAACCGCTTCATATGAAGAAAAAATTAATTATATGTTGGTTTTTCGTTTTATATCATTTTAGACGTTATTAGTAAAACGAACACGCTTTTTTATCCATGACATGTTGTTTAAGTGTGTAAATTTTAAGATAAAGTTAAAAAGACCTGATTTTTTCTCAAACAAGCACAATGAAGTGGTTTTAATTATTTAGAAAAACTAAATAATGGAAAACTGAAATGGTTCGTTTTAGTTACTTTTCCATTAATTCAAGACCCTTGAGAACGTAGGTATTTAGGTTAGAAAGGTTGGAATCTTTCTTTAGGTTTCTTTTGTTACTTTTTACTCTTGTAATAAAATCCTTGTCATTTGAAAACCAAGATTTGTGAGGATTCCCACAGGAGTCGGAGTTCTGACTCGCCATTACTATTACGTCTTAATTTACACAAGAAAAAACTTTTTTCCATAAAGATTATCATTATTTTGGAGAAAAACGAAAATTCTTTTCATATTTTCGACTTAGAAAATAAAGAAAAGAACGAATATAAAACGCAATTTCATATTGTTACTTAAAATAATGAAACATCAAGAGTTTGTTTAATAGTTATAAATAAATATTTTGTGCGGCTACATGCCAAAACAGAACCACGACAAAAGAAAACACTTCTAAAATTGAGATAAAGTCATAAAAACTATTAATCAAAAAGAAAGCAGATATTTCACAAAATCGACTCCAATTGTGGCGTAGATTTTCCAGTTTCCAGTTTGTACTACGAGTTTCAATATAGGTACCTACTATAGTAGGCTACTATTGCACATTGATCTAGCTAGACCATAAACTTATACACGACGTTGTGAGGCAGATGGTAGTAGGGAGGAGAAGGAGTCGGCAAAGACTACGTGTCCGGCAAAACTTAAGCGATAAACTGCTTAGTAATCGTTAGTAATCGCCTAATCGAACTTTCAAGGCCAAATCCAACCGTTTTTAATGATTTTTTTAAAGTAACTGGCCCGCTCATTTGGAACAAACTTCTCTCAGCTCTTGCAAATATCAAAAGAAAAAAAGGCATGAAGGTTGATTAGGAATCTGGGGGTCAGTGTGTCCAGGAGTGATAATTGTATGAATCCATCCTTGCAAGGTTGCAGAGTCAAACGGTACCTACTATGCAGTAGGTAGGCAAACGCATCTGTCGCCAAGACCCGGACAAACCTCACCCCTTGAACCCGGACATCAATGCTAACTCACCAAACGTAGCAAATTACTTATGGTGAACTGTGGCAGAGGTGTTGGTGGTCCAATAAATGATTCGCGGGGTGGCGGTACCCTTATCCGCCTCCCAAATTCAATATTTCATTTCTACTCAGATGTTCTTATTAGATAAACTGCCTCCTATTTCATACTATATTTTAGATTGAATGTTCTTGTTTTGTCCTCGTGCTCTAATAGCACTGGTATTGTTATTGTTTGTTCTCTTTTCATTGCTTTGTATGTTCTGTCAATTATATCAATATTATGTAAGGTACACTGCAGGAGTAATTTTAAGAATATGACCACTGAATATTACTTTATTATTTTTAAGTTTATTATAGTCAAGTACACTGATTCAATATTCAGTATCTTCTTTTTATGTGAAACCACAAAAGTTCCAACTGCTCCTAACTGTCTGGAGCAAGTGAGGATATGGCATATTATTTGAGGTATGTTGTGAGGCTGAAGATAGTGGAGAGGGGAAGAGGATGGGGAAGAGGAAGTTGGGGAAGTACTTGGCCAATCAGATCTGTTCACCAAACACGGCCAAAGCCATTTCAAGCAACCTTCCAATTCGGAATGGTGGTCTTACACTAGTATTTTCCACTCTGATTGAGAGTATCTTCCACTCTGACTCTGGTAGTCGAAATGTATGTAAAAATTATGTACAAAAACTTATATTATTAAAATATATTTATTTTATTTCATATTCTGAAAAATACTGGTACATATTGAATTATTTAGCGGGTTTAGAATAAGCTTACGTAGCTTAATTGGTTAAGCGACAGACCAGCAATCAGAAGACTGCGTGTTCAATTCTCGTCGGCGGCATTTATTTTTCTCGGGAGATTTTTTCAATTTGTGTGGGTGTTTCAGATAATAATCATTGCTTATGATAATTAGTTAAAAAATAAATATAATAATCATCTCAGTTGCGTTGATTAGCATGATGTGAAATAATTGCATACCTGATAATTAATAACGTGCAATATAAGTAGTTTATATAATTATCAGGATGGACTGGCGTAACAGTATTTAGACACAAACAACTACGTAGCTAAACAACAATGTTAACATTTCGATTGTACGTGTTTAATGTATTAGCAGTATTAGCACGCACCAATAATTAGACTGAGATGTATATTGATGCGTAATTTTATGAACTATTCCCCACAGCTTTGTTATAAATAAACCTTTTTAAACATCAATAAATTAGTTCTTGTAACCCTTACATTATGTTACGAAAAAATGGTGTTTGTGTCATCATGAAACGGCATGTAAGAATGGTACATGGGGTGAATCGGCGGGTAAGCGGGTAAACCTGCGGCGCACTTTAATGGTCATTTTGGGGTAATTGAATCACTAAGGGCCGGTTTTATAACCATTTATAACCATCCGTTAGTCACGCTTGATACCATTTTTAACAAATATTTGGTCTACTTCTTGATTTCGCCGTTTTATAAACATTCGCCAGGCTACCGGTCGGTTAAGTAGCGGTTAACGCTTTACCGACTGATTTCGGGCAGTTAAATGGATAACGATCCGTTTGCTGTTCATAGGCTGACGTTTTTTGACAGTTCTGTTATCAGTAGTTGTTCCCGGCGCTCACTTATTTGGAACCGTGCACTATTTTTGAAATAATACTACTATATAATTTGTGTTTGTTCAATGGATTCCTCGTCGAGCAGTGAAAGTGAAGATGGGCGATTGATAATTCTCGAAGATAGTTCATCGAGCAGCAGTGAAGACGAAGTTGCAAGACGCAGACAACCGCGTGTTTTTATGCATAGACTGGACTATATTTTTCAAAAACTACTTGTATATTCTTAAAATTTTTCACTTTTATAACTTTTGGTATAAATTCTATGTATGTGTAATCCTCGATAACTTATATAATATTGTTTTATAATCTATGTAAAAGCCCCTATGGGCGTATAACAACAATAAATAAAATGCTATTTTTCATCCAATGTTTCACATTATTTCTAAATACATATATTGTAAAATGCTGTTCTTCATCCAATATTTCACATTACTTCTAATGCTATAATATAATTACAGCATGGCTCATATTTTTATAAAGAAATATATTATTTCAGACAGACTATAGTTTTATTAAAAGAAAAATTCTCTACCTTATATACCCCTATTAATTTAGCCTTAAAAATAGTTCAAATTTGAATGTTACATTCGATACTCACTTTAAATACCTCTCCTCCGGGTAATCTAATTGTATATAATAAAATAATTCATCTTCAATAAACTTACTTTTTATTTTCAAATACAAAGTATACAAGCAAAGAAAATAAATCTTAATCAACATATATTTTAAAAGAAAGTGTTCTACAATGTGCGTGCCGATAAAACGCTAAAGTAAGATACAATTGTAGAAGAATTTTCAGAAGATCATCGACTCGTGTTGGATGCAGGGAATAGACGTAGCATAGGACAGGAAACGATAAAAGACTAAAAATCAAATAGTTGAAGGGCCTCAAAGATCCTCGAGATCAGAAATAACATCACAAGCAACAGGGGGTGACAGCACTTGCTCAAGTGGGATGGTTGGTATCTTCTTTTCTTTGTTTCCTTTGACGAATTTGTGACGGCGACTGTTTTTTTGCAGGTTAATGCCGGCGTTTTTTCTATTAAATTCAGAAGTCTGTAGAGATCTTCTGTGGTGAAGTTTCGGCTCTTCGTTCTTTTGTTCATGTTTATTTCTGAAAAATTACAATAATTTCATTAAAACCACATCACGATAGTGTAAAAATATGTCAACCTTTTTAATATACGTAGGTTAGTTTACGCGCACATAAAACTACAAAATAATGTTGATCAACACTATATGCATTCGTATCCACTGTATTATAAATATAAACTTACTTATTTTTGATGTATATTGAAGATTTATAAAGTTATTTAAACTTATAGCTTAACAACGATTGGCAACGATCTTGACAGCCATTTGACAGCTGACTAAATCCAAAGATATGCCATAGATGAAAATAGTATCACAGACAATTATTTACCAAAAACATTGCCAGTAAAAAAACTTTCGGACTAAATGTAACCGATGACCGCTAGTAATGCAAATATGTTTATAGAACGCAAAATAAGATAACGAACGGATAGCGGCCCGTTAAAGAAAAACGGTTCGTTACGTAACCGAAATTTGGTACTTCGTTTATAAAACCGGCCCTAAATGGGTGCTTTGTTTGCAGAGTAATGTATATAATTAAATCGGTGAGCTTGGTAGATTTGATGATGCCGCCATTTTGCTTAACGCCTGTTTGGTTGTTAACATTCCACTTTTGTATCATTTCTATTGCTTTTCATCAGAGCTCTAATCAGCTCACCTGGACATTTCAAATACTCCAAATCAATCTCAAATATTCAGTAATTATAGAGTAATAATTATTTTTTTATATCGTATTAAAAGTGATAATAAAAAATTATTATATTTTAGGTGTGTTCTGCCGGAACGAACAAACTGCATACGGAGCGATCTGCCGCTTGCATGTGAACTGCAGCATGTGTTGCACTTTCATGGTATGAGCATTGTATTTATATGTGACTGGCTGGCTGCCGCCTCAGCGTTTTGATGACTACAGTACATTTATTAAAATTCATGTGTTTGTTGAAGATTTAGTTTAATAACTGATTTATAAGAAGCAGGTTACATATTTCGCATGCTATACATTGCCGCCAAGTGGTATATTGTTTTCGAGGCGTCAGCAGTCTATGAACGTGTTGTTTCAAT
Organism: Hesperophylax magnus; assembly: GCA_026573805.1. Taxonomy (NCBI): domain Eukaryota; kingdom Metazoa; phylum Arthropoda; class Insecta; order Trichoptera; family Limnephilidae; genus Hesperophylax; species Hesperophylax magnus. Next base: position 25,147,747 of record JAIUSX010000014.1, on the reverse strand, counting down.
TTCAACAATTCTTCAAGATTCTCTGAAAGTTCTATGAAAGTTTTTATAACTGAAAACTGGTGGCACTAATGGTCAGACCACAAGATTATTTGACTTCTAGGCCCCAGGCTAATTAAATTGTTTATCTGCTTCAAAAAGAATATCCATTTTTGAAAATATTTTATTGATTTCAGAAAAAAATTAGCTTATTGGCCACACAGAAACGCTCACAATACATTTCAGTGATAATACGTTTTGTGTTTATTTGTCAGGCGTTTTATGGTAAATCAGTTCGCAGAAGTCTATTATGTTTTTATTGGGTTAGTCAGTCAATGTCAATTTAATTTGTGTTTCGTAGAAAATTTACTATTCACTCAAATGTCACCTACGCTGGGTTTGCTAGAAAAGAAGTGCTCAATATTAATGTCAGTTTGAATCCTAAAGGTTACATTCTTTATATTCTAATTAATTTTGTATTTCAAATAGAATATAACATTGAAAACTTACTCAAAACTATGAATCAGATTCCAATTTAAAATTACCTGTTTTGTATGTTTTTAATTAGTTATAAAATCATTACAATTTTATATCTAGTATAAATCTGCCATAAAATTTAAAATAAATAAATTTTTGCCAATAAAATCGTCTACACGATTTAACCTCAACAATTGTCGATTAAAACTATTTTCGCGATTTTTTCGTCAACGATTTAATATTGGAATACGTATATTTCTATTTTGTCTACGTCAGACGTTAAGCAAGCAATGAAAATAGATATATTATGTGTTCACAACATCGAAACGTCTTTATTTATTGCATCTCACAATAAATAAATCACGTTTTCTCATAAAAATTAACCTCACTGGGACTAAGCCTGTATCGAGGTGAGATTTAAACATTTAAAAAAATCGCAAATGTTCGTAAATTTTACTTTTTACTATCGTTGTTTTGAATCAATAAAATATAATTATTTTGAGTTGACACAATTAAATATATTAAATTGATTGATCCACTGTGTTTGCGGTGGGCGAGCAACCTTGTCTTGTTTTTAATACAAATCTACAGTTTTATTCCGAGAAAAAAAATAAAAATAAATAAAAATTCCGAGATTGATGAAATCTTTGATACTTGACCTTTAAAATGAGAGGAAGGTTTACACGAAATTTCTAAAAACCACCCCCATCTTCTTTTCCCAAATCTAATAACAAAAATTCCAAACTAATTTTTTAAATTTTTGCCCTCTTGAAATGAGAGGAAAATTACTGTCTACATCTGATTTATAAAAAATCTTTGTAAACCCCGTCCAACGCCGGCGACTTCTTTAGATTATTTTTCCCGCATAATTTATTACAATAGCTTAGAATGGCTTATGTTGAGACTCGAAGCTTAACTCCTCAAACAGTTCCGTAGAGCCTTCCTAAGAGCTGTCTCTGCATAATCTGGATTGAAAATGAAGTGCCTAAATTCGCAAACAAAACTGTCCTACGTATTACTATTCTGCGAATTTTCGTTTCTGAACAGTCCGGACCATAAAAAAATCCATAACAGTACGGCCATATTTTTATCGATACATTATACATTTATAATACTGTAATGTTGTTATTTGGTTAAGTGTTGTGTTCCCACAAACAGTTTTCCAACTCGTCGTGGAAGGAGAATATAAATAAATGGTTCTTTGTGATAAATCAGGGATTTATTAATACTTCGCGTATTACAATGGTGACTCGATAGTCGACCTAACTAGAAGCTGGCTAATTGAGATCTGAGAACAGTAAGTTTGACTGGGAGCATTCCCACTGGCCCTGGCGACTACTGGCCACTGGCTGCCATCTTGCGGACTTCCACGCAAGCTCTATGCACTGCTCTCTATGAGTGCATCTGTGAAGCTCTTACTTCCCAACAGTTAAGTTATACCCTTAAGCTAGTGTGTAGGTAGTCCATAGATAAAGGTACTCTTTAAGTAGTTCATAGACGGCGGTAAATGCACCATTTGACAGAGATAGCATGTCGGTTGTACCCGAATGGATCTTAGAGCAACCAAAGCTAGCTGATTCCTAGGCAGGGAGCTCCCTTAGATGTTGCGGTTCCCGTTAGAATAACTCATAACCTATGATAGAACGGACGGTTGTCCTAAAAGAGATTTATTGTAATTATGTAATTATCAACTATAATATAGTACTCGTAATCTTTGACGAATCACTGGACTTATTGGGGAAAAAGGTAGGGTAGATGAAGGTTTGGGAAGTACCTGGCTATTCAGTCAAGACAGTAAACCCGGATAAAGCCACTTCCATGAAGACTCTTTTTTATTTTAGTATTTATTTTAATTATTTTTTCGCCCACATGCCAGAGACCTGTACCTGTGTTATGGAAGATGAAATTCTAAATTGTGTCTTTTCAGGTAGAACATGCCTGAAACATAATTGATTGTAACTATTCAAATTTTACCCTGAAAAAGCACGAAGCGGAACCGGTTAATAAACAAGTTCAAATACGTTTTTGTTTAATAACAAACTGTTTGTTTTATTTAATAATATGTCAAACCACGAAAACAAATTTATAAAATACCATTTGGTTTTATTAAAAATTGCTTACTTTTTATCTCTCCTTTTAGTCATCTGCATATGACTTACACACATCTACACATATGTTTGTACATAATTTAATAAATATAGGTAATATTTATTATGCAAATTAATTTGCGTGGTGATTTTAACTAAATTCTACTTTTCCAAGCCAAGCCTTTTTTTTGTAAATAAGTTCGAGTTCTGACTTCTATGCATATTTGATTTCCCTTGAAAGCTTACATATCTATTCTCCACGTTTTAATTCCATACATGCCGACTCCAGCGCACCGAATGCTCGACGGAATATATTTGAATAAATTTTTGTCCGGGTTTCCAAATAAACTTATTTATTCTGGTCTTTTTTTAACAACAACAGTTCTCTCGCAGTTAATAGTCAAATAAAATTCACCTCAAAATTAATATTTGAGTTGGAACTATTCGGATAGTCATTGAAGTATATAAATAACAAAAATTCAGCTAAATCCCCAATTTCAATATCAATTTACATGGAAATTAAGGTATTGAGTTATTTTGGGTTATTTCCATGCTTTTTATTTCAGTTTCATTTGGGTCGTCTTTATATGGATTCGGGATGTAAAATGATGTGTAGTAAACAATGAATTCCGAGCAAGTGTTCTAGTACCTGATACGATGTATATTTAGATTTTAAACCCATATTAAGAGGAAGCTACACGCCAAAAATTGTATATTCTTGGCGTACCTAATATTGTAGGTAATATGCATTAAAATCACTTGACAAATAGAGTCTAGAAACGTTCGATTTCAAACAAAAAACTGTTTTTTTTTTAAATTTATTTTGTTAATAATTTTATAAGAAAGCAAAAAAGTTAATCAAAAGAAACTGTCATAGATAATCTTAGCTATAATACTGTTTTTTTAAGTTGTTTTCTTTACGCGTTCATAAATTACTATTGAAAAAAAAAACTTTGTAGTTTACATTTATATTTTTTATTGAGTAATCAAGCGAAACGATGGGAAAACTAAAAACGGAAATTTATAAAAAGCTTATTTTTTTGTATTAATAATGTACACCAATTCGTTATAAATATTAATCTAAATAGTGATTTATTTATTTATTTATTTATTTATTTTTTTTTTTATTTATTAACATTTTTAACCTGCTAAACTACTTATGTAGTTTGTCAGCAGGTACATAATGACAACATTTTTTCAATAACATGGTACAATGGTAAACAGTATGTAGGTATGTATAATGTTGATGATAAATTAACAATAAATGATAAATTGGTTAACTTACAGAATTATATAAATAAAAATATGTAAGAAGCAGTATAAGCCTCATATAACAACACAACCACAAAATGAAAATATGAACAAATGAATATAATCAACAAGTACTTTTATGGTTTTAATATACATAAGGTAAAAACAAATTTATAACGATTTTCCATTTCCCTAGAATGTGAATTCCAATTAGGAAAAAAAGGTCTTCAGTAGTGCATCAATATAAATCCTCATTATCTAATAGCCATTTCCTTAGATTATATTTGACTTTGGCTGTAAAAACGTTTATATTTTTAATTGTCATTGGTAGTTTATTAAATATTTTGGGTACAATAAAGTTTAAGGTTCTTTCACCGTATTTATTGGTACATTTCAGGACCACCAGTCCTTCATTTTGGGTGAATCTTGTATTATGTTTATGTAAAACTCTTTCCCTATACAAGGAATAAGAGAGTATAAGATGTTGACTTATAATATTATAAAACAATAATCCTCTGACAGGTAAAACATTCAGAGACTTGTACATTAATTTAGTGTCGCTTCTGTGTTCATTGGTATATTTATGGATTAACAGTTTTGTAAGGGAGTTTTGTAATGTTTGGATATAACTTATATTAGTTTTACAAGAATGTCCCCAAGAAGTGATTCCATAACGGATTGTGGATTCAGCCAGAGATAGGTAGATTAATTTTAAAGTACTTATGGGCACAAAATATTTTATTTTATAAATTCTACCCACAATAGACCGTAGACGTTTACAAACATTAGTAATGTGTACGTCCCATTTCATGTGGCAGTCAATAGTAACACCCAAATATACATAATTTTTGACAAAATCAATGGTTTCACGTGAACAGGGCTGTGCAACATTTCTATGTAAGCAGTCAAAAGTATGTGTATATAACGAAGGGATTAAATTGTATCTGGCATGTGGTGATCTTATGTGCATAATTTTAGTTTTTTTGGCATTTATTATGAGACCCGCGTCATGAGACCATTTAAGAAGAGCAATAAAATCAAGCTGCATAAGGTTCATTGCAGTAATCAAATCCTCGTGTGATATTACGAGTGCCGTATCGTCTGCGTACACAAAATGTTTAACGAAAGAAAACAATTTACTCATAATTGAGACGTATATAATATACAGGGTTGGCCCTAAAATTGACCCCTGTGCAACACCTGTTGAAATATATTTTGTTTTGCTAAATTTTTTTAGAATTTTTACTGTTATTTGTCGATCCGATAATAAATTTTTTAACAAAACTAGTAGCTTTCCTCGTATTCCTATTGCATCCAGTGTTTCTAAAAGTTTATTTTTATCAATGGTATCAAACGCCTTCGAGTAATCTATGAATAAAACTAACACATGTTTTTTTAAATTTAATTCATGATTTACGTGATTTGAAAATTCCTGAAGCAACATTTCCGTACTTTTTTTTATTTTGAAAACCATACTGGTTGGGATCTAGCAGGGAGAAGGATTCTAAATATTTGTTAAGTTTTGTAGAAATGTATTTTTCAAGTATTTTTTCTAGGGCTGGCAAAATGCTAATTGGCCTATAATTTTGTACATCTGTATGTTTGCCGCCTTTGTAAATCGGTCTAATGATACTACTTTTAAGTTCATCTGGAATCACTGCTTGTTTTAAAATTATATTGATAAAATGAGTTATAACAGGCCCTAAAATATGAATATATTTCTTAATGTCAAACATTCGAATGTTGTCAATCCCTGGTGACTTTGAATTGTTTAGTTTGCTAACAATGATATTAATTTCTTCGCAGGTAGCTCTTGGCAGGTACATACTATGTTGAACTTCTGTCGGTCTGACGGTCGAAGCTATATAGTCACATTTATGTATCATAGAGCTAACACTGCTCGTGAAATATTCAACAAAATTATTTGCTACGGTTTCTTCATTTTGCGTGTTTAACATATATTTTGAGATTATTTCGTCACAACTACTTTTAGACTTGCGTCCTAATATTTTATTTACTTCATCCCAAGTTTTTTTGGTATTTCCGAAATAATTTTTAAATTTATTGTTGAAAAAGGTAGACTTACATTTAATGATTTCTTTTGTAACCTTATTTCTGGAAGTTTTATATTCTAATTCAAAGAATTTATTGGTAGGAGTATTTTTCCACCTTCTGTACAGTAAATCTTTTTTTTTTATGTTTTCTAATATATCAGAAGTTATCCAAGGTTTTATTGCGAGGGGTCTTTTTTTGGGTTTATAATACGTAACGATTTTACTTTGATCATACAAATCCTGAAAATTATTTTTAATTTTAGTGTATAACATATTGCAATCTTGTTCCTCAAGCAAGGTATGCCACTTAAAATTATAAATATTTTTGTCAATTTTGTTTTGGGATAAAAACGATATTTTTTCCCCGTGTTGTACGACTTTTTTACTTTCCATATATTTAATATTGACTGCAGTTAAAAAATGATCCGCTATGTTAATATTATTACATACACATGAAGAAAGAGTATTGCTTTGTTGACATCCGCTGTTAAAACGTACAAATATGTGGTCTAAACATGAACGAGTAACTTTTCCTGCTAGAACCGCTTCCCTAGTTACGTTACAAATGCATTTGGTTAAATAATTTTCAGACATTATATTTTCATAGGACATAATAATTGGGTTTTGATAATTTAAAAGATCTAGGTTAACATCTCCTATAAGTACAATATTTTCTCTGGGTCTTATATTAGACAGAATGGAAGATATTTCATTAAGAAATTGAAGTTTGTTGGAGTTGGGGGGGCGGTATATTGCTATGATGTTTAAAATAATCTTGTTTGGAAGTGTCATTGAGCCAAGCACACATTCAAAATGGTTTGTTTCTATTGACTTTTGTTGAAATGTGAGTTCATCTCGAACGTACAACAATATACCTCCACCCGATTTTTTACTTCGGCAATAATTGTAACATTTAAATCCAGGAATATTATACAGACAGACTAGCTCTGATGTTATAGCCGTTTCACATAACATTAACGCATGAATATGTTTCCAACAAGAATTTAAGTAGACATTCAGAGTATTCCAGTATTTATAAATCGATCTAATATTCAACTGAACAATATTAATATTTTCCATACTATAGTTACTGTGAATATTTAGCCAATCCTGGAAATCATTAGTATTATCGAATTCTACCTCATCATCTTCTTCAACATAATTAGACGCCATAGTCGATCGTAGCAAGGTCCTTTTTCAGTGCAGCTTTGTAGGCCGGGCAGTTGTCCTTGTCTCCAGTCGAGTGCGCAGCGGGCTTTCCAAATCTAGTGCACGTAGCGCAGACTGGTTTGGCAGCGGCATTTGGGCAGGATTCGTTGGTGTGGTTCTCTTTAGCACAGTGTCCACATCTAAGAGTGTCTCTGCAGTACTTATATGAGTGTCCTATCATTTGGCACTTAGTACATACGGTTAGTCCAATAAAGTCTCTGACACGGCACACAGTCCAGTTGACGAACACCTTCTCCTGTTCCACCAGCAGTTTTCGTATTGTAGCGGGCATCTCATAAACCCGATGACAGGTGGTTCCAGAGCGAGCGCCGGCCAGGTGACTCAGCTTGCAGGTTGATATTATTCCTTCGATGTCGTGTACATTGGGTATACCCGTGAGGGCGATCCTTAAGAATTCAACGTCCGTAAGGTCCCTCGGTACATTAAAAAATATTAGCCTCGGGAGTCGCTTGGTGGGAAGTCGAGCCTTAAGTGTGCCTGAGTTTTCAAAACACGGTGCGTTTAACAACTTTTGTTGCTCACTTGCGGTAGCTGTGCTAAGAAGGACACCTTTATTTCTGATCTTACGAACTCCGGTAATGCGAATGCCCAAATCAGATGGACGAATAATGTTCTGAATAATTTTTTTAGTCCCTTCACTATCCTCGGTGGCATCTGCGTTTGTAGGGAAGATGCAGATGGCGGGCCTTGGTGCTCCGACGCGAAGTCCTGATTGGGTAATTGGTGGGGGTTGGTCAGCAACATTTGTCTGCTTTCGGACAATATCAGCAAATGACAAGCTAGCCTCCGTTGCTATAGCTACTCTTTGCATCACGGGTCCGAGGTCAGATTCCAGCTGAATTATTTTCTGTTCCAGGTACTTTTTTTCGTCTTTTTCATGACGAATTTTAATTTCCGCCATTTTAAGTTCCGCGGTCACTGTCGCCAAATCAGCGCGCATGGTCTCGCGCTCCAACAGCAGCTGGGAAACGGCTCTGAAAACTTCAGAGACATTTCTAGAGATCTTCAGTTGCTGTTCCTTCGAGACCTTTGATTGTTTCTCGGCCAAGACTTCTTGAAGGGCCGTCAGATGAGCGTGGGCTTCGTTTAGAACGTCCACTCCAGAGTCGCTTGGAAACTTTGTTTCACTGCTGTCTGAGCACTGGGATGACGTTTCAGAACCCTCTTCCAGGTCCTCACTATAAGCGCACTTTCCTCCATGTTTTTCGGTATTTGGAGACAACGTTATGTCCAACGGACGTTTCTTTGGGCGATGCATTATTAATGAAAAATTTTATTTTTAAAAACAAATTAAAGTTTCTAATTGTTATTTAACATCGGCTTGGCTAGCGAACGACTCTATCATCTACACTATCTCACAGATAGGAGCAGTTGAGATTTATGTCCTATATTAAGATGTCAATAAAAACTGTAAATAATAAGTACATGTGTGTACCATTTAAATTAACTCAAAAACACTGTTTTTATGTTAAATTCACATTAAATTCGTTTAGATTTCACTTAAGGCTAGTTATTTCACTAGATGTTTATTATTATTGTTATTTTTTTTTAGTTCACTTTAATTTGGTATCAGTTTTGAAATCACTTTTGAAACACTTTCCTTCAAGTTTCGGTAGAATAGACACACTAGGATAAATTCTACACCGAGTTTTGTAGATATTTGCAGAAATTTCTCTTGTTTAGACACTTTTATTACGAATTGTCAATACTTTGCCAGGTAAAAATATCCTAGCTTCGCTATGTGTCAATTTTTTTTTTTTTTAAACACACTTTTTGAGCATTTATCGGTGGAATACCGGGAGGACAAACTCACCGGGTGATAGCCCGTGAAAAATGCTGCACATTAATAACAAATTCTGTTCGATTTGCACAATATTTCACTGTTTTAATTTTAAAGAAACGGGAGCTAAAGAAATAAGCGACAAATCTTGTAACTTGTAACAATATGAAATTAGCATTAAGCTTTAGAGTTAATTCTTCATTATAGTACAAGTTAAAAAAAAGGACAATTTTTTTCGAAATTCAAACGTTTTAAGGTAGTTCTCAGGTAAAAAAAAGTTGAATTTTTGTACGGAAAAAAAAATCCTTTAAGGAAAAATATTTTTGTATGGAAAAAAACGCAAATGAATTTCGAAAAACTTATTAATTGTTTTAACTTCTATCTACAGGTAGAATCATCTCCCGAAGCTTAAATTTTATTGACGTTATATTATAAATTTGTACCCATTTATTTTAGCAAAATTTTGACCTCACAGCAATTTTATTTTCTATTTTTATATTATATACTTTTTAACTTAAAACCATTTCTAATAATCACTTTAATGTTTATTATTTTATTTATGCCATGATATTTTTATTCTTAAACATCATTTGTATATACTTCTGACCCTTATTTACTTTATTTATTAATTTTTTTTTAGAAATTTTGACTAAAATTTTTTATCTTTTTTTACGATTATGACATTATTTTATGTATTTCATTGACTTTATACAATATATTTATACCCAATGATCTATACGAAATTTTTGTTTTACATTATTTTTTTTTTATAATGTATACTTTTCTACTTAAAACAATTTATAATAATCAGTTTTATGTTTTTATACTATTTATGATATGATATGTCTCTAAATAACAAATGTAGATCCTAGGAAATAAATTGTACAGCGCCCTTGAGGTGATTTTTCACAAAAACGGCGCTCTACAAATTATCCAATTATTATTATTATTATTATTATTGTTGTATTATTCAAACATCCTCAAAGGAGATATCTCTTATCTACTTTTGATTTTTATGTTCTTTCAGGACTGTGTACATTTTATGTAATATGTTTTAATACGTTTTAATATTATAGGTGTTATGATGTACTAGTTAACTATCCCCAAATAAGATATATTGTATTATTTTAATCACTACATTATATCAAATTTGTTCTGTATAAATTCTATGTAATATTGCTGCTATTATTTATTTATTACCCGTCTCGGAACAGACGTTGTCTAGTGAGACGGGTATCTTACATACCAACATTGTCAAAAAACTTTTTATCAATACAATAAACGACCGGGTTGCCGGAAAATTAAATAAATAAAAAAAGTTTGTTCACTTTACCCCCGGACAACCTGTATCTATGTGAGAGGAAAGAATGCTAATGAACAAGATTGAGAAAACCATCCAAGCGTCTCTACGTTTTGGACTAGTAGAGCAGATTAAAGAAGAAAGGAGTGTCATGAGATAATATTGCGCAAATGGAATGGTGGAAGTCGGGAAAACACGAGAAAGAAATGGAATGTTCAAAATAAATATTTACCTAATTATTTGAGCCGGCTCATGTCAAGAGTCGGAAAAAACTATTAGTTAAGAGGCGTATAATGTTATATTCTCAGTGATTTGTTTTGTACTACTTTGAAAACGCTGATTACAGAATCATTTATCTGGTTATTTGAAAACACCGCACCGCAGGAATCTTATTATAAATAGAACCTTGGCGGAAAGTTAAAAAACACTGATTTTCTTACACATTTCCAAAAGATTGTCGTAGCGGACTGTTGCTTATTTTTTCTGTTGGATAATGTTTCGTGCAAACAATTATGAGCAAGTACTTTTGTTAAAAGTTACATTTTGAAAATGCATTGGTTTTTTTAAGTTTTATTTAGCAGATGTGTGGCATTCTTGAGTGCTGGCTAATGCCAGCACTCAAGAATGAAAAATTCCAACGAATTGTTCTATTTTAATTGGAAACCAATTACTTCAGTAATTATGGTATTTAAGAATTTTATTTGCAAATAATATTTAGTTTAAAAATATATCACACTACAAGAAGAACAAATAAATAAGACTTCGGTTTCTAAAGAAGTCTGAATCACAGAACTGCATTACTGTACATATTCAGCGTTAAACATCTTCCAAGAAATACTGACCAATATAAAAGAAGAGTAAAATAAGCAAAAATTTAAAAAAAGAACGGGGTACGTGAAGTTAATATTTATTTTTTTGTAAATACTTACTGTACTTAGTAATTCATATGCTAAAAAACATGATATTATTTTTATCAGTACACTTGTTACACTATTTTATGATATATAATATTTTTTAATTTAGTGCTGAAATCAAAGAATACAAATATTTAAATATTTTTTTTTTTTTTGTTAGAAATGGTAATATCATTTCATTCATAAATTGTATTTTCGAAGTGTTAGTATTTTCGCAGAATACAAAAATAAATAGCTTGAAATAGAAGTGTAAAAATGAACAATTTCATACCATTGCTAATGATTTTCCAATTGAACGATTGGAATCGTAGTATTCCCAATGGGGTATTTTCATTGACTATGAACACTGTTAAAAATGTGTGGAAGATTTAAAGTTTATTTTTCTGATTATGATTATCGTACTAAAAATACGTAATTTTGATATTTTCAATCATAATTATTAATTTCAAAAAAGATCTAAAACAGCACATTCCGAAACGATTCCAACCGGCTATAACGTCATTATGACATAGAAACCGCCATGTCTGGTAAAATGGCTGTCACAAACGTCGCCCGGCGTGACGTCAACAATATACATACAAACACGTCGTTTTGGCGGCAAATCAAAAATGTCACACTCTAAATCTTCATAGAAAATGTCAAACCTTAAATCATTACAGAAAATGTCACACTTTAAATCATTATAGAAAATGTCACACTTTAAATCAGTACAGAAAAAGTCAATCTTTATATCATTATAAAAATGTCACACTTTAAATCATTACAGAAAATGTCACATATTAAATCATTATAGAAAATGTCACACTTTAAATCATTACAGAAAATGTCACACTTTAAATCATTATAGAAAATGTCACACTTTAAATCATTATAGAAAATTTATTCGTCAACATAAAAACACAAAAAAAATATCTTCTACTCGTAATTTTTTTTGAGAACGAAAAAAGAGTGAAAATACCCTATTGGTGAATCAATAAGAAAGGAATTTTGTAAATACAAGAAACTTTCAATAATTCTTCATGGTTATAGTGATTTGGGATATTATGCCGTGTTGCGCTATCTCTTTCTTTAGCCAACGTTTCGGAAAGCATTTCAGTGTCCATCATCAGGGCAGATGTGTAATCCTAATGATGATGGATACTCATGGCATAATACCCCAAAAACAAACCACTATAATACTTTTGGCCGTGAAAATCTCAAATCAATTCTTCATGGTGTTTATACATCGGGATGATACTGAAAGAAATAGAAATAATTGATGTGATATAATTATTTTTATAAAAGTACTTGGCTTATTTATAATGTGCCATTTTTGTGAAATATAACCCGAAGAGCGCCTAACGCTAATGTGCTTTTATTTGTGTACCAACGCTACGCCGACATTTAAACTTCCAACCTCTTGGAACTGAGCCAATAATCATGCTGTTCAGTCACAAAGGTCGACGGAGAGTAAAAAATTTTTTTTCGCTGAACTTTTGAAAAAAAAAACAGTTCAGATATAATGACTTATAATTTTTAAATAGTTCACATCATAACCAAACAGATCTGTTCATGCTTATAATCTCAAATATTGCAAGTTGTTTGTTTTGTGTATTTTCTCGTCATTTTCTCTCTGCGTGCTTCCTTCCTTCCAGCATACAACGATAAAATGGAGTTTCAAGAAACAAACAATAATAGTATTTCGCGAGTTATAAAACAATTTCAACTTTCCGTAGCAATCCCGTAAACTTTAACTATTAACCTATTTACATTGTTATTTTTTCCCGACGAAAGAAGCTACATAGTGGGTCGTTTATTATTTCGTTTCCTAAACGATAAAAACTGTACTTTTTGCGTCAGCAACCGCAACACACGTGTGGCAGCGTAAATGGACGTAAAACCTCATAAATGATTTCGTACTTAGTTGCAGGGACGCAGAGAAGTTTAATATTTATTGAAAAAAAATTATTGCGTAATTTTTGTACCATGAGTTCATTTTTTGTTTGGTTTTGTTTACGTGAACCCGCAAAAGTGTCTCAAGTACTTCCAACCGTCTGGAGCCATTGGGACTATGGCATCCCCATTTGGGGGTATGTTGTGAGGCTGAAAGTAGAGGGAATAGGAAGAAGATGAAGGTGAGGAAGTACCTGGCTATTCAGATCTGATCACCAAACACGGCCAAATCCATTTCAAGCAACGTTTCGATTCTGAATGGTTGGTCTACACCAGGGCGATACTGAGAGCATCTTCCACTCTTGAACGAGTAATTTGTGAAATAACACAAATTGATCAAATAAAATTTACTTGCGCACGCCCGGATTTGGACACACCAACTTGCTAGTCAGAGGCCTAACCTTCGACCACGGAGGCCTTTATACTATGATCGTGACATATTAAAATATTAATATCGAATTCATTGTTATATATACCAAAAGACACCCTCATAAAACTCTTTATATCTCCATTTTTATTATATTCAGACGTATAATATCAACAGACTTAGAAAGATAAAACAACAAGTTTTCTCGTTGTATTTAAATTTTAATTGAATCTAACTAATTCTAAAAAAACAAAAACCGCCAAACAGTTCACCGGACAAGGCTTGCGATTTTTTTTGAAATAATTAGTTTTATACAAACGAAATAAAAGTGACAATATCCATTGCAATAAGTTGTGCATAAAGTGGTACGAAAGTACATTCTACAAGAAAAAACATCGGTAAGCAATTATAACAACTTTAGCTACATATGTTTGCGTTAAAAGTTTTAAAAAATTTAATTGCATATGCCCGTTGGTAAAATCAAAATCTGAAAGAGTCTTTCATCTGCCTTGAAAAACAATGTTTCAGGGCCCGTTCCCACTTCCGTTTTAAAAACGGAGGCGGGTCCCGTTTTAAAAACGGATGCCCTAGTGGCTGTAGTGGATGTATAGAGCTGTTCACACTTGTCCGACACGATTTGAAAACGGATCCGACATTTTTTGTCGGATGTATCGCCAGCGCAGCGCGTCCGTTTTCAAATCGTGTCGGAACACGCTCGCTCATAATGTTGTATGGAGCTGTTCACACTTGTGGTCTAATCGTTCCGGCAGAGTCCCCGCCACACCCCCACCCCTCCCCGCCTGCTCCCAGTCGCAAGGAAGCAGGCACGCTGCGTGCTTGTATTTTGTTATTTTGTTAAGTAAATACATCAAAACTACAATAATGGATAAGGAAATAAATCCCGAAAATTTAATACCACTGGTCGAAGAAAGAGTATAATAATATTTTATCTTAAACTAAATAAAAACAAAACACTTGGTGTACACAACTTTTGTATATCAAAATTTATATTTTAATTTTTTAAAGTTTATTTTTTTTAAATTTTAAAGCTTTAATGAGATGCACGGAAGAGCGTATTACTTTAATAAAAATATTTGAGTTGTTATTTTTTTCTTACTTTAAAATATCGATAGCCTTTCTTCAGGACAAATGCACTCTCTCAATTTTGTATTTTGATATGTTAAGCTCTCTGAAACTCATTCCAGTAGATGGTTAAGGGAAGTGATAGACATTCTCTTAAGCCATTAAGCGCCCTTGAGGTGATTTTCTCATGGCGAAAACGGCGCTATATATAAATAATCCAATCATTATTATTCTAAAATAATTAAAGAACTTTAGTTCATCACTTCTCAACTCACCAATTAACACTTGGAAAATTCCTACAGAAAATCTTTCAGCTATGATTGGGTGCGCCCAAAATTTTCTTTTCACTTTTTTTCTTCTTTTTAATAAGTACGACATGACAACAAGAGCTTCATCGTCGTCCATTGCGCACCATTACTGAAGAATGAGCAAATAAAATGTTTTAGTTGAATCGACAATTATTTGTTTTCGTAGAGTATGATCCGGTTTTAAAACGGATCCGTTTTTAAAACTAAAGTGTGAACAGGGCCGTAAAGCATCCGTTTTTAAAACGTGACCCGCTTCCGATTTGAAAACGGAAGTGGGAACGGGCCCAGGCACAGTATCCCAAAAATAAATCACGATAAGTCTATAATCTATCTGCCTTCAAAAAAAACATTTAATTTTGGTATACGTTAAAAACCAGGGAATCTATTTGATATTGAATGATTAGCGGGAATATTTCTATGACATGATGTTGTTTCGTCTAGGCCCGAGTGCTTGAAATTATGTCAAAACTTATTGAGCAATCAATACAAAATTACCCAGTTGATCATTCAAGAAACACGAAATTAAAAATAGCTTAACAAAATTAATAGATAAACAATATCAAAATATGGCTAAATAACTATGAAGACGTGAAATCATAAAAAATTTAAGTAATTAATACCAGCACAACCCGCAGTCAACAATCAGAAACAATTAAGATAAACCCCACGGAAATATCGACTTTCTAGGCCTGCAAGGTCAAAGTCGACCATATCTCCGTCTATTACGCCGGGCGGCCGTGCCGAATATGGTTTTTACACGACTTCCTCACTTATGTCTTTAAGATTCCCACTTTATTTTAGAGATTTTACGAGGCAAATACAACCTCACGTCTGTCCAATACACCAAGACCACCCGTCGCATATTTTTGTGCACGGCTGCTTCACTTACGTCGTTAAGGTTCTGGCTCTATTTGAAGGATTATCTCGTCTTAAGCAGAGATTTGAACCTTATCTACGTAAGAAGTGTGTTATGTCGCCCGATTTAGTTTCTTAATGTGCAGGGTTTTCCAATAAGAGGTGTTATTTTGAATAGCCCGCTATTTCGGTAGTTTTTACTTTTAAAGCTGTCATTTTATGACATTTGACAAGTAGAAACTACACCATTAATAAAAATGGAACGATACACGCTTCATCAACGCATTAAAATTATTAAAAGTCACTATAAAAATTTGGCAGAGACGGTTCGTAAAACTCGATCATTTTTGGGTCGTCGTGAAGCACCTTGTCGGACCGCAATACAAAAATTGGTGGAAAAATTCGAGCTGTTGGGACAACTGAGTGATGTGAAGAATAAAATCCGTGCACGTCGCTCAAGAACAGACGAGAATATTGCTGCTGTATCCGAAAGTGTTGACGAAAACCCAGGTTTGTCCATTCCTCGTCGTTCTTTGGAATTACACCGTATTTTGCATAAAGATTTGTGTCTTGAGGCTTATAAAGTTCAGTTAACACAAGAACTCAAGGCGGCCGATCATCAACAACGTCGTGTCTTTGCTGATTGGGTTCTTGAAATGCGTGAAAATGATCCGGAATTCCATCGAAAAATCATCTTGAGTGATGAGGCCCATTTCCACCTCGGTGGCTTCGTCAACAAGCAAAATTGTCGCATCTGGGGCTCGAAAAACCCAAGAGTTATTGTTGAAAAGCCTCTCTCTCCTCAACGTATAACTGTTTGGTGCGGTTTGTGGTCCGGCGGAGTCATTGGACCTTACTTTTTCGGAAATGAGGCTGGAGCAACAGTTACGGTGAATGGATTGCTCTATCGAGAAATGATTAATGATTTTTTATGACCAGAATTGGATGGTATTGATCTGGACAACGTTTACTTTCAACAAAACGGCGCTACGTGCCACACAAGCAACGAAACCATTGATCTTTTACTGGAAAAATATCAAAATAACACCTGTTATTGGAAAACCCTGTATTATCCAAGTTTGAGTCCCTGTCACAACCTAATCATTTTAAGACATTTTATTGTCATTTTATTTGAACATTTTTTTGTTTTTTTCAATAATCAATGAAGCTTTTAAAGGTTTCTTTTAATTTAATTTACCACGCATCTATTTTTTTAAGTATGAAATTTGTGTTATCCCTGTCTCAGCCCATCTTGGGTAAGGGAGTACTGTAATATGCTACGATTATTTCTCGTGCTCCGCATTGCCTCGGGATTGCCCGTGCTATAAAATTTTATAGTAATTTTTTACGTTCTAAGACCGTGATTTTTCACACTCTCTAGCCGTAATTTGTTGAACCCGTCCGACCATAAAATAATGTGGAATTATCAACAAAATCTCAATAAAGTGGCATTTGAAGAAAAATCACAGTTTTACGGGCATAAATGAAAGACTTTGGTTTGAAATTAGATAGCCGTTTTCTCTGAAATTTAGGGTTCATTCTAAGAATCATGAATCTGAAGTGGAATCATGAACAAAATCTCAATAAGTGGTGTTTGTAGAAAAATCACAGTTTTACAGGCAAAAATGTAACACTTGGGTTAGAACTTTGAAAGTAATTTTCTCGGGAACTATATAACCGAACGTGATGAAAATGTTGTCCGACAATGAAACAATTATAATTTATAAGCGTAAATGAATGCTGTGAAAATATGTAAAACAAAAATTTATTTTTATAGAGAAAAAATCTCTCGATATCTGAGTTTAGTCGCATTTAAATAAACATTTAATTTTTTCCTTTCCTATATCATGTTAAATAAGAGAACCAGATGTGACTTTTATAATTTACTTTTTCATAATTACTACTAATTTAAAAATTACTTTTTCAACTCGGCAACTCAAGAAAAATCATATTTAAAAATATTGCATATGTTTTGAAGAGCTCGAAAACTTACAATGTTCAAGAGAAATATGATATATTAAGTTTGGCAAAAATTCGGAATGCGGTGTCTTTAAGCATGAGAAAACAAATAGTCTGAAATTCCTTAGTTCGCTTGGTTTGTTAAATTGACAAATTATTCTGACGCGTTTATGAAGTTATTTCCATAATTAGAATTTTATTAATATTATTTTTGGAACAACCCATCTATCTGCCCCCTTAATTAGACGTTAGAGGTGATTATTTCAAGGAGGGTAGTATAATTTGAATATTTTGTTAATAAAATATAATAACCCTGCTGATGTTATCCGCCTTATCCCCATGTTTTCATCAAACCTATATATTTGATAAAAAAAAGCTAAGCTTCTATTTTACCTACTGTAGTTAATTAACCATCACTTCTCTTGGCAATATTTTGAGGACACATTTTCGTTTTGATTGATGTGGAGGTCATAGAGCCCGCCCAATATTTCGAATGTTATTTTTTGTCAAAAAAATCGTACCTACATTAAAGGAAAATTCCAGAAATTATGCTTATAAGCAATTATTGTGACACATATTTGTATCTTTAATATCCCTAAGTGACGTTTTCTCAACTGTTCATGAAGCTCGCAAATATTGTGACACATAGTTCTATCTTTAATATCCCTAAGTGACGTTTTCTCAACTGTTCATGAAGTCTAGCAAATATTGTGACACATAGTTGTATCTTTAATATACCTAAGTGATGTTTTCTCAACTGTTCATGAAGTCTAACAATTACTGTGACTTATAGTTGTCTTTAATATCCCTAAGTGACGTTTTCTCAACTGTTCATGAAGTCTAGCAAATATTGTGACACATAGTTGTATCTTTAATATCCCTAAGTGACGTTTTCTCAACGGTTCATGAAGTCTAGCAAATATTGTGACACATTACGTTGCTGTTAGTGAAGGCTAGCAAATACGATTTAAGCCAAATAATATTTCAGATATGATTACATGCAATCAATATTATCCTGAAACACCCATACAAATTGAAAAAATCTGCCTAGAAAAAATAATTAAAGAATGGGTGTTTCAGACTAGTAATTATTGCTTATATTAATTTGTTATGCTTTGTGCTGTAGTTATATTCGGTATTCTAGATATTAATAAATAACTACTGGTTTGGCTTAAGCGGTTTATTATAACATATAAATAGAAAACAATCTCAAACATTTCAGTTGCTACAGTAATAAATATTAAAAAATAAAAGAAAATCCAAGAAGCTTACTTGGCAAAAGCCGAAACTTCTAGAATAACATTCGAATCAAGTAGTGGCGTACCTTGTCTTATATATATATAAGACCTCTTTTTTATGAACCATGGGAAAATTTTAAATGTGAATTCTTCGCAAGCTGGAAATATTCGAGGTGACCTAGAAATTTCCTAGATCGCTATGCATATTTACTGACACCAGAGCTCTAGCTTTGATTAATTTCTTTGTTTTATACAAATAAATTTTTGAAGCTAAGATGAATGATTCACTTTACTTCTAGCATAATTTACTTGCTCGCAGAATGGAAAATATGTATCTTATTTAAAGACAGGGATACCAACATAATTAACCAAAAATTATATTATAATAACGTAAAACTATATGCCTCCTTTGATAATGTACCTACTGACATACTCGTGCATATCTAATACCTCATGTTAGACCCGTTCACTATATTTGTCAACTAGTTTCATTTGTACCTCATAAATTTAAAGTGAAGTGTCACACAGGAAAGCAATAAGGTTGTAATAGGGGGGAATGTTTTAACGACATTTTCTAACAGCAGTGTCGGTTGTGAAAATCCACGTCAACTTTTGAGAGACTCGTCACTCAAAAAATATTAAGCTCAGATGAATTTTTTTCATGTTATGGCTTTTAAAAATGTTGAAACTTTATTGACAATGATCAAATCCGAAAAACGACTCGTTCTAAAGTTGTTGGCATTAACGGTCACATGGTATTATTTTCATACGCTTAAATTGAATACAAAATGAATGATAATTGGACATCAGAAGTCATGCAGTGAAAGCAAAATTAAAATTATTGAAAATTCTAATTTTGTTTAACACTTAGGAGATATACAGTCTGATTTAATATTTCATTTCATGTTTTCTTAGAAAATAACTGTGAATTATAGCATGTTTTTAATATAGTGTCCTCTGCGTTCAAAGTCGTAACTTCTGGTGCTCGTCATCAGAGATCACTCAAATTTAGAATATTTAGAAAAGGAAGTTGGACTTCACAATTTTTTATCTTGCAGGGTAATAATCAAATTACAAGACTTTGAAAAAACCTATTAGGTTCAAAACTAGCCTTTAATAAGAATACTTAGTAGCTCAATATATACAATATAAAATTGGGAAAAAAAAACACTTTTTGAGAAGAAATGGTCAAAAAAATTCCATTAAATTTACAAGAAGTATGTACAATATACATTGAATATAGAATAAACGGAGGAAGTGGGCTAATATACATTGAATAGAGGATAAGCAGAGAAAAGTGCCCTAATATACATTGAATAGAAAATAAACAGAGGAAGTGTCCTAATATACATTTAATAGAGAATAAACAGAGGAAGTAAATTAATATACATTGAATAGAGAATAAACAGAGGAAGTGCCCTAATATACATTGAATAGAGAATAAACAGATGAAGTGAATTAATAAACATTGAATAGAGAATAAACAGAGGAAGTGCCCAAATAAACATTGAATAGTGAATACGCAGAGGAAGTGCCCAAATAAACATTGAATAGAGAATACGCAGAGGAAGTGCCCAAATAAACATTGAATAGAGAATACGCAGAGGAAGTTCCCTAATAATACAGAGTGAAAAAAAATAAATTACTAATAAGCATCGCATAGTTGCGCACTTCTCTTGCCATCGCGAATTCCTTGTTAGTCAGAGACTCGAATAGCTTCATCGCATATTGTTTCCTTAAAACTACATCGTCGAATTGTGACGCCATTTTTAATAGACCATTGCTTTCGAACTGTCAGTCGGCTAATTATAAAATATTACCTTACAGGAACAGGGACTGTGAAGGACACATACAGTCATAACACAGGATGGGCATTGAAATCATACTACCAAAAAGTACAAAGCCAATACGCAATACTGTTTTTGTTCAAAGGAATGAAATATTATAATGTGTTGCTGGAAACCACAAAAAACTACACCAATTAATAAATTCAATATAATATTTTTAATTTTGTTGAATTTATGCCAAAACAGAGGTTTGTGATGTTCCATTCATTATCTGTGTCCACCCTCCAAAGAAGTTTTGTTAAGTACTTAGTTATAATCTATGAAATGGAAAACCTTTGCAAAAAGTTGAACTCTCAAATTGACAAGGCAATTTAGAGATAAACAGCTTTGAACTTCTACTTAATTAGGAACTTCTTATAATTCATTCTTTTTTGTCACTATTTTATTTTCGAATGTATTGAAAATATCTGTTTTTTTAACCACTCTTGCAACGAGGTGTATATGTGTTACCAAATAACACGTACTTACAAAACTCCTTTTCTATAATGGTTAGATTTTTTTAACATTAAATCCACATGTCCCTCAGGTCCTATGACGTCTCTGGGGATGTGAAGTCTCTTTGTGAGGAGAGGACGGAGTGATCATGGGTCTTGAAGAGATGTCTTGAACAGACCCATATTGTGGGAGGGAGGAGACAATAAGAGAAATAACCCCAAAGTCGAGCTTTCAAGAATCGTAGAAGCGACCCGTTCTCATGTTACAAATGTCAACACTGAACATGTTGGGCGCGCATTTGACATATAATAAAACCAGATATAGAAAGAGAGAATACCAAGCCTTCTCTTTGTATTTAGAAGTTTACCATATATGCTCCTGTATAGTTTGACAAACCGTTCACTCGGTTAAGGTTTGCCATTTTTTTTATATGAAACTTTTAAAATTGATCCGAAAATAACCTTTATAATACGTTTGTCCAATTAAACATGTTTTTCGTTTCCTGTAAGCTGGTACCTATGTTTTTAAGAAACCTTATTTTTTTGTAATCTTTATTAGAAGTACCCAATAACCAAAACTAATTTCCCGCTATCGCTTGTCCAATATTTTATTGTCTGCTCTATTTTACCGGTCTGAAGATGAAAGTGGATAAAATTTCAAAGCGGTTTATATTACATGGCTGACAACTAAACATGTGTTTGTAAAGATTGTCATACTTTCGTGGATACCTACATATTCAGAACACATATTTCTGACTGAGCGTAGTTTTGTTTTAACTCCACCATTTATCATTTCATCCGTCCGTAAATTTGTTTTTTACGTTCCAGTTCCGTTTTAAGATAATGGCCGTATTTGATAGTACATTTTAATCCCAACAGAGTTCACATGTTCGTGGTTCATACTACGAGCTGTGAAATCGGAATAATCAATATTGTGGCACCTAAACATCAATTCAATTTTTCTGTGTTTGGACTGTAAATAACACATTTTATTCGCTTTCATGATATTTTATCAGTAGTTACTTACTTATTGTTGGATGATTTATGTAGAGCCGTTTTTATAAAAAATCCTATTTTTTTTAAAGGACTTCCTCATAACTTATACCATACCATCCATTCATGCATTTTATGGTTTCTCAAATTAAATAATAATAATTATTATTATTATCTATAACTAAGCTGATAAGAACAGATTCCCCTTAGCCAAAAGGCCAAAAAACCTAAACCAGATTTTCAAATCAGTATTCTGGAGAGATAAATAAAAATACAAATCCGGACCGGTTATTCTCTGCTCTGTAGGTATGCTGTGAGCACAAGTTACGCCATCTCTTGGCATTATTGGCTACTTAAAATAATTCGGTTGGTTCATTATCAGTTTTATTAATATTCATCAGGTATTTTCACTCAAATATATCTAAGAAATCGGAAGAACTCTCACCATAACATTACGGTTCTGAACGAATAATTTCACAGGAAATATGATACTTCATTAATAGAAAAGTTGGTACAAAATTCATGCGCATATTATCATGACGTCTTGTTAAATGAAAGAGTATCCGAATAAAATGCGTACGCAGAGTAACATGAAGTCTTATTAAATAATAGAGTATCCGAATAAAATTCACATGCATATTATCATGACTTTTTAAATGACAGAGTATCCGAATAAAATGTACCTATACGCATATTATCATGACGTCTTGTTAAATGACAGAGTATCCGAATAAAATGCATATGCATAGTAACATGACGTCTTGTTAAATGACAGAGTATCCGAATAAAATACATACGCATATTATCATGACGTCTTATTAAATAACAGAGTATCCGAATAAAATACATACGCATATTATCATGACGTCTTGTTAAATGACAGAGTATCCGAATAAAATGCATACGCATAGTTACATGACATGACTTGTTAAATAACAGAATATCCGAATAAAATGCATACGTAATATTATCATGACGTCTTGTTAAATGACAGAGTATCCGAATAAAATGAAATTATTATGATTTTTATGGATACCTTGTTAAGAAATTTTAAGAATATATATTCATTGTGAGTGCAAAAATCAGTTTCTCTCCGTTTGTTCACAAAACCAATAGTTATGCCTACGTGACAGAATTGTGTACATTCCAGACTTATAAGTCATATTTAGCACTTTCTTATAAATTTCATTTGAGTGGCAAAAATGATTAATCAGGATTGGGGCTTTATTTGTTAAAGGTTGTGAGCTTAGAGTATACCTACCACTGCGCCGAGAGATAAATGGCATAAATTTAAATAATTTATTTTATCGCTGCCAGAATAGTTAATCATCCTTCATAATTCATCAGTGGAAGTTCTCTGGAATTATTTCGGAAATAAATATTTATCCAGCTTAATGGTCGGCAAATAATATAGTTTCTTGAATCGTTCTCTAAACACCAAAATGGTCCGGGAATCCCTCGTTTTACGCGATTCATTGGTTTGGAGAGGGTGGTGTTCGTACACGTATCGCAACCAAAAAAGACAGTACCAAAACAGACAGGTATATTGCTCGCATACAGCATGCTTCAAATATGTTCTTCAGAAAAGAAAATTACAGCGATATACTTTATTTTTGACGTTATTAAAAGTACGTAAGTACTGTAAAATTGTTAGAGTAAGGTATTTTTTATAAACTATGGATACCGTTAAAAAAGCCGTGGAAGATTATTTAAAGTTTATTTTTCTGATTGTAATCGTGAAATAAAAATGTTTCATTTTAATATTTTTGGTAACAATTATTGAATAAACGATCTAAAACCGCACATTCGCAAACATTTTCAATAGGCTACAACGTATTTATGACATAGATAACGTTGCTGTATTGTAAGACGGTTGTTGATATGTATGGCAAGACGGTTGTTGATGTGTATGGTAAGACGGTTGTTGATGTGTATGGTAAGACGGTTGTTGATGTGTATGGTAAGACGGTTGTTGATGTGTATGGTAAGACGGTTGTTGATATGTATGGCAAGACGGTTGTTGATGTGTATGGTAAGACGGTTGTTGATGTGTATGGTAAGACGGTTGTTGATGTGTATGGTAAGACGGTTGTTGATATGTATGACAAGACGGTTGTTGATGTGTATGGTAAGACGGTTGTTGATATGTATGGCAAGACGGTTGTTGATGTGTATGGTAAGACGGTTGTTGATGTGTATGGTAAGACGGTTGTTGATGTGTATGGTAAGACGGTTGTTGATGTGTATGGTAAGACGGTTGTTGATATGTATGGCAAGACGGTTGTTGATGTGTATGGTAAGACGGTTGTTGATGTGTATGGTAAGACGGTTGTTGATGTGTATGGTAAGACGGTTGTTGATGT
Source organism: Hesperophylax magnus (assembly GCA_026573805.1). Taxonomy (NCBI): domain Eukaryota; kingdom Metazoa; phylum Arthropoda; class Insecta; order Trichoptera; family Limnephilidae; genus Hesperophylax; species Hesperophylax magnus. The sequence goes on along the minus strand of JAIUSX010000014.1, from coordinate 25,123,299 downwards.
GTATGGTAAGACGGTTGTTGATATTTATGGTAAGACGGTTGCGTTACGTAAGCAACACGGCAAAACTACACAAACAAAAAGGCGGGAAAACAAAAAATAATGTCGCCAAAGCAAAAATGGCATATACAAATCATTGCAGAAAATGTATTCGTAAACGTATCAATGAAATTAAAATGCCTTCAATATCGTAATTTTTGTCGCCATAAAAAATTCTTTCAAAATGCACCACTGAAATTAACATACTTTCGAATCGAGTTCTAGCAACATATAACCATTTTTTTAATAAGTAGTACATTTTTCTTACATTATTATTTTATATTACAAATTTTGCAGTATGTTTCCTAATGTAAGCTGGGGCTCATATTTAGGAAATGAGTGTGAAAAATTAAATTAATAACTTTAACTAAGGAAATGTGGATATGTACACTTTCTTGGTGTCCCTTTTACGCTAAAATAATGATATCATGTAAGAAAGACTAAACACTCAACGCTTTACAAGGATATCACTGTCGGTATTGTATGTATATGAACCAATACACACACGCCTAATTATGTGTAATTTTGTTCAACTGTATATTGTATTATATTACTGTTACATGTTTTACTAATATCGTTTAATTTTTAGTTTTTCAGTTTAACAAATTTAAAAAACAAACAAATCAAATGAAATCAAAACTGTAATTGCTCTAAATATGTTGATAATTACATATAAAATGGATTGAGTTTAACAACGATAAGACCGAAACATTTAACCACCAAATAAATCTATCGGATGACGGTAGAACAATGTTCGTATTGACCGCAGAATATCAAACCTCAATCTATTCTCGAAACCAAACAGCGTTACCGAAATTGTTTCTCCTATGCAGAAACTTCATCCAAAGCATTAAAAAGACTTTTTGAAATTTTTTTGTGACCTCTAGGCCCAAGCTCGAATAACTTACGGCTCTGCCACGTTGATCGCCATATTCGAGATTTTTTAATATGTAAAAAACATAATATCTGGTCTGAATATTGCGAACGTCAAGTGTTTAAGCTGTAAACCCACAGACAAATCCTGCGCATGTTTGCTCGGTATTGTTAAATAAATAACATGAAAAGTAGCGAAGCTTTTTACGGCAGCCCAGAGAAGGTTTTCGTACGCCGTAATCCGTTTTGAAATTTTCCTATGAACGTTGTTGTACCGCCCGCAATAGACTGCAAAAAATATTTTCCTAAGGTAAAAAGTGGTCGGGTTACCATATTTTTACCATCGACCCAAAATTCACTACGTTGGTAAAAAAAAAAAAAATTTTAAAAATATCCAATTTATTTTGTACCCTTTTTAGCCTGATATTATAATATTTCGTAAACGGAGAAAAAATCGGTAATGCTAATTTATTAAGATCCTGTAAAAAACGGGATAGCATGCCGTTTCCTAATAAACTTTTAATACATTCATAATTTATCGGAACACGTGTTCATGCACCTGCGTTTTTCTGAATGTCACAATGACGAAATGCGAAAATATTCGAATTTTTATGAACACGGGTTCCGACATTGCTATAGCACATTATTTTACTGATAGTTTACTATGAAACCTGTCAATCCATTCATTAAAAACCTGCAATCTCATTTTTAACCGGAATCCGAATAATTCTATTGTAGAGAATCTTAATAAATTATCAATTATCGTTAAGTTTTCTCCTGTGGGACGAAAAATGTATTGTAATGATTGTAATTCCAAAATGTTTAGAATATTTGGCTCGTTATCCCAGGTGTTATTTATTTGTTTCTGTAAAATTATCAACATCAAAGCGTTTGTATTCAGGATTCATAGGAGTTTTCTGAAGATACCAAACAAAGTACGAAGACTTAAGCTAAAATTAGATAAGTTCAACAAGATGAGAAATCTCTTCTAAAGTATAAAAATAGTTACATTGTATATTTAAACGAGATTATATAATAAATTCCCCCCAGATTTAAATATAAAAAAATGCAAAATGTCCTACATCGGTTCAATAATAACCAAATGGTTGATTGGCTTAGGTAGGGAGGAGTCTGAAAAACTATTATATAATGTCACTTAAAACTATACATGTTTACCTATGTCATATTTAGTAAAAACTTAATATAAGACTGAAAAACTATTATATAATGTCACTTAAAACTATACATGTTTACCTATGTCATATTTAGTAAAAACTTAATATAAGACTGAAAAACTATTATATAATGTCACTTAAAACTATACATGTTTAACTATTAATGTCACTTTTAGTAAAAACTTAATATAAGACTGAAAAACTATTATATAATGTCACTTAAAACTATACATGTTTACCTATTAATGCCACATTTAGTAAAAACTTAATATAAGACTGAAAAACTATTATATAATGTCAGTTAATACTATACATGTTTACCTATTAATGTTAAATTTAGAAAAAACTTAATATAAGTATACTTAATTTTTAAAAAAAGAGAAAAAATTAAATTACATTTGGCATTTCACAAACATTTGGTTCCTTAGAACAGGCAATCTGCCTAGCTAGGAACTAAATTCGACCTAACAAAACATAATAACACTTGTACCTACTCATTTTAAATATATGCTCTCATTATGCTATATTATTACTGTTATGTCTGCTTCAAATGTAAAAAATAAATTAAAAAAAAAAAAAAATAAATAAGAAATAAAATAAACGTTCTAGAAGTATAAATACTCTCAGTATCGCCCAGGTCTCCGTAGTCGAGGGGTAAGGATCTCGACTAGCAATCCGAGGGTTCAAATCAAGGCGTGCGAGTAAATTTTTATTCATTAGTTTGTGTTATTTTGATAATTTATCAATGTAAAATAATATATTACTTGGTGTAAGACCACTATTCGAAATTGAAAATTCAGCTGTGTTTGGTGACCAGACCTGAATAGCCAGGTACTTCCCCGCCTTCCTCCTCCTCCATCTCCTTCTTCTCCCGGCTACCTTTAGTCTCACAACATATCCCAATTGGTGATGCCATAGTCTCACTGAATCCAGACAGATGGGAACAGCTGAGATTCTTGTGCTGTATTCACATAAAAAAGGTGAATGACCACACCATTCAGAAACGAAACTTTGCTTGCTTTTAATGGAATTCGTCGGCCTCACAACATACAAAAATTTAATGTACCAACTATCACAGGATTGTTTAAAAGAAACGCCTTATATCAAATTTAAAAGGAATATTTCATTAATTAAATTCACCCCTTAGATAGCATAAGCAATATATTCAAAACAAAGGGCCTAATAGCTATCCAAATGATAAGAACAACCACGGCTTAGCACCACTACTTGTATAGGGTTTTCCAATAAGAGGTGTTATTTTGATATTCAAAGAAAAATGCAATTTTTTAATATAAATGATCAAATGTTTACCTCAATATATAGAGAAATGTATGCCGTTAATAGTGAAAAATAACATCAGTCAAATAACTACCACGACCACGCCTACAGGACCATATCTTTTTCATGAAATTTTCCATAACCAAATCGCAAAGTGGCTGCCTTATGTCCTCGATAGCCTCACGAATTCCATATTTGAGGTCTTGAATCGACACTGGGCTGTTGGCGTAGACCTTCTCTTTCACGTGGCCCCAAAGGAAGAAGTCACAAGGTGTTAAATCACAAGATCTCGGTGGCCAATTGTGATCACCTCTTCGAGAGATAACACGGTCCGGAAACTTTTCCCGTAAAAGATCAATGGTTTCGTTGCTTGTGTGGCACGTAGAGCCGTCTTGTTGAAATTAAACGTGGTCCAGATCAATACCATCCAATTCCGGCCATAAAAAATTATTAATTCCTTAATTAATATTCAAAATAACACCTCTTATTGGAAAACCCTGTATTTAGGTGTAAAATGGTTGAGTATATTATTTTCAAAAACAAAATAAGGTAACCGAATCTTTGAAATGTGAACAATTAAAAAAAAAATAACTCACTGAAATTGGATAATGATATATTTTACTCTTAATATACGCATTCAATCTGTACTACCTAGCATTTTTTTTTTACTTTGGCCATTGTTATACTACTAATTTTCTAAATATGTGAATATTGAATAATAGTTGTAGTTAAAATAGAATTATGTCAATTTGTGTGTTGAATTACGTTTGTAGTTTTTTTAATACTGTTCCCACATCACTTTTTAAATATTATTTTCTTTTTGTATATACTTACTCCTCCCATAAACACGAGCTCCTGGAGGGCGATTCTCGTTCTACTTAACGACACTAAAATCGTCCTTACATTCAAATTAACGATTTTTCTCGGTTTATTCGTATGAAGCGATTCCGGTTCTCTCGTTGACAGATGGAATCCTTAGATTTTCGATTGCGCGCCAAAATTTTTAGCCTTACGCGAAGGGTACCCCTAGACCTGTCATTCGGCGGCCGAACGCTAGCGTTCGCGGAGAATTTGCTTCATTTAATTGTGACGTTTTGACAATTAGCAATATTTGCGTACCTAGTTTTAATAAGAGAAAACTTAATATTATCGTAAGTATTGACTGTAAACATGATTAGTGACTTGTTTGTGGCACAATAATGCTATTAAATGAATTGAATCAGGTAATTGCGATGTTTGTAAAGTACGTAACATGTCGAAAGCCAGATAAGTGATTTAATTTACAATAAACTACACATACCATTGAGGATTTCTACATAAATAATAATAAGTTTCTGGCTGGCGCTCGAAATTGTGGGTTTTGAAGTTAACCACAACGAAATAAGAATCCCTTTCATTCTTAAATCAACTTGGGTGACAGTTAGCGCCATTCGGCAGCGTTAGTTTGACAGCAAACGTCACTTTAGAAGTGGTGAATCTGTAAAAAAAGTCATTACTATCCAGCGAGGTAAGTACCTTTTCACAAAACGTAAATCTTCGATAAATGGCTTATTTATGTCATTCATAAATAAAATAAGCAGTTATTAAAATGCATTATAATACAAAGTATTTGTTTTTTTAAGTTTTAGTTAGAAACCTTGCGTCACTTAATTATATTTCACCAATTTGTGTTTTCAATAATCTCTTAACAATATCGTAGATGCTCTTAACCACGCTTCTTTAGGATTTTTTACTAGGTCTCTCAAAAATCGATCTTGTAAGGCTATCAGAAGAACGAGAATCGCTTAATAGTTAAGAAAAGATGTTACAAGCGACGGACAGCTATCTTTCGCAAACGATAGCAGTCGTTGACGAATGCTATCATTTAGCTTAAGGCTAAAAGAACGAGAATCGCCCTCCTGGAGCTCAACTTATGGAGTAGTAGAATAATTACGAAAAAAAAAATTTATACTGTTATAATTTGAAATCTTGTATTATTTTCTAACAAATAAAATAATAAAATACCCTTATTGGGTATGCCATAGTCTAGCTGGAACTACGCACTAACAAGTGCCACATTCCATTCAGAATATACATTGTCCAGTGAAATGGGTAGCTTAAACAGATTTTTCTTAATTAATTAATTGTGTTGCCGGAAATGAAACAGAAATTGAAAAAAAAAGTATTGAATTTGATCTCAAAGGAAGGAATGTTTAAAAAGGATGATGAACTGTTCCGGTTAGCTGAAAAAAAAATAGGCATGCTGGTCTCAAACATTGTATCGGATCATTTCCTAAAAGTTTAATAGGTCCATATTCACACAAGAAGAGCTCTTCTAGTGAATTTCTTATCATTGCTTTTAACTCGGCTTATTAACCCTTTGCGTAGCAATTCCTTTTGTGCCCGCCCAGAGTGACATTTTGATATAGTTACTCTAGCTCCAAAGAAATGATGACACATTGTAAAGGGTCAAATAATATCAAAGGAAAAATATATACGGAAATATTTTCTGCTTTCTTGAATTTTGTGATGCTTCAGTTAGAAGTTAGAAAATATCGTTGGAGTCAGTAACAGACAATACAATTATTATTATTGTATTTATAAAAAGAGATTTATTTATGATAAAGTCGAATTTCAATTTTTTTTTTCTGAACTGAGAAAAACGTTAAAATAATCTTAATTTATATTCGTTAAATTCTAAGAGAGGTTGTAATAATTTCTAATGATACATTTATTGTTATTGTATTGTATATTAAATTTTCTGAAAACTTAAATGAGATGAATCGTTTAACATTATTCAAGTATAATGTTAAAATAGTGTACATAGGTATGCTTATTTATATAAGCGTTACAAACACGAGTAAGGCTCACATTACTAAATCTTATTTTATAAAAAAATAATTCTAATTTTTCAATATCAATAATATTAGTCACCAGCTAACAAAAAGTTTACTTTTTACTTATAAAAATATGTAACTAATTTTAATTAGTTGTTACGCCACAAAAAAACACGTTTTTTATCACCTCCTCGAATTGAATAAAAATTAGATGAACCAACTAAATTCACGGGAACTAATCTTTTTAGATTGGTCATTAGGTACACGCAGCACAAAATGTATTCTTAATTTATTATACTTAAGTTTTGATAGAAGTTTAAAGAAATTACAGGATTAATGCGTTCAATCTAATGCAAATATTTTTTAAGAATACATGTTTAAGAATGTATGTTTTTAAATACATGGCTACCCCATGAGAAACTGTGAAGATTTTAGAGTACCAATTTGACTACTGCTAATTTTGTCGGGAACCCAAAATAATTACTCTATTTTAAAGGATTTAATCCACTACCCTCAGCATGACTACTGATTATCCATTAGTATTTTGGGCAATCAGTAGTACATATTATGGTAGTTAGTTCAAGAATTTCTGAAATGAAATATATCCCTTCTTCGTAATACAACGTAATATTGTATTTCAGTGGGAAATGTATACACCTCGAAAGAAACTCTTCTGCCATTTTTCGAAAATTAATTTAGAATGAAGCTGTGTTATTGTTAACATGTTACTCGGTTAACATGCCATCAGAATGAGATGGGGAATATGAAGGTCGGGAAGTAGCTAGGTATTCAGTTCTGGTCTAAAAACACGGCCAAAACCATTTCAAGCAACGTTTCCTACCTCTTTTATGCAAGTCACCTGTTTAATTTTAGAGGTATAAGTGATGTCACTTTGATTTTACCATATCAACCTTTTTGTTTTATTTGTCAATTTAGTAGATTCCTGTTTTACCAGTATAATGGGTGTTTTTTTCAATTTGTCTCATTTTCTCTATTTTAATTTTCTAACTCTGCAATAAACAACTTGTGGCCGAAGCGTCTTTGTGTTTTAGGACGAATTGTTTCGGAGAATTTGAACAATTTTTCAAATTTCAACGTTCATTTTCGTGTTCTGTGAAAGTCCTATTCAAGTTCTGTTAGCGTTAGTTCTTAGGCTTATGCTTGACAGAACTAAAATAATAACAAAACTTGTTCAATTCTCCGAAACAACCCGTCCTAATATTATAAAAGGAATTGAAACGGAAATTAAAAGGGATAATATGCAATATTTAACATCACCATTGTGTAACAATGATATTATGTTCACGAGGAATATTGCCTACAAACTTTAAATCTCATTTCTGGAAAGGACAAAGACAATTGATAAAGCGCCGTATTCCAGGAAAAAAAATCAGTTTAAGTGTGCTTACGCTGTACAACGATATGAAAAATTATCCCACAATTCTTTGTGGTATAACGGGATTAAGTCAACTATTTCGCGTCGCACTATTTTATTTTTGTCCAACAGACCAAAACGTAACGGAAGAAATAGGGCTCCAAAGTTTTTTTACGAAAAACGCATATACAATGAAATTAGCACACTTAAATGATTTAAAGTAATATAAATTATTATTTTTGATTAAAATTCGTTCCAATTGTTTTAAATTACCCAGAAAACACGTTTTTATTTGGATGTAGGACACAATGTTGGATAAACATGCTCGGAATGTTGTTTAATTTTGGTGGAGTTAAGACAAACAGCGTCTTACACATTATTTTTTTTTTTCACTTGTATTGTATAAATAAATGCTTTCGGAAAACAACTGCATACTTAACTTAATTTCTCAAATAATGGTCTGTTGGACAAAAACGAACTAGAGACATTAAGTGACAAGAAGTTACTGTCAAAACACCAAAGAATCAATATGGTATAATTCTGCCTTCAATTTAGTAAATGTTAAATCAAATGACCATAACTTCCATAAGGAAGGGGTTAAAGGTTCACATAACTTTTACCCGTAAAAGAGGAATAGGTTTACGCCTTAATAATTTAGCAGTAATAGTCTCATAATATTCAATGACCAAAAAACGAGTTAGCCGATTGTAAAAATGTTCCCCGTTAATCCCCCTGAATTTCATGCCCATCATTTAACCTCCTCACCCTCTGTTACCTTGTCTATCTCATCCGTTTGTTTATTTACTTAAGGTGAAATTATTTTTATTTAGAACAATAACAAGTACTAATTATTATCTTTCTTGACTCCTTGAGGATTTGAGATAATTTTTTCGGTTTTGAACAAACGGCTATTGTCCGTATAGTCAATTCGTTTGCTTTTCAACACATCTCAAACGGTCTGATAGAAATCATTATGTTTAAATATATTTACATAAAATTTTTTTAAAAGTGAATGCCGCACAGGAGTCCCAACCGTCTGGAGCCAGTGAGACTATGGTATCCCCGATTGGGGTATGTTGTGAGGCTTAAGTTAGTGGGGAGGGGATGGATATGGAGAGGAGGAAGGTGGGGAAGTGCTTGGCTGTTCAGATCTGGCCACCAAACACGGCTAAAGCCATTTCAAGCAACGTTTCAATTCTGAATGGTGGTTTTACACCAGGGCGATACTGCAAGTATCTACCACTTTGGAACTTGTCGCAAGTATGCTATATATTATTTTTAATTAATAATTTGAAAATAACACAAATTAATCATATAAAATTTACTTGCGCACGCAGGGATTTGAACCCGCGACCTTCGGATTACTAGTCGAGAGTCTTACCCCTCGACCACGGAGGCCGTCAAATATTAACTAAACGGTGTTAGAAATAAAATAAAAATACCTAGCTATACATTTAAATATTGTTATATATCTTATGATAACCACAGAATAATTACATTGTACACCTTTACTGGAGGTTAGAATTTAAGAGAAATTTATGAAACTTTGTGAATTTTTACTACGGGTAAACTTAAAAGAATTCATAATCTGCTCTTTAGATGGCGCTAATTTAATTATTTTACTTAAACGCACGGTTTGCAAGTTATGCTTAAGGCGATGCACTACTTAGTAATGCAAAATCATGTGTTTTTGGTTTGAAAATTTGGTCGCCTAGAAATGTTTCAGATGCTTTAATTAAATACTGCGAGTAGAATACATCTTGGCATTTGAAGCAATCGAGTATTTTTTAGATAAGTCTTTTTATAAGCCCAGAAAAAAATAATGTATAAGGCCTATGAAAACTGCATTAAAGTTCAAAATTTCCTACTTACGAACCCATTTTCGATTATGATTTTATTGTATAATGTGACAAATTAGGTTATTTATAAAATGATCGGAAAAAAATTTAATATTTATCCTGGAACATCCACAAAATAAAATAAAAGGCTCTTTTTGGCCATGTTTTTTTCTTGCATAAATCAAAACAGGCGGATGGTGTTAAGCGGGAATTTAAACCTTATCGCCATCTACGTAAGGGGTGTTATTGATTGCGGCTCGATTTAAAATATTACGCGACGTAGTGCATCGCCTTAAGACATATTATTAGGGTGACCGGATAAATCATAAAAATGATAATTCATCACATCTTTAAAAAGTTATATAAAGTCATGGAAAGTGATGAAACAAAAACTTGTGGTATGTTAAATAGTCACTGTGTTGAAGGCATACAAATACAATATTGGATTGAATCACCAATACAATATTGTATTTTTATGCCTCTCTTGAAACAATTCAGTTTTTTCACAGAAATAAAACTATTTATTAATGTTCATATTGTGAATGTACGGGCGCAAACAAATAATTCGTCTTAAGAGGAAGCTACAAACCAAAAATGTGTATATTCTTGGTATACCTTTTATTTTAGGTATTGGGCATTAAAATCGCTTGACAACGGAGTTTATAAACGTTCGATTTCAAGCACAAAACGGGTTTTTATTTATTTTGTAAATAACTTTATAAAAAAGCCAAAAAAGTTAATCAAGTGAAACTGTCACAGATAATCTTAGTGTATTTTTTCTAAAGTTGTTTCCTTACGCGTTCACACATTTCGATTGTTAAAAATATTTTTTTAGTAGTTTACATTTATATTTTTTATTGGGTAGTTTATTTTTTTTTTTTGTATTCTACTCAAGAGAAACGATAGGAAAACCTTCAATTTATCTAAAGCATATTTTTTGGTATTCATAATATACACCAATTCGTTATAAAGATTAATCAAAATACTGATTTAGCATTAAGCTTCGCCTAATATTGTAAAGCATAACTTGCAAAAACTCATAACGAACGTTGCGTTTAACAAAAAAGGGAGGTGGCAGTTATTTTTACAATACATTTTTCTAATAAAAATGTATTTTTAGTTCAGTGTTTAAATTTCTAATAATAAAATTGGAAGGCATATTTCATTACCTTTTAAAAATAGTTATTAGTTTTTGGATTCAAGTTCTCCGACTTTCTGATGGTATCTTAAAGAAATGTAATGGTCAAAATGCCAGAGGCATGAAGAGTTAATCTGTAAATAGTATAAAACAAAGTCGAAGGTTTATATATTTAAAACATGCATATTATATTTATGGGAAGTAGAAAAAAATCGATGTTTTGTAATCAAGTCGTAAAAAAAATATTGTCCGAAGCCTTCATTGCTAATACTGGCTATACCTTATGAGATACATCAAATAATGTACCACGGAATTGTATACATATATTAATACACAGTTTCTTTGTTTTATTTGGTCGCTTAAAATTAGGCGAAAATCGACCACTTGACCCCTTAGTCACATAGGACACTAGGTTCGTTTTGGCGTGCTTGAAAAAAAGTCCCATTCAATTGTTTTTTTGCCGATTTCCTGGCGAGCGAAAATCGACCGCCGCTCTCACGGAGCCGCTTCGACTCGAGGTTCACTATGGCGGGACGCGTTTTGGGCGAAATTCAACCAGAGTTTGTATCGAAATAATTCCCGGAAACTCGAGAGGTTTTGTTCGGGAATCGATGTCGTCAAAATCGTCCCGGAACTCTGCCGGCGGAAACTGGAAGCCCTCGAGGCGCGCCATACGAGAGCGCTGATTTTCTCGCTCTTCGGCGGCCGGGACGGCAACACTCCAATAAGTTAATTCGCGGCCGATTAATCGGCAGAGCTTCCCGGCGACAAATCAACTTTTCACCGCGAGTGTTGCAACACGCACGGTTTCGAAACGGCCAAATTTTGGTGCATTTTCTCAATGTTTCGTTTTCATCGATCGCCATCGATCTGTAAAACTGTTTTTCCTTTACCGTTTATATTTTTATTCAATTTCGAGCGCACCCCGAACGCGAAATCATTAAAAAAAAATTCTTGCGCCTTTTTGCTCGAAAATTTTGCGTTTTTCGCATTACTCGAACGCAAATTAAAAAGACGATTATTTTTTATCGAGCGTCGTGTCTGATTTAATCAGGTATCGTTGATTTTTTTTTAAATATCACGAAAAAAAAATTTTAATTTCACGATAAATATTACAAATTTCCTCATTTATCGGGAAAGATTTTTAATTTAAGTGAAATTGTTTTTCTTTGCATAGTGGTATCATTGGACAAAATTTAGTCACGTGGTCAACACGAAACCACGTGGTACGATTTTTTTATAAAATCTACATGGTCATCCTAATGATTAAATTCCGTCGCAAACACGCAGTCTGCAGGTGAAATTATCGAAAAAAATCATCGTCCGAAGGTTAAGGAACGTTTTTCGGCCGTCCTACAGATGGCGCTCGGTTCAAAATGTCTTACAATAAGCGGCTTAAGTTTTGACATTTGCAATTTGAACCGAAAAATGCCAACAGGCGGGCTTTTGTATAATCAGAAATCAGCCAATCATAGACAAGCACCGAAGAGATGTTTTATTACATAGTGATGTTACTTCAAAGAAACGATAAAATCTGTGTAGGTACTTACTTTGGCAGTATATTTTTAAAAATCGATAGTGCTTTTGAACGAAATAAAATAAATGGAAAGTTTTTAGATTCTCACGGCCAAAAGCATTTTTGTTGTTTGTTTTTGGGGTGTTATGCCGTGTTGCGCTAACTCCTTCTTTAGCCGACGTTTCGGACAGCGTTGCAGTGTCCATCATCAGGGCAGATCCGGTAGATCCGAAACGTCGGCTAAAGAAGGAGTTAGCGCAACACGGCATAACACCCCAAAAACAAACAACAAAAAAAATAAAAAAAATAAAGTTTGGTAAAAATAATTTGACACGGATACCGTCGCCCCGTAGTGAAAAACTACATCAATAGCGTCACGCAAATTTATAAATTGTACCAAGTAGTAGTAGTAGTAGTAGTAGGGTAGTGGTAGTGGTAGTGGTATGGTAGTGGTAGTGGTAGTGGTATGGAAGTGGTAGTGGTAGTGGTATGGTAGTGGTATGGTAGTGGTAGTGGTAGTGGTATGGTAGTGGTAGTGGTAGTGGTATGGTAGTGTTAGTGGTACGGGTAGTGGTTGTGGTAGTGGTAGTGGTATGGAAGTGGTAGTGGTAGTGGTATGGTAGTGGTAGTGGTACTGGTAGTGGTACTGGAAGTGTGAGTGGTAGTGGTAGTGGTAGTGGTACTCGTACTGGTAGTGGTAGTGGTATGGTAGTGGTAGTGGTAGTGGTAGTGGTGGTGGTAGTGGTACTGGTAGTGGTACTGGTAGTGGTATGGTAGTGGTAGTGGTAGTGGTAGTGGTATGGTAGTGGTAGTGGTAGTTGTAGTGGTATGGTAGTGGTAGTGGTAGTGGTATGGTAGTGTTAGTGGTACGGGTAGTGGTAGTGGTAGTGGTATGGTAGTGGAAGTCGTAGTGGTAGTGGTAGTGGTATGGTAGTGGTAGTGGTAGTGGTAGTGGTAGTGGTAGTGGTAGTGGTAGTGGTAGTGGTAGTGGTAGTGGTAGTGGTAGTGGTAGTGGTAGTGGTAGTGGTAGTGGTAGTGGTAGTGGTAGTTGTAGTGGGAGTGGTAGTGGTACTGGTAGTGGTAGTGGTAGTGGTAGTGGTATGGTAGTGGTATGGTAGTGGTAGTGGTAGTGGTAGTGGTAGTGGTATGGTAGTGGTATGGTAGTGGTAGTGGTAGTGGTAGTGGTATGGTAGTGGTAGTGGTAGTGGTAGTGGTAGTGGTAGTGGTAGTGGTAGTGGTTGTGGTAGTGGTAGTGGTAGTGGTAGTGGTAGTGTTAGTGGTACGGGTAGTGGTTGTGGTAGTGGTAGTGGTATGGAAGTGGTAGTGGTAGTGGTATGGTAGTGGTAGTGGTACTGGTAGTGGTACTGGAAGTGTGAGTGGTAGTGGTAGTGGTAGTGGTACTGGTACTGGTTGTGGTAGTGGTATGGTAGTGGTAGTGGTACTGGTAGTGGTACTGGAAGTGTGAGTGGTAGTGGTAGTGGTAGTGGTACTGGTACTGGTTGTGGTAGTGGTATGGTAGTGGTAGTGGTAGTGGTAGTGGTGGTGGTAGTGGTACTGGTAGTGGTACTGGTAGTGGTATGGTAGTGGTAGTGGTAGTGGTAGTGGTAGTGGTATGGTAGTGGTAGTGGTAGTTGTAGTGGTATGGTAGTGGTAGTGGTAGTGGTAGTGGTATGGTAGTGTTAGTGGTACGGGTAGTGGTAGTGGTATGGTAGTGGAAGTCGTAGTGGTAGTGGTAGTGGTAGTGGTATGGTAGTGGTAGTGGTAGTGGTAGTGGTAGTGGTAGTGGTAGTGGTAGTGGTAGTGGTAGTGGTATTGGTAGTGGTAGTGGTAGTGGTAGTGGTAGTGGTAGTGGTAGTTGTAGTGGGAGTGGTAGTGGTACTGGTAGTGGTAGTGGTAGTGGTATGTTAGTGGTATGGTAGTGGTGGTGGTAGTGGTAGTGGTATGGTAGTGGTATGGTAGTGGTAGTGGTAGTGGTATGGTAGTGGTAGTGGTAGTGGTAGTGGTAGTGGTAGTGGTAGTGGTAGTGGTTGTGGTAGTGGTAGTGGTAGTGGTAGTGGTAGTGGTAGTGGTACGGGTAGTGGTAGTGGTATGATAGTGGTAGTGGTAGTGGTAGTGGTAGTGGTAGTGGTAGTGGTAGTGGTAGTGGTAGTGGTAGTGGTAGTGGTAGTGGTAGTGGTAGTGGTAGTGGTAGTGGTATGGTAGTGGTAGTGGTAGTGGTAGTGGTAGTGGTAGTGGTAGTGGTAGTGGTAGTGGTAGTGGTAGTGGTAGTGGTAGTGGTAGTGGTAGTGGTATGGTAGTGGTTGTGGAAGTGGTAGTAGCAATATTTTTTTCCAAAATAAAACTCGCTGGGACTTTTGACGAGTGTCGGTGACAAAAACCGTACATACGATATGGGTATCAAATTACGCGTCTCGACTTACAAAATCCGAATGGCTCAGTGAAAAAAGGATCAGAAAGCTCCTTGGCACTTTTTTTTCTCAAAATATCAATTTCTTTCTATCCATACATATATTTTAATATATTTGTGGTCACACACTCATTGTTTCATTTATATGCCAAAATAAATATTACATTTTTAAATTTTGCGTGTTAATTGAGCAATTCTTTTTCAAAATAACAACTTTTGAAGAATGGCGGTGACAAAAACCGTACATACGATATGGGTATCAAATTACGCGTCTCGACTTACAAAATCCGAATGGCTCAGTGAAAAAATGATCAGAAAGCTCCTTGGCACTTTTTTTTCTCAAAATATCCATTTCTTTCTATCCATACATATATTTTAATATATTTGTGGTCACACACTCATAGTTTCATTTATATGCCAAAATACATATTACATTTTTAAAAGTTTTTAAATTTTGCGTGTTAATTGAGCAATTCTTTTTCCAAAATAACAACTTTTGAAGAATGTCGGTGACAAAACCGTACATACGATATGGGTATCAAATTACGCGTCTCGACCTACACAACACGAATGGCTCGGTGAAAAAATGATCAGTAAGCTCCTTGGCTCTTTTTTTTCTCAAAATATCCATTTCTTTTTTTAAATTTTGTAGTCCCACACTCTTCGTCTCATCTACATTCAAACATCAGATCGCTTATCACATTTATCCATTAGTTGCCTGCAACGGGCAAAAAGCTAGTACCTTTAAAAGGCCTACAGAAAAGTCCGTGAGAATATATCTATCTCTTAAGGATAACCCCAGCAACGCCGGGTACAAGTCAGCTAGTAAATAATAATAATTATTATTATTGTGCACAGTGCATTTAAATCATACATGACAACTGTGAACAGTTTGCAAGTATTGTGACGTTGTTGCAGCTTTCCGCGAATTCGAGTAAACCCCGATAATTAATTAACTTATTCCTTAACATAGGGTTAGTTTTGTGCCTGGCCTAATAATCAAATTTCCCTATCCTATGCTGGTAAACGATAAGTATTTGCAATAATCGTACCATTGCTTCACAAAGATCTCCCTAGCTAAAATCGAATCAATCTATGGGCTTGCAAAAAATTCTGTGGCGCACATTAGAGTGAAATCCGTTGGAAAAATATTAATTAAAGTTTTTTTAAATATTAATCATATTAAATTCACAGAGCCTCTTCCTCCATAGATAAAGTGAAGGTTTTTACGCCAAAGTTTTCGGAAATATATTTATCCTAAGATTGTTTTCATACTAAAAAAATATGAAGGAAAATTTTACATAAACTGACTCTTTCCGCATCTTCTCTGCAATTAAGAATCATCGCCATTATTTTTTATCCCCTTTTCGTTGAAGGGTCGAAGGAGACCCATTAATTATAATTGGATAATTAGAATAACGCCGTTTTGAAAACCATCTTCCTAAAGGAAATTTATATTTTTCCTCCAGAATTCTGATTTTTAAATATTACCGATATGATATGATTGCAGGAGAAATTGGTATAAATTTGCCGTAAAATTTGAATGCGTTATGGTGATGTTTTATTTGATTAATTTGTGTTATTTCACAATTCACGCATTTAAAATAAGATATTGTTTATTTGCATCATATCCTAAAGTTAGATACTGAGAGTATCACCAGGGTGATACTCTCAGTATCACCCTGGTGACCACGACCACCATCCAGAATTTAACTTTGCTTGAAATGGCTTTGACCTTCCTCTCCAAATCTCCCCCCTCCCCCACTATAATAAGCCTCACAACATACCCCAATTGGGGATGCCATGGTTTTACTGCAAGAAAACTGAAAATTCACTTTTTATCTCGTTCATACAATCAAAAAGTATTAATTCCCCGAGAATAACCAAAAAAAACTGACATTTTATATTCATTGGTGCACAATAGAAACGTTGATTTCTTGGAATTGTATGTATCTACACGCGCATAAGGCATTTTTGATATTAAAAACACATCACGTTCATAGAACTCTTGTAAAATTATTGCAGTAACAGTCAATCAAAAAATAATATGTACGAAATAATCTCGATTTTTCCGATAACTTTAAACTAAATTCACTCCATGATATTATTAATGGATTAAAACTGATAAAAAATAGTCCAAATTAAAGAAAATATATTGAATTGAATTAAATTATACTGATATAATAGTTAATTAGTAACTAGAATAGAAATTTTGAACAAAACCATGATTTGAATCACACTTCACAAACCACAAATCAAAACTGTCATATTTCTAATATTGCCTGGAAAATGCGCCAGCGCCAGTCTGCCAAAATTCAATGATGCCAGTTCTTTCACAGAGCAGCTTGTGGCATTTTTTATTAGTAATAATTCGAAATCGAAATTGTACAGTCTTTGTACAATGTGTAACATTGAGGATGTAGTATAATGAAGAAATTTATAATTGGTTTCTTAGTCAAGTATAAATCAACCACACTGTGAACTATTGATTTCCTTAAGCAAAAAATAAAATAAATGCATTGCGCAATTTCGTTGGACTTTTGTTATTCCAATAAACAGAAGACGAGGAAAAGATTTTTCACCATACGAAAAACATAAACTCCGTGTGTTGATAAAAAATAACATTTGTTAAAAACTCCGAACTTTTGGCGATCATTTCATAACTACGTAAACAAATTCCGTCATGATAACAAATAAAAAGAAAATTAAAGATCCTGTGAATGAAAATAATTGAAGAAAATACATGCGTAACATATTTCGTCAAAATATGTCGGGAGCTGGTAATATAATGTTTATAAACTTTATATATAACATTGAAAAATGAAAGCATGAGTATATATAATAGATATATATGAAAGATAAATCTTAATATATAAAAACCACGTGTCGATGTGTTCGTACACGCTAATTTCCGAAACCGCCCAACCGATTTCAATAATATTTTGTTAATGTTTATAGTTGGTTCCAGCTTGAAATATAGGATTTTGGACCCGATAGGTGGCGCTGTTATCGAGATCTACACTTTTTAAAAATATTTTCAGAGATTTTTGTTTTTCAGATTTCTTATGCAAAAATACATATAACCACAAATTTTAACTTCCCTACACCACCTCCGTCGATTTTTTACTTATTTCTAACAATGATCACAATCTGCTGAAATGATCGATATCTAATGAAACGTCTTAACAATATCTAGGATGCATGTGACTTGTATTTGTGTATGTCAAATCCATTAAATATCCAACAACAGCGCCACCAGATAAAAGGCGGTCTTCATAAAATGAGGTCTATATAAAATGCGGCTTACATAAAAGATGGTCTGTGGCAGGACCACGTCTGCCCGAGTCCAATAGTCAAATTCATAAATCTCCGAAAGTTCTTCACCGATTGATTGGTTTGGAATTTTGACACAACGTTGCATGTAGATTTCACCTGTGACAGGTGCATCACGCGCTATTGTTTATATCTACACAGACAGATTTAGCCACAGCAACGCGTGGCGGGGTACAACTGGTATAAATAAAAATGTTAATGTTCGATTGTTCAAAATCTTATATCTCCGAAAGTTCTACACTGATTGCTTTGAAATTCTTCGAAACGCGTGTTTTTTTATAAACCTATATTATATGAGGAATATGAAGATCTGAATAGTGCACCAGGCGATTACTCACCTTCCTCTACCTCATCTCCTTTTCCCACCCTTCTCCTTCAACATCATATGGGGATGCGATAGTTTCATGCCTCCTAACAGATGGATGCACTTGGAGCTCTCGTGCGGTGTTTACTTTTAAAATTTAAACAAATATTGTACCTGATAATACGTGGATATCCCTCACATGGTGGGAGAAAAATACAAAAAAAAAATAAACCAATAAAAAATACACTTATGTAAATATATTAGTTAAAGCTGGCTGGAGGCTCTCATTGTATTAAGGATTATGTTATCGCTCTTTTATGCTCCAGTGCCTTCGTAAGGCGCAACCCCTACTTAAGGGAGACCTTCTATAACTTCATCTTGACACACCCCACAAGCCCCCTCTGAGCTGAAAGCGGAACAGCCGAAAACATGGCATCCAAGTTCATTTCTTTATTAATATATTACGGAGAAGTTATAGAAATAATTCTGAATTTATTTCATTACATTTGTGATTGCGTTGGTATTTCATTACACATGTGATATTATGTATCTTTTTTTTCCATCGGTCATTTGAACTTATCGTAAATATTAAAATATTGATCGTATTGAAAAAATTACAAAATTTCAAAACACCTGTCATATCGCTTTCTTCTTCTTCATGTGCCGTATCAGGTCCCCCCGACGTTGGCGATCACTCTGGAAAATGTCTCTTTGTCTTGCGCTGCCCGGAATAGCTCCTCCACACTTCTAATGCCGGTCCACTCTCGTATATTTCGCAGCCAAGACATTTGTCTCCTACCAGGCCCTCTGCGACCCTCTATCTTGCCTTTTAATATTAACTGGAGTAAGTGATACTTCTCCCCTCGAAGTACATGACCCAGATATGAAATTTTCCTGATTTTTATTAATCTAAGCAGTTCCCTCTCTGCTCTAGCCCGCCTGAGAATTTCTGTGTTGGTGATCATGTCGGTCCATGGGACTTTGAGTATTCTCCGGTGAAGCCACATTTCAAAAGCCTCTAACCTGTTCATGGTATTTACTTTCAAGGTCCATGTTTCACATCCATACAACAAGACCGACCACACATAACATTTTAGCATTCTCTGCCTTATCGCTTTAATAATCGTCAATTTAATCCCATTGCAAAAAAAATAGTGAAATCTATGATGCACGAATTTTATTTAAAACTGTGAATTGATTGATTCATCAGATTAGTAGAAAGGATTACATTTCGTTGCCCTAACGCCACACTATACGGAGAATAATAAGTATTACCAATATTTTGGTAATTTCGGTTAAAAACAGGATTACAGGTACGTATTGCGTTTCTTGTTAAACTGTGAAACATGAACCTGTCTTTGTCTTGATAATATTCTCGTATAATGACGAAATGCGAAAATATTAGGATTTTTATTTGATTTAACCCGTGTTCCGACAACGTGACAATACATTGGTATTTTACTAAAAGTTTATCAGGAAACTTGCCAATTCATTCGTTAAGAGCCTGCAATCAATAATTCGAAGAGATTCTTAATAAATTTGTAACATTTTGTTTCAGTAATTTTTCTCCGTGTAAATCTAATGATTCAGTATACCATATCATAAATCTAAGTTTGCGCAAGATTCCCCACGGAAGTATATGCAAAGTAGCCAACCACCCTACGAGATGGATACATTTTCAACTGTACCTTGAAAACATATAAAATCATATTTGTTGAATCTATCATTCCTGACGCGAATATTACAGATACTCATTTTGACTGTTCTTATAACTTTTGTTCTTTTACTATTATGTATTTACTTCATTTGTTTTCTTATAATATACTGTTATGTATTTGTTTATTTTGTTTTGATTGGAAGGAGATAGCTTAAGGGTGCGTATAAACACGCGAGCCGAACTGCCGAGCTGAACTAAGACCTATGGGAAAGGAACTAAGCAACTGCAATTGGCGCGAGACGCCGCTTGCGGTTGCTCCGTTCCTTTCTCGTAATTCGTTCGCTCGGCTCACACTTTTGACAGCAGAAGGAATTGAAAAACTAATTTAGGTATCGTCAAAAATTCTATTTTTGGTTGCCGGTGCGTGAAAAGAAATAATATTCCTGCATAAAATTAACACAAATTTGCTATGAAATTTTCAGACAAACTATGTATAATCAGAAAATTTTATTATTTTTATTGTTAAAAAAATAATATAAGTACTATAATATTATAACAAAAAAAATTAAATTACCATATTTGAAATGTGTATTTCGTTTGTCTAAATTTTTGTCAGATTTTGTGTATTTCAATTTACTGACGGTGTTCATTCGAAAAGTCAAATTCATATTCCGATTATAAATAAATAACAAAATTTGTTTTTCAAAAAGCAATGGTCATGTGGCAAACTACATAATAAATAATCCCAGCATCACAAAGTGAATAATTATAATATCCCGTGATTTCTCACGAATCTGTGTGCCAGTCTATAATAATGTTGGTGTTTACAAAATCAAAAGTGTTTCAAAACAATTAACATTAAGAAGTAAATTATTACGATACATATTTTAAATGTTGATTAAAAAGCAAGAACACAATGAAAATATATAATCTAACTTTAATTTTTTTTTGTATTAAGATATATTACAGAATTAAACCTTTTAAAGCCACAAAAATCAAATGACTGACGGCCAACTGGGCCAACACTTGTGAGGACTCCGGCAGACGTGTTAACGAACGCAGTACATGAGTTCATTTTATAGACATGTCTTACAAATTATGCTTTTAGTTAATTTTTTTTTCAAATAAGGAATTTCATCTCGATGACGATTATTTTTTAAATATTTTCTTCAAGCAAGTGATACCATAATATTTTTTGAAATTCGAATAATAAAGTCCTAATAAACAGGAATAAACACGACGATTGCACATTTGAAAAAATAATCCTATGAATTAAAACGGTCACCATCTTGAAACGGAGAGGGACAGCACAAAAAAATTTACAGACCAAATCACAAAACGGTAGAGAGAAAGCAGGACTTTAATTATTTGTAATTGTATTTATCGAATCATCTTCAAAGGCTTGCTTAGTTGGAGAAGAGAAAGAGGTCGTCCAAATGGCATACGCCGGAATGCTGCCAAAAGGAGCATTTATTAGTCTAGAATTTATAAGAGCAGTCAATAATCAGCCAAATGGAAGTTGTTTTTTCAGAGAACGGTAGGTTTTTTTTATATAATATAACCAAATAACCAAATAATGTGGTAGTTAAGCTAAAAAATAGCTTAAAGTTGGACGCCAGAAACAGGAAATGAGTACACCCGCCCTTTGTAGAGGCGCTGCAGAACCTTGGAAGTTGAATAAGTTGGCTATTATTGGCATTGTTGTAGCTACCATTGCGCTGTTCAGGGGTGAACTTGGGTGGCACATTCAGGGGAAGGAAAATACGGCGATCGTGTCGCGTTCAAACTATAAATTTTCTAGTCAATGATGCATCACATTTTTCGCACGCAATTAACAATTTCTTCGAAGTAATTCCAGAAATTTACGTTTTCTTTTCATCATTAACAAAAATATGGTGGTTCATTTATATACATCGTTTTTGAGTTCTACAGCTCGGCTGTGGAATTATCTGCTGACCTCTGTGTTGTTTTCCCCCAAAACATGGGTCTCTCCAAGACCCATGTTCACTCCTTCTTCTATTTTTAATACGTTGTATTTCAAAAATTTTAAATTGGAAAAGAGTTTTTTAAATTCTACTTCACAAACATAGTAATGAGAATAAGTTTATTTGAATTATAAAAATATTTTTTGCTTTTTTTACACATCTGTATGTTACAAAACTAAAATTCCTTTGTACAAGCCCAGTCAGGGAAAAAGAGCCTGGTTGTCTGGGGGTCTGCGTCGCTAGATAATGTGTCCGTAGCTCAGATGTAGGTAAGTATGAGAAGTTTCCTCCATAGCAACATAGCAACCAACCTACAACACAAAATGACAATCTACGAAGCATTTTTATATACGCATTTAAGATGAGAATTCATTTTCCGCAATTGAGCGATAATACTATTTGGACATTATTGTGTATTTCATATTTATTGTTAAACCTGCCAGTTTTGTGTAGATATTGATGTTTGCTTCACTGTTCAGTTTGACGGACGCAATAGAAAAGACGTATTTACACCTGTCAAAACGAGTATCGATAACCAAATGAATAATAAGTATTAGGTAAAGGTACGTAAACTTTATTGAGCTATGTATTTCCCTAAAATATTAATCTAGTCATAATGTTTATTTATTGCATCTTATTAGTGAAGACAGTATTAATGTAGTAGTACACAGAGTCATTAATAATTTAATTGACAGCTCTGCCATCGTTGCCACTATGAACCGACTAGGAACACAAGACAAAAAGTAACATTCTTCTGCAATACATACACAACCAACTCTCAGACACACTCACTAAACAATAGGAAGCATGATCCAGGCAACAAGTTTGGGGGTACTACTGATATATTTACTAACACCGTTTATAGAATTAAGCGTAATCTATACCAGCACTTTGTTGAATCCTACAAATTATAGTAGGATTGGTAATGTAGTTTTAGTGATTTGTCTTTACATAGTGTTGTTCTAGTTTCTATTTTATTTTATGTTATTATTACATATTTTACTAATATTATTTCAGATTTAGTTCAATGTTATTTTATACTTTAAAAACTTTGTGTATAATTTTCGATAGCTCACTAGGTTCTGTTCTTGCAAGTCATCTAAAAGCCCAGATGGGCGTTAAACCAAACAAACAAAAATTAAATTAATAACTCAGAATTCATTAACTCGACCGTTTGGCGTTTCATCTGTCTGTAAATTTGTTTGTACATTCCGTGTGCGGTTTTGAAAATCTGCAGCATCCACTTTATTATTCAAGCAAGACTTACTTTGACTAGATGGCTAATTTTTGAACTTTTCAAAATTATGGTACGTCTGCCTGACGAAAGTTAAAAAATAATATTTATTGAAATAGTGACGTTTCAAAAAAAATGTTTCATATAATATTATATTGTTTATAAATTGGTAGTATTTATGTGCCTAATTACACACGGAGAAAAGGGTATTTCAAATCTGATTACAATACTCCCGGAAGTATTATTACGATCTATAAAAAGATATCATTTTTTAATAATTTCCCGAGCCATTTTCGGATCAAATCTTCGATCGAAATTTTGGGGATTTTTTTGGAAAATAAAAAATTTTCTAACATTGATGATAATTTCCAAAATTCATATAATTTTATAAAAATTTCACACCTCATTTCTAACCAATTTTCCGTTTTTAAAGATTTTTTTTCAGAAAAATAAATATTTACCAACACGAAAAATTCCCAAACTTCACATTCTAAAAAAAATGTTTTTTGAGATTAATTATTTAAATGTTTTTGATAATTTATTACATATTTATATTAAAAATTTCCGACCCATTTTCTGAGCGTAGAATATCAAATTTACCGGAATAAAAAATTTTGTCGTATAAAAATTTGTCAAATGGATATTTCCAAACATATAAAAAAAACTCGAAACATCGATTAACAAAATCAAAAGGATAAAGGTACAAACAAATATTGTAAATGTATAATATAAATATTGAAAGAAAAATCTAACTTATGAACCCAACTTCATGTACGATGATATTCCTGTCACCATAATATAATTATCAAGGTGAAACGATTAAGCATTCTTAAATTAATGATTTATTGATAAGGCCTGTTAATTTATCCTAAGGTTAAAAATCGATTTCTCTCTAATAATTTCAGACGAAATTTTGGTTATGATTTATTAAATAAATTAAAAACATTTTTTTGGATGTATGGTCTGCTGTTCACAGAACTATAAGTATATGGTTCATTATGAGAATACATAATGCAATTCAAACCTCTGTTATATCCTTGTAAAAGCGATTATTTAAGAATTAATTTTAGCATGATATAACATTACTACATATGTGTACACTCACTCTTACAGCAATCCGATGATATATTTGATACTATATGACGGTCTCCGTGGTCGAGGTGTAAGAATCTCGACTAGCAAGCCGAAAACTTTATTTTGATTAATGTGTGTTATTTCACGTTTCATTCGTTTGAAATAATATATAGTAGTATACTTATAGCAAGTTCCAGAGTGGAAGATACTCTCAGTATCACCCTGGTGTAAGACCACCATTCCGAATCGAAACGTTGCTTGAAATGGCTTTGGCCGTGTTAGGTGACCAGTTATGAATAGCCTGATACTCCCCCACCTTCCTCTTCTCCATCTTCTTCCCCTCCCCATTACCTTCAGCCTCACAACATACCTCAATTGACGATGCCGTAGTCTCACTGGATCCAGACGGTGGGGTCTGTTGAGACTCTTGCGCGGTATTCACATTTTTAAATAAAGTCAACATCTCGTAAAAACATATTTCTTGGAAAACGACATTTTTATTAAATGCTTTTATTGTTAACATGACTGCCATACACAAAACGTAGTACAGACATTCAATTCACTCCGTTATCTCGTTTTTACAGTATTTTTATGAACAAAATTCTCAGATTTCACGTCTGATCCAACTGACAAGTGAACACACAAAAATCTTTATATATGTTAGAGCTTATAAATAAAAAGCAACAAGGCAACAGAGTTCTTTCCCAGACTAATGCCTTAAAAGGAAATCAGTGTTCCACAAAGATTTTTTTAACTTTATCCGACATAGCTGGAAAACGTAGAGGTTTTCGTTGTATTCTATGAAGGTTCTATCAAAAAAATCAATTTTCAGAAAGTGCCCAATTGAAACTTTTAAAACAGAAAGGTTTATTTTATAAATTCTCTCTCTTTTTCATACGAAACATAGATTTGAAATGGAGGCCAAAATTTAAAAAATCAAAACAGAGTAATATTTTTTTAATCAAAAGGTATAGCTAATATCTAGGACGGATAGTATGTGCTATTTTATTTATTTGTGTTTTAAATAATGATATATAGGCCATCAAAGATATGAACTTTGCATAATTTTATAGGTAACTTTGGCATTCTTTTGTGAGTTCATTTTATTTATTAAAAAAATATAGAAAATAGAACATCGTAAAATAACGTTTTTATGGGTTTAAATTCTAACTTCAATCGACAAATTTGTGTTTCAAAGTAAATCGGCCATTTGTAATTAAAATTTACGCCCACCAAAATGCTTTTTTTAATATTTTTTTATTTTATATTTCTACATATGTAAATAGTAAATAGACAAAAACCATATGTTTTAAACAATTGTCAATAATTCACAAATAATTGCCAAAGTTACCTCTACAATCGTGAAAAATAGACTTCCTTAAAATGACTTACACAAATTAATAAAGTAGTACATATTTTTACTAGATGTTTTTTTTTATTATAAAATAAATGTATTCAGTTTGGTTGTTCATTTTGTGCTCCAATCGAAATTTAAGATTTGTATGAAAAAGGCCGCGCAGCCGTTTTCTCTTAAGGCCCCGAAGTAAGCGTTCAAAGATGGTTTGAAAAGGAAAAATGGTATTACGAATGTTAGAGGGAGCGCTAATATTAAAAATGGTAATACGAATGTTAGAGGGAGCGCTAATATTAAAAATGGTAATACGAATGTTAGAGGGAGCGCTAATATTAAAAATGGTAATACGACTGTTAGAGGGAGCGCTAATATTAAAAATGGTAATACGAATGTTAGAGGGAGCGCTAATATTAAAAATGGTAATACGAATGTTAGAGGGAGCGCTAATATTAAAAATGGTAATACGAATGTTAGAGGGAGCGCTAATATTAAAAATGGTAATACGAATGTTAGAGGGAGCGCTAATATTAAAAATGGTAATACGAATGTTAGAGGGAGCGCTAATATTAAAAATGGTAATACGACTGTTAGAGGGAGCGCTAATATTAAAAATGGTAATACGAATGTTAGAGGGAGCGCTAATATTAAAAATGGTAATACGAATGTTAGAGGGAGCGCTAATATTAAAAATGGTAATACGAATGTTAGAGGGAGCGCTAATATTAAAAATGGTAATACGAATGTTAAAAAAGGATAATAATTAAATGAAAATGGTGAAAATATTTAATAAAACACGACTTGTTTTAAATCGAGCAAAAATCTCTCGACAAATGCTTTAGTTGCATTTAAAGATAAACTGAGAATTTTTTCATACCTCTAACATATTTAATAATAGAACTGAAAGAGTTTTAAAAAAATTTCCTAGCTTACTTTGCTATTTTTTTGTATGGAGGGAATTTCATATAATTGACGTTTCGGCATAAAAATGTAAAGATATTATCATCAAAATTAATTTTATTTGGAACTTAAAAACTTAAGGAGTTAACGAGAAACTTACTATAAATTGGATATGCGGTGTCTTAAGCTTGTACTATTATCTCCAGAGTTAGAGGAGCCCAATTGTTCATAAATAATTATATCTCATTGTGTTCAGTTGGCTGAACAGACATGATAACATCATGTGTTATTTATGTCTCGTTTTACTATAGAGCTAACGAAATCTGTTATTCGAATAGGTACAGATTAGGTATTCTGTGTCAAAAAAATAACTCCAACTTGTGTTTGAGTAATATCAGATTACCTTCTCAAAGGCAAGCACCTAATCTTACACGTAACTTCGGGTAAATTTCCATAAATATCGTACGATGAAAGTGCTTTACGTATTCAACGCACTCTCTAACTGGAAATATTTCATTCGGTGTAATATGATTCTGTCATATAGACTGACGAAGTTACTGATTTGTATTTTTTTTATTTTATTATAATAAAATAAAACGTAATAAATAATAATAATAAATTAAATTAAATAAACTTTTTTCCATAGGAAAGCTCATAGCTCAGAAATGCACAAAATAATTTGCAAAGCAGATAGAAATATTACACCTTTAAATTTATACGATGAGAATGCCAACATTTTCATAAATCCCAACCAGGAATTATTAGATTCCTGGTCAAATAAAATTTTACACGCAAAACACTTCAATTATCTCAACCAAACGTATGTTGACAAATTTTCGTCAAACAAATGGTTGAGTATTGGAGAGTTGAGCACAGAAATAGAAGGATTTATGCTTGCCATTCAGGATAGAGTCATTAATACTAAAAATTATAGAAAGCATATAATCAAAGATACAAATCAAATTGATGATTTGTGTAGAAAATGTTTGGCTTTTCCGGAAACTATAGAACATATTATATCGGGATGTTCTATATTAGCACCGTCCGAGTATACATTTAGGCACAATCAAGTTTTAAAAATAATTCACCAAAGTTTGGTAATTAAACATAACTTGATTGACTGCCGTAATATAATACCATATTATGAATACGAACCAAATTCATTTTTAGAAAACGAATTTTATAAAATATATTATGATAAAACTATACTAACAGACCGAACGATTAGACATAATAGACCCGATATAGTTTTACATGAAAAAATTAAAAAAAAATAACTTATATCATTGATGTCGCTATTCCAAATTCCTGTAATATTCAAAAATCTGTTAATGAAAAAATAAGAATATACACAGATTTAGGAAATGAGATTAAAAGAATTTGGCATTCTCAGACTATAAAAATATTACCGTTCGTTATTTCGGCTACTGGCATTATACCTAGCTCTCTCATTAAAAATTTCGGCGTATTAGATCTATCAAAAAATTTATATATAAAGATGCAAAAGTCGGTCATTTTGAATACATGTAGGATAACGAAAGATTTTTTAAATATTTATGTTGAGTGATCAGTAGGATTTATAGGCCCTATTAGGAGTTCTACCGAGCCGAACCCTCTGATTTGAAAATATCTGGAGTCGGTGAATTTTTTTTTTCCCATTTGATCTCTGGTGAGTTGACGTGTTGTTGTTCTTGTATTGTTTTGTACTTATTTTACTTATATAATGCACTTGCATAATATTGATTGACTAGATAATCATTTGTGGAAAAGTGTGTAGAAGGGTTTAGTTTTTCATATAGGGAAGATTTAACCCGGACAACAAAATCGGAAGCATAAAAAAAATGGTTAATCAGCATCTAGTTGGAGTACATACTTAAAAAGGGGCTTTTATAAAAAAATTGATCTTGGATCTGTCTTGGCTGATGATCCAAGACTTGATGTCTGTTTTATATTTCAAAAAAATTGTGTTCAGTCTAATGGCTGGTGGGAGAGCATTGTTGCAAAATATCTAAATCCTTGGTTCTAGTATCACAAGCAGTTTGGACATTGTCAAAAGCAGTTTTATGTTTGAAGAGGTATGCTAGTTTGTTTTTGGCATAAAGTTGCCTAATGTCCATAACACAGATTTTCCTAAAGATTTCAGCATCATCGGTAGTTTGAGGATAATCTTTATAATAAGTTTCTGAGCTTCGGAGATTGGATCAAAGGCGGATCAGAAGGATTTGATTTGATCAAAGGCGGATCAAATTACATCTTAATTGTTTATGTGTTTATTGCGTAAAAGGGGCCATATTAAAAATCTGGAGGGGTACATAATATCTACTACCTGCATGTTGAAATCTTAATCACTTTAACAAAGGTATCTCAAACTGTAAAGATTATTAAAAATATAGTTTTGGTGGTGTGTCCCTTTGTAACTCCGGTTCAATGTATATATTTAAAATGTGTTTCATTTGTTTAATTTTTTGACTGAATTTTCAAATTTACTATCAGTGTTCTTTCGAAATGTTTATTTCTGATCGTATTTTGAAAGGCAATGTTGCTGAGGCAAATTTTTTTTTTAATAATAACTTCCATAATCACAAATCCCACAATTATAGTATCCCGAAATTTTTCACGGGTCTGTCTACACTAGTCTAAAATATGCCAGGCTTAGTAAACTTAATTATTATTTTTTTGGTAAACTAATGTTTAAGACATGATTTTTTTATGCATAGCACAAGGATAAGAGATAAGCCGCCATAGCTCAGTGGTCAGAGCTGTTTACCGGAAATCGAAAGGACACGGGTTCAAGTCCCGTTGGCGTCATGTATCTTTTATCAGGAGATTTTTCAATGTGGATGAGTGTTTCAGGCTAATAATTATTGCTTATAAAAATTCAGTAAACTTATTTGCCCATTGTTCTTTGGAAATGATTATTTGAAAATGATGATATTCAGACATCAAAATAATTTCCACGAAAAGTCAAGTAATTTAATAATATAGCACGTTTGCGCTTGTGAAGCTAAATAATTTAGAAAAAAGGCTATATGGCTGTATTTCCGGAAAATACTCAAATTCAACATATTCTGATCCAGTTACAAACAGTGCCGTTCTGAGATAATGAAATGAGAGGCCTAATGTGAAAACGCGTTTAGGCTGTTTTTATTCGCATGTCAAAGTCTATTTACACTAACAAAACCCGTGAAGTGTCGGAAACGGCCAAAACGTTAAATAAATTGTGAAAGTAATTTATTCGCCCGCCCCATGATTCGCCCTAATGGAGGGGAAAATTAGTGCAGCTAATGGAAAGCAGGTAAACTTCGATATAACCTACATTTTAACATTCAGCTCCGATAATCGCCGGAGGGTTGATTATTTTTAGCCAATTTTCTACTGCCGGAAATTAGAGTAAAACATTAAGCGCGAATCAGATAAAATGATACTTATCAGCAGACATTACGATACATTTACGGCTGTTCCCAATCCTACTGATCAGCTGTTGAGCCAAAATTTTAGCTCAACACTGCTAAAACACACAACTACGTCCTTTCCAACGGAAATGTGACGACTGAGCGATGATTTTTAAGCAAATTACTTATTTGATTCAAATGCCAACCTCAGGAATAAAACACTTCAAAATTTTATTATTCAAATATAAAATATGTAATTTTCACATATTTATTTATCATTCAATAAAGTTAATCAAATTTATAACTATATTTATAAAAAAATATTATTACGGGTTGATTTTTATTATTCTCCTTTACAACACTGTATGACATATAAATAAAAAAATAAAAACATTTAAAATGATAAAAAAAGTATCCATTTATGAAAACACCCCATTGCGAAGACTAACAGAACATATCTAACTTGTGCACCGGAACTATTATGAACTCTGCGTTGAATTTAAACTTTCATTGGTTCATCACTCCTGAGTTCAGCCATAACCCTTCCAACCCTTTAAACTCACCGCCTGGAATTTTTCCTTTGAATCCAACTTTACCTTGAACTTAATTCTTAGTGGTTCATCACTTCTGATCCCATCCATAACCATCCCGACCCTCTAAACTCACCGCCTGGAATTTTTCCTTTGAATCCAACTTTGCCTTGAACATAATTTTTTAGTGGTTCATTACTCCTGATCCTATCCATAACCCTCCCAACCTTTTAAACTCCCTGGAATTTTTCCTTTAAATCCAGAAATTTTCCCTTTAAAGTGACATAACAATTTGCAGCACGAAACTCCTCTGAAAATTACTTGTGCTTCGACTGGACTAGCAAATGCAAACCTATCACAATCAAATCAGAAAGAAAACCGTGGACAAAGATATTGAGAAAGAACAAAACATTATTTATTCTTTCTGATATTGTAATGAGCAAACCCCTCCGTGATCAACAAATTACTAATATTATGAACACATTCCTTTTTTGAAGAAGTTTGAAAACCGCCCTCACCGCAACCTTCTACAAGTACAGCCAAGATCAGCCGTGTGTCGTTAATAGTTAATTCAGGAAGAAAAATATAAAAAATTACTAACATCGACACCTTGCATTAACAAACTGATCAGTGAAATTGATATTGAAAAAAGAAAAATAAATAGAAAAAAATTAAAAAGCAACTGTAAAGAAAAATCTATTTCAGGAACGAAAGAAATTAGTAATAAAAAAACATGGAAAAACGCGATCTACATGGGTAAAATTTATCTCGATTCATCTGACTCTGATGCAAGTTTCACTAATGTAATAGGTTACTAGGATTTTAACGGACGTACTGCTCCGGGCTCGGCCGCAGTCACCCACGTTAAAATTAAATGAATCCTTATTGTCCTAAAGAAATAAAATTGTATAAAATGTATGTAATAATGAAAGAAATGTATAAAATGTATGTCTGAACCCCTATGTAAAAATGAATATGTAAACAATAAATGAAACGTCGGAGCTTGGCTAGGGGACACGGGCAGAGAAGTATACCGAGAGAGCTGGTGGATTAATAGCATTTAATTAGCATAGCATTTAATTCGGGCACGGTTATGAGAATCGTGCTTATACGAGAGGGAACGTTCGGCCGCGACCCGAAGCAAAGGGCCGTGCGCCGTCATAGCGTGCGAGGTGGTTTGCCGCCCGAACGTTCCACAAGCGCGATTCTGAGGACCGTGCCTGAACAAAGAGAGGCCGTGGTCACGTTCGGCCACGGGCCCAAAATTACCGGCCGAGAGGCGGTAACCAGACCGGCGGCGGGGCCGCGAGCGCGTCACGAACACGGGCTTCGATTCCCAGAATCAAAGAGAAAGTTGGCCCGTGTGAGCGTCGCTCGGCCAGCGCCTGCCGCCGGTGGCCTATAAAACGGGCAACCTCTCCCTTGAAGAGACAGATAGCCAGCAACCTCCACCAGCTCTACAACTCTCTGCTCTGCCTCCTACCTCGCTCCGACTTCTGATTCTACTCGCCTTCTCTTCTTCTGACCCTCGCCTCACCCCGGACCTCCCTGCCTCTACCCGGACTCTACAACAAGGACCAGAATCTACATCGGACCAGCTACGACGGCTACAGAGACGCCCCGCTCTACCCCCCGACGCCACTGAAGAACGACGCCTTCTGCTTCCATGGATTGGGATCATCGCCCTTATTTACAGTCTTGTTTGTCATACACTCCTGTCTGATACAAGGATGATTCTGTAAACAGCCAGCAAGATTCCTCATATCGACAACATTTAAATTCTTCTATACATACGCTCTGTATGTTTTGCAACCAGATATACTCCATTGATGTAGCTAGTAATTGCGTGGTGTGCATGAATTGCTCACACGAATTATGTTCGAATATGGAGTTGAATCCTTTCATATGTGAATTTTGCTTTTCTAAGTAATTGAATGTGTTTAATTTTATCACGATAATTTATTTTTATTTATTTAATTGATAAAATATTACGAAATAATAATAATAAATAAAAAATTTAAAATGCAATATATCTGCTAAAAATTTTGTAAAAGCAATAATTACTTGAGAAATACCTCTATTAACGTACACATTTGGCATAATTAAATGGTCCAATACAGATTTAGATAACTTAGAACGATTAATTAGAACTACGCTAACAAAGTTTAATTGCCATCATCCAAATTCAGCTATAGAACGAATTAATTTACCTAGAAATTTAGGAGGTAGAGGTATAGTCAAAATAACTTCTTTGAAACATAATCAGGTAGAAATGCTAAGAATTTTTTTTCCATAGGACAGCTCATAGCTCAGAAATGCACAAAATAATTTGCAAAGCAGATAGAAACATTACACCTTTAAATTTATACGACGAGAATGCCAATATTTTTATAAATCCCAACCAGGAATTATTAGATTCCTGGTCCATTAAAATTTTACACGCAAAACACTTCAATTATCTCAACCAAACGTATGTTGACAAATTTTCGTCAAAAAAATGGTTGAGTATTGGAGAGTTGAGCGCAGAAATAGAAGGATTTATGCTTGCCATTCAGGATAGAGTCATTAATACTAAAAATTATAGGAAGCGTATAATCAAAGATACAAATCAAATTGATGATTTATGTAGAAAATGTTTGGCTTTTCCGGAAACTATAGAACATATTATATCGGGATGTTCTATATTAGCACCGTCCGAGTATACATTTAGGCATAATCAAGTTTTAAAAATAATTCACCAAAGTTTCGTAATTAAACATAACTTGATTGACTGCCATAATATAGTACCATATTATGAATACGAACCAAATTCATTTTTAGAAAACGAATTTTATAAAATATATTATGATAAAACTATACTAACAGACCGAAAGATTAGTCATAATAGACCCGATATAGTTTTCCATGACAAAATTTAAAAAAAATAACTTTTATCATAGATGTCGCTATTCCAAATTCCTGTAATATTCAAAAATCTGTTAATGAAAAAATAAGAAAATACACAGATTTAAGAAATGAGATTAAAAGAATTTGGCATTCTCACACTATAAAAATATTACCATTCGTATTTCGGCTAATAGCATTATACCTAGCACTCTCATTAAAAATTTAGGCGTATTAGATCTGTGGCGTTGAGAGAACAATCCAGAATTGTCTCATTAATAATAAACAGCTCGACCTACTTAGGTACTTGCAAATTACTACCGAAAATTAATCGTAAACAACGCGACCTACCTACGACAATACGTCGCAAGTCGGTCTGGCACATTACGCCAACTCGCTTGAAGGTTCTAGCCTATCGCCTATGCATAATAGCGGCGCCGCCGAAAGTTCCCGAAAGGCCCAGACTGAGCGAGTGTCTCCGTTTTATTTGCGATTTCACCTACCTACTGTCGCCGTCGGCTGTACCGTATAAATAAGCCCGACGCAGCGAGCAGTCATTCAGTCATTAGTCAGCCGTCAACAATTTGCAAGTCTCGCGAATGATAATCCGCGCACCGCTTCTCTTCCTGCGCGTTAGGACAATATTCCCGGCTCCGCCCGGCTCAATCGTGGACTCCATCGGGACATCATCATAGCGCCTTGGCCACCGTCCCTGGCCAGCACTATACGGATTACAGCGCCCTGGTTCCAGCGCATCTAACCAGCGCTTCATCCTTGCACCATGACCACCACGAGGACACGCAGCATCCTCACTGGTCTACGCACCTCCCGCTCAACCGCCTACAAGGTCCACCGCAACTTCGGCCTTCCCGTCAGCACTGGAGTACCTGCAGACCCACGTTCTTCGCCAGTGTCTGACCGTCATCGAGTCCCGGTCACCAGCGCCCGGCGTCGACTCTCTGACCCGCGCTTGACCAATACATCACCTCCTGCATCCGGAGAATACAACATCTGTCCTACGTCATCTCTCATCACGGCTACCTGACTCATCAATAAAACACTGTGACCTTCACGACACGTCTTTCATTCCGTGCCTCTCACCAGATCCCCAAAGATCTATCAAAAAAATTGTATATAAAGATGCAAAAGTCGGTCATTTTGAATACATGTAGGATAACGAAAGATTTTTTAAATATTTATGTTGAGGGATCAGTAGGATTTATAGGCCCTGTTAGGAGTTCTACCGAGCCGAACCCTCTGATATGAAAATATCTGGAGTCGGTGAATTTTTTTTTTCCCATTTAATCTCTGGTGAGTTGACATGTTGTTGTTCTTGTATTGTTTTGTACTTATTTTACTTATATAATGCACTTGCATAATTTTGATTGACTAGATGATCATTTGTGGAAAAGTGTGTGGAAGGGTTTAGTTTTTCCTATGGGGAAGATTTAACCCGGACATAAAATCGGAAAAGAAAAAAAAAAAATCAATTTTCAAATGAGTTTAATAAAATTAATTTAGGGAAAGACAACACTATACAATTAAAACTAAATTATTTTTACAAAAGAATACGAATTTAAAAGGGAGTTCAATGAACAGTATACATAGATTTTAAATTGACTAGACAGGCTTGACATAGTTAATTGAAAATATTTCATAAATACATTAAGAAAGATATACAGAGGTTAGAGAGTTCCAAAGAAAGATTGTGTCACTAGATAATAAAGCTGCTAAGAACGTATCCTTTAAGAGCTTTTGCCAGTGTGTTTTTGTTTGTTACTGGAAGTTTTAGGTTACAAGGTAATGCGTTGTACTCGTATTGCCTATGTGTTGTAAGGAGTTAATTCTAAATTTAGTCGTGTGAGTAGATGTATTAGATAAGTGTATTTTATCTTATGATCGTTTTTTTTTTGCTGGTGTATGTCCGAATTAAAGGCTGGTTTAGTGTTGGTGTGTGACGAGTGTTGAATTATTTGTATAGTAGTTGTGAAATTATATTTTGGCTGAATTATTTTGGTAATGATATTGCTAAAAGTGTTTTCACTTTAAAAAATCATTAACTCTTTTAAAATGTGATGTTAATGTGGAATGCAATATTTCATATAATATTCATTATGAACGTATTTGGAATTTCCCGCTTTTTCATATTATGCTTGATAAAATCAGAAACTTTAAGGAAACACGGATTTTAATGGATTTCATACAATTAAATTATTTATTTCAAAAGTAGATTTTCCAAAACGCATAATCTTTAAGATTGAAGTCAGAAATATATAAAAGGGTATTCCATTCCATTCGTTGTTTATACGGTATGGGAGAGATTTTTTTTACTATTCGAGATATTGTGTTATCTACCTGTTACGTAATCAAGGGAGTGTGTAAACAGGGCCGGGTAACACAACGCCCTTGAGATTATTTTTCATAAAAACGGCGCTACACGAAAATACAAATAATCCAAATATTATTGATTAAAGTGAACACCTACCCATTACGAGTACCTAGAGCCTCAACGTCTACTGGTTTTTACAAGCTATCTTACTCGCAACAGGCGATGGATGGCTCAGGGCCGGCCCTGAGTGGGAAATGTCGCGCCAGAGTGCCAACCTTATCAAACAGACCACAGGAGCCTACTTACCATTAACAGAAAGGCGTGCGAAGCGTAATAAGAAAATTAAAGAAAATTGTTTGTAAACTTTGTTTCGTTTTGTTTTCACAGATTCCGGCGAGGTTTCAAGCAGTTTTTCTCATGCTGTCCGTGTGTGGAGGTCGGGCCGGAGACCTTAACTAGGCGAGAGGTGCTCACCTCCCGCTACTCCTGCTCGGGATCCCCTGATCACCATCGCATCATCCGGAACGGTGAGTCCCAAGCTATCTTAAGTCTTACATTTTATTTCTGCTGAAGATGTCGTGATCGTTATGAAGTCACAGCGTAAATGTTTTTCTTGACTCCTTGTATATATATATTATATTTGACCCTTACCAAAAATCACCAAAACAAAAAAGAGGTCGACCTAAGCTGCGATCTGACATATCAAATATGAAGTTCTGAGTATATTTTTGTTGTTAAATAAGTCACATTAAGTACCTTCACCGCCGATCAGAGCACGTATGGAAAAGTTTTCTAAAATAAATATTTCAACAAAAAGGTCTTGAGTGATTATAATAATAATAATTCTTTATTCCAGGATGTGGGTAGGTGAGTGCAATCCCACACATCGCATAGAGAGTATAAGTACATATAATATTTACATCATAGGTATTTTATAAATAATGGTAAATATGAATAAAAAAAAATTAAAAATAGATTAAAAATTGAAATTAAAATGAGATCAAATTAAGAAGCACAGGAATCCATCGGATGTAAGATTGTGGGAGCAAGTATCTTTCTCCAATGGTCTTCAATGCTCGATCCTGAAGTCAGACGGGATTCTATGATGAGAATATTTCTGGAATGGTTTATCCTTCCCCTCAGTCCTGCAATCCTGGTTCTTAATACACCTATAAATCTTGGAACTCGCCCTTCTGAATGATATTATGAAGTTCTATATTCAAATATAACAGGTCTTTCAAGCCTTGTTTTCTTTACAATAAACATTTCATGGTATCTGTTACACTTAAACCATTTTAATTAATGACAATTTTATGTTCTCAGAGAAGATTTGTCAGGAATTTCACTTTATCATCAAATTTCACAATACCAGAGTTATTTTTAATCAAGTGTTATTAGAATCTATTACCAATTACATCAGCAAATATATCTCAACTAAAACACAATGATTATAAGACCAGCATCACATAGTATCTGACGTCAGTGACCAAAATCGTCTTTTATGAAAACTGATAGTCATAACTTTCAGGCAAAGAAATTAAGTAAATTGTGCATGAAAGCAATTTTTTCAAGTATACAAAAAACACGAAACTATATAACTCGATGTTTAGTAAATTTACGAAATCTATTAAAATTAAGTATTTTTTGTATTTAAATATATGCCATATAATGTGAAGTCGCCAATAACTAAAATAAAAGTTCATACCACCAGATATCGTACCTATACTGATTTGGATCTGAACTCTTGATAGGTTTTGTTTTTTTTTTATTTGAAAAATGTTGGAATTTACGGAGCTGCGAAAGCTGCCAGAGTAACTCGCACGAAACTCAAGTTCAAACTAATCTCTTTCCGTCAATATTGCGTCAGAAGCGACACACTTTTGATTTTTAATGAATTTAAAATTAGTACACCTTTTCAATATAGCGAAAACTTGATTTTCTGAATTTCTGCCAACGGGCTCCATTACGCGGCCCCATTGTGAGATGGTTGGCTGTTCAGATATAGTTACTAAACACATCTGTATCAATTTAAAGAAACGTTTAGATTCAGAATGGTAATTACATCAGGATTATACTTAAGAGTGTCTACCACTGGAACGTCCTGCAAAATTATTACTTTTTAGGTTAATATAGAACCCGCGATCTCGGGAGCCTGAGCATGGATCTTATCCGCACAGCCACAGAGGTCGTCTTACTCCCACGTAAGTGGATCATCAAAATTGACCTGACTGTTCTCATCAACTTTGCCGTCATAACATTAGAATGGAACGGAAAAATAACTGAAGAACGCTCTTTCCCAGAAAATTATTAGTAATAGTGCTGGAAGGTCATTCATCAAATCATCATTTATTCGTGTTCCCTATGCCCAGTGCCCACTCACCGATTGACGTCATGACTACACTA
Organism: Hesperophylax magnus; assembly: GCA_026573805.1. NCBI lineage: Eukaryota > Metazoa > Arthropoda > Insecta > Trichoptera > Limnephilidae > Hesperophylax > Hesperophylax magnus. The sequence goes on along the minus strand of JAIUSX010000014.1, from coordinate 25,085,472 downwards.
ATACAAAGCCCACGTAAAATTATTCAAAAGAAATTCCAATAGGTACTTTCAAGGTTCTGCTTTCGTATTTTACTTTTACTCTTTTATATTCATTTATTCACCGCTATTACCAGAAATGTATTCAATTCAACTTGGCATAGATAATACAACCCGTTCTCGTTATAGTCATACCATAAAGCGAATAATCCGTTTCTATAATCAACTTTTACATTGGCGTTATTTCAACTTTCACTCAAATATAGATTAAAGTTTTTGAAATCCTGCGGAGTGGCAAAACTTGGAACTATCAATACTTATATAACTAACTGCAGCTTTTACTTTTGACAGTATACAAGAAACAAGTAAAAAAGAGACGACGTCGTTAACAAAACCGCCATGTTGGCATTAGAGCCATCTATCTCAATGTACGCCAACTCGTCCAAAGGTTCTCTAACTTCGGAAATAGCGGAAGCCCGAAAGGGAGTTATGGTACGCCCTTAGATATTCAACAACTACATTTAATGAAGAAAACGTAAACTTATTTTTCATTTTGTTTTCTGACGGAAGGGAGAAGCAAAATAGTTGGGTAGTTAAGTACCATCCCGTGTCTTTCCTCTCCCCACAACATTGCCAAAATCCAACAGCCCTGGGATTGAGTTATATATCTTTTGCGTTTGCCATGCGTCCATACGAAAGCGATTTCAATTCGAATTCAAATTTAAATGTGAATTTGTTTGAATTCTTTCCAAGAAGAGCTAGAATATCACGTTCGCCCCCACACAAAACACATTCATACGCTAACGCAATAGACAGACTCATCCTCAATAATAAATAAATAATACTTACTTACAACATTTGTGTCGATGCCAAAATCCTAAAGTATATAATTTTTATCTCATTCTCAAATTAATGGAATAATTAGTTTTTTTAATGCAAAATATGATTGCTAAACACATTTCTTGTTTTCAGTTTTCTCAATTTCAATTATTAAATTTACTTGCCATCAGCATTCTACGCCATAAACAAATATACAAGAAGAGCATTTTTTTAAATGTTTGCGCAGTACGTTTAACTAATCAAGTATTGATATATTCTGCGGGACTCTAAAATACGTGGTACCTACCAGCTGGGAAGCTCTTTGAGGAGAAAAAAATCCCTCCTTCACCTTCCTTATTCAACATTGAAAACAATGCTTAAATAATTTATCTCGGTGTATTCGCAAAGCTTTTTCTTCGTAGTCACACTCTCGGGAATATCGAAAAATGGTTTACAACAAAGACATTATACGTCATCCTTGCCTCTCTTGCAGTGATATTCCAATTTCTACGATACTATATAAGATATAATGTTTATAACTCGACAATAAAATTGGTCACACTCTTCAAATCTATTGAAAATATTACACTGCAGGATTCTGCAAGTAAAAAGATACCAAATGGTTTCTGTAAACCCGTGTAAATCCATATCCAAGTAAGGTTGAGAAAAAGCAGGAATAAATTATTTTCCACGCTCGCTTTTACGGATGGAAAAAAAGAGATACTTCAATCCGGAAAAGGAAAATTTTCCACATCAGCTTAGATATTTATTATTTGTCTAGTTTCTCGACAAAGAAACATATGTAGTCAAATCGAAAAAATCCGATCAGTTCAACGTGTAGGTGTAGTACAGTGTGCACAAATACATTCAAACATGCGCTCATTATAAGGATTTGCTTGTTATTCTTCATGTGGAGCATGGACTTTTCATCATTTCCATTGTTTTGTCCCATTTAAAAAATCTATTCAGCACATGACTAAAGTTAGTCAAGTACGTCCCTTAAAACCCTTTACATTATTTTTTAATGTGCTTTTCTGACTCACTTGACCAAAAATGACACATATTTAGACAGTGTACTGAAACATGAAGCAATAAGAAAAAATCTCCTGTTCATTGGTAACTTTCTACGAAAACGTTTTCTTAGTTAGAAGCAGGTAGATGCCAATTGAATAGCAGTGCTTTGTTTTGATATGAAAAAATTATTTCACAAAAGAAAGAAATATTTTGGAAGTTATCTAGTATCGTCGGGCTCCACAGTTGATTTTTAAAATACCAGTTATCCTTGTGTTTTATTTTCTTTATAATAGTTAATTGTAAATGTGTATTTAATATTCCAGGGTCCGTGCGTATTCCGCTGCAGCCACAGGGCGGCACCGTCCGTTGGGCCCGGCGGACGCCTTCCTGACAGACTAGCGGGGGCTCAGGCGTCGGGGGAACAGCGCCCCTGCCCGCGCTGCCCCCGCCCTCCCCTACCCCCACCCGACGCACATGGCTCTGACCCCCCACCAAGGCGAGGCGACCCCCACGGGTCGTCACTTTCGACAAGAAAGTCGGCGTCGTCTTGTAAACTCGACAGACAAACCACGTACGCATGAATTAAATAAATGTCTCCGTAAAAAAAAGTCGTGCAAGGTACCTACCTACTCACAAATTGAACTAAAAATCATTTATCTATCTGTGAAAATCGTTTATCTATGGTTTCCTTTTCATTCATCTTTTCATCTAGCTCAATAATATTTCTCTGGTTATTTTTTCTATCCTTCAATTTTGTAAAAATCTTCTGTATAATAAAAATTATGTTTTGTACACTAAACTAAGTTTGTAAAAATATTTATGATCATTACCTTCTTGGGTGCTTAGGGTCACAGGAGCTTATTTGGTAATTTTTGGATAGGGCCTGACACGCTTATTACGAATATTTTTTAGAAAAAAACTTTATATTCGCCTTAATTACTATAAAAGAAAACTTTTTGCATTTCGGGCGGCGGAAAATTATGAATTTAAATTTTCAATTGCGTTAACCAAAATTCACTTCGCGAATCGATGCGGCGGCAATCAGCTGCCATTAGGTACGTCACTGTTATGTTGGTATCCCTGATACATTGCGTAGATACGACTATGGCTAACTTCGTGGAAGACAAATGGATTTGTATCACAAACCATGTTACACAAACCTAGCGTAGCCGGTAAACTAGTTGAAAACTGGGATGTTTTTCTTGCCTTGACGCGAGCAGGCGTTATTAAGGGGCACTTTCCTTTGTATCACAAACCATGTTACACAAACCTAGGTATCCCACGAAGATAGCAACGGTCGTATTTAGCTCTTGTTAATGCATCAGTGATACCAACATAACAGTGCGTTCCTAATGTCGCCACATCGATTCGCGGAGTGAATTTTGGTTTTACGCAATTGAAAATCAAAATGCATAATTTTCCGCCGCCCGAAATGCAAACAGTTTTCTTTTATTGTAATTAAGGCGAATATAAAGTTTTTTTCTAAAAATTATTCGTAATAAGCGTGTCAGGCCCTATCCAAAATTTACCGCTTATTTATTATATATACATATACGCCAGAGATATGCCCCTGTGATTCTTGACCTCTTTACATAATAATGGTGAATAATTTAGAAATCAATGTCTAAAATTATACGATTGAATCATTTAAAAATTTTAGTAGGTAAGAAGAAAATCCACTTTCGGAAATCGCTATTTCACCATTATGGTGGTAAGTACTCAAAATCATAGCTGCATAATGAATATCTCCGTTAAAAATTCGAAAAATCAATCGATTTTACGTCTCGAAAATGAACGTTTCGATTATGTCTACACTATCCCGCTTGCACAGATCTTCGAGTAAATTATATCCATGGTTCCTCTTGACGTAAAATTTATGGCGCAAAGGTGGCCGCGCAAATGTTTAGAACGTAATTTTTTCAATGATTATAACAGCTATAAATTAGTTACCTATCTAGATGGTAGATTATATTTTATAAACTGGGGAATGTTACGCCATACATTATAATATGAATTGTAAATAAAAGAAAATGCTATAAATTTGTACAGTAGGTAAATTAAAAATAAAAAAATGTCTGTAATGAAAATATATATCTAATTATTGTAATCATTACTTTGGGAATGAGTAAAATTGTAAAATAAACATTTCAGATATAATACCTATCATGTTATATGGTCCGATTAATATCTGGCCGGATTTAAGTTTAGGCTTACGGAATTCAATACTTAGTTTGTGTGAAAACACTGAAACATTACATGATTATAATGTTAGCAACTTAATTTGCGACATTAAAACTATAATTTTGTAATTGTAAAACATTGTTTTGCCTAGAGCGAAGTTGAAAATCGGTATTTTGTTATGAAATCTTTTTTACTTAATGGCGTATTATTGTGTTTCATGTGTTAAACCAATCTTTCCATAAAAAAAATTAAAGTTATCTATTCCTAAGCAACACATTTTGCATGTTTTCAGTGATATAAAGTATGGCATTTTCAAAGCGAAGGGGAGCTAACAAACAAATAGTTTGTTAATAATTTAATTATTTGAAGCTGTAACACATTCTTGTCGTTACATAGTTATCATTCACTCAATTTCGGAGATGTAGGTGCAATTATTATGTACACGGGTAGGTATCTTTTTCCTATTTGACGAAAGTTGGCAGCTAAATTGGCCATAAGAAACTTTAGATTTTCTTGTGATGTTGAGTAGAACGGGGATAATGGCTCATTGTTTCAAAATTAAATTCTAACTCAAATAATTTGAAAATAACTTTCATCAAAAAGTTCTACCCTGCGTCACAAGATGACATCTTTAGTATTATGATGTCATTATATAAAATGTTGCCACGTGGAAAATTGTTTTTGTGACATAATAATATACTCTTTCATAGTATCCAACTATGATGGTGCAATGTTTAGTCAGTCTCTTTATGATGTTGAATATCTATGTATTAATGTTGAACCCTACATAATACTATTATTTTTTTTGTTTTGGTTTTAGGCATTTCACCCTGAAATGAGTGCTTTGTGCCGGTAACAGTTAAAGTGGATAAAAAAATTCGGTTAATCTATTGGGAAAATAATAAAAAAAAATTAAATATTGGACTCATTTAGATCACTAAAACAAATTAAATGTTGAATTCATTCAGGTTAATAAACTTACATAAAGCTGTATGAACACGAGAATTGTTAAGAGATAAAAGGTATGAAATGTTAAGGGGGGACTGGTGTGTGATTTTAATAATACTATTATTATTTTGATCACCAACCACAAGAACCTGTTTCTTTTTGGTGATATATAGCGATTAATTATTTTGATTTATCGAGATACCATCCTGTTTTTATAAACTGTGTGTGTAGTGTGCATGCAGCTATAAATATATTTTTGTACAAAATTTCCAATATTGTAATATAAAATAACCCAGTAAACTGTGCTAAAATGTTGACGAGATAAAAATTATTATGGTCTACAAACAATGATTGCATTCAAAGTACCTAGAAATAAACAATAATATACGAAACATATCCGAAACGATAGGTAACTTTTCTCCATGTTAAATGTTTAGATAATAGTTACCTACTTGTATTGTAAACGGTTAAAATAACCTTAAAATAACCATTAAATAAAATTACAGGAATGTTAATATGAAAACATCCAACTTGGAGTTGATGTGAAAAACAAATATTTGTCTATATTATGACATACCACTTCATAGTAAGTATTTTATAATCTAAATAGTTAGGTAGGTAGGTAAAATTATTATCTGTAAATACCAAAATTACTACTGTGTAGGTACCTATCTAATCAAAATGATTATATATATGATTACATAACATGCCTATTATGATTGCCCCTTTTGTATGCTGTTTTTATAAGTTATCATTCAATTAGTGACTCACTATCCTACCACTATAATGGATATTTTAGTGTCGATTTGTTTGTGTGGAAGTACTTTTCTAACTCATTTTTTTAATTGAAAAGTGCAAAATATAACATTTACAAAATTTGGATATGGATTCGGTTAAATATATTTCAAGCATTATTTCGATTCTGGACAGTCCTCTCTCAACAGGGCTATTCTGAGATTAACTTCTGTTCAAAAACAAATTAATAATTTTAACAAACAAATTAATTTTTAATATGTGACCATAGACCCCAATGGGCCAGAAACAAGGCTCATGGAGCTTATTTTTATGAATCATATGAAACATACACACATTTAAAGTGAAAAGTGGGTACTTTCAAGGATGCATCCTTTCACCAGTGTTATTTAATATACATTGTGAATACATAATACAAGAAGTTCTTGAATTTGATAAAATTAATTAGGTATATTTATACTAAATCGTCGAACAATTATTCTGGATTAGTACTGTGAAAAACAATATTTTTATTGCCTATAAATTTAAATATGTAGTGCAAATATTATAATATGGCATATTTAGATAGGAACCTACACAAAGATTATAAAAATAAATGTATTAAACACATTGATAGATATATTATTATACAGTTACAGGGTGTCCGGGGGTACAGTGCACTAACTTTGAGAGGTGATTCTACATGATAGTAGAGCAAAAAAGATTTAAAAAATTTTAATACAAAAATATTTTTCCATAAAAGAATTTTTATTTTTCCATACAAACAATTTGACTTTTTAACTACCTACCTTAAAACATCTGATATTCAAAAAAATATTTATCCTTTTTGCTAGTGCTAGTAATATCATGTAGAATCACCTTCCGAAGTTAGTGCACTTGACCCCCGGACATCTTGTATAATTAGGTACTTGTTTTAATATTATGTACATATTATGCGTTAATGAGACAATTGACGAAGCATTCCATGTCTATAGAAATAATGTAATGGTTTTGTATAAATATTTATTATGGCTCTCTAAAATTGTGCATAATTTGAAGAGGGATTCCATTCATCTTCGATTTTATCATTTTATATTATGATTGTAATATTTATACAGAGTCACCAAGACTTACCGGACAAACTTTAACCAGCGATTCCTGGGCTAAATTAAAGTAAAAAATGTGCATGTTCATATGTCGACACTGGTCACTCGGCCTAGTAATCATCCCACCCCCCACCCCGACTCTAACTGTTCAAAACTACAACTTTTGGAAATTTTTAGGAGAAATAAAAAAATATAAACAGTAAAAATATGAAAATTCCACCTACAGTTGTACTCCGTAATAAACTCGGGAATCACTGGATAGAGTTTGTCGGAAACATCCTGATCTCCGTATTTAATATTAGTTAGAATATTTAATTGATGAAGAATAAAAAATATTATTGTAAATAAAATTGTTATCAATAATAATTATTTACACCATATTACAGGGTGCATCAAATAGACAGTGCAGTTTTGAAGGGTCAGTACATCCGGTATGGTGGGGGTAGGAACCTGGGAGGAGTCTCATTATTTCAGAAGGGTCGTGCTGTTTCCAGTCGTTGCCATGGTTTAGTCCGGATGACACCGGGGCTTCGCCGGTGTTCCACACATTTCTTGAAAATGGCCGTACGTTCGTGGCCACCTAGCATGCCTTCTGGCTGCAATTTGCGACTTTTTCCTGTGGGGCGACCTGAAGGAAAATGTTTTTTAACATCGGCATCATGCCTTAGAAGAACTCAAGGATCGAATTCAGGAGGAAATCGCCGCTGTACCCGTTGAGATGTGCCAAAATGCAGCCGAAAACTTCAGAAATAGCCTTCATGAATATATCGCTGCTGGGGGCCATCATCTTTCTGATGTCATCTTCAGGACTCAATGCATAAAACGGCGTGATGTACCGAATAAAATTAAAAAAAAACCCATTTCTATAAGATCGCCGTTTTTTTCAATGGCCTTTCAAAACTGCACTGTCGTTTTTTGCCCTGTCTTTAAATAAAGGAAATATGAAATAAAATAATATGTATATATTTGACAAGTATTCATTTGAAATCCTAAAATGTAATTTAAAATATGAAATGTACAATAATTTTAGCTATAATGTATAACCAAAACCCTGTACATACCTAAATACATAATATTGAACTTTATCAAAGGCACATGAAAATTTATATAAATTTTAAAAATATGTGTTTAGATTTAAAAAGCACCTATAAAGGCCAAGTCCATGATATTATAACTGCTAATATAAATAGTCAATGTGAAGAATCCTAGTAATAAATAAATGATATTCGATTTTAAATAAATGTTAAGCTATTTGTCATTACTAACATTGATCGTCATTAATTTTTATTTACATAATAGAAATAGCTATCAAACAGCTCATAAATCAGAGATTGAATTTCTTTCGGACATTTGAAATCTTTTGTTTTAAATCAAAAAAAAGAATTATGGAAACTTACGGTGAATTTTTACCATGACAATGTTTTATAAGTTGGATAGTCTAGCATGGTGGTCCCCAACAAGTGGAGCAAATGGTACCGAGCCACGAAAAAAAACTTATTCTGTAGAAAACACCTTTACGCTAAATAACCGCCAACACAATAATGTTATTTTATTTTTTATTTATTGATTTTATTTTAGTAATTTGTACATTTAAGATTACAAATGACTAATTAATTATTACATTTAAATATACTATGTTTTTTTTTCTTTCTTGATATGGCTCCTACACAACATCTTAAACTTTTCAATTGGGGCAGACTTGAAGTAAATAAACACCGCACGACCCGTGCTGACACATGACGTTCTAGAATATTAACATTTAATGTAACCACCCTCAGCGGGCCGCGGTAAAATTTTCAGACGATGACCGGTCCGCAGCGACAAAAAGGTTGGAGACCACTGCTAGCAGATATAACCGGCGTGATGGTGTTTCGCATTATGATATTATTTTAGTTTGAGTTGATGAGTACAATGGTATTTTTTTAATCTCATCTATTTTTTTTATATTATCAACCCGAAGAACAGCAAAGTTCCATCTGACACGGCAATGTTACGCGATAATAAACTCCAGAGTAACTTTTCGTAGAGCCCATTATTGCATGATATTGCTGTCACATGGACTTTGTGTTCCCAGGGGTCATTATTCTATGTTAGTTTTAAGGCTTTAAAAATATTTAAGTATCTTAATATATAAAAGAGTAAAATAAATATAATCCTCTACTTATTTCATCGAAGTTTTATTAACAAAATGTCAACGTAACAAAATAATGATACATACTAGAAGTTCACAATTTTGTAAACCTGAAATGAATATTGATTGACATTAGTAACTATGCCAAGTATATTAACATTGAGTTCAAAGTTCGAGTACTTACTTACTGTAAAAATCAATGCTTCACACACACAGAGGATGGGAATAGCATAGTCACTTTATTAAAGAGAAAATAACTGGTGAAAATATTTCAGAAACTATTGTAACAACTGGCAACCCACTCCTTCTTCCTGTCCACAGAGATCCATGAAGGTATGTTTGATCATAAATAATGAATACACTTATTGAATGAATATACTATTTTATTTGTGACTACAATACTTAGCATCTGTTTTAGCATGCCGAAAATGGAAGTTTAATTTTACCAGCGTGCAAATTAACTTCTCTCCACAAGTGGCAAGCAAATGTATCTTTATTCATAATATCTACATAGTTTTGTCCGTCCAAATGATCCATTTCATGCTGCGCTATTCTAGATGGCCAGCCTCCAAACTTTATGCTTACTAGAGATCCTTCTTCATTATATCCTGAGAAACAAATATTGTACAAATTAACACCTAAAACAGTTAATTTTTTCTTCAAAACAAAAAATTATTATCATCTCGTCTTAGGAAATACACGGATAGCTACAAGCAGTCTATATTGTCAGCTGCAGAGAACATGCGAGCATTCTAATATTTTCCTTTTGAGAATAATTTGCGATGCGATTTTGACCTTCATTCTTCGAAAAATGTATGAAAAACAAAATCGGCATCCCTTGGGCTAGTAAAACTTTAGATTCCACTTTTGATTTTTATGAGTGGCGCCTCTCTAAGGGCTTAAAAAATATTTTTCTTATTTATGCTCCGGCCTTCAAAAGGTTATACCTTTTTGCTGTACATGAACTGCCATGTACTTCTGTCGTGCATTTTGCAGTCACTAATGGTAGCTGTCAAGATCAACTCACAGGTCATCAACAAATCAATTATGTCAGGTACATTTTAAGCAAATTGGAAAATGTTACCACTAAAAGATAAAACATAAAATCAAGGTTCAGAGTCGAAGTAGGTATCTATTTAGCATTGATTCAAGGACGATTCAGTAAGAACTTGCCCATATGATTGGTATATTTTGAGGTTAAGAATATTGGGTTGAATTCTCCGGTAACCGGATAATTCAACATAATGACAATTGAAGACACCTTTAAAAAATGATGAAAGAAAAACTAAGTTAAATAGCTTAGTTTTTTCATCGTTTTTAATGACTTTATATAACTATTTAAAGGTGTGTTGAATTGTCATTGTGTAGAGTTATCACGGAACTGAATTCTCCTTTAGTTTCATCACGAAGAACGAACAGCAGCCCAACAGTAAGTAATCATAAAGATGGGAATTTTTTCATTTCACAAACATAAGGAGCATACAGAAGCGTGCAGTCCATACAGGTTGTAAAACTGTTTGTGCCCAAAAAATAAGGACAACTGATAGGAAAGATATCAATATTCGGACCAGGCATAGTGTGTTCAATTCCTCGGCTGGCTAAGTCCTACAAGCAACCTTTTTCCGCTTTCTGTGGTGGTAGTAGGAGATTTTTAAATATTGTCAGGTTATTCGTAACCGGGGAATGATTGATTGATTAATTATTATTGTTCATCTCCAGGTAGAAGGCAGGATATACTAATTGGATAGCTATTACGATAATTCATTAAAGCTGAAAAAAGGAGTACCATATTGTTGAAATCATTATATTTCAGAAATTACGTATTTCCATACAAATCCAAATTGATCGACTCGCCTTAACAAAAAACCTGAGTATCACTTAGTCGAGCTGGAGGCAAACCATGTGACCATATTTTTGGCACCAAGAGGGTTCGAGAAAGTTTTGAATAAACTACAACATTAGTTGTACATTGACCGCCGAAGAGTGCACATTGAAATAACCACACCATGCACAGAAAAGTAAAGATCCCTAAAGGAAGGCAGGGGTGCAGTAGATTATTGGACTTTTCTATGCGGGTTCTGAATGTTCATTTTTAAACGATCCGCCTGGCGTAGCGACATTAATAATGTGTGGTTGGGTAAATTATAATACATTTGCAAAAGGGTATTACTAAATAGTGTAACAAAATTTGTTTACCCGATTTGGGATTTGTAGACTTACAAATGACTAGTAGTTAGTAAGCAGTTTTTATTTTCGAGGACTGAACACTGGGATTACAATGAGATTGCCTGTATACTGTCAGATTCATTTATTGACAAATTACACAAGGGAGACAGTCAGGCCGCCTTCCGCGCTACACGCTACTTGGTTTGTTCCCCTTTCTCTGATTGGCTGGTCTATCAATTTGAATATGTATGTTTCTTAAATTCTTACCATTGATTTGAACTTCCTGATATCTGGGTACTTCAGCGCAAAATCCTTTGATACTTTCACAAGCCTCTATATGTGATACTTTGGTGGTATCTATTACCTTCATTGTGGGATTAATGAAAACCTGAAAAAAAAATAATATTTTAGCACTAATTGAGTAACTGCATTGTTGTTATTATTCTTTGAAAAATAATAATTAGTATTTTTTTTAAACCCTTAGACGTCTTTTGTAGTATGTATAATAAAGTCATTGTCCTAAGGGCCAATTAGCAAATTGTTCGATCTCCATTTTAAAATTAAAAACAAAGTACCAAAAACGATAATTAGAAATGTTACTAAGAATTACTTAAAGTAATGTAATCTTAGCCATTACGAAAATAACTTCATCTTAATCACCTATATCAATGTTTCATTGAAATAAAGAAAGAAAACCTCCTCACCTGTAAAATTTGCTAATTGGTCATTTGGACAAATAATTTGGGCTACGAACTATTGATAGTTTGTATCATTATTTATGGATTAAAAAAACATTATTGTTATGAATTTGTACGGGGTAACTGAAAGCCTGGCACCGGAGATCGCTGTAATGTAATTAAGCAGCGTAAAGGTATGATTCCGAGGACGGTCGCAGATTGCAACCGCAGACTGCATCGGGTTAATTTCGCCCACAACGACACAAGGCTTGCAGGCGCTTCGAATTGTTGCGTGAAACAGGATGTCAGACGTGTTGGACGCTACTGTTACACTTTTGTATCTTTTGTTAGAAGAGGAAGAAGACGACGATGATTTGCTGTTTTTATATAGTAGAAAGAAAGAAAAGCAACAGATTTTATACTCTGGTGATGAAACCAAACAAAAAATCTAAATGTCAAAGAAGAGAAAAGAGCCTGGAGCAATGTTTGTCGTAGCTGGTGGCAGCTCATGTAAGCTTAAGTATGTCCACTTGACCTAGTTAAGTGAAACCACGCGTGTTGTCTCAGTAACCTATCTTCACTTTTTGATTCATCTAAGTTTTTTTATATAAAACAAGTCACTCTATGGTCGAGGAGTATGGTATGATAGTGAGGTCTGCGGCTGTGACGCGCGACAGCGACAGGCAGGCAGGCAATAACACCGCACTCGGAATATATTTCTATAGACTGCTATAGAAACCAGTTGTGACGCCTGAGGTTTGTCGCTGCAGTCGGCAGCTCATGTAAGCTTAAGTATGTCCACTTGACCTAGTTAAGTGAAACCACGCGTGTTGTCTCAGTAACCTATCTTCACTTTTTGATTCATCTAAGTTTTTTTATATAAAACAAGTCACTCTATGGTCGAGGAGTATGGTATGATAGTGAGGTCTGCGGCTGTGACGCGCGACAGCGACAGGCAGGCAGGCAATAACACCGCACTCGGAATATATTTCTATAGACTGCTATAGAAACCAGTTGTGACGCCTGAGGTTTGTCGCTGCAGTCTGCAGTCTGCCGGTATGGTTTCTATATATGACACCATATTAGTTCAGTCTGCAGAGAACACAATGTTTTTGTGCTAATTGTATTAAAGAATTATTAGAGAATGAACTTTTTTCAGTAAGTTATAGAGAAAGAATTCTGTCATTTAATGTAAATTTTCTTGATATTTACATCACTGTTAATTTTCATCTCCAAAAGTAATATTATATATATATATATATATATATATATATATATATATATATATATATATATGTGTGTATTTTTTACAAACATGTATTTTTTTATCCTTTTGTTTTTTTTTTATTTTTCATGTATCTTGTTTTATAAAATAATATATTCATTTGAATTTCTTCAACCTTGTTGACAAGTGAGACAGTCGGGGAAATAATTACCTTTAGTTTTTTTGTGTATTAAAACACTTCCTGTGGGAAGAGTAGTTCTACCTTTTACGCCGGTCCTACTTGAAAAGACATTGTTGTCCGATAATTTTATATAAATACTAGCTGACCCCGCCACGCATTGCTGTGGCTCAGTCGTCTGTGCAGATAGAGAAACAATAGCGTGTGTTGCTTTTACGTCTAACAGATGGAGCTGTTTTTCAAAAAACACTTTTTGGTCACATGCGACAAAAAAGCATGTTTTTGCCTGACATAGGTGACATTTATTTATTCTTGGCTAATTTATATAGCGCCGCTTTTGTGAGATATAAAAACGCATGCGTATTCGAATACAACATTGTGCCAAAATTTCAAAGCAATCGGTGAAGAACTTTCGGAGATTTGAGATTTTTAACCAATGAACGGGAAATACATCCTTACACTTATCGCACCGAAGATGTGGAAATTTTTAGTTTTTTTTCTAATGATTTGTGCGAAAGCGAATTTTTTTTGCAATGCAATAAAATCCAAACATTGTTTACAAATAAAACATCACTAAATGGACCAACACTGACTTTAACTTCAGTTTATGAAGTCATATAACAAAAATAGGCTTTAATTTCAGACAATAGTTTTATAGTTGGGGTGTAGTGATTACTTTGTAAAAAAAGTAATTAAAGTAAGTGTTTTATTTTCAAAGATGCACTTTCTCAAAGGGGACCCTTGTTTTCGCCCGCATGAAATGTGTTAAGCCTGAGGCGGAATTCCGCAACTTTACCAAAAATTTGATTAGTCTTCTAGAGTTATCGACTGGCAGCAAAATTTTATTTTAAAAAACTCACCATTAATGGAAACGCAAACATCTGACATTTTTCAATCATATGTAGATCGAATTCTTTCAGACGTTTATCATTCATTTCCATTACGAATATTCGTTTGCTTATCCCTATTTGTGGGGCGGCAAGGCCAACGCATTCGTATGCTGCCATTACGTCTTTCAATGAAGAGATAACTTTTTTGGTTTCTTCGGTTTTTATGGATTCTAAAGGAACATTTTCACATTTTAAACGTAAAATTGGATCACCCACTTGAACGATATGTTGATAGGGAGGTCTTGGGATCACTCTGGGCCAAAGACCCGCATACCAATTTAAAGATTTCCGCATAATTTTCGCAGCCATGGTATTTATTCGCAAAGTATTAGGTTATGTCACGAAATAATATAGACAAACTAGAAAGTGAAACGGCGGTTCTGAAACTATATTGAGTTAAATTCGGATTTTGATTCAAAATATACAAAAACGCTCAATTGTATATTTTTAACAGAAAAAAATTGTATTGAATTATTATTGAAGAAAAAGTACAAAAACCAAATAATATTTTGACGTTTATTTTTTTCCAACCTAAGCATAAATATACCACTCTCTAGATCGATATCTTCGGACTTTTTGTATGTAACGGAATTATACAGTACTTAACGACAGATATACAAGCAGTACCTACCGTGCGGAGCAAAGCAGTAGACAAGGTAGAGGAAACTCAAGGCCATTTAAAAAAGATGCGACCATAGACAACATAATTGCTCTCAGCCTAATCTGTTCACTCACTAGCCCAAAAAAACTATTATAAAAATAAAAATGTCCTTGAAGCAGAAAAATGTCGAAATGTTTTCCGAGGGCAAGGTTCATCTGACTAAGAAAATGAACTTTTACAGTTTATTTCCTTAAGATGAAACTTGTTAATCTGAGAAGAAGAAACCCAAAATTACAAGAAAAATTCCAAAACATGATTGTCCGACAGTACGACGATGAATTCCGACATTTTTCTGCCTATTTTGAACTCATTGTTACATATGTTTCAAAACTTTAATTTCACCAAAACAATAAGACAATACAGGATAACACTAATCAATAACATGAATAAGTTGGTCGATATAATAAATAACATGTATACGTTGTTGAGGAAGACCAAGTATGTTACGTAATAACCTAAAAACTGTCAATTCACTTTAAACTTGAACTTACGTAGGTAGGTTGAATATATGTTTGTAACTCGCTAACACTATACTGGCTTATATTGTATTTTTATCTCGAACAACTTTAACACGCAATATTTTCGACGTGAAATGATAGTATTTCGGCAGCAAATGACAACCCGCGTGTATAAATAAACCACTCTCATGTTGTTGAAATGATTTGAAAACTGTCAAACGGCAAAATTCCGTCATCTCTTTCTGTTACACAAGTCATTATGGTAGAGAGCGAGAGATCAAACCAATCCTTCTGCTCTAACCAATGAGATCTGAACTTTTAGCCATATTATTCGTTTTCTATAAGAATTTTGAGGTGGGCGTGGCGGTTTAAAATGAGTTTCAAGGCCAAAACTGAGAGAAATGCCCCTGAACCTAAGTTATCTTTATCTATGGCCTAAGGGATGACAGTTGACAGAAGTTCCGCCTTAGTTGGAGAGAGTTTGTGTATGCGAAAAGCATCTTTAAACAGCTAACTCAAAAGGTTATCATAGCATGTTTTATGAAACTTCTTTAGGTCTGAAGTCAATATTGGGTGTTATTATTATCAGAGTCTACAGAGGTACCAACTGTCCAATGCTACTGTCGTAGTAAGTTGTTTACCATTATTTGTTGAAAATAAAACGAATATTTTTGACCACGTTATCACCGATGACACCAATCGCCCACTATTTTAACTTGCAAAAATAAAAACACGTGAAATAAATAGCTAGCACGAGATAGGTGTACACAGTGTTTCTTATCAGTTTCGCATTGCCGAAGTTTGGCTAAAAATCACACGCATTTGCGCATTTCGTCAACCTGAACGAAATATAAATACAATGGTATGTGATTAATTACCGTTTGTAATGTCATTGGATTAGTCATTATTTTTAAGTTATAATATTCTATGATTTCAAATACATTACTTACCTAAGAAGCTACTTATTATTATTAGGTATTGAAGTTTCATTTGATTAATTTACTAGCCCATAGATCAGTTTTATTACAAATTTTAGTTTTTTTTTTTTTTAATAGTATGAATCCTAAGTTGTAATTCTTTTCTATAATTGAATTTAATACAATTATTATAATACCTAAATACAAATATACTAAATGTACCTACCTAGTTATAATTTACCTGTACATGCAGAATTAATTTTTGATCTTGCCTTGGTGTACATATGTATTTCTTCTTTCTCATCTATTTAACCTATCTTTCAAACTGCTCTATTATTTCTAATCCCAATTTTCACAAAACATTGTACTTGTTATTACATAATTATTTCAGATTTCCTCTACGAGAATCTCCCAATGTGTCCTAAAAGACATAAACTTGAAGTTCATAAGAGCTATGTCTGCAGCGAGCACAGAATCCGTCATATTCGAGAGTGTGAACAAAACCGGTATAATAACATTGAACCGACCAAAAGCATTGAATGCTTTGGACTTACCAATGGTAAATGAAATATATCCAGTAATGAGAAAATGGGAAGCCCAAAAGAGATTAGTCATAATCAAAGGAGCTGGTGAGAAAGCTTTTTGCGCCGGAGGAGATGTAAGGGCCGTTGTGGATTCTGCTAAAGTTGGAGGGAAACTTGGCCAAGATTTCTTTCGAAAAGAATACGAACTTAATAGATTGATCGGCAGTTATAGCATTCCATATGTTGCACTTATTGATGGCATCACAATGGGTGGGGGACTGGGATTATCAGTTCACGGTCAGTACAGAATCGCAACCGAACGCAGTATGATCGCTATGCCTGAAACGCAAATCGGTCTGTTTCCTGATGTTGGTGGGTCTTTCTTCTTGCCGAGACTTTCTGGAAATTTGGGACTCTTCTTAGGACTTACAGGTTAGATTTACTAAATGATAAAAAGTAATGTTTATAACTAACTAACCATCACTGCATTTCTCCGCAAGGGTAGGCAGAGAGGACTGACCGCCAAACAACTCGGTCTTGGCACACACTCCTTGCCTCATTCACATTCATACATTGTCTCATACATACTCTTCTATTATTCTGACTCTTGACATGGCCCGACTCAAGTATCTGATTCACTTGGTCGTGCCATGTCTTCCTCGGGCGTCCTCGACTTCTACTACCATTCACATTTGCATTGTATATTCTCCTTACACTCCTTTCTTCGCTCATTCGCTCTACATGCCCAAACCATCTAAGCGTCCCTTTCTTGATCTTACTCATTACGCTTACACTAGCCTTGCACTCTTTGTGGATCTCCACATTTCTCACACAATCTTACATGGATTTACCACGCATACTCTGGTATATCTCACAAAAGCGGCGCTATACAAATTGTCCAATAAATAAATAAATACACCTCAGGGATCTATATAAATCATCAAATCTTTGGGGCTCACTAAATACTCAAGAACGGCTTTGGTATCATAGAATTTGCAATGTGTCTGCTATCTGAAAATTTGGGAAACATATACACTGATATTGTAGATATATTTAGATCAACAATATTGCTTATAAGTTGGCTTTAAGGCCGAGTGTAGTTTTTTATTAATTTAAAATAATGATAATATTACTAAGCAAATCGATAATGATAGTGTTTTCAACAAGTAAATTTTTTTTTATACATTTTTTAAATTAACATAGGCTTAGTAATTATCAAAATCAAATCGAAAATATGACCTTTTTCAGACCGTAATACGTGCGTTTTAAAAAATACTATTAAAGGCTGAATATCGTCAAAAAATACCTGAAGGGGTTTTCTTTAAACGTACGAAAAAAAAAAACTAAAAAATAAATAAAATAGGTTCGTAGTTTAATTTTTTCATAAACACTAATTGTTCTTGTTTTTAAAATGCAGATTATAAAACTTTGGATACGTTTATTTAACAAAACTAAACGATAAATTATTGGTATTATATTTTTCCATTTTTTAAAGTTAATTTAATATTTTTTATACTATAATTTAAGAAAGAACACTTAGATTTTTAAATTACTATTAAATTAGGCCGTCTGGTGGCGCCTATTTGAAATTTTTAATACGGTAGAACATCGAACTAAAAGCTTCTTTTAAATATCCCAACAGATGGAGCTATCATGGGCGGAGTCTTGGTTATTGTTTATTTTTCAAACCGATTATATTATTAAGTTATTATTTATTAAATTATATGATAATTATTAAAATATATATATATATATATTATAATTAAAATATTATTATTATTAAATTATATGATATTATACCATATTTTTAAAAATTAAATATTAATAATATGATAATATTTTGTAATCCTACATGTATTTAAAATGACTGACTTTTGCATTTTTATATATAAATTTTTTGATAGATCTAATACGCCTAAATTTTTTATAAGAGAGCTAGGTATAATGCCAGTAGCCGAAATTACAAATGGTAATATTTTTATAGTCTGAGAATGTCAAATTCTTTTGAACTCATTTCCTAAATCTGTGTATTTTATTATTTTTTCAAAAACAGATTTTTCGATGTTACAGGAATTTGTTTTTTTATATCAAAGTACTAAATAAGTACAAAAAGAAAAAAAGAAAAAAAAATCTAACCTATTAGGTATGTGAGTTTGTGTTAGCATGAGTTCGCTCTCGACTCTTCCCATGTCCATAAGCCAATATTCAACGTATAAATCGGTTTCAGTTATTCAAGCCAAACGGCCACTGGCTTAGGTTATGCTATTCTGTACACTATACTGTAAAACTCTCGACTCGAAGTTTGCGGGATCGAATACGGATGGTATATTCGCGGTACGTTCCATAGTGAAAGATACTCTCAGTATCGCCTGGTGTAAGACCACCATTCAGAATTGAAACGTTGCTTGAAATGGCTTTAGCCGTGTTTGGTGACCAAATCTGAATAGCCAGGTAGATTCACGTATTCAATAAATAATACCCGTTCTGCGGTCTAAATTTAAATAATGATGTTAAAATTATACTACCTACATGTAAAACCCCCCAGGGCGTTAAATAAGTAGATTTTTTTTTTCTAAGTATTTATTACGATAACCATGGTTTACCGAGATTAACCAAGGTCAACCATGGGGCAGGACCACAATGATATTTTTTCCGTGGCCCAGGAGACACGCTTGTACACCCACTTCCAGTTATATTATTTTTTTCTTCTACTTTTTACGTCTAGCAGTACATTTTTGAATTGAATACCACACAAGAGTCTCAATCGCTCCCGTCTGGAGTCAGTGAGACTATGGCCTATCCCCAATTAGGGAATGTTGTGAGACTGAAGGTAGGTGAGGGGAATGAGACGAGGAAGAGGAAGGTGGGGAAGTACCAGGATATTCAGTTCTGGTCACCAAACACGGCTAAAGCCATTCCAAGCTAGCTTAATATTCTGAATGGTGGTGTTACACCAGGGCGATACTGAGAGTATCTTGCACTATGGAACGTGCCGCAAATATTCTATATATTATATTTAATTAAATTGTGAAATAACACCAAATAATCAAATAAAATTTATTTGCACATGCCGGAATTTGAACCCGCGTCCTTCGGATTGCTTGTCGAGAGCCTTACCCCTCGACCACAGAGACCGTCGAAGTAATAATGAAAAAATCTGGTCATGAAAAAAAAACATTCACAGACCTTTTACCGTTATTTGTCCTAACTTGGAGTTTTTTCTACAAAATTGGCTCGTCTATATTTTCAGGTTCTATAAGTACTCTAGGTAGTACCTAGTAGTACTACTAAGATGTTTTGCAAACACGCCATATTTGTATGCCAAAAAATTCTCGAGTGTTTAAAACAAATTTAAAAATTAAATAAACATACCAAGCTCTGCTTATTTAAACAAACATCTGACACCTTGATTAAGAATAGGTAGATAAAACAATTAAAAAAATAGATTTAATAAAAAAAACTCTTCCCTCGTGCCCTTCGGGGGCTTGTCAAACAAAAATCTATCATGAACTGTTTTGTCATCCTCGTAGTAATGAATTGGTGAACATGGTAAAAGATCGATGATTTGCAAGAAAACAAAGTAGTAAAGGGATGTTATGCTGTAAAAATGTAATTGTATATTACAAAGAAATTAAAATCAACCAGCTATGATTAAAGGCGCGGCTTCAGTTGGATTTCGTACTTCCAAGGGCGGAGGGACGCGGGGGTTGTGCAGCGGGGTTGCAGGAATCGCCAGATGATTCTCTTGTAAGGGCGATGGTCTTTGGCGATTCAGTGACGGAAACACGGACAGGCTATATGGCCCACAGATGTCTATAACGGCGGCGGTGAAGGCGAGAATGGTGGCGGCTTATCTATTGTCTATCTCAAGTAGGGAAAGCAATAAATCTCCAACATTATATGGCTGCTTAAAATGAGAAGTGTTGAAGTCCCACCCGCTCCGCTATAGGTGTCACCAAAGATAAAATGTAAAATGTTGTATGAAAAAGTGACAGTATTAATTTATAAACACATTGAAACGAAAGGAAAGAAGCAACCGCAAGCAGCGTTATGCGTTGTTTGCGGTTGCTTCATTCCTTTCTCAAAGACAAATACATAGCACTATCTTTTTTATGTCAATACAAACATGGGATGCTAGGAAGAGGAATGTAGGTATATTTTTTACAATGCGTAATAATACAAAAAAATAGTGCCATCTGGTAACTGAAATTCATAACTTTTATAATGATGATAACGAAGATTTACATTACCGCCATCTTACTGTTTTCAGGCAAACGTTTTTAAAATAAATTCTATTTAGAAAAAATATTGTTTTGGAAATCAACAACAGAGTTCTTGTGTGTCGAAAATAGTTGATTTTGACAGGTCTACACTCGGCCTTAATACGTTTTTTGTTTTTTGTGTGCAAAATAATATTGGTTGAAGTCGTGATAAAATTTAAAAATTTTTTTCTTTTTTAAGTTTGTGAATATATAGTATAAAATATACAAATATATATCAAAGTCTATTTAACTGGAGTAAAAAGATAAATTAAATAAAATTATAAACTTGTTGAACTCCTTTATGCAAATTCTATGAAAATTATTTATACCGTACCCCGCCACGAATTGCTGTGGCTCAGTCTATCAGTGCAGATAGAGAACAAATAGCGCATGTTGTTTATACGTCCAACAGATGACACTGTTTTTCAAAAAAATCATGTTTTTACCTGTCACAGTTGGCATCTATGTAATATATATACATAAAAACAAAGGCGTATTCGAATGCAACATTGTGTCAAAATTTCAAACCAATCTTTCGGAGAAGAACTTTCGGAGATTTAAGATTTTTTTACAAATGAACATTTTTGTTTACATAGAAGTACTTAAATATATAATATTTGTGTATTATGTAAAATTTCAACTTCTATTCTGATGTTATTTACGTTCTTTTCAGGACAACGCCTGAAAGGTAAAGATGTTTTCAAATCCGGAATAGCAACCCACTTTATTCCTAGCAACAAATTGGAAGAGTTGCAAGAGAGTTTGACTAGATGTGAAACTCCCGACGCTGTCTATAGCACATTAAAGTCATTGCACGACCCTAGCGGGGAGTTTTCCCTCAGTCCACATATGGATCAGATAACTTCCTGCTTCGCCGCTGCTACTGTAGAAGAAATCCTCGAAAGATTGGAGAAGGATGGATCGGAATGGGCACAAAAAGTTGTAAAGGTAAGAAAAATATTATTTTTAGTTTGTACCGTAAAATGGGATGACTTGATCAATTTTACCTTTTTTTTTTATAAAAACAATAGTGGACCCGGCATGCTTCGCTATTGCTCATTGCTTTCTCGGGCATCTCCGAATTCTTTCTCCATTCACTACTGTATACCACATTGTTACTGTTAAATAACTACAGTGCATCGACTTTAATTTGACTCCGTATCTGATTCCGGTGCAGAGATATTTCGTTAAAGTTAAGTACATATTCCTCGGGCGTCCCCAAATTTTCTACCATTCAAACCACTCTCTAAACCCTCCTGGCATTAATTAAATAACAACAAACTTTGAAATTTTCAGCGATATCGGTCATATCGCCATAATAATACAGCAAACGTTATTATTATGGCACTCTAGGGGCGGCTGGCTGCTTTTTTAAGCACTCCGAATTTATTTTGAAAATCTTGGGAAGTTCTCAATTTTAACGCAGTAGATAAAGTGTGGAATAACCGCGATATCTCTTAAGTTAGATATATAAAAATAAAATAATTTTAGTGTCAATGATTCGAGATTAATTCAAGTTTTAGTACAAAATTTCAAATATTTAAATTCAAATCCGCCACGTTGTTCTAAAAGTGCACAATAACTCTGCAGCATCGGTAATCGGCCGAAGGTGCTGGCCACACGTGCAGTGTAAAAGACTAGCGAGCAGTGTCAAATGTCAGTGCATCAAGTGATTTATAATGGGTATTCCTTGAACTATGGCGATTGTAAACAATATCCGATAAAACAGAGCGACACTACTCCATCTCAAAAGTAGTGGATGTGTTTTTATGGACCCTATATAAAAAATATCACTGTTTGACCTTGGACGCGATAATAATACTACTTCCCGTAAAATTATATTTCGTGGTTGCTGTGCTGGAGGACGCTATAATAAAAAACATAGGCTGTGCATCAGAAAGGAACAATGTGACACAATTCTTTGTGATGCAGCACAGGCCGTAAACACTCCTACTGTAAGTGATCGGGCAACACTCCTAAGTTTTAAAAGTGATAGTGTGTTGAACCCTCCAGCGGCTGCAAAAGCAACCTTGTACAATCCAGTCCGTGATCAGTATGTGAAATTTAGATTCAGGGGGTGTCACGGTGGACAAAAAACAAAATATTTATTCAGGGAGGAACAATACGTTCCAAAAATTATTAATAATAACAATATTAGTGATAATAATAACAAGTTCCGTCAGTACAGGGTGTTCAAGTAGTCGGATCAATCGATGAACAGAATTACCTACCGTCAAAAGCCCTCCGCGATTATGATGAATTCCACAACAACTTAAGCATAAAATGAAATTAGATTAGAACGACATGCCAACTATAGGAGCAGACAGCTTGCGATTGGTTCCTGGAATGCCGATCCCTTAACAACCAATTAGAGGTGGTGGACTATGTTTTCAGAGACCAAAAACTCCATATCCTTACCGTCACAGAAACTTTGCACGAGAACAGTGATTCATACTCAATTAAGAGACTCCGAGTTTTAGGGTATGTGGTTCTCGAAGAAACCTGACCTAGTGGGGAGAAACCATCAAACAATATCTCACACATGAATCACGGGGGTGTCGCGATAACAGCCCGACCAGGATTACGGCTAAACAAAGTAGCTCTCGGTACATTTAACACGTTTGAATATATTGAATGCAGGGTTTCTTCTTCAGGAACGTCGTTCATGTTGTTTCATTTCCATAGATCTGGTACTGGGCCCTTGCCAAATAGTTTCCGTCATACGGGATGCATTAGAATCTGCGTTAAACTTTTCAGATTTTTTAAAGGATAATGTCACATAAATATTTTGTGACAAGTGCAGTTCTTGCCTATTTGGGTTATTTTGTCTATGGTGTTTTTTTTTAAGTTTGGCAATATTTTTTGAGGAAGGAAAGATAGTTTTGTTTATGGGCACTTCCTCCCCGGTCAGCTTGGGCCAGCTGCATGGTGATTTAGTCACTCGCCATTTAAGGTGTTTTAATCTGAGTTAATCATGTGATTAGAAGTTATTCTTATCTTTTAAAAAAGGCGCGGGGTGTTTTTTCTAACACGAATAGTTCGTGTAGGTTATTATTTTTAGTTGAGGTTTTGGAACCCCGCTTTTTTTTCGGTGATGGCTGGTGCTCATGTTTGTAGTTCTTGTGTTTTGGACTTGAAACCGTAAATAGATTGGTCCTAGCTGTGGCTAGAAGATTATGGCTGTTTAACCCCGCGTCGCGAAGTCACGGATTGCTGTTCCCGAAGTCCGTAAGACGAGTCTGGTTGGATTCCACGTGCTTCTCTGGTGAAGATTCTACAGGCGCTCGTTGAAGGAGTTGCGCCCTCTTGTCTCCCCAAGTGAAGGATGACCTTGCTTCCTTGGATTCCACGTGCTACTCGGATGAAGATTCTACAGGCGCTCGTTGAAGGAGTTGCGCCCTCCTGTCTCCCCTAAGTGAAGGATGTCCTGGCTTCCCTGGGTCCCCGGTAGATCCGTGGTTCCGTCACGAGTCCGTTCCCCTCTACCGGAGTCAAGTTTTCGTTCGCCATCCGTTGTTTTTCCTACGATTCTCGGCCACGTAAAGTTAGCTTAGTTTGGTTCAGGAGTCCATCTGGTATGTGTCTACTTTTATTCCTTTTGTTACATTGGTATTCTTTGAACACCCTTGTTGTTGTACTTTTGATGGTTTCATTATAGTTTTGATTAAATACTTCCTCTTTTATTTCTGATTTCCCACCTTACTTGACAGAAAATTAATCCCACAATCATGAGATTGAGATCTCTGCTCTGCCGTTTTTGAACCCTCTACTTGATCCTAAAGTTCTCACTATTACATTTAAACACATTGGAATGTACCTACATTACAATAAGACACCAGTTAATGGTTCAATTCCATACCCATACTGAATTAATGCAGGAGTACCATAAGGATCTGAGCTGTTACACACATTATTCTTGTTGCACATCAAGAATCTTGTTGAAGGTGCTCACTGCTGTGTGGCGCACAGTAAAAGGACAAGGTTATCTTGTTGATTGGTTTTCTTTCGGTTAAGAGTGGGTTATAGGGCAGAATGGTGATTTGCTGGAAAACGGCTCTCTAAAACGGCTTAATACTACCTTTCGTATGTCATTCTCAGACTTCATATTTTTTGATACCAATTAATGGACTATTATTTTTCAGTCTGCATATTTTTTTTGTAGTTGTTGTAGGCATTCGACTATAAAAAATAAAAACATTGATACACCATACAACCCACTTTTAAAACTTCGATCCATGATTATCGCATTAATAACGGTTTTATACAATATTTTTAATTTAAAATATGTATATAATACACACATCTGTAGAAGTACGGCCTCTTATTATCGTTATGATATCTGTGGATATTAACAATTAAATAAATACTTCATCTTGCACCAAATTTTCAAGACATTTTACACTCTTTTACTTATTACGGGAGAGAAGCCCCCGAGAACGGTAGTGAGACCTATCGCTCCTTGTCTTACGGCGTATATATTTCGAAAATGCCATCAAAATGTTTCATTAATGGGTCTAAAAGTAGAATACCGACTCACTTGAAGCATTGCAATAATCTAAGAAAGCTACAAAAACAGTAAGTACTCACAAATTCTCTTTTTTCATATAAATTTGTCGCATTTTATATTTTCAAGTGTCAAATTCTTTGAAACGTGTAAAATCCAACATTCAATATGCGTTTGTATTCCTAACCGTTAGCACGAACTTCATGATGTTCTGGCGCGCTGACCTATGCAGGTGTGTGTGAGAATTCGTTGTCTTTACGCTCTGACTAAATTGTGAGAGTAACGTTTTTTCAAGGCACGTTTGGTAATTAAACCAAAAATTACCATCTCACGCCGGATCATTTTTAGTTAGGTAAAATCAGCCTTTTTAAGTGATAACAAGTTTTTCACTGTTCCGACCTTACATGGTAAGGAGTATTAATATAAGGAGTAAACAAGTTTATTACCGTTTTTTATTTTTATCTTTATCTTTAGATTAAACAGACAAAATAAACTTTTTAAGGAAATTAACAATAATATCGCCTTTCCGCGTATAAACACGTAACCATTCACACATTGTCAAATCAAAGATATTCTATCTATGTGCGTGTTGTAAAGTTTCAAATAATTATATTATTTTTCTCTTTGTAGATCAATACATGATTTATCCATAGCAGCCGGAAAAAATACTCCAAACAAGGTATGCTTCGAGCAACAAATGAATTTGACTGCGTTGGAGTCACGGGGGTGGGGGGGTTCTGGACTTTTTCATCATAATATTATTTTTTTTTGCTTTTTTATTTAGGAAAAAATACAGCAAAAACACCAACATACGATAGAACCAAATGAGTCTACTGTAAATATTGCACACAAAGGACCAAACTTGGAAGATTTAGACCACGAGGATATTCTTATTGGTTCATCAGCCACTACTGTCGAAAAGGTACTTTTATACTTATTGACTTCAAATATCTCGCATTTACTATTCGTCACCACATTTGGATAGGGTTCTAACTTCACTTAACTTGTTCTGAGATATGAGGTGTCAAAGTTTGAAAAGACGATTTCTCATGGCCTATTTACCTATATTCCTGATATATCGGAACACTTGTTACATGCACCTGCTTTAGCCCTCATGAAGTATATTGTCGAAAGGCGAGAATTTTTATGATTTCTGTGACGCGTGTTCCCAACATCGTGATAATAGGTTTGTATTTTACTAAAATTTTATTTTATTTTCAGGACCAAAAAGACAGCAATTTTTTGGGGAAATTACCTGTGAGATTAAGTACTTTCTTTATGGATTGTTTATTACCAGAAATCATAAATCCTAGATTTAAAAGATCAATGGCCATTCGTGACCCACAGTATATTATATCCGCGTTGGAGAAAAAACGAAAAGCAGCGACACAAATTCGAACAGAAAAACTTTAAAAATGCAAGAAAAATCTGTCACGTGTTATTGAAACTAATGTAAATATTGTTCAAATTTTAGATTCTGATACGATTTTAGGTAACTTCCTGAAGAGCTCATCTATCAGCGGGCACAGTGGAATTATTTCTAACTTAACCCTTCCTTGAAGTTCCTTTTATTTAATGTATTAAACATATACACAGGGTGTTGAGGGACGTACTTGAGTTACTTTAACCAGTAAATCCTGATATTATTTGCAGTAAAAACTGTAAATGAATTTACGGTCACCGGTGACATTTTCGATGTTCGATGTGACATTTCCGGTGACATTTTGAAAAAGTCACAGGAGAACAACATTTTATTTACATTTTTTCTCTAAATAATGTCAGGAATCACTGGTTAATGTAAGTCAAGTAAGTCCCTTAACATCCTGTGTATATTAAAATAAACCTTTGTTCCACCGCAGGGGAAGCTTATGGCGCAGACTACGCCAGTCGAAGAATACCATCATCACTGCCATGGTTGCCTGGATGAAGTCCCCCCTGATGGCCTTCAAACGAAACAGGAGCCTGTCAAATATCCTCCATGAACATTTATTATCATATACTATATTTTTTGTTTCTTTTCTGTTCCATTCTATGTATGAATGCATTGTTATTTTGTCAATATTTGTACTATTTTTGTACATTCTGGAATAAACTCTCATTATTTTATTAAAATAAAGAGTGAGTGCCGCTGCAGTTTTGTCATGGTTTTCTGCGGCCTTGCACGACAGCTACTGCCATGGTTAAAAAATATTGTTGTTTAGTTGTACTAAATAACACAGAAAAATTAAAAAAAAAAAAAAAAAAAAAAAAACTTTTTTTTATTTCTCGAGGTCAATATATAAGAAGAATAATACAAGATTGCCATTACGGAGAATCAAGCAAAGCAACACTTTAACATTACAAATACAGTAACAATAAAATGTATAACATGATAACATTAAATAACATGTAAAATTTATTGATAATAATTGAATGGATTACTTGAACCATGAGATACCAAACACCATTTATAAAGGAATAGCGCTCACTCCTACCTACCTAACTACCTACACTTCAGTCCCTAACGAAACGCGACCACGAAAGGAACCAAGCAACCGCTAACGGTGCAAAACGCCGCTTACGGTTGCTTTCCTCCTTTCACATAATATCGCGAACTTAAAAACCTATTGTCAGCTTTTCAAACCTAATATGATTTACAATAACAAGCAAATGATGAAACATTTGTAAAAAAGATCATACTAAATACTCTACCAAAATAGTAAGTTCCATAAACAAGCCACATTTTGTTATTGGTTTGTTTTTTTACTTGAATATCTATATGTCTCTTCATAACTCACGTATAATGTTGAATATTTTACATTGGTGAAGGCATCCTTAGTGCCACCTAGCGATTTAATAATAAACATATTTTGGCAGTTTCGGAAATCTGCCTTGCCTATTATATGCCTTTAAGATATCTTACCCTGAAGGGAATTGATTAATTTGATTGTTTTATTTTCCAGACTATGGCCAAGATGTCCCCAGGAAGTATGAAAATAACTTTGAGGGCTCTACAAAGGGGTTCACAAATGGATCTCTCGCAGTGTCTTCAAATGGAGTACAGGTTGGCATGCAGAGCACTTGTCAATAAAGATTTCATTGAAGGTAATTTCTTGCTTTATCAAAAAAAAATGTAAACCACTCGACTCCCAAAGTACAAACACTGTATAAGCTCTTTTTTCCAAAATGACTTGTTAATGCATTTTTGGATACATACAAGTATATTCCTACACACACACACACCTTTCAAAAATTGATTGGGTCTCGTCTTCAGCTGTAAGCCAATATTTATAAGCAGCCAAACACTATATATATATACGCTGTGCAAATATAAGGGGTGTAAGTCCAGATCAGTGAAAAACTTGACTTATTACCACGGCGTTCATATGATTAAAACGGCCTTCACCACTCAGGCTTCTGGCATATTCTGTAAGAAAGTCCGAGTATTTCCCCTTTGCAATAAAATCCAAAGAAATTGAATATTTCTGAATGTATCCGAAAACTAAACACTGTTTTTGAAAGATGATGATACGCTTTCAAATTTTACTATTGCAAAACAAATATAATTTTCGAAATATTAAAATTTTTTATGCAAACGTAGAAAAGTTTTAAAAATGGCTCACCTTACATTTTTTCATCTAAACACTGAACTAAAATTGTTGATAATGAAAAACAAATATTTTATTAGACAAATGTACTAAAAGTATTATCGTCACTTCACTTTGTCATTTCCTGTATAAATAATTCATAAAAAAATCACAAGTTTCGATAAATTTTCGAAAATTTCATTTGGTTTCATAGAGGTGTACATTTTAATTCTTCTGTGTTCAACTTCTAGATTTGAATATAAAATGTGGTGTTTTCTCTTTCTAACACCGTTTAATTATGCCGATAGGGGAGACGATTTCAAATGAATTCTATGAATCCATCTGAGGTGTTCCAAAAAGCAAACAAATAAGCCTGCGGGTTTAACCCAACTCTGGTATGGTAAGGCCGGCCTTACCATACCAGAGTTGAACTGGCGGGGTCAATCCGCACCAAATCATCCAGGCCATGTCACCCACCATCTCAGATTTTGATGAAACTTTAAATTTTTAATCCTTCCATATAGATAAGAAAATATACCAAATTTTACCTTCCTACCTCAACTCGTTTTTTTTTTATGGGCAGTTGAAGTTTGGGCAAAATAAGCGTTTTTACATATTCCGAGCACTCCGGAAGAGCTTGTACCTTCAATGAAAAAAAATTGTATCTTTGTCATTTATAGTGCAAATGCAATGAAAATTTTCAATATTATCAAGAAAACTATGCTGATTGCAGAAAAAAATAAATAAACCCTTTACATTTATCTACTTGACTTTAAAAAATTACCAAAAGTAATTTTTTAAGTAATTTTTGGGACGGAAAAGGTACTTTACAAAAAAGCAATATCTCGGGAAGGTACAGTGTTAATGAAGTAATTTTTTTTTTATTCATATCTACTTATAGCATAGAATCACATACAAAAATAAAATTCATGGCATTTTACTTGCTTCAATAAATAAAATCCATTTTAAACTTTTCAAACTTTTTGTAATTTTTTTTTATTCATATCTACTTATAGCATAGAATCACATACAAAAATAAAATTCATGGCATTTTACTTGCTTCAATAAATAAAATCCATTTTAAACTTTTTTCAAACTTTTCGTAATTTTTTTTTATTCTTATCTACAATAAACATAGTACAACCTAAAAAAATAAAACTCCTGGTATTTTGTGTGCTTCACAGTGTAGAAACGTTTTTAAAATAAGAAATCTTTATCATACAGAATTGTTCTAGGTTTTTTTAAATCTAGATACAAAAATAAATAAAATCCATTTTAAACTTTTTTCAAACTTTTTGTGATTTTTTTTATATCTATTTTTAGTTTGTAATTGGGCAAGTTATAGTTTAGGTATATAGCTAGTAATATAGGTTGAATGAATGGACTAATATCAAAGAAACAGTCCTAGAGACAAGTCACTACATGGAAATGATGTATCTGCAACAAGAACAAGACAGAACATGAAAATTACTATCTGCCTCATCACTAAGTTTGCAGGATACTACATGCTTTGTTTCCTCTGACATGCTTAGTTCTGAGTCAGCTTCAAAGCAGTGATCATCTATATAAATACAGTAGTTGTTTCATGTTATGGTGTACGTTGTTAAAATGTCTCTAATCGAAACAAGTTTAGTTAAATGTAATGTGGGACAACATAATGGTACTGAATGTCACAAAAAAAGTTATACTAAGTCAGAGAAATTAACGAGTGTGGATTTGTTAAGTGAATTTGAAAAAAAGCTTATTCAACAAAGAAGGGAAACTTATTCAACAAAGTCATGGGAAATCTCCCTGTGATGGAATAGGTGGAACAGTAAAACGTCTTCTAACTAGAGAAAGTTTGCAACTTGGCCCTGGCAACACTATCACAACTGTAGACAAAACTTTTAAGTTTTGTCAGTCGAGAGTAGAAAATATATATTTTTACTTGCTGAGAAAAGAAAGCTTATTCACTTGCAGGCAACAATTACAGCAGCGTTTTTCACAAGCTAAAACAATACCAGGCACTCGAGGTTTCCACTGCTTTGTTCCTCTGTCTGAAAATGAAGTTGGCACAAAAAGGATAAGTTCAGATTCAGATTATGCTTTGATTTTTAACTTCAGTGGGGAACGAAATCGCTCTGAGCAACTAAGTATGGTACAAATTTGTACAAACTCTTATGTAGCTTGCGTATATGACAACCATTGGTTTTTTGGACTTGTGGTTTCCAAAGATGAAGACGAGTGTGATGTATCAATCAAGTTTATGCATCCTTTTGGCCCAGCTCCATCCTTTTACTGGCCACATCAAAAAGAAGATATTTGTTTTGTTCCACTACAAAATATTTTTAATATCGTTGACCCTCCCACAACAAAAGGTTCAGGAAGAGCTTACTACTTTCTTGAAAAAGACGTTCATCATGCTGATCAAAAGTTCAACCATCTTATGGGTCAGATCAAGAATAAAAGTAAAAAATGAACTTGAACATTTATTTGTAAACAATATTATTGTAATGTACTTTCATTTAACCTAATCCTACATTGCCTGTTTTATTTTTATTGTATTTGTTTTTTAAAGAGTTAACTTTGTATTGAAAAGAGTTAAAAAGTTGATCTTGTTATAAAATATTGCTATGGTGTATGCATTCAGGGTAAGGAACAAGGTACATTATTTTGTTGGTGCCTTAAGCTTACATTGCAAGCTTACCAGCATGTTGTAAAGGACCGAATAAGTTTGACTTTTTTTATTTGCAAATACAGTATCTAGATTTTAAAAAACTTGGAACAATTCTGTATGATTAAGATTTCTCATTTTAAAAACGTTTCTACACTGTGAAGCACACAAAATACTAGGAGTTTTATTTTTTTAGGTTGTACTATGTTTATTGTAGATAAGAATAAAAAAAAAATTACAAAAAGTTTGAAAAAAGTTTAAAATGGATTTTATTTATTGAAGCAAGTAAAATGCCATGAATTTTATTTTTGTATGTGATTCTATGCTATTTGTAGATATGAATAAAAAAAAAATTACTTCATTAACACTGTACCTTCCCGAGATATTGCTTTTTTGTAAAGTACCTTTTCCGTCCCAAAAATTACTTTTGGTAATTTTTTAAAGTCAAGTAGGTAAATGTAAAGGGTTTATTTATTTTTTTCTGCAATCAGCATATTTTTCTTGATAATATTGAAAATTTTCATTGCATTTGCACTATAAATGACAAAGATACAATTTTTTTCATTGAAGGTACAAGCTCTTCCGGAGTGCTCGGAATATGTAAAAACGCTTATTTTGCCCAAACTTCAACTGCCCATAAAAAAAAAACGAGTTGAGGTAGGAAGGTAAAATTTGGTATATTTTCTTATCTATATGGAAGGATTAAAAATTTAAAGTTTCATCAAAATCTGAGATGGTGGGTGACAAATTCAAAATTTTCTGGATGATTTGGTGCGGATTGACCCGGCGTGTAAGAATCTAATTAGTAAGACAGTGTATGTGCAAGATATACACTGTTTTGATGTGGTTTGCGGATATACCTACAGTGTTTAGAGATAATTCTTTTCTTATGTTTTCTATTATTTTCAATTATAACACACTTTACGCCTACGGCCGTTGTTCCCATCTTTTCGAACGATCAATCTCAGGCTCCTATCCGCCAAGTAATTTGTTCAGTAACGTTTGATTCGCCTGTTTTTTTTAACATCTTTAGTGTTGATTAACTTAAGTGGCCCTTCCCACTTTCATAGACAATAAAATGACATCAAAGTAAAAACTTTCAATGTAAAATTAATTACTGTGTGTAGCGCGCGGCATATCGACCGACGCACGAATCCGAATACTTTCTCCCTCACACGTATAGCGCCGTCTCGCTCGGCCAATCGCAGCCGATTCCCCGTACAGGAAGACACCCCATTGGCCGAGCTACCTCCACCCCTCCGTCAGCGGCCGGTACTGACCGGCCAAAGGGTATATAACGCCGTGCAGCCCATTTTGAAGGCAGAGTACCCAGTCTCCTGGTTAACTAAGCAACAGAATCCTAGTGGTCATTGCCCAGTTAAACACTCCCCAGTACCAAGTCGAGAGAACCCTCCGGGTCCTCCTTGGGAATTCAAGTAACAGCTCCCTCGGGGACATTACTTGTTGGGAGAAAGTTAAACACTCCCCAGTACCAAGTCGAGAGAGCCCTCCGGGTCCTCC
This sequence comes from Hesperophylax magnus, assembly GCA_026573805.1. Classification (NCBI taxonomy): domain Eukaryota; kingdom Metazoa; phylum Arthropoda; class Insecta; order Trichoptera; family Limnephilidae; genus Hesperophylax; species Hesperophylax magnus. The sequence continues at coordinate 25,052,363 of JAIUSX010000014.1, read as the reverse complement.
TTGGGAATTCAAGTAACAGCTCCCTCGGGGACATTACTTGTCGGGAGAATCTCCACCCAACTAAGAGACCCCCCGGGTCCTCTGTTGCGGCTATTACGCTGTGCTTAAGTGATATTTGAGAACTTTAAGTGATCATTGTTTTTTACCATAAGCTGTGAACCCTTTATGTAAGATAAATAAACTGACCGACGATAAAAGCTATTTTTCTTACAAACACCCTGACACAGTGGCGCCCAACGTTACAGTTTTTTTAAAGTGAAAGACAGTGATAAAACGGAACTACGCGGAAAAGTCCGACGAGAGTGACGACCAACGTGACAGTTTTAAGTGAAAGACAAAGTGGAAAAAACGGAACCTACACGGAAAAGTGCGCGGATAGTGGCCAAATCAAAAATGGCGATTTCCCAGGACCAACTCCGCGAGTTATTCCAGAGCGCGAGGATAAAAAACCTCGCTCACTGTTCATCCCGGTTCAATGGATGTACAGACCCACAGAAGGTGGAAGAATTCATCTTGACGGCAACGCTGTACAAGACATCTGAGGGAATACCAGATGACAACGCCTTGGAAGGACTACCCCTACTCCTCCAAGAAGTGGCTTCGCCGTGGTGGCAAGGAGTCAAAACCGGCGTCAAAACATGGCAGGCCGCCATGGATCTGCTCAGGCAGACATTCGCGCCGAGACGACAAGCGTACAAGGTGTACATGGACTTGTTTGAAACCAAGCAAGAAGGACCACGAGCCACGGGCTTGTTCATTACTAAGAAAAGGTCCCTCCTGGCGGAATTGGTGACCAAACACCCGGAAACACAGGAGATCGACTTTATATACGGTCTCCTGCACCGAGAAATAAGGGAGCGGATGCCAAGAGAGGACATCCAGACCTTCTCAGATGTGCTCTGTAAAGCACGATGCATCGAGGAGATGATCGCCGAGCGTGAGACGATACCTAGATCTCACGATGCGGAGAAAACTCGCTGGAAGGAGGACAATAATGTCCGCAGAACACGACCGAGGTGTGCGAACTGCAAACTATTCGGGCATACCACAGATGCCTGCCGGAAGCAGCCTCGAGAGCGGAGCGCCACCCGGAACCTCACTCCAACGAAAGGACATGGCCAAGCAGAGGACCAAATACACTGGCATGCTACGGTTGTAATCGACCTGGGGTCATACGCAGCAGATGCCCGACCTGCAACCCCAAGCAAGGAGAAATGAGAAACGCTCAGTTCTGCTCCCTCAACACCCGTACGGCCCTGGCAGTCCAGCGACACCGGCCTGCGGTGTACATTGAAGTGAGAGGAAACGTCGGAACGGCTTTCTTGGATACCGGCGCTAAGGCCAGCGTCGCAAGCCAGGAACTATACGTGCTGCTAAGCCGACAGGGCTACCATTTCACGTCGGAGAGGCTCACCATCATACTTGCTGACGGACATACCAAGGACCAGCTAGTCCTCCGTAGCAGAGTAGATGTAAAAATACAGAACCGGTCAGTCTCTACCGAGTTCTTGGTGCTACCGAACGCATCGAAAAACCACACCCTCCTGGGAATAGACTTCCTCGAGGATGCAGCGATGGTGCTGAACCTGCCTACCAAAGAATGGTACTTTTCGGACATGCCGGGAAGAGCCCATAGATTTATTGTGCCCACACGTGAAGGGGCGAATCAAAGAGAACAGCAGGCGGCTGAACAGATAACCCCTACCAGCATCGAGGATGAGCTGGATGTAAGGGCGTACGGCCCTCCACCGCCAGGATACACCGGAGAGATGACGCCTACCAGCGAGATCGGGTCAGTGATGATACTGCCCACGCCAATCAGTCCCTTGCCTCCAACCCCAGATAAAGGCATAATAGGCTTGGCGGACCACCACATGGACCACATGTACAGGGACGCCCAAATCATGGTCCACCGGACGTATAAGAGTCCAAAACGGGGGTTGAGAAACCTATTTCCCCGGAGGATAGACCTGGCCAGTATTGAAGCCCTACCATTGCATCTGAGAGAAGATGAGGGCACCCACCTAACAAAGGTGGAGAGAAAGCAGCTAAATGAGCTGATTACGCAAAACGAGGAAGTCTTCTCAAAGAACGGGCCGCCCACGGACCAGGCGGAACATCATATCCCCACGGGAGACCATCCACCAGTAGCGATGCCTCCCTATCGCCTGACGCCAGCTCGAAAGGCCCTCATGAAGGTAGAGATAGAGAAAATGCTCCAGGAAGGGATCATAGAAGAGTGTGAATCCCCATGGGCCGCACCAGTCGTGCTCGTGCCCAAACCTGATGGTAGCCTGCGCTTTTGCGTGGACTATAGGCAGCTCAACGCCGCTACCACGCCGGACCATTATCCACTACCTCGGATGGACGACCACCTCCATGCAGCAAAGAGGACGGCGTTCATGTCCACCATGGACCTCCATGCGGGATACTGGCAGATCAGTGTGCACGACAAGGATCGAGACAAGACCGCGTTCATCACACCGTTTGGGACATACCGATTTAATCGTATGGCCTTCGGTCTTCGGAATGCACCCTCCACCTTCCAGCGTCTGATAGACCGGCTGCGCGCTGGATTAGGCGACCTGAACCTGCTAGCCTACCTAGATGACCTCATCCTGCTATCCGCAACATTTGACGACCATTTGCGCGAGCTGAGAGCAGTTTTTCGGCGGATCAAGGACTTTGGATTACGGATAAACCGAAAAAAATGTCACTTTTGCTGTAATGAAGTGAAATTCCTGGGACACCGGCTGACAACGCAAGGGATTACGGCAAATCCCGAGAAAATTAGGGCCATTACCGAGATGGGCCCCCCCCGAAACGTGAAACACCTGCAATCCTTTCTGCAGACGTGCTCATGGTTTCGGCGATTCATTCCCCACTTTGCTGAGATTGCAAAACCCCTCAGCGACCTAACCAAAAAGGCGAAGATATGGGTATGGGGAAAGCACCAACAAGAGGCGTTCGGAAAATTAAAAGAATTACTCACAACGGCCCCTATACTGAGGCAGGCTGAAGAGTCCCAACCGTTTATAATAAAGACCGACGCCAGCGGCTACGCTGTCGGTGCAGTCCTACTCCAGGGGGAGGGGACGGAAGAACGTCCAGTGGAATACGCCAGCAGACTGATGACCAGCGCCGAGAAGAACTACTCCACTACGGAACGAGAGGCTCTCGCTGTAGTATGGGCCATCTCGAAGTTCAGGGGATATATTGAGGGAAACCCGACCACGGTTATCTCCGATCACCAACCCTTAAAGTGGTTGATGTCCCTGAAATCTCCCACAGGAAGACTCGCGAGATGGGCGCTACAACTTCAGCCCTATAACCTCACTATCAAATACGCCCCAGGAAGGACAAACCTGGTGGCTGACGCTTTATCACGCCCTCCCTGCGGCGATGAAGAGAGAAACGTCTGCAATCTATGCAGCTTCGTCGAAGCAGATATTCCGACACGAAGTGCCTTGGCCACCCGCCAAGAGCAACTAAAGGATCCAGAAGTAAAGAAGATTCTAGACTGCTTCCAGGCCGGACAACAAGATGAGGAATTCGCCCGATGGACAAACCGGGGCTACCTCACTAACGATGGAGTATTATACCGATACTCCCCTGATCAGGACGGCGAGGAAGCCCAACTCGTCGTGCCTGCCCACGAACGCGCAGAGATATTACAAGAATACCACGATGCCCCTACAGCTGGACACTACGGCATTGAAGGTACCTGCAACCGTGTAGCTACGCGATACTACTGGGTAGGGATGCGGCGGTACATAGCAGAATACGTGAAGAATTGTATCGAGTGTCAACGATACAAGGCCACAAACCTGAAGCCCGCCGGCCTACTGCAAACTCCATCTACACAGCAGCGATTTGAAGTCATAGCAATAGACCTATTCGGACCATTACCCACCTCACCTGACGGAAAGAATTGGATTTTCATCGTAGAAGACCTCGCTACACGATGGGTCGAACTATTTGCACTAAGTAACGCAACCGCAGACAAGTGCGCCTGGACCATTGTGACGGAAATAATCCTACGGTATGGAACACCAAGACGGATAATAAGTGATAACGGCGTCCAATTCATCAGCGCTGTTATGCAACAGGTGACACACTGCCTGGGAATACGACAGGGCTTGACACCCCTCTACCACCCCGCTGCTAATCCGGTAGAGCGAAAGAACCGAGACTTGAAGCCTCAACTAGCAATTCAAGTTGGGAAGAAACACGATCAGTGGCCGGAGAAACTACCGACCATTCGATTCGCCATGAACACGGCAAAGTGCCAGAGTACGGGATACAGTGCCGCCTATCTGACCTTCGGTAGAGAACTCCGAACCCCAGATGACGCAAACCGGGACTTACGCAGCATCATCCAGGCTGAAAACTTTATCCCCGAAGTTACTCCTCGCCTACTACGCCTAGAAAACGATCTACGGCAGGCCCGCGAGATCAACGAAGTGCAGCAGGACCGGCGCAAGGAAACCGCCGATTCCCACCGCCGACCGGATCAACGTTTCCAAGAAGGAGATCTAGTCTGGATCACCACCCATGTGTTGAGCAACACAAACAAAGGGGTCAGCTCCAAGCTAGCTCCTCGACGGGACGGCCCTCACATCATACTGAGACGCAAGAGCCCCACCAGTTATGAAGTCGCAACTCAGGAAGCCCCAACAGTTCCGATTGGGACCTACCATTCTTCAACCATTACGGCCTTCAAGAGCTCCTCTGGTGCAGTCCCAGAGCCCCTGGTGCCCCTACGAAGACGCGGAAGACCCAGGAAGACACCACTCGTCCAACAGCAGAACTACCAATAAAAGGATCCCAAAGCGGGGCGCTTTTTGGAATCCTAGGGGGAGGATGTAGCGCGCGGCATATCGACCGACGCACGAATCCGAATACTTTCTCCCTCACACGCATAGCGCCGTCTCGCTCGGCCAATCGCAGCCGATTCCCCGTACGGGAAGACACCCCATTGGCCGAGCTACCCCCACCCCTCCGTCAGCGGCCGGTACTGACCGGCCAAAGGGTATATAACGCCGTGCAGCCCATTTTGAAGGCAGAGTACCCAGTCTCCTGGTTAACTAAGCAACAGAATCCTAGTGGTCATTGCCCAGTTAAACACTCCCCAGTACCAAGTCGAGAGAACCCTCCGGGTCCTCCTTGGGAATTCAAGTAACAGCTCCCTCGGGGACATTACTTGTTGGGAGAAAGTTAAACACTCCCCAGTACCAAGTCGAGAGAGCCCTCCGGGTCCTCCTTGGGAATTCAAGTAACAGCTCCCTCGGGGACATTACTTGTCGGGAGAATCTCCACCCAACTAAGAGACCCCCCGGGTCCTCTGTTGCGGCTATTACGCTGTGCTTAAGTGATATTTGAGAACTTTAAGTGATCATTGTTTTTTACCATAAGCTGTGAACCCTTTATGTAAGATAAATAAACTGACCGACGATAAAAGCTATTTTTCTTACAAACACCCTGACACATGTGTTTATTATTAATGCACATTATTTTCTTTAAATAATGTAATACTTAAACTGATATTTTAAATTTTTTTAAACCAACGTATGTAATATGTTAAAAATAAAGTGTTTGCTTGACTTCAATGCCACCGTGTCTTGGTGTCGCGAATATTTTTCGCTCTGTCGACACTTTTTATAACTAGTCATTTACTGAGGCAGGTTTAATGCAGTAGTTTGGCTTCCTTAAATTGGTTGATCGCTCAGTCGTCACCTTTCCGTTGGAAATAGCTTAGTTGTACGTTTGACCAGTGGTAAGCCAAAATTTCGGCTCAACTGTTGATCAGTAGGATTGGGAACAACAGCCGTTAATCTATTTTAACATTATTGATTTTGCTTAACCCTTAACACTCCATTATTTTTTAATATTTTTTGTCAGCCAACTCTAATTTAAATAATGGCAAAATATTAATTTATTGATAGGCAGACAAAATCGTTAAAAATTCATTCGTTATGATTTATTCTTCAAATAAAAAACAGTTTACAGAAAACATTATGGACTACTTATATTTTTGCATAGTATGGTCCTTTTTAAAACATTCTCCAGGATGGAGACCAGGTTTTCTGGAACAGGTCTCACAAAACCACACTGTTTCGTGTCTTCCCCCTGGAATCTTTCTGTTACTGCACACAGTACAGTCTTTAGAACCTTTATCCAGTTTGGTAATGAAGTGTTACTTGTTTTCTAATCGCTCCTCTGCATCTAGCATACTTGGACGTCCTTTTTCTGGATTCCTGACCAACCCTTTTATCTCCTATTAATTGAGTAATAAAATTTGCAAAGGTTATTTTATAGTAAAATAAAAACGGAAAACAGTCAAAATCTTATAAAAATGTGAATTTAAATGTTTTTTTTTTCGAATAATCACAAGAAACAACGTCACGTGTCAAGTTTTGCTCATGAAAATACACCGCGCGCGCACGGCTTATCTTATCCGCCAGCCGACTGAGTTGTAGCGTACAAATAGTGATGTCGGCAGGCACCCGACAAATTATTGAAGAGTCACTTAGCTAAACGCTGATACGATGTAAAATTGTACTGTAACTGAAATGAATGTTCTGTTGTACAATAAAAAATAAAAAATGAGTGGTAAGGGTTAAGTTTAATAGAAGACAAAATAGTTGAATGGCAATCACTTTTTGGGGTACCCTGAAAATTTTACCCAATGGCATGCATACTAGCCTGGGCCGCCACTGTATGGCGAAAAAAAAATTGACTTATTTCAATAAGCGCTACCGATAAAAAGTTGTCTTAGGTCTTTATTGTTAATAAAAAATAAAAAAAAAGTCATTGAATGTTATCATTTTAAGGTTCCATTTTGCGATCGAAAATTGATTAAAATACATTTTTTGTGAATTATTCCCAAGTGATAAGGTAATGAAAGAGTTATAATTACAATTTTCACAATAATTTATTTAGTATTAAATGCTGTTTCAACATTAAGAATTTAACTCATAAATATTACAGATATCGTATAGTAATAAACGTAATCAATTATTCCGGTATGAAATCACGCTTAGTTTCAATTTTTGGCATATTTTTTCTGGAGATTATGGTGGTAGTAATAAGGTCTTCCCTGTTCTTCTTGCCACACACTTTCGAAGATGCTTCAGTTACAACCTTCACACAGCGTTCTACCGATTGTGTGTGACAGGGGAATCTCTCAAATTTTATGAAAATGGTACTGATTTCTGAAGTTAGGTTAAGATCCTCCAGGTCTTGTTTTGTTACACCTTCTAAAATGGGAGGATATGTGATCGGCGTATCTTGCCAAGATATCATATCAATATAGCATTGTGTATTAAAATTCAATGTTGGTACTTTAAATGTTCGGAGCTCTGTCCGGGAAAACTCTCTGGCTTTCAACAAACGTCTTATCCCAAGTTCTTTGATGATAGGCGATTCATCGGTTATTATTGATAAGAGTAAATTTTCCGGATGAGCGTAGTAAGCATTTCGCTGTATTATGGGATAAATGATGGCTTTTAATTCATCCGGAAGATAGCGCGAATTGTTTATCATATTATAAATATGCCTCGCACCATCTTTGCACGACCCATGTAGTTTTATATCAAACCACATGGGAACATATACCCTCATGATAAATGTGGTTAATATGACCAGATTTTTTGATGGCGTTGCGAATCCAATATACAGTCGTAGGATACGACTCGCTGTAGTAAGCCATCGTGCATGTGACATCACTCCTGGGTTTCTTCTGGCAATATCAGGATGACAACGTCCGCTGGAAACTGTTTTGAAAATATCGAGCAAATATTTTTGATCAGTGCTTAAATCAGCATGCAGGACATCGGTCGAGTACTCCACATCAATATTTAAAAAAGATTGAACCAGCAAATTATGACAATTATGAAGAGCCGAACCTACGGAGCCGGAAAAAGCACGAGGTCCAGTAGTTGTGCCATCCAACTTAATAATCAAATGGCGTAGAAGCAGCTCGTTGCAATGAAAAAGACAGATCAGCCACTGTACTGGACGATTTAAGTGTCTCTCCAAGTGTGTTGTTCCCGTGTTAACATTTTCACCATCACAACCAATTGCTTTTAAATGGTCAAGTCAAATGTTTTGACAAGCAAAATATTCCATAATTGCTTTGGTTATACAGGGCCTCCTGTGTGGAGTTAATATAAAAATATATATATATTAACGGCAGTGCCTGACCTAGGGGTAATATGGGTCAAGAAATGAGATCCTGGTTCCACGATTAACGATACGTGTTCTTCAAGTACCGTGCTTTTATAATATTTCTGTCCTTTTTTTATATTAACCAAAGTCTTGTCCTTTCGACCATCAAAAAATAATTCACTTACTTTATCCCAAGTCTTTGATTTCATGAGTATAGATCTGGTACGTTATTAGTATTATCCTGCGTTATTATGTTGCAATCATTTAAGACGGCAGAAGCGATTGCTGCACCAGCTCGATCTGATATCCTTAACCTGTCACAGATCTTGGAGAGAACTGTAAAAGATGGAGATTTGCTGGTCGTCGGAAAAGCAGTGGTATTAGTCTTAAGTAACCTACTTGATTTTGCGATCGGAGAAGATGATTTTGATGTTGAAGTGGAAGATAATGATACAGTGTCTACAAATTATTTTTCTTCACACACCTGGTCTTTTATTTTAGTGAGATCTTTTCTCTTTCTCTTCATAGATTTTTCCATTTGTTTCGTAGTCGGTGTATCAACACTGCCGATGAACATTTTTCTCTCACGTCTTTGGTCTTCCAAAAACTGTTTTTCTTTAAGGGAAACTTTCCTTGCTTTCGAACAAGTACAATAATTGTCTTTACATTTACAAGAACAAATATCGAACAGTCGGGAGCTTTTTACCTTAAATTGAGATATTTTTTTTTGAAACAGGAACTGCGGGCGGGAACTTTTTTGTGTCTTATTACTACAAAAATAATAGATTCTAGTTATATACAGCAAAGCTACATACTTTATTAAAGAAGATTTCATAAATGCACATGATTAAACTGATCCAGAATACTTTATAATGAGACTGAAAAAAACTAATTTTTACCATATTTTCTCCAACTAAAGGCAAAGTGGAGCCTTAAAATATTTTTTGATTTTTTTTAAAGTATATTATTTTGATGTTTTAGATACAAAGACAACTTTTTATAAGTAGCGTCAAATGGAATTCTGAAGAAAAAAAAATCGGCCCACACTAATGCATACCCAGTTTTTATATTTTGGTCAGCTGCACTCTTGCAGTCTGAAAAACACTTATTTTTTTATTATTATTAGGTACAAACTGTTAAGGGTGTACCTGACTTACGCCAACAACTTCTGGCATTATTTGGAGTAAAAAAATTCAAAGTTTTTTTACTGTGTCTGTCTCACTAGGGATATCATGTGTCGAAACAGGCATTGATTGCTTGAGATTAGTACTGGGATTTTATTTTTACTGTGCCTGTCTCACTAGGGATATCATGTGTCGAGACAGGCATTGATTGCTTGAGATTAATACTGGGATTGTATTTTTACTGTACCTGTCTCAATAGGGATATCATGTGTCGAGACAGGCATTGATTGCTTGAGATTAATACTGGGATTGTATTTTTACTGTACCTGTCTCAATAGGGATATCATGTGTCGAGACAGGCATTGATTGCTTGAGATTAGTACTGGGATTTTATTTTTACGGTGCCTGTCTCACTAGGGATATCATGTGTCGAGACAGGCATTGATTGCTTGAGATTAGTACTGGGATTTTATTTTTACTGTACCTGTCTCAATAGGGATATCATGTGTCGAGACAGTCATTGATCGCTTGAGATTAGTACTGGGACTGTATTATTAGCCATCAATGGTTGTATCAAGCCACCCAATAGAGATAGAGAACCCTCTTGCTAGCCAATACAATTACAGTCCCATTGACTAATATTAATGTGTAGGTTTGGGTTCAATAATTAAAATTAAATTCGACTTGTGAATGGTTAATAAAATTAATTAAATGTGTTTAAGGAGTTCACAATGGCGCGGAGACAATATGTATAATGTAAATACTGCAATATGTATGACACAAAATGAAAACTTTCAGGTAAAATAAATTGTATAAGAGCGCCCGCAGCAAGAGACTTTAGTCACGGCGACTGTTGCGAAGGGATTGAACATACTACTCCTGGGTCCCCCCAAACGCGATGCAGATATTTTGATATAATATCATCATCGACCCGACGCAATGATGATATTATGCTATTTTCATTGCTCGGAGTAGAAACCGATTCATCATTGGTTTCAATGGCCTTAATAGAAGAGAGATATCAGATTCTTCCTATTTGAGTTTTGAGTACGGCGTAAGGGTGACCTGGAAGTGTATCTGGCCATTGAGATTTGGTATCTTAGAACTATCATTTTTGGCAAACCAATCGTAAACTTCCAATTTGATATTTTGGAATGTAATATTTTCCCAACAGGTGTTCGAGCCCTGCTGATTGACAAGGATAACAGCCCAAAGTGGGATCCCAAGACCCTGGCCGATGTCACAGACGATTACATCGAAAGCTACTTCAAGAAATTACCAGCTGACGAAGAATTGAGGTTCTAGAGCAGCAACACCAGCCAACTACATTCCACAGTGCCATATTATTAAGTGAACCTACTTAAAAAATAACAAAATCCTCATATTTTATTTTGATAGATGCTTTTCTTAATCCACATTCAAAGAGTAAAGCTCAAAAAGATTGTGAATATATTATATAATTGCTAATTTTGGTAAATTTATTTTTATTTTTAAATGAATACCGCACAAGAGTCCCAACTGCTCCCAACCGTCTGGAGCAACGGAGACTGGCATCCCCAACTGGGGTATGTTGTGAGGCTGAAGGGTAGCAGGGAGGGGAAGAGGAAGGTAGGGGGGAGTATCTGGCTATTCAGCAGTCACCAAACACGTCTGAAGCCATTGGTGGTGTTACACCAGGGCGATACTGGGAGTATCTTCCAATCTGGAACGTGCCGCAACTATCTCTAAATAGTATAAAATAAGGATAACTCCCAGCAATGACGGGTACAAGTCAGCTAGTACTATATATTATTTTAAGGCGATGCACTATGTAGCAATGCAAAATCATGTGTTTTTGGTTTGAAAATTTGGTCGACTAGAAATGTTTCAGATGCTTTAAATAAATACCGCGAGTATAATACATCTTGGCCTTTGAAATAATCGAGTATTTTATAAGTCTTTTTATAAGCCTAGAAAAAAATAATTTATAAGGCCTATGAAAACTCCTTTAAAGTTCAAAATTTCCTATTTACGAACCCATTTTCGGTTATGGTTTTATTGTATAATGTGGCAAATTAAGTTATTTATAAAATGATTGGAAAACATTTAAATATTTATGCCTGAACATCCACAAAATAAAATAAAAGGCACTTTTTGGCCATGTTTTTTTCTCGCCTAAATCAAAACACCTGGATGGTGTTAAGCGGGAATTTAAGCCTTATCGCCACTACGTAAGGAGTGATATTGATGGCGGCTCGATTCAAAATATTACACGACGTAGTGTTTCGCCTTAAATGAATAAATTGTGAAATAACACAAACTAATCAATAAAATTTACTTGTGCATGCGGGTATTTGAACCCGCTACCTTCGGCTTGCTAGTTGAAAGCCTTACCCCTCGACCACGGATCCGTGCATGAAGTTTTAGTATTTTGCATGTTACTTTGTTTGTACATATTTTGACAGCTCAACTATATGAGAACTGTCAAAATATACAGTTAACGGTAAAAGTAGACTAAGGAAGGGTTGTTTCGAGAATTTGAACAATTCTTCAAATTTCAAAGTTAATTTTCAAGTTCTGTGAAAGATTGTTTAAGTTCTGTTATCATTTCAGTTATGTCAAGCAGCTAACCTATGATTCACAGAACCCGAAAAATTAATGTTGAAATTTGAAGAAAATTCTCCGAAACAACTCATCCTTAGAGTTCCATGAGTAGAGAAACGGCATTGAAATTAATTCAATGTGAATATTGATAATTTGGCAATTATTCGGGGTCGCTGGCTACGCTTAATGCGAAAATTTAAAAAAAAAAAGGCAACTTATCTGCATTAATTTTTTTGGGAAATTTTAATTTAAACTTTGTACGGGATGACAGCCATTTACAATAATTTGATTAAGCGCGGCCAGCGATCTCGAATATTTACCGATATTTTTTATAGAATTTTTACATGTATGTACGCAGGAAAATAAAACAGTATAGAAGCAACAATTTAATGCACATTTATTTTTGTTGACAATACTCTTCCATAGAAAAATGTTAAGATTGCAGTCATCCCACAGAGATGAGGTTCACCTACAATTAACCACACCAAACCATTAGAAATGGTTTAAAAATAATACAAGATAAATTTAACATAATACCGAAGCAGACAAAACATTATTGGTAATAAATATATAAATTCTCCTAAAGTAGAAAACTTCAAAGCTTGACTTTTCATTTTAAGTATTTTTCAGTAATTAAATGGTAATAGGATTCTTCATTCTTCCGAAAATAGATGCTTTGAGGCATCACATTAGGAAATCTTCAGTCATCACAAAATATACACATTTTAAAATGCTTATAAAGTACAATGTAATTTCACTACATTCATAAACCTGATTTCACTTAATATGAAAACAAATTCAATAATTATTACACAGTAAAATTTATTTCATAAAAAAAAAATTATTACATATGTAAATTATTCAGTAAGTCTATTCCCTTGCATGCAGGATGGGAAAATAGCTATTACATATTACAGTTGCTGCGGGTATTGCCCAAAAAACACTAACTGCAAGTAAATATTAAGTTTAGTTGAAGTTCGCAAAGGAATCTTGAGACCTCACAAATATAAGAAAAATGCGACAGCATACATATAAGCATTTCAAAATGCTGGCATAGTTTTGTGACAACTTTGAAGATGAATTCTACTATCAGATGGGTGCGTACTGCGTACGGATGAATGATTTAGTTAATTTAGAGAATCACTGTGTGCAAGTCTTTGGGACCACGGAGCGGCAGAAGGTTCAACACAAATCGGCACTTTCCACAGTAGTTGACGCAGGACGCAGGTGATGTGAAGTATAAATGTATGTGTTGGGATAGATTGATTGTTTGCACTTAGCTGCTTTTGCAAGTGTTTGGTGACCCAATCATTAGTCTCTTAAGAAACATTGTTTATAATATGTTATGGTTGGTGTAACGTATCTATTCAGTCTATGTACTGGGCCAGCCAGCGGAAACCCTCTCCGTAGCCCTGCCTCTTCAGCACCGAGCACATGAACAGCTCCAGCGGGCGGCCCGGCAGCTCTGCTCGGGACACTTTGCTCTGAAATGACACCACGAAACACTTAAGTTTACTTACAAGATACATATTTACATACTTTGTAATTGCCAAGGCACTTAAGCCAGCAATACAAGGGTAGCAACTGGTGCTATTTCCGGCAGCCAGGTGTGTTGGTAAGTGCGCTCAGTATGAGTTTTGTATGAAAAATTTAAAAAAAGGTTACATTGTTAACAAAAATAGTGACAGTACTAAAATGAAAAAAAAAACTCAACTTAAATGTTAACTCTGTAAATTAACAGAGTAATTTAATTCACAATCAAAAAATACTGAATCATAAAAAATTGATTCAATCAAGCTGTCAACTTTAATAAAAAAAAAAAAAACATTTGCTTCATCTGCAAGATTCCTGCAAAGCAAAAATGAATTATCAAATCGATCAATAAATTCATCAAGCGGGGTAAAGTGGACCGGTCGGTGGCTGAGTTGACATCGCGTTTGGGTCCCATCCAGGTGTAGTGTGTTCAATTCCTCGGCTGGCTAAGTCCTCCATCACAACACGAGCAACATTTTTCGTTTACTTTGGTGGTAGTAAGAGATTTTCAAATATTGTAACCCGGGAATGTTTTTCTTTCTTTTTTAAAAAATTAAATTAAAATTAAGACCGATTTGATACACTAATGTGAATGAATATTTAGAGCACTTCTATATAATATTAAAGATAAAGAGTTACACTAGGAATACTTTTATATGCTTAATTCTCGCTTGCTTAGGCAAATGGATATCTTATTTTATTAGATTTGGTGTTAAAAAATTATATCATTTCGAAAAAGCTAAAATGTAATTCTAAGATTATTCCAAGTTAATAAATAATAATTTCCATCAAGCATTAACTCTTTATCTTATCAGTATATAAAATGCTTCTTAAATACATTACTATTCATCTCAGTTATTTGTGTCAATAATTTTTTTTTTCCTCCGCTGCTCATCTTACTAAAATTAATTGATCATTTAATACAACTTTGAGACCATGTTAGCATTTTTAATTATTCTGTTGTTTGCGAAAGGTTAGATATAACATTATTGTTTTTGTTAATCAATAGTGCAATAACCTAGGCAGATATTTGAAGCCATAATGGCTTAATTTAGAAAGTGTTTAAAACATCTAATATGTACGCACAATGGTGGTAATGATAAGGTAACCTTTTTGATTTGCAGTTCCTGGCCGTTGGCGTTATTTGGAATTGACATCAACACCCTGTACTAAGTACCTTGTTTCTATTACCTATGCAGACAACAAATGAATTTAATGTACCTTTCCGGTAGTCTGCTGATAGAGACCGAAGAAGTTCCTCAGCTCGTCCTCGCTGGCGGCACCCATCTTGTCAATCTTGTTGCCAAGGATCAGCACGGGGCAGTTGGCTAGCGTCTCGTCCGTCAGCAATGAGTCCAGCTCCGTCTTGGACTCGGGCAGGCGGGCGCGGTCGCAGGCGTCCACCAGAAACACGATGGCGTCCACGGCCGGGAAGTAGTCCCGCCACACGCGCCGGGCCTGCGTATGCCCGCCCAGGTCGAACGTGGTGAAGCGCATGTTGCCGATGGACAGCTCCTCGGATGCTGCAGAACAAAACATATTAATTAATTGGCACAGAAAGGGGTTAGAGTTTTTGGAGAATGAGGTCCAAAAGCGAAATCATTTTGTCTGACCGCTAATGCAACTGCAGATGGGACATCAAAATCTTGGAGCTTTTCACCATCTTATAGCAATGTCAGTGTGCATGTTGCGTGTATGTGTGATTGCGTGTGCATATATACTTGCCGTCAGCAGTAAGTAAACATTTCACCAAATAGAGCAGGATAATTTGAACATAAGACCGCATAGATATATATATATATATATATGGTGGGGAACCTATTTACCGCCATAAATAGGTTCCTCACCCCTGCCCTTAAGCAGTGGCAGTGTTCTCTGCAATGTGTTTGTGCAGTGAATTCCCATAAAATTGATAATATAATTTTACCATACTTGCATTTTATGCCATTCAATTTGCATGCCAAAAAATCTGATCATCCGAATTATACTCATACTACCCAGAACGAACAAAAATTAATCCCGTATGACGTGCTTTATGAATATCAGCAAATAATTCTAAAGTTCATACAAAGCATACTAATGGCGCCAGTGCAGTAGACCTGCTAACATACTAGCTACCTAGGTGTGCAGCGACTGTGAGATTAAACCCTTTCAGACCTGAATTAAAACCGGCAGTGGTAGAACATATTTCGTGTTTGATAACAATTGGTAGAGTTATTTGAAAATTTCTGTTTTGTAAAATGAAAACTGCCAATTTTTATTAGCTCTAGATAGTCAAAAAAATTCTTGAATCCATGTATTTTCAAATAATAAGTCCGAAAGGGTTAATATGTAAACAATAGTATTTTGCAAGTATCAACAGATTTTTTTTCTGAAATGTCTTTAGATCTAGGGAATAATATAATATGGAAAAAATAAATTTATAACAATTTTTTTTTTTTTATATAACATCTGAGAGAATTTTTATTCCCTTTTTTAATCTCCGAATGAACTCTCAATGAGATAGGCCACAAACCGCCACCGCCCCTGAGCTTGGAATAGAAGTACAAAGATTTACTCCAATATCTCCACGGATCAAGTGAACCAAATACTTGACACGAGCCATATCAAGAGTCAGAATAACCGATGAGTATGTACGAATGTGAATGAAGCAAACAGTGTGTGCCAAGACCGAGTTGTTGGGCAGTCCGTACATGCCTACCCATCCCCTGTGGATGGGTGATGGTTAGTTAGTTTTCTTTTTTTATCTTGGTCACGTCTTGGGTGACAAAAACAAGATGATTAATTGGTAACTGTCAAGTAATCCCAACTGGTAATTCAGAGAATGATTAATGCAAGACTCGTGGGTTATAAACCAATAGTGCAGTTCCAAATGTCAAATATATTTAATAAACATTCATACGACAAACCATTGGAAATGTTTAACATCCTCTTTATTAAATTATGCTTAATGCATTCATGCTTATCACACAATTGAGTTACAAATTTAAGCAATACACCGATATGCGCATATTATTACATTTTGTGCCAATAATCCACTAAGAACATAGATTATGAAGGGTGCCGGGTGCCGCATACGCCGGCTATCTATGTTTTTTTGGGAAAGCGGAGGGTTTTACAAATTATTCAATTATCAAAATATTAACTACGAATAAAACCAATAATATTTGTCACCAAAACCTTTCCAGCTGACTTAACGATATCTAGATAATCTTATCTTATTTATTTACCAAGGAATCACTGCTTTTATTGACATGAACCTTCGGGCGAAGGGCTAACCTAACATGACCTCCCTCATTAAACTGGACTCAATGAATTAAAGACTTAAGTATAATATAAATTTAAGTTTAATGTAATAAAGCAGAAATATTTCTACTTGCCTTTAATAATATTTCTAATTTCTGGACCAAGGCAACTCTTTTCAGTTGACAGTGTGACTTCCATCTTCCATCATGAGCTATCGCATTTAAAATATCAATTTAAGGCGATGCACTACGTAGTAATTTAAAATCATGTGTTTTTGGTTTGAAAATTTGGTCGCCTAGAAATGTTTCAGATGCTCTAATTAAATACTGCGAGTAAAATATATCCTGGCCTTTGAAATAATCGAGTATTTTTTAGATAAGTCTTTTTATAAGCCCAGAAAAAAATGATGTATAGGCCTATGAAAACTGCTTTAAAGTTCAAAATCTCTTACTAATGAACCCATTTTCGGTTATGGTTTTATTGTATATTTATTATTTTAATGTGGCAAATTAAGTTATTTATAAAATTATCGAAAAACATTTAAATATTTGTGCCTGAACATCAACAAAATAAAATAAAAGGCACTTTTTGGCCATGTTTTTTTCTTGCATTAATCAAAACAGGTGGATGATGGTGTGAAGCGGGAATTTAAGCCTTATCGCCATCTACGTAAGGTGTGTTATTGATAGCGACTCGATTCAAAATATTACACGACGTAGTACATTACCTTAACTATCAAAAAAAAGTAAAAGATGCCTTAACCTTTGGAACACCAGACCCTTTTTGAGGGAAATCAAAATCAACTCTAAACTGTTTCAAGTGCAAGCGATTCTGTTGTAAAAATTTGTATGCACTTTCTCATGGCATACAAGTTCAAATAGCATTTCAAAAAATTCCAGCTAGGGCGAAATTCCAATGCCAGCAGCGCATGAACGGTTTGTCGGCGGGAAAAAATTCTTTTCACTGGTGCACGTACGGTTTTCCAGGGGATAATGTTTGTTTCATATTTTTAAAATGTACACAATAAGTTAAAAATGTTATAGATACCGAAATTGAATTAATTAATAAATTGAAAACATCAATGGCGTTAATAAGACAATATATTATATAAAAATATGTGGTTTAAATTTTTAGAATCGCTGGACAAGCTCAATACGAATGAATACGTCAAACGACAAAAAAAACATGGCCGAACTGTCAAAATGCACGAAGTGGAACAAATTTGGTAAATAAATAAGATAAGATATCTAAATTTGAATAAGTCAGCTGCAAAGATCTAGGTGACAAAAATGGAACATGGATTCAGTATTTTCCATCTCCCTCAGCAAAAATAGTTGTCTTTTACAGTCATTAAGGTTGAATCGAAGTGTTATTTCAGAAAGGTATTCCTATTTAGCTATCCTACAAGATCCTAAGTATATTCTCTTTGTAATTAAACAAAGGAATAAACCGCAATTTCAGTTGCTGTTGTCAAAGGTTTTTTGATGAGTATCAAATAACAACAGTTCCGTCTTTCTTTATTACAAAACTTTCATATGGAAGACGATTGTTTAATCTGACAGTACTGTAGTAATAACAAAGGAATAACTTACATTGTTTCGAGTAAATATGTCGTTATTTAAAATGTTGCCAATTTTATATGCACATGGTAAAACAGAAGATTTTTAGTAATAAATGTTGTAGAGATATAATTAGACCGTATTCAAAAAATTAGACAATTTCATCAGGTTAAAATGAGTTTGAACACAGATTAGTTATAACAATACAACAAGCAATAAACATAGTATTATGAAGAGATCAATTTAAAATGAATTTAGAAAGTTAATCAAATACACTCATAGTATGTTATTTTCAATCTGTTTGTTATTCAGTGTTGGTTATGGCTGCTTCAGGGTTGACACACAGACATAAAAAAAAAAAAACAAATTAAATAAAAGTGTTCTTACTGGGATGGAGGGTGGGGACATGTTGAGCAAGCCTGTCATCCTTTAGCATGTGAAGAAGAGTAGTTTTGCCAGCATTATCAAGCCCTAGGAATAGGAGTTTTCCTGACTTTTTCCACAATCCTACAAACAATTCGTGCAGTTAATAAAAAAATTGTAATATAAAAACTTACAGTCGACACCGGAAGATGTTTGCATATATTTTGTTCTTTTTTTAAAATTGGGCCCAGAGCTCGCCTTGCTAAAGTTAGCCCTGTCTAGAGGCTCAATCATGTTTTCTTCTATCAGACAGTTCAGCAAAGTAGCCTTGCCAGATTGTTTGACCCCCAAGATGACATATCTTCCCTTTCTTTTAATCAATCCTACACATAAAGACCTTGTAATAATATTGATAAAAAACATTTGCTCACTCCAGTGGAGAGGACAAAGCGAAAGATCAAAGTTCAAATAATAAATAAAGAACAACATGCTATCATTTTTTTTACATCATTATTATTTCTTGTGCAAAGAAACAATATTGTGGTATTATCATTGAAATAAGTAAAACAATACAAACCTAAAAATCCTAAAACTCCGGTGAACCAATCCCATATGAACATTGTGCTAAAAACTGAAAACAAATAGAACTTTAAAACTATTTCACAGAGACTTGCGATTTAAGAATGACCAGCAGAAAGTGACACATCGCGTAAAATACTTGATAACCTTGATAGACAAACTATTTCGGTATCCGAAATTTTGATAATAATTGATATTACAATGAAACATAGAAATTGTATAAAAGCATATTCATCACATTACGTAGTATTCTTTAAAATAATGGCAGAAGGCAATAATCAAAGCTGATTTTAGACGTCAAATATATAATTTTAAGATGCACCAAAATTAGGTTTTCGGCCATTTAAAAAAGATAAAATATACGTTGTGCACTTTATTTACACCAAACCAACTCAAACAAAAAAAACTCACTTAATTATAACTATCCTAGGGTTAAATTTTGACAAATAATGTCTCAGCTACGAGACACAAAATCACCCAGGCACTCAAAAGAACGTCACGTCAGTCGTTGGCAATGACGTCAGACTTCCGGAAATAAAATAAGGTCGCTATATTGACTTCGGCAAATAATGATAACACACTTTAAAACATTTCATAGTTCTTATCTTTTAACAATATTTTTTGTTCTTTTGGAAAATCAGAGATAATATTTTCACCCCCTTTCAATTAATACATTTGGTAAATATTTACTCTTTAGACTTGCCCTTTACGCATAATTACCAAAAACAGTACTTCGTTTCAACTTTTACTGCAAAAAATATATACAAAATACCAGAAATTGACAACAATGCATTTAAATATCAAAAAATCCATTAGGGTGGTGACACATTACGCCACTCTCATCATATAGTATTATATTACACCATATCATATACGTGTGGGCGTGGCGAGGATGATACATACACAAAGAAATTGGAAAGAAAAGCTCAAAATAGTTCATAATAAACCCGCAGGCAGGAGATGGATGGGAGAGAAATATCGTCTGGCTAGCTGATCACGGCCTATCATTGTCGCCACGCCCACACTTATAACACATTAAGTATCAGGTGTGACATGTCTGTATGGGATTTTATGGCGAGTGATATTGTGGTATATAAAACGCTTTGATGGGTGTATATGTGTCGCCAACCTTATAATTCATTTTCAAGTTCTGTGAAAAACCTATACAAGTTCTGTTATTATCTGAGTACCAGTATTACTTAAACAACCGGCCCATGATGAAATAATAACAGAACGTGAATAGAAGATGAATTCTTACTTTAAAATTTGATGAATTGTTCAAATTCTGTGAAACAACCCGTCGTAATTATTTTTTTCTGGGATCGCTCAACTTCTGAGATACGAATCGAGAATGGTTTATTTATGTACATTGTACGACTCATTGCTTTGCTGTCTAATTGATTTTTTTTCTATGGCTAATGTCAACTCTAAAATGTCAAATTTTTGTGATTGTCTCTAATTATAATTAAATATACACAAATTGACAGAAGCATAAGTAACAAAAAACTAAAAATAGGTGAACTCGAAGAAATATTTGAACGACCTAACCTTAATGATTTTTTCGTATATTTTTATGACAACATTATAACGAACAAAGAGTGAAAGCAAAATTATACGTTTGTGATATAGATTAATAATATATATATATATATATTTGTAGACATCGAACTTATAAACACTTATTTTTTTAGGTTTGTTAAACATGATCAAGCAAAGTTAAAAATATTCACAACATGTCAGGACGATCGAGAAATTTAATTCAGGGAGAAAAAATTGTTTTACCATTTAGTAGGCTTTTACCAGAAGTGATTCGTGAGTCTCCAACTAATTCTCCCGGAAAGAACTTCGGAGAAGAAATAAGTTCCGACATAATTGAAAAAAGGAGTTTCAATACAAGATTAAATTACAGTTCCACTACCTCCAGTGCCCAATCCCAACGATTCCAAGATATGTTTTACAAGACAGATTGGCCCTCGCTTAGTGATACAGGAACAGGTATTGTGTTTTTACAATTATTCAAATCGGATATTTCTCAATTTAACTGGCAGCTATACATGTACTACTGGTCTTGCATGCTAACATACATACAGTGCTCATCTGGCCCACATTCATTTCCATATATATTAATTTATTATTTTTCTTTTGTCAGATTCTCCTGATTGCATTGAGTTGGAGGGGAGTGACAGCAGTGCTAGTTCCATGTTCTCGTGGGCTGATGCAGAAGGAACAAAGATGGTGGCAGAAGAATGGGAAAAGATACAGAGAACTCTGTACAATGAACCAGGCCCTAAAGTTACCCAAAAACACCTCATAGAGGAGTGTAATCAGTGGAAAACCATATTTCCCCATATAAGGTGGGTTCCTACTAACTTAGCTATTCAACTGTATGTACCTCTTGTACAACCCGGAGTCAATGCATTTGTTGCTGGTATTTTGCATTTATCAATTTAATAATGTTTCACTTCCCAGTGAATTTGTATTAGAAATTGTAATTACAGATCACTCTGGAGAATGTATTATATTATGTTTTTTAAAGTTATTTAAAACTAAGTTTTATTTTAAATAAATATTTATTCACTGAAGTGCATGTATGTTATAATAATTCATGATATCAGAATGGCACTGAGTTCTAACAGGACAGCCATCGTAGTAAAATGCACTGTGCTGTCCAGTCATGACATAGGAAATATAAAAATAACCTTTTCCGGTCAACTGCACTACTTTTGGCTGTGAGTAAAACGTAAAAGCACTAATTTATATTGCATTTCCAGGGTTGTTGGTCGAGGTTTTGGAAATTCAAGCCTAGATTATGACGATCCTTACGACACCGAAGAGGAAGTGTTAGCGTTGCATTACGATAGTGACGTCGATTTGACGGATGTCCTCGAAGCACCTGATAATATAATGAATGAAAAATTCAATCAAGATTCAAAAAACCAAAAAGTCATAATACAGAAGCCAAAGAAAAAATCAGCCAAAGAAGGAGTTCCTGAGAAATTTTCTGCTAACACTATGAGAAGTAAATCTGGCACAAGTCTAGTTGAGGAATTAGATTCTTTACTTCATATTACTCCCATGGTCCAAAATTTAAATAACAACAATTACACTTACGGAAATCGTTCTTCCGCGATTATAAAATCAGAAATCACTTCATTAAGATGGCGACAGAGGAAAAATATCAGTCCAGACTTTGTGTCGTTACCCCACCAAACCTTTGTCGCTAATAAAACCCAGACGAGGGACAACAGTGCCGCATCTTTATTTTCTTTAGCCGGAGCGAGGAAATATTTAAACTCTATTCCAAATACTCACCCTAGTGATATTACTAGAAATAAATCCAGTTACAAACGACAGACATCTGGAAAGAGATCTAAACAAAATATGTCTGATAAACATTCACATTTATTAGAACCATTAGAATCAATTTTGCCAAACAGAACAATTCCAAATAGATCTCTTTCAATACCTCTTGGGAATGATTCCATTAAAAGTGCCTCGCAAAAGAACAGAAATGTTTCATTACCACCGATACTAGCTGATGAAAATACCAACAGAAAAAAACATCTTCCAGATATTATAACATTCTCTGGTAAAAGTTCCAGAAGAAATAATAAAACCACACTATTACCAATTCAAATGATTTCCAGTAATATTCCTAAACATAATATTGGAGGAGATGCAGATACTCTTACTTCATTCAATGACAGGTCCATATTTAGTAATGGCAAAAAACCATCTAGGAGGAGAAGTTCTAAAAAATATTTGCCTTCAGAATGAATTTGAAATGAATATATTGTATTTGAAGTACTCAAGTTAACTCACTGTCATATTATTATGTATAAGTGTTTATAGTCTGAAAACTAGTCATTTCGTAAACATGTCGTTGTTCGACATTCAATACTGCCAATGTTAATTTTTACGATTTTTGTATGTAGTTACCTAATCACCCATGATATTGTATGTAGTTGAACAGCTCTGGTGACAGGAATGGATATAAAGGGTGTGGAATGGTGACAGGGAATGGTTCAGCTAACGAAAGTACGATCTTGAAATTTCCACCACAACCGAGATGAGACTCCGACCTTTGTATACTTCATCTTTATACTGGCTATAGAATTCCAGAGCTTAAGATCACTTATAAAGAGTGCATTGGATCAATCCTTTGGACAATCCTGCAGAAGCTGAAGATTCTACCCTGTTTCCTCAAGGAACTCTTCGATTATCTGTTTACATCACAAGAAGATAAGCTCATAGTTGTAGGAAGTGTTCCAGAAAGATTGCTACGAGAATTCCCCATCTGATGGTTGGACTAAGTGAATAAAACCATACGAGTTTTGTGATGCATTTTGTCAAGTAGAACTAGCTCTGGTACCACAGTACAGTAAAATTTCTAGATAATATCATGTCCGTCAATTCTAAAGAACACAATTTCAAGGAGGTGTAGTTACTTATATTTTTATAGGCCTTACCGTGTACCTGTATATTATGAGTTAAAAAAGTACCTGTGTAAATAGAATTGGTAATACTTCATATTGTACGAAAAGTAAATTTTCTCGGTAATTAACTCTGAATTTTTAAATAGAATTGGAAAATATGTTTGCCTTTTTGTTAGGCAATTGAATGTTTGATTAGGTGTGAGCACAGTGTTTTAGTTACTCTAGCTTTTTTTGAACACATGTTTAGGTTCACGTTTGTGTAGATAATGGTTGATAAATTCTTCTAGTTATGTTAAAACGTCATTATAGCCGTCCATTAGCATAAAATAATTTCCATCTTTATTATTTTTGTATAACTATGAATTAACATTTTGAAAGATGTGAAATATTTTTATAACCCTTTCTACAGATAAAATAATTCATTGATAATATGTGTTTCTTTACATTTACAAACCTTTTATTATTAACTGACTTCAAACAGAAATATTGCAGGAACACTACCTAATCTATGAAAAAAAAATTGTTTGTTCATTCATTAGTTCCTCTCTTGGCCACCTGTATAGATAACAGGCGCGGCTCGGGCTAACGTTCACTCGTGCACCGAACCGTCTACAAAGTTGATTAACATTTTATAGCTCATCTTATTTCTACTCAATATTTTTTTCACTGTAAAATTGGGCACTATCTTAAAAAAAAAAGTATTGCTTATCACATGCGTTTAAAATTCTAAAGTCCCTAGAAAAACATCTCCAATCGGTCAAAACACACAAAAAGGACTGAAGAAAATGCAAGTAGACGTGCAGCGCGAAGCGGATCGGAAGAAAGGGCTCCAGCAGAAATAATTATTTTACTTAGGGTTTTGAACAAGATGGTAGGCAAAAATACTTCTCTTATAAAATGCAACCATAAGTCAACGGGTCACCTAAGTGTCTCGTGCGATATTATCTTGTTAAAAAGCTCTTCGGATGGGGAACCTATTTGGCATTGACATTATTATTTTTTTTTGTTTTACGGTTAAAAGTAATCTTTTGTTTATTTGCATTTTTGTGCAAACTTCATATTATGAGTATTATCAAAGCTCATTAAGTCAGTAAACATCCGAAAGTGAAACGTTTACTGTTTGTTCATTATTTAAAAAGAACTGAAGAAAATAAAATCAGAATTAAAGCCAACGGTCCGACAGAACCACATTTTAATAGAAGTATGGTGAAGTCTTCACTCGGCAAAAGGATTGAAGAATTGATCTTATAATCCGCAATAAGATCTTCTCTATAAATGGTTAAGATACCCACACTTATAAATATAATGTTTTTGATGAATTCCCTGGAGAACCACTAAATTTGTAGCTAAAAACAAATGCTAACATACTAAAAAAAATCATATTCGATTGGCAATAAAATAATTTGCCAGGTCCCCTGGCTTACCGAAGGTTAAACAAAAAAGCAAAGAGAAATTAGAATGAATAACACATAGTCTCTTTTTCTCTGGAATTTCTAGCTTAATGCATCTTACCACCAAATTTTTTATATAATATATTATTTATTAACTGTAAACACATCACGAGAAAAAACACCAAATGTTTTTTACTATAATACATACATAAGCGCAACAATCGGTCTTCTGCAAGTACCCTCCACAAACAGAGACTTCTGACAGAGATCCCATATTTTCCTTGAAAGTTTCCTGCAAGTACCCTCTACAGACAGAGATCCCATACTTTCCTTGAAAGTTTCCTGCAAGTACCCTCTACAGACAGAGATCCCATACTTTCCTTGAAAGTTTCCTGCAAGTACTCGTACCCTCTACAGACAGAGATCCCATACTTTCCTTGAAAGTTTCCTGCAAGTACTCGTACCCTCTACAGACAGAGATCCCATATTTTCCTTGAAAGTTTCCTGCAAGTACCCTCTACAGACAGAGATCCCATACTTTCCTTGAAAGTTTCCTGCAAGTACTCGTACCCTCTACAGACAGAGATCCCATACTTTCCTTGAAAGTTTCCTGCAAGTACCCTCTACAGACAGAGATCCCATATTTTCCTTGAAAGTTTCCTGCAAGTACCCTCTACAGACAGAGATCCCATACTTTCCTCGAAAGTTTCCTGCAAGTACCCTCTACAGACAGAGATCCCATACTTTCCTTGAAAGTTTCCTGCAAGTACCCTCTACAGACAGAGATCCCATACTTTCCTTGAAAGTTTCCTGCAAGTACCCTCTACAGACAGAGATCCCATACTTTCCTTGAAAGTTTCCTGCAAGTACCCTCTACAGACAGAGATCCCATACTTTCCTTGAAAGTTTCCTGCAAGTACTCGTACCCTCTACAGACAGAGATCCCATACTTTCCTTGAAAGTTTCCTGCAAGTACTCGTACCCTCTACAGACAGAGATCCCATACTTTCCTTGAAAGTTTCCTGCAAGTACCCTCTACAGACAGAGATCCCATACTTTCCTTGAAAGTTTCCTGCAAGTACCCTCTACAGACAGAGATCCCATACTTTCCTTGAAAGTTTCCTGCAAGTACCCTCTACAGACAGAGATCCCATACTTTCCTTGGTCCCTTCATATACAATAGGCTAGATCCCCAACTGAAAACATCTTGTTCACGAAAGGTATTCAATACTAGATTTAAGAAAAACCTTATTATGAGTGATCTCTCGGTAAATAATAAATATTGTGCATCCCATCGCGTAAGTTTAATTTGGACAGTTTTTCAAATTTGTTTTATTAAACTTTTCATTTTTAATACAATTTTTATTTCTAATTGTATAGTTAGCCATTCATTAAATTATTTAAAATCACTAGATATAACATAACATATAAATTAAATTCTTACTTGCCTTTATTTTGTTTACCTGTATTGTTTTGATTTATTTAACACTATTCCTGTATTGCTTTTATATACTAAAAATGAAGTCGTAGTCTACTTGCTACAACACGGCACATACTAGCATAGCAAGTAGGGAAACATAAAAAACGTAATATAACTTGTAATAATAATAACAAACATCTCTTTTCAATTTCCGACTTATTTGTGCCAGCCAATTAAAAAAAAAAATGTTTTGGTTTTACTGGTTTTTACCTTCCTCCCCGGGGACTGGAGTCACCGCTAACACCTAATCCCAATCCTAATTGGAAAGTTCCGACATTTATTTCTCATATTAACTGCTGTAAATTTTTAAATATAATGTCATTCATTTTCAGAAAAATGCGTGTGGGTGCATGAGTGCCACCAAAGGTTCATTGAATGCATTGTCATCATAGGTTAATTTTCACTTCCAAGATTATATTTCATTCATTCTGGAATAATGAATTCTTTCTGCTCCACTGCTTCACTGCTCCATATCCGGGCTCCGCTGGAAATGACCACTGATACCATGAATAATGGCTTCATCATATAAAAGAAAAACAGCATATCTTCAAATACAAATACAGATTTATTTCAGATATTTACAATATTTGCATTTATTAACAATCAACATCAACAACATTGTTATAATTTCATTGCATATGGTATGGATGATTCCAAACAGTTAAGTCTTGTTTAGCAACCGTGAGCCTCAGGTATACTTGACTCGTCTTTACAACGGGAAATCAATATTTCATATAAAAATCAAGTACGGCTATGAATGCGGGATACATGAATGTATGTATGTACGTAATGGGAATATGGATTTGAGCATGTTCCAGTTACCAGAGAGTTGGTATACTTGCTTTACGCTTTACAAGCCATTTGTAGCTGCAGCTGGTTGAACACTACACTGTTTAGTTAAGTATGGCGATGTGCTGAAGATTGAAAAGGTTATCTGTGAGTAAAGTTATAACGACAACCTTATAACAATATTAATAACACTATGGCATCTCGTACAAAATTGATGTAGCAATATTGTATAAAAATTGTTAATACTTTTTTTTTGCGTACTTTTATCTCTTAAATGTGAAATGATTGACTGAAAATATTTAAGAACATGCCAGCAATTTGTGTTAAATGATTCTACAATGTTATTTATTTTATGGCAAAAATATAAAATTCTAATAATTAGATTTTATTATAATGAGTATGAATGATAATAATGTGAAATACTTTAAAACAAGCATCGATGGACGAAATGGTCCTGAAAACAGTAAAGTAGATTATTTTGTGAGGTATCGGTTGAATATGCTTTACAATTTGTTTGTATTCTAATGTCAACATTTTAATATAAAGGCAGTGAGTGATGTATTTTTACTAATGATAAAACATTTAAAATTCGATAACGATGAAAAATTGTGAGCGACCGACAATTTACTAAATCGACAGACATCAAATGTTAAATTTATCCAATAAAATAACAGAGTTCACAATGGATTAAACACTCTACAGTAAGGTCCTGGCAGCAATCACACGCGCGTGACCACTCTTCCAAAACACTCTGTAGTAAGGCCCTGGCAGCAATCACACACGTGTGACCACGCTTCCAAAACACCACAAGTAAGGCCCTGGCAGCAATCACACACGTGTGACCACGCTTCCAAAACACTACAAGTAAGGCCCTGGCAGCTATCACACACGTGTGACCACTCTTCCAAAACACTTTGTAGTAAGGCCCTGGCAGCAATCACACGCGCGTGACCACTCTTCCAAAACACTCTGTAGTAAGGCCCTGGCAGCAATCACACACGTGTGACCACGCTTCCAAAACACCACAAGTAAGGCCCTGGCAGCAATCACACACGTGTGACCACGCTTCCAAAACACTACAAGTAAGGCCCTGGCAGCAATCACACACGTGTGACCACGCTTCCAAAACACTACAAGTAAGGCCCTGGCAGCTATCACACACGTGTGACCACTCTTCCAAAACACTCTACAAGTAAGGCCCTGGCAGCAATCACACGCGTGTGGCCACTCTTCCAAACAATTTATCCAATAAAATAACAGAGTTCACAATGGATTAAACACTCTACAGTAAGGTCATGGCCGCAATCACACGCGCGTGACCACTCTTCCAAACAAACTCAACAATCTTTTCGTGCAAAAATAATGTTGTGACCATATTTTTACATCCAAAAATCATTTAAGAATTTTAATAAAAATGATGTACAAAACATTTTAAAATATCTTAAATTTGTAATTAGTACATATCGAGATAAGCGATCATAATTTTTTTTATCAAAGGATGATATCGTAATTTACATGAGATTTCTAGATTGTAAATAAAAGAGTTGCGTGGACATAACAAGACAAGAGACACGAGTCGAGAGTGTCGGTCTTCTCGCTCTCTCTCTAGCGCGCTCTCCATCGGTCGCAAGCGCTTCAACATTTGCTTCTCCTACCTAATACTCAATACTACTACCAAAGCTCGACAAATAGAAAATATAACTCCTTTACTGACGTCCTTTAACACAACACATCCATCCAATAGCCACCACGCAATTCAAGCGCCAAAAATATACCAAGAATTTATCACACGATAATGGCAATTGATAACCCAATTAAAACACTATTCAATTAGAATTATTTTAATAAACTCAGTTTTTATGTGTTAAACTTTTCAGTCATAACATAACCGATGTTAAAAGATTACTAGTCACAAACACCAATAATTAGATTTGTTCACTTTTATAATTGTCTGATTTTCTAATAAGTTCTTTGGATAATATTTAATTCACTATTATCTTAAGAGACAACGAGAGTCATTATGCAGCATCCCTCGACCCACCCCGCACAGCCACCCGACATTAGCTAAACAAACAAAACAACACAAACAAACAAACAGACAAATCATACGGTGCTCTAGAAAGGACACATTTCTCTATCTATCAGAACACAATGGCTTGAAGGGACTTTACATGGTGGAAATGCATGTACGGGTAAATATATATAATAAATCTTTATTTATAAGCGACTGGGTAACTATCCAACAATATTCCTCTAAATAATAGTATAAAATACCATGCAACTAAAATATTTTATAATATAAAAAAATTATAATCATGCTATAATGTATTTTATAGTATAAAAATGATCATGCAACTTAAAAATAAATTACTTGTCATGTTCAAAGTATAAAATACAGTGAAAAATTAAAATGTTTATCTTCTACTGTTAGTAATAACATAATAAAATGATTGTTTAAATTAATAAGAATTGAAATATTATCATATCAATAGGTTACTACTTCTAGGGTTAATTTAATAAAAAATATATTGTAGATATCTTCTAGAAAAAAGTTAAAATCAAATATTAAAATAATAGCAATCAATCTACGCTGATTAATTGATCTAGCAATACTTAAAAAAATATTATCCCGTAGGGTTACTATAGGATTAAAAGCTGTCAGCTATTAAAAAATATTGAATGTACTTGTTGTTAGAAAGGCCCGCTTCAACCACTTGGTAATTAATCATCACTGGTTTTAACAAATCTTTTAGACGGCTGTTTCGTCATAATCTTTCTATTTGTTACAGAATATATAGTGAGTTGTAATTTAATTTAGCGTAATATTTTTATTAAAGCACTTATTCTTTTATGTATAATTAGTTTTAATGTAATATTATCATTATTCTTGTTTAGTAGATTTTTAATTTATTTTGAATAACACCTCAAAATGAAAGTTACGAAAAAAAAATTGCAAAATGCATTAAAAAATTATATTGTTTCGTAACAAACGAAGTGTTGTTTTTGTGTACAAATATGAAGCTATAATAATAAATGTGATTAATTGTACTAAATGAAATAATGTAGATTTAAAAATAATAATTAATAGAAAAGGCAAAATAAACAATATACATGATTAAAACATGTCCTTTGTGTAAATATATAATCACTTTTATATCAAGCAACTTCAATGTTCTTTCTTCACTCATTGGTGTTCATAAAATGTGTCCTATTTCCAATAATAGTTGGGTTTAATAATTAAAAATGTGTCTTCGCACTAAACATCAAATGGAAGATAAATCAATGTAAACAATTAAACAACTTTATTTATAACTTGAACAATTTAAAGTTACAAGTGTTGGAATGTTCTTGACAAAACAATTTACTGGAGCGATTGAAAGCCAACTTTCCCTACTATTTAGGGGCATTGTCTTTTTCTTTTAGGATCTTTCCTGGATAAACAGGATACCATGAATTTGATTGGTTGGATGGTTTGATTGATTGAGAAAAAAACATTTAAATGATTTTATAATGGTTGCTTAAATTAGGTTAGGGTATTTCAAACTCAATTAAATTTTACAACCATCAAATCGACAGCCATCACCATTTAAAAATGTTGACACTTGAATAGTTCCTGTTAAACACTGTTTTAAGGCCTGTGGTAAAATTGTGAACAGCTGACAAACATGAAAACGTTGTCATGCTTGACAGTTGATCACAATTTTATCAAAAGATGAAACAGGCAGTGAATCTGCGTTTAATGGGGGACCATTCATATGTTAAAAATCGAAAATGGTGGTAATTATCATCAAACATGGATTTTGAAACAGTCTAACCTCATTCTATCATCCAGTTGACCGGAGTTTGGATAGTTGATGTTCTATTGCGCGCATATTTAATTTTACATTTGATTTATCTTCCATGTACACATATAAAGAAGGACTCCTCGCAAATCAAAACACGAAAAAAGATAGAAAAGGAGTGCAGTGATGGTTTAAAAACAAAACGGACACACAAGGCAGAAGTAGCAAGTAGCTTGGTGGGCTGTTGCGGGCGCTACCCTTACATAGGTGTTTGTTCATATGTAAGAGTAGGGACCGTCAGTGAGGGCGCTGCAAAGCAGCAGTCAGGAGTTGTCGTCTTTGTTGGTGCCCCCGCCCCCAGCGCCGGCTGCGCCCCCGCCCCCTCCGCCCGCCCCGTTGGCCCGACTCCGAGTGGGCCGGTATTCCAGGCCCGGGTCGAACTGCATCAGGACAAACACCTGAAAAAAATACACTATGTATTAGCAGGACCTATTTTATCTCAACCGTTTGGCATTTCATCTGTCTGGAAATTTGTTTGAATATTCCACTGCATCCATTTGTGGAAATAGGGAACTGTTATGGTCCAAATGGTAACAAGAGTTGGCAGTTATGTCCAAGTTGGTGATTTCCGACGGTTTTAATAGGACGAGAAGCATTATTTTTCAAGCAAGCCTTACTTTGACTAGGTGGCTAACTTTGACTGAACTTTTCAATATTATGGTACCTACTTGCCTGCAGAAAGTTTGAAAAAAGAATAATTGTTTCCTCGAATTGTATAATTTCTCCTTAGCTTTGTTTTGGCTTCACCCTTTTCACCATGTTCCTAGCGTATATCAAATAAAGAGAATAGACCTCACAAGAGATAAACATACAGAAGTGTGTCGTGTCTATGTTTGTGTAAGTTCAATTTGACCTTACTTCTGGTGAAATTGATCAAACATTTTGAAATGTCGAAATTCTTCTTGAGCAGATAATACAAATTTCATTTTGCCTATCTGGCGCTCAGAGGTCTTTTAGCCACATCAATTGGGTTTCGGTTACTTTTCAGGAATAAGTGCCGTACCAAAAATATTCTAATGTAAACATGAATTCAAAAAAGTAATTTTGTCTGATCAACATGTAATCATTTTTTTAAGCTAAAACTGAGAAAAATTAAAACTCACCTGATCAGTTGGCAACAGAGAGAAATCATCAGGTGGATTTGTTATCACATATCGTTTACTGCTCGCATCGCACGATGAACTCGTATCTCTAAACCTGTAGAGTCCTATGCAGAGCATGCCGTATGCCTTGAGCGCGGCCACAAACAGGTCCCCGTACTTGCCAGCCTCGCCGAACTGGGCGAGGGGTCCGTCGTATAGAGATATTTGACCGACCCTGCAGCGATCCCTGTTCGAAAGGCTGTCGGCTGTCGAATAGCCGCCTCTCAGACCTGCCCCCTCCGCGAGGATCAGCTCCAGTTCCGGAGTAGCGCCTCCCGTGATGAGCGACCTGATCAGTGTCAGGGCGTTCTGATTGAAATACGTCTGAAAAAGGGGAAATAAAATATAAACTTCAACACAATGAATTTAAATACAATAAATATTCACCTTCCCTCTCTCCACAATTTAAAATGATGGTCTAGAACACTCTTGAAGGGTGAAAGCCAGAAACATTTGGAAAAAAAATATCAACACAATTAATTTCACTACAATGAATTTCAATGCAACAAATTTTAATTCAATTAGAACCTTTACAATGAAATCCAATGCAATGAAATAATATTAGTCAACTTTATATAGATGTCTATAAAATATTATAAAGTGCGCTAACTTCGGAAGGTGATTTAAAAGATAGTAGAAATAAAAAATAAATAAGTATTTTCGAAATCCTTATCCTAATCGCACAAAAGATACAAAAGTTTTTTGTTGTTATATGATTTAAGCGAAAATGAAAAAAAAAATTGTAATGTAATAAAATACATACATTTTTTACAAATAAAACATTACTAAATGGCCCAACACTGACTTTGACTTCAGTTTATGGAGTCGTATATAAAATCAAGCTTTAATTTCGGACAATAATTTTAGAGTTGGGGTCTGGTGAATACTGTGTAAAAAAAATCTTTTAAATATACGTATTATTATCAAGGATATAGCTGTTTAAAACAAAATATAAGAAAATAGTTAAGTGCTTAAAGTAATTAGGTTCTATACTCACTGTTGACATAAGAGAATCTAATACACTAACAGCAAAAGCTGTACCACAAGCAAATGGCTGGGTGAGGTACAATTCCGTATCTGGATCATCATCGTCGTCCTGATCTAAGAACTGTACATTACTGTCGTTTACTAACTCTGAAACAAACATAAGCATGTACCAGGTTATGTGAATGAAGAAAAGACATTGGACAATTGCTCACACTTTCATCGCACGGTCGTCATACTTATCATTACCCTATGACTTATTATTTATATAACTAACCTGTGATCATAGGAACATTTGCACCATATACAGATCCTCTCCTTTGTAATACGATAGGGCTACCTACGGGAGTCAAAGCATCTTGTTCTGTTGCGCCTTGACTTAATACACCTATTGTATCGTCAAATGTCATGGCTTTTATATTAAGGGAGGCTAAAATTGCTTCTTTATCTGCTAATGTTGGGTCATCGTTACTAGGGACCTGAGAAACATCACACATAATATATTTAATCATTTTAAGTGCTAAACATTTACATAAGTATTTTTTTTCCTCCGCTGCTCATCTCACTAGGAAATTCCTGTCGAGATGAGCAGCTTTACAATTATATTCAATCAAATAAGTACATTACATAACACATGCACAGATGAATCACATTATATTATGCACATGAAAAACATTTAAAAAGCTACACCAATGATATATCAAAAATGTGCTCGGATGACTAATGTAGGACTATGCCCGGCATATAGCATAGTTAATATATTACGATTCCAATATCACTAGATGGCATCCTTAGTTGGAAAAGTGAAACAAAGGTTGCCCACAGACGAGATGGGCTGATTACTAAAAGAAAACTATTCAGAGCCAGTGGTGCTTTGCCTGCGGGATAATATGTCCAAAGTTATATATCCAAAGTTAAATGCCTGCAAGTTTATGAAGAAGATATATGTAGCAGATTTCATTTAATAAAAAAAACAAACCTTGGCTGAGAGAATACAACACATGTCGCAAAGATTAACGTTGACAGCTCTTAAGTCAGCTCTACTTAATGGTGAACCCTAAAATTAAACAAAATGTTAAGTTTACAAATAACATTGAAAACATTCCCGTGAAACACGCACAGAAATTTTCTTGTGTAATTAGTAATAATATGTTTTACTTACATTTAAAACAGATATTTTGGGTAAATTTTGAAGCATTTTCCATTCTCTCCGAATGTAATCCACCGATCCAACTATAACCACGTGCTTCAACTCGTGGTAGTGAAAATTGCTCGCTCTCAGCGGCATTACTAAATTTCTTAAGCCAATAAGGGGAGAATCCGGATCGGCAAATAAACATACTACAACATGACCGTTCAACACTGTCATAGCAGCTTGATTTCGATCCTGGAAAAGAAAAAAATTATAATTAGGAATTCGTAGGAAGCAAAGTCTGCTAAGTCCTCTAATGGGTTTATAACACATATTAAAAACATTTAATTTTGACTTTACAAAATCAGACTTAGAACAAAATATTAGAAGGTGAATCAATGAAAAAAAATTGTTTCTTGAAAATAAAGGATTTTCATAAAGTTTGTGCAAATTGTAAAGTCAACTTCAACAGATTTGAATTAAAAAGTTTGTTGACGCAACTATTTGCATCTTCTTTTAAAATATATTTCTTAATTCTCCTAATCAACCTGTTGTCCATTACTTGTCCCTGTTTGACAGTGTGGAATACATATCTGAGTGATCTTACCGTAATTGTCCCGGTCAGTATATTACGGAAATTTGAGCAGTGATCAATTCAGTGACATATATGTGTGCCGTAATATTGATTCTTACAGAAACTTGAGCAGTGATCAATTCAGTGACATATATGTGTGCCGTAATATTGATTCTTACAGAAACTTGAGCAGTGATCAATTCAGTGATACATATGTGTGCCGTAATATTGATTCTTACAGAAACTTGAGCAGTGATCAATTCAGTGATACATATGTGTGCCGTAATATTGATTCTTACAGAAACTTGAGCAGTGATCAATTCAGTGATCCCTCAGTTCTATAATATCGATTCTCACAAAAACTGACAGTGTAAAAATTAAGGTAAGTCAGATTCCTTCTCAATTTTCGCCGTTCACCACCGCAGTTACACATACCGCAGTTGTGTTACTTTTTGATTACAGTCTAACATATGAAAAAAAAAAGTATAAAAATACAAAAAAAATTTGCAGACAAATATTGTGACTACGGTTGTTTGTGGTTCTCTAACATTTTAATGACACTGTGATCTTTGTTTCAATACCTCTCATTATTGTTTACTTATGGTAAAAAGATTTTAATTTTAATTTTCATTAAAAATTTACAAATATTACCAGTATGCAGTCTTCCAGATTTCTTGCCGGGCTCCAATGGAACATACCCGTTGAGTCATATTTCATTTCAGTCTTTTCAAAATCAAAGTCTTTTGACTGGTCATCCGCCAGGCCGGCCGGTAAACTGACGCCGTTGCTATTTGGGTTGGTTCCAGTACTCCTACTTGTGGGCCTGCAAAATTCAATTGAAATTTAATAACAGGTTTCATGGCCGGTGTTGCCACAATGTAATGTTGCCACATTGTAAAATGGAACAAAAAAATGGGGAATAATACATGGTACAATACTGAAGCTTATTTGGCAGTAATCATTTCTATTTTGATGGAAAGATAAATTCACATTTAATAATGGGTTCTAAAAATGGTAATCTTTTACGTTGCCAAGCCTTAAAATGAATAAAAAAAATAGGAAATATAATAATATGTGAATAGGCATGTACTGAAGCTTATTTTGTTCTAAAGGCTTCTATTTTTGAAAGATGAGTGCTTGCTTTAATAAAAGTCTTTATTATATTTGCTATAAATTAAGGCTTCTTTCGTAAAAGTGTACACCTTGACACAGTTAACTTTCAGGTGGTCAAAACAGTATAAGAAGCCATGTTTTTTCCAACATGAATAAAATAATTTTTTTTTGTCTTCAATAATTTCTATTTTTATGACATGATAAAAATAAGAAAACCTATGAAATGCAATGCAAATAGCATTATTCTCAAGATATTGGGTTTCATGGACTTTAAAACATATAAAAATTACCGATAAGTCCAGTATTAGGACGAGTTGCCGCCAGTTCAAGTTGTGTTTTATTCGTTATTGTTAGCCCCCTTACTTATAATAGAGGTGTAAATATTACGCAGTGCGGAAG
The DNA here is from genome assembly GCA_026573805.1 of Hesperophylax magnus. Taxonomy (NCBI): domain Eukaryota; kingdom Metazoa; phylum Arthropoda; class Insecta; order Trichoptera; family Limnephilidae; genus Hesperophylax; species Hesperophylax magnus. The sequence continues at coordinate 25,015,925 of JAIUSX010000014.1, read as the reverse complement.
GTCGGACTACTGAAAGACTTGACTTATTACCATGGCGTATGTAGTTAGAATGTTAAACTAGCGCATAAGAATCTAATAAGTAAGATGGTGGGGATTTATTTTGCACTGGTATCCCCAATTTAGTGTTGATGCCAACGGAAGCAAAGTTAACTGTTGTGTTATAAACACAAGTTAACTGTATCAAGCTGTACTGATGCTTATTTGGTTCTAAACGCTTTTATTTAATGGAAAGTTGAGTGCTTGCTTTAATACAAGTCTATATAATATTAAATTATTGACAGAAGCCCATTTGGCTTCTATTGTAAAAATATATCTTTAACATTTTTGTTCAAGTACAAATTAATATGAAAGGTAAAATATTTTATTTAATCTTATAAATGTGTCTCGATAGGTACCTACATAGGAAAACTGAATAATTAATTTAAATATATAATGTTGCTTAGTAATTAAAATCTGTTAATTTAATCCAAAAGAAATCAGTAATATAATGGATGCTAAAAGAATTTATATGAAAATATAAAATATGTAAATTGCAACCAAATCGAATGGTTTATTAAGTTATTTCACAAGTGAAACATTTGTTTTTAATTACATTTTATAAAAGTTTAAAATAATGATAGTAGTATATAAGATATCTTCAATTTATTTATATTACTTTCTTTGATGAAATAAATAAATAAATGACATTAATTTGTTTAAGAGTCATTGAAATTTTTTTAATCTTTTGTGGGATTGTAGGTTGCGAATATAAGTTCGATTTACATGCAAATAACTACAGAACATCAAAAAATAATATTACACAACGGTTTTTACAAGAATGATAAAATCAAAAAATGTATAACTACGCAATGCTCGATAAATAAAAAAATAAATAAAAAAAATATAGCAATAAAAAACAAAATTTGTTACAGTTTTCGTTATTTTTTTAAATTTAAGAAATACACATTATTTGTAAAAATAATAACTTGTTTAACCCTCCATTAAACTAAAAATTTGGCCCTGACCTCCGAATTAATTTTTTACCAAAATTTAAAATCTGCAGCTGTGTACTAAATCTAATTTAACTTTTAAACCATATCTTTAAATGTAATAGTTTTTATGTTCAAGTTATGTAAAAAATATATTGAATTTAAAAAATATAATAGTAATAATGTAAGTTAACGTGGATATGAAAAAGTTTTTTTATTCATTTAAAAAAAATTTAGATACAAAAAAAGTTGAACATTGGTCAATCTTATTGGCATAATTATGTTTTTTACACATATATACAGAGAATCCCAAAAATATGTAAACACACTTTAATACATACCTCATTCATTCTATTTTTTTTCCAGGTACAAGACATTTAAACTAATTGCTGATATTAGACTAAACTTTGTGATCACGATGTGAGAGCTTATCTTCATGAAAATATGTCAAACAGAGGTGCCATTGAATAGCCCCGCATTCTCCAGACCTCACGTCATTGTATTTTTCTTGTGGGGACTCATCAAAGATAAGATTTATCTGTCAAAACATTGAAGGGGGAAATAGGTAGAGAATGCAACGAAATTCCCAATTAAGTGATTTACCATAGTTGCGATTCCATTGCTTCGCGTTATCAGAAATGTTTGTATAAAAAAGGGCATCAATTTGAACATTTGCGCTGACTAAAGAAATTCTACATTTGTCTTCTTTAATTTGTAAATTTAATCTGTAATAAATCTAAATATATACTGTTTTTATCATCAGGCAAAGTGTCTATCCATTTTTTTGGGTCACCCTTAATAACATGGTATGATAGTCCTCAAAGCATCCACCACGCGATTTTCTAGCGAGCTTATCGAGTCCAGAACCACTCGCCATTTTGATAAACATATTATTGCCAACCCTACGAAATCAATGCTTCATTATCAATACTGATACATATCATTTATATGTACGCTTTTAAGCCAACATAGTTCAGGCCCGCCGTGCTGGCGCGGTTGGAATCTAAGACATAGCGATACACCCCCACCCGGCAGGTTTGGAGGCCAACGGGTTAAAGATGCAAAATGCTTCAAAATTTTTTTTTTTTTTTCAATCTAAATTTCCCTATCAAAATAATGAAGATTGTAATAAAAAATATTTAAAAATGGATTTACGAAGGTAAAAAAGAAATTGTTAAAACTTAATATAATTAAGCATTTATGAAATCCTACTGTTTACTATGTACAACACAAAGACAACAACGATTACAATAGCTTGAAAGTATAAGAGAAATGCACAATTACAGAAAGGCAATTTGATAAAGCTAGCAAAAATATAAGTAGAAAAAGCGTGCAAATTGCCAATCAGTTTGTTGTAATAATTAAATAATAAGTGATGTTTACAAACATTGGTATGCAAATATGACTTTTATGTTGAAAAGAAATTACTTATTAAATTTTAAAGAATGAATACATATTATACACTTAATAATTTATATAAGGATAATTTGAGATAAGTTTTGTGACTGGGCACGAGTTTGTACGAAAAACAGAGAAGGAAGAAGTTTTTGACACAATGTAAAAAACCTCTCTTTCGGCTGTTGATCACTTAATCTTTATTCTGATTTGAGGTAATTATTTGAACACAAAAATAAAAGGTGGACAAGTGTGATTTGAAAAATCATTGTTTGGATATCTATGTACAAAGAAACATTCTTTAAAGAATTAAACAACGCAATCGAGCCATACGAAAATAGCGTGCGTACAAATTATTCGCAACGGCGTGACTCGGCTGTCAAATTCAGTAGCAGAATTGGCTCCGTGTAGAAGGTGTTTTTATATCTCAGCATGCCAATGGTAAAAACGCTATAATATGTCATATATTATTTTGCTAATGCTAACATCTACTTGATAAAGAAGAGAGGAAATGACTATGATGAATAAATAAAGTACACTGCGGCTAATCATACATGAGTTTTTTCACTTCATAGGAGAGATGGTATCCCTGGTACGTGCTGTCCGTCTCTGGTACCGCCGGCCTGTGAACACAACCACACTACTCTTGTCGGCCTGTCTTACCCAGTACAATCCATATACAAACAATCAATCAATACATCATAATCCTAACCCTAATCCTGCTGACCTTTTGCCATGTTCACACAAAATAAACTCTAATTCATTCATTTTGATGCTAGGAGATATCAATTTACTTTTAATAAATAATAAGAGTAATTTGCTAATTATTGTAAAGTGCCTTTCTCGTTAAACACCGCCAAAGGTGCTTTGCTAAGAAATTCCAAAGTCACTTGTTTTTAATTATGTAATAGTTTTTCAAAGTTAAAGGAAGACAGAATAAGTAATGTTTGTTGGGAGATCTCTGTGTAGAGTATGTTGTAACCATTGAAGGCCTATTTATGTTCACCATGATGTAATATAATATAACTACTGGGTGTAACAATAGTCGCTGATGGTTGATTTAGTCAGTAAATTAGGAAGGAGAACAAGAATGATATCCACGTTACAAAAAGAGGCTGACAGATTTTCAACAAGTATTTATCTATTTATATTTATTGTAAATTTTGAAATTCTTTGAAAAAGATTACAGTCTTTGACTGGTACATACAATGTTTAATGAAACATGTTTCGATATAAATAAGATGAAATTCGCACCTCACTTGATTGCTATTGATATAAGATGTAGGTTATGTTAAAAGTAACAAAGGAATTGGTCTGTAGAGACTTAAATAAGTGCGAGAGAGTTAAATGGCTGAGAGCTGCTGCAATAGGTTGATAGAAGAAGGAACAATGTTATGATTGAAGAGTTTATGAAAGGGACGAGTCCCTAGATTGATAATGAGATATATCTCATGCAGGTCAAGGGAAGAGTATGAAGGGGAAACATGAAGTAAAAACCCCTCAAATCAACGAAACAGAAAAACAATTTTGAAGCATCGATTTGATAAAATATAGATATGCAAATTTTAATAAGCTTCTGTTTTTTTAATGTATAAAGCCATATTTTCATGTTTCAACAAAAAATGTGTTAAATAAAATAGCATATTGACAAAGGATAAACGATGTGTGAATACCTATTGTTATACCCAGGTGAAGTGAGAGCATCCGCTGGGGTCCTGTTTACATTTGGTTTAACTTTGTTGACCTGTTTGGTTGTAGAGTTCATTAATTGGTTGGCTGCCGGTGTTATGGCAACACTTCTGTGATTTCGATTTATCACTGAAATGAGAAAAGATAAACTTACAGTTTTCATTGAAACGAGGCAACCTTTTCCGCTAATATTATACACATTAATTATACTTACAACTTATTTCCTCTCCTCTATCTCTCGTCAGCTCGCCTGAAAAAAATTGTAATATAAATTCAATGTAACCATAAATATATTATCAGGGATAAAATCATAACAAAATATTATTATTACATTGTTTATAATTTATTTATTTTTTAAGTATGGGAGTGTTGGAGCAAAGATAAGAATTCTTATTAGCAAAATTTATTTGGGCCATCTTTTGGAGAATTAACCCAATGACCTCCAAATTGATAAGCTAAAAAATTGGCCCTCACCTCTGAATCCATTTTGAACCAATTTTTTTAATCTGCAATATAATATCACCCTTAAACCATATTGTGGACAATAACTTTTTGTTTAAAAGTTTTTCAATTAATTTTTTATTTTTATTTGTATACAAAAACCTTGGTCAATCTTATTGGCATAATATTCAATTTTTACGTATATATTAAAATTAAAAAATTGATATTATAGTCCTCAAAGCATCCACCACGTGTTTTTCGTGAGAGCTTATTGAGTTCACAACTATTCGCTATTTTGAAAAATCACTAACAAAAATTCTTTTGTAAAATATCAGGGAAAACTTTGCCAACACTACGAAATGAATGCTTCATTATCTAGAGATCAATTGGCATTTAAAATACTTGTCACTTGCATGTCCGTTTTTCGTTTTTAGCAGACATACTTCAGGCCCGCCGTGGTGGCATGGTTCGAATTTAAGACATAGCGATAGACCCCTGCAGGGCCGGCAGGGTTGGAGGCCAATGGGTTAATCTGAAGATTGTTCTACGTTCATCGGTAATATTAGAAGAATTTATTCATAAATATAATAGCCTTTTTTTAAATTTGTAAACGGCATATTTCAATGATCAATAGTATTTTATACGGATATTTCAAACTAAAAAACAATTTTTACACAATAATAAAACAATATAAAAGCGGGAGGGACCTACAACAACACCATCAATTTAAATATTGGTCCAAAAATTATCAATGCCATTTTTATTTACATAATGTAATACATTTGTTGAAGTTAAATAGAAATATGCAAACAAATATATTTGCAATTTATATTCAGAATTTAGATAAGTTTTGGATCATTAGTTTGTACTTTGTAACAATATAAGCATGCAAACATCTAACAACAATGCAAATAAAGCTCAGATTTCTTGCCAGAGTAATAAAGTTTTAATACTATTTTATCATAGTATTATAAACCAATCAGCTATGAGAAGCGTGATTTTATTAAAATTACATTTTCTTTTGAGATGTCGTGAAAATGGTCCAAGGGTTGAAAGCAGACGATCTTTTTACAGGAAAAATGTTTCATCTCTTCCACTAGTAAAATTAAATTACGATTTGGTAAAAAATACATAAACTCCTATCACCTAGTCGTAGAAATCACCCACCAAGTATGAAGGTTTATATGTCTCAAAATAATAATATCTTTCGTTAAATATTTATAAAGACAATAAAAGCCCTAAACCTTTAAACATAAAGTAGAAATATAAGGCAAGTCAAATTATCTGAGAAAATCCATAACATTTGTAGACGCAGCGTTTGGCAATGATTTATAGTATTCCGTCCTAGTCTTGACAGGAAAAACCCGGCACTTTGTTGGGAGAGAACTTAAAAATGATTACAAAAGCAATGAAATAATAAATAAATAAATATTGGGTCTTGCGTCAATTAGCACTTTATTTTATACGTCGAAAAGAGTTACATATTACTGTCATTACATTTTTAATTTATATCTGCATCAAATTGTGAGAAATAATCTTAACGATAAAGCAGAAAATCTGTTTGTCTGAAGCCACAAAAACAGTGCATTCTGGCATTATGAGATTTGCAAACCTTTTCGTTTGAAATTTCTAGGTTAATGCAACAACTTTCACCTGCCAACTTTATTTCCTTCAAGAGATAATATATTTAGTTTTGATATACATACCAAAACTGTCAAAACCGTGGGAGTGAAATATTTATTTATAATAAAAAAAGTGAACGAAAAGGCCGGAGAAAGAAGCATTTTGGATGTGTCGTAGATTATTCACTTATAAGATGAAATTTTTATAATTAACACTGTAATTTGGAAAGGGACCATTCGTTTCACGATGACAATAAAGTAATTAGTGCTAACTATTTTTTGTGCAATTTTAATTACAGCTAACAAGATTTAAGTACATTCTTGTAACTAATTATATTTTCAGTATGTAATTTAGAAAATGCTTATTTTGAGAATATTGTAGTAAATGCAATAATGTGGGTATGTAGTACAACATTTGTAAAGGCATATCGTGTTGCGGACACAAGATATCCAAAAATTTGTTAATGTTCATTGTGCAACTTAATAACAACTTAGGTGTGACAATATGCTAAATAAGAACAAAGAAATTGTTTCTCAAATGGTCATTATTTTATTAGTAACTGTAATTGTGCTCCGTGTATAGTTTAATCAGTGCAATAAATATTGCATTTTATCGTATTTTGCAAAGTTTCAAAAAGGTGTTCTTTTAATGGAGAAAAATTGTGTTATAATCCAGTTCACTAATAATTATAAATAACAGAAAATTATCTAAATAGCTACAACTTAAATTCATTGAAATTTTAGAGGCTTCAGTTTGATTGAAAAGAAAAATAATGAAACATGCGTTAAGAATAATAATTCATGCAAGGACAAAAATAAAAGGTTTCAAAACAAATCAAACACATAATTTTGATAAAGCAAAAGAAAGTTATTTTCGTGAAATTAAAATTTACGATGAAAAATTGTAAGTAATGGTAGAAAAAAGTGAATATTATTACTTTTCATGAAATTGATAAGATAATAAAAATGATTAATGTTGAAAAACAACAAAGTTGTTGTATTTAGATTTTGTAGAGTAAAATTGAGAAAATATAGATAAAAAAGTGCCAAATTGTTGGCAATCTAAATTTAAACAGTTGCTCGAAATGCTATTGTGAATGTATAAGTCTTCACGTAAATCTACACGCGCTGCCAAATTATTTCTATGTGCTGATCCAGCGAAGCAAAACTATATTGCGGCGAACCTAAAATAAGAAATGTAGGCATTTTGAAGTTTAATGTTTTGTACCTCTTACGTGAACCTTCTTGGGCAACTCTGGCGGGGTGAACGTGGGAGGAGGGTGATGGTCATCTGCAAACACCCCAACACATTCCAAAATACCATCACTAAAGGACATAGCACCATCACACTCATCTCGCAACATTATATTATATCAGCAAAGGTGACAACCAAAGCGTTGCCACCGTTAAACTTGAACCAATTAGCAATTTAACTGAAAGTATTATTCTGGTTAGTGAATTGAACATATTTTACTTAGTAAAGAATACAGACCTACCTACCTTCCTTAGAACACTTAATAAACACACATGCAACTCTACACATTCCAAATCTACGAAACGTTATTACTTGTCTACAGGTGGAGGATGTGAAACACGTTGTTGGTGAAGCATGCTCATCATTCTACTCGAGTGTTTGAAGATTCATACTGATTCGCTTGTAATATGTTACTTTGCTCTAAGATTAGAAAGCTGTGTTAAATGTGTTGGATATTAACTATTGTAATGACATGCAATGCAAGTTATGAAAGCAATATTTGGTGGTCGATGGCCTGGTGGGTTGGATGCTGCTCCACTGGCTGTAGGATGCAGGCAATTCCAAATTCAGAGCGGGTACCCACTTACTCCCTTTCAACCCAATTTATATTATGAAAAATGTAACTAGATACTATAGTTCTTAGGGTTCGCAGAAAATAAAAGTTTAAATCGGGGATATAATATCAAAGATAGCAAAGTATACTGTTGGTAAATCTGTTTTTGCATCGTTACATTAGTTTTTAGTTAATATTACCTTTTCTTCTATGTAAACTAATTAAATATATTTATAATACTGATAAATGTTTCTGATAAGGCTAAAATAGTCAGTACAGTAGATTACATCATTTTTGATATTGTACCCCTAAAATTACACGTTCAGGACGTTTTAGTAAATCTTTCACGGCAATACGGGAGCATCAAATTTGGAAAGTTAATAGTGAGAGAGTATTAAGGATATTGCTTTCATTACGGGCATGTGTCAGACCTACGGCTCTAGAATGAGCTTACGAGTCGCCTAAGACGTAATAATAAACAAGAAATCAAATCCACTGGAGTGAAATGTAAATGTAAATAAACAAGAAAGAAGCGCTCCAAGAGGGGGCGGCGTGAGGGGGATGAGTCAGCGCCAACTGATAACTGATAGACAGGTAGCGCGGTGTGGGACCAGATTAACAGACCAGCGTTACAATATTCTACACGGCGACGCCACATGAGACTTGTTCTTACTTGCAAGGATGTATTCCTCGTCGCCTGATTGTGTGTAACACCAAAGTGTTCGGAAGAAAGGGAGACAGACAGAAAGACACACAACACATTTGTATTATAACATTTACACACAACAAAGTGAAAAGTACGGAGACAACATTTTAAATGCAGTACACTTAACACATTTCAAAGTAATTTGTTGGCTTTGATGTATCTAGTACGCGCAAGTGAGTGAAACTTAATGTTGTTAATAACAAACACAAGTGTTGCTGTTAAAGTTAAAGATCACTCACACAAACTCACAACACCTACATACACAACATTTAGCATTATGACAAGTAAACCTGTATCCAGGCACTTTCGCGGGACTTCTCAATCATATTTAAATAGATTGTGTATGCAAAATTTTCTTTGGGTTCTTTTGTCTCTTTTTGAATCTCAAAGTGTACAAATTTATTATTATTTGTCATAATAAAAAAAATAAAACAATACAACAACGAGAAAACGTCTAGATGCTGACGGCAAGTGACTAAACTCCCGTCATATATACACATAGACACTTACACACCTTACAATCCCAAAATTAGAATTATGGATAATTTACAAGTACCACTTTGCTAAATATTTGTGAAATTAATATTAAATTTCCCATCAAAAACAATGAATACAAAATATACAACAGATATGCTGGAACTCTATTAGGGTTATATTCAGCTAAACATTGATTTATCTAAATTTACAAAGATACACTGAGTTGTGTTCCAAACAGAAGAGATTCGGGGGAATTTGCTAGGAGAGTATCTCCTTAGTCGAGATCCATTCTCGACTGGAGATCGTCTCGGTGAGATCTTGTTGTAATTAGTTCCCATGACCGGGAATGAGTTAATGCAATGGTACAGTTAGTCTATGAGGTGTGATACGTACTTGCCCTTCCAACCATCTGCACCGCTCGCACACCCTTCCTGAATGTTGCCACTGAACCAACAAACAGAGACGTCAGATGTTAATGTTAATACGGTATAATATCACCAAGTCACCACGTGGCCGGATTTACACATGGGTTAACACATCTAGCGGGACTGGGGAACACTGGTTAGGTCTATGAGGTGAGGGACTAGGGGTAGGGGAGTGCTGGAGCGTCTGTACTAGATTCCTGAGTCACCCTGGGTACTGAGTATTATATTATATGTGAGTCCTTGCTCTACTATGCAAGATGGTGGATGGCATGATAAGCGTAACAAGTACTCTCAAGTCATATGTATTCTAAATAAATGGGGTCTCGCGTTAATGTACTAACTACGTTCATGAAAATTTAGAATCATGTTTGTATGTCAAACTAATGGGTAGTGTGAAAGTAAATATAAATTCACAAGTGAATTCAGGTTTGGTGCAGTTTAGTGTAATCAACAATAACCGTTTTGTTAAAGAAAAAAAAGATAGCTGTAAGAAGAATATTTACCACTAAAATGGTTTTAAATGGACTTTGACAGATAATGTATTACTTTTTTTATATGGGAACGTAATATGTAGCAACAATAGAGAATAAAATATGAGATTCTCTGATATTGAGATTGATTATATAATTTGGTATGATTTTACAACTTTTTGAGATTACAGACTTTTCTTTGCAATGAAGGAGGATAAGGAAGATAATATACATATGAAATACTTAACGGAGGTTAACTACCTCCAGGAATAAGGCGTGATGAGTTATTGTAGAAGTTAAGATCAAAATGCTTTGAAAGCTATTACGAGCCTTTTACATAAATCTGCTTAGCACACCAATAACGGAAGTACAACATAAACTGGCAAAAAAAGTTTGTAGCAAAAAGTAACAAAAACTATAAACCCTGAAATAGGATTACATAGCGTATATTCTCAGCCTAACCACAATACATACAATACATGTCATGTTGTATGGAAGCAGACAAAGAGTTAACAGTTAATAGTAAGATGTATGTATAATGAACGCTTGTTATTGTTAACACACTAATGCGGGTGACTGGCGGAATGAGAGTTAAATGATTACGGAGGTGTTGAATAATAAATAGTTAGTATGTATGTAAAACACAGCTGAGATGGGTGTTCCGTACCCTCCATACAACCTCGGTAGGTGTTCAGACCCTGTTTCACCATTCCCGTCTGCATCATGATCATTCCCACATCTGCAAAAAGCCAGAATTCCAAGAAAAAACACAGCAGGGTTGAAATATCCTCATCTTGCCAGATAGGTACTTACATACTATGGCAGGAACAAGTGAGATGTTTGTACGAGTATGTTAGCAATATGTACGTAATGCACTGACTCCGGTCTTGTGGGTCTTTCAGTTAAAAGCAAAGATATGGTTGAAGCTTGAAGCTTGTTGGCTTGGCTTGAGCTGGTTGATGGACCCAATAACCCAGGGCAATCAGCGCAAATGACTGTGTGTTTGTGTCTGTTTACGGGGAATATGATTCTGGGAAAGAACGTGGGAGAAGGAGGGATTCCTTTGGCACAAGAGTATTTAGAAAAGTTCCTGCAAATATGCAATATTTCCTAAGCTTTACAGAAGAAATAGAAAAGTATTGGAATAGTCTCCTTATTGTTTATACATAGAAATAGGGTTTAATATTATAACATAAAAGAAAGCACTCAAACTCTGCATCTAGTCATAAAGGTCACCGCTCTCATGGTGGATTTTAAGTTTATGTATAGGTACCTACATTCTTAAGTTTAGAATAAAATGTGAATGTACAGTAGAATTGGTATTTAGTAAAAAGAAAGTCAACAAACACATTCTATCAAGGAAACAAAGAGTCATGCAGTCTTGAAACAAAATGTGCAAGGAGGGCCTCGTGTGAAACCAAATTGTCTTAAATCATTCCGCGACAATCTGAAATACAGTTTCATTACAGCATTATCTATCTTGGTCATGCGATGGATGGGTAACTCCCCCAATTCCAACTTGCAACTTGAACTTGGCTGATGGCTTCTGTGGCCTTACTCTCTCCACTTACATGACCAAAACAACAGTGTTACAACCAACACTTTACTTAACAAGTCTGCATTCGAGATAATTCATAGATAAAGAGAAAGAACAAATAAAAAGACGGGCACAGAGGCTTCAGGCGAGTGATAAAAAGGTCAGAAATTAATAAAATATTGCACAGTACAGGGCTACAAATTTCTATTTCCGAAAGTATAAAGGCATTTGATTATTTTCTTTGTTCAGTTACCTAGATCACCCCCCATCTTCCTTTGCTGAGCGGCCACTAAAATATTCCCCAACACAACAAACAATTATGTCAATAGTTTCATTTTCTTTAACCTTACTTTCTTCTTCAACTTTATTTCATAGTCAGCTTTACTGTTTCCAGTAAGTACTTACTAAATTTATATTTAAATGTTAATAGGTATACAAGTCATATATTCCGTGTCCAAACCAAACACATAAACAGTAATAAGATTAAATTTTAGACTCACAGTTTTTGCACTTGCATTTCTTAATTAATGTTTCATCTTTAATGTCATCATGACAAGCTTTGCAGTAAAACCAGGCACTGGAATATAATTGTAGGAATATAAGTACATAAAACATATATTAATCACACACAGTATGTAGTTACAACACCCAATGAACTTGTACTTAACATGGTGAATACATACCGTTTGACTTCATCTGCAGATTGGGCTATAAAAAAACCTTGGGTATTTGCTAATATTTTTGCACCTCTGGGATTTATGGAAATTTTGCTATCATTTCCTTCTTCACCTCCTTTTATCTCGATCGCAAGGAGCAGAAGTTTCAACTTGGTGAAACACAGTCTGTCAAACATACAAAACTTTAGGCATTGTGTTCAATTCAGTACTACATAAATCAATTTAAATTTCAAGGAGCTACAATTGCTGATTAAATCTAAAAGAGAAACATTGTAATATGTATTTACAATATTTATGTGATAACAGATTGAATAAAAAGTCAATACCTAATTATTATTGTGAGAAAAAGTGAAGCTGAAAATTTGAATGAGTTTTGTTTGATATTTTATAGATGGGTTTGTTTACTACGAAATGCTTTTTACATACAATCAAAAATGAATGTTATTTCATTTATTACATAATATCTGTAAACATTTATGAAGTAAATAAAATTAATTAATGAATAGATAAAATAATCATTAAGTGCTAATAAAAATATCATCTATGAATTTTTCGAAAGAGCTGTGCTAAGAGACAAATAATTTTTCTAATGATAATAATAATTGTTAATTCGGGATTGTCTATCTGGTGATACAAATTAAGCACTTAATCCGATGAAATCTTTTGCAATTATTATATAATTTAAGCGCACAGTTTTAAATTTTCATGCTCCACCAGAGTGTTCATAGAAGCGTAATGAAAATAAAGTGAGATAATTATTATATAAATCTGATTTGCCATTAGTCATTCCATAAGTGATGATTTATACTGTATTGTTATAGAAATGTTGTAAGCAAAGACAAACTTCAAAATGTATTTGGCTAAAACATGTAGTGAACCTACTTCCTTTAATAGTTTTGCATTCCCCACAAATGTTGACACACAAATAATTGTAACTTAAGATTGTTCTATAATTACTTATTCTGCTAAAATAATCTATCTTCTATATAAATAAAAATGAAAATATTTGTTTGTTCAAAATCTTAAATCTCCAAAAGTTCTTCACCGATAGCTTTGAAATTGTGACATAACGATGCATTCCAATACGCATGTGTTTTTATATACCTAGATTATATAGATGTCACCTGTGACAGGTGAAAACATGCTTTATTTAAAAACAGCGCCATCTGTTTGACGTAAAAGCAACACTCGCTATTGTTTCTCTATCTGCACAGACAGACCGAGCCACAGCAACGCGTGACGCGAAACAGCTAGCTAAAAATATTGTTATTTGATAAAATTATGTTTAAACTAGTTTCAATGTATTATACTGTATCGAATTAAAATGTAACAGCCATAACAAGATTATAAAATATATCTGGATTGTCAAAAGATTTTTGTCTTTTTGGATAGAAGATAAAGTGACATCTGTGGAGCGCGGAACAAAGACCTGTTTTGGCTGTATAAATAATAATATATTTCTAAATCGTAATGAAGTTCCAATAATCAAAGAAAAATGCTTTAAGCTATGCATTAAAACTATTTTGTCTTTTTATGAACTAGATCTAGTGTCTATAATAATAATGATTTAGTGATATAAATGAACAGTTATGGCTAGAAAGATATTTTGATTGTATTACATGATGAAGTCAGCCATTGTGCAACACTTGTGGGATAAATCAATGCTGATTAGTTATATTGGAATGAAGTGTACTATTGTAAGCTTCAACTAATGAAGGGATTAGAGTGAAAATACCCAGTGTATAAATAATATGTTGTGTTGTATTTAATAAAAAATATATAAATATGGGTTTGGATAACAACAGGAAATTAAGTATTTTCGAAAAAAATAATAATTTGTTGAATGAAAATCATATAAATTTATAGTGTGTATTGAAGATGAAATAGAAAGTGTGTACATTACGGAACAAAAGCATAGTGTACTCGTAGGACTAGTCTAGCTCAATACACTGTGAAGCTATAAATACAACAATCAAGCAAAGCAACTTCTACACAGTGCAAATGTTCAGAAATCAGTGAATAGCTTTTGTTTGGAATGCATTATTTAGTACAAAGTTCAAGTCAAGAAAACCTGAATGCAGCTAATAAATAAAGGGCATAACATTCCAACGTAGTCCAGTGCAGTTATATGCACAAAGTATGAAAGAGCTCAATCATTCTGGTCTAGAACCCTATAGTCCTAATGACATAGACAATGGACAAATGGGCAGGCAAGTAACACGTAACACCACATCAATGTACACTCGGGAATCCCTCCAGTCAAATAACTGAAGTAAGTCTCCAGCTCATGGCTCTAATAAGGTACGCGAGGCTACGGCCACGGGATGTAATATCAAACAGGATATCAACTCTTTGTTAGTCACAACAGTTAATAAAGAAAAGGGTCTAGAATGAAAGTGTCAGTTAGTGGTATTGTTGGTTGGTAGTTAGTGATTGTCAGTGGTCAGTGGTCAGTGGTCAGTGGCAGTGGTATGATGGGGTGCTACATGAAGTAGTGGGAGGGGGAGGCTGCCTTACTCGCTGGCCTGAGGAAACGTCATGCCGGTGAATGAAGGAGAAAGGGTCTCCGTGTACATCTCACACCCGGTGCCCTGCAGGTAATCGTTCTGCCACGCTTGCGTATCGGGGGACTGGAAAAACAACCAAACATTTCATCTGTCTACTCCCGGCTCATGTTCCACAACCATTATTCCCAGTATTATGCTAAGTTAGCCCTCCCTCTTCTAACATGACATCCTAACCATCGAACATCTAAACATCGAACCCAGAGCGAATTAAAGTGTTAGTTAAAGATGCAAAGATAGACTACGTTAGATAGGCGCCACGGTCAGCTGGCCAGTCCGGAACAACTGCGAGCGGTACCTGGAAGGGAAGGTTACACCCATGCTCAGATACACCTAGATACATCGAGATAGAGATACAAGGGACAGGTCACGGTAACGGTAACGGTCAAATAGGCTATCCATATTGATTTCTTTATTTAATGCATTACATAAAACTGTGCTTTTAAAATGGAAAGAGTTTGGACCTATTTTAAAATCACAGTTAAGCAGGCACCGGTGACGTTTAGCAGAATGACCGGATAATCGACTGTTCAATGCAGACAGAAGCGACAGTTTGCATCACTGACGATTATTCCGCCATCTCTGTCAGCGAGAAGTTACGCTGGGTTGAAGAGAGTTTGTGTGTGCGTGTATAATTTATATATTCAAACATTTAGACAACATCAAGTTATAGAGCATTAGACAGTAAGAAAGATGAAGCTTACAAAGGCATGACAAAACTCAGGATTTGCCATAGATTGCTCTAATAAAATTATACGCATGATTGTTTGTGTCATTTTTAAAGATATGGGATTCTATTTCGAAAATGTGCAATATACAAAACCGATATTTGCTTGCAAAATCTTAAAAAATGATAAACAATCACGGAATAGTTTTCCATATGTATGTTTTATGTTTATGTGTGTAAGATAAAATAAAAATAATGTTTTTATGTATGTATATGTTTAGTATAATAGATGTAGATATAATGCATGTAGTATGGCAAAATAATGACTTGGCAACATCGGTACTATGGTGGTGGGTGGTGGGTGGGGGGTAGAGGCAGAGGTAAGGTAGGAAGGGCGGAGGTCTTATACACTGAGCTGCGTGGCCGACTTACTCCGTAGCCCGAGCAAAGGGCATTCCAATAAACGTGGGGCTAAGCGTCTCGGTGTACATCTCCATTCCCGTTCCTCTCAAGTAGTCATTCGTCCACACTTGCATGTCTGGGGACTGTAAAACCATACCACAACATCCCCCAGTCAAATAGATACTATCCTTACACTAAGCACTATCCTTAACCTAAGTTAGACTGAGACATTCATGAGTATTCAAACAGAGGCAAACAGGTAGCTTTACTGTGTTATTCATTACGGATTAATTAAGCCAAGTCAGAATCAATCAATCCAAGATCAATACTTCTTAATACCAAACAAACAAACTCACACGAGAAGAGCATTTATATTTTTATGTGAAGCCAGAATAACACTGTAGTTGTTATTTGAATAAACTTGAAGGTCTCAATCTCATAAACATGAATCAATAATTAAAGGCTATTCAACTTAGATATTCTTGAAACAATGCTTGTTTGATTATTAAAAGACAAATAATGTGTAAAAAATATACAAGTTTTGAGCCTATTTTGAACAAGATAATAATAAAAAGCTCTAAGCACAAATGCATGCCATATAGCTATAGCTAGATCTCCCGAGCTCCATAAACCATGGCTGGAAATAGAAATACATGTTAGACAAAATACTTTGTGTTTAGATGTTTAAAATGTTATTCTTTTATGTGAGAGCTTAGAACATATAATTTTACAATGTCAGAGAATAGTGGAATTTAGGGAATGTTATCAAAATCATGTGTAATGTGAACTTAAGAGAATCCGAATACTAAACCTGCAAACAAACTACGCTTAATAAAGTGGAAACGTAAACAGTTCATAACATTGATGTTACTCGAGGACTTTAATTTAATTATAATAGAGAGTCCAGAGAATAAACAAGGTTGTTTTATTCTCGCAAAGCCAATAGATTCCATTGATGACGTGTACAATGAACATTATTAGTTCTAAGCCCTGTTTTGCAAAGTTCGTCCATACACCTTCTGTAGCGAAACCAACACCGTCACCAGAATGCAAATAACTGAAAACATTACATACATTTGTGAAGCACAGTCCACGAAGTGCTCTCATGATATGAGTACGAGTCTCCTCCTATGTTTGATATTACAAAATAATATTCAAATAAAAAAGTGAAAAAATAAAATACTTCCAATAAACTATAAAAAATCATAAATTTTAACCATTGTTTTGTTCAATTTAACTTTATTTATTTTAAATCTTACCATCGAACTGAATGCAAATTGAATTCTTAAAGAGTAAAAACATGTGTTCGAGAAATTTACACAGAGTTAACAAAAAATAAGCCCACTAAAATAAATCATTTGTTAATATTGCGCCAAACACTCAAAATGTAACAATAATACCTATATATACAAATATTATCAACTGTGTTTTGGTAAAACTCTTCAAGCCACATTAGTTTGGAATGTTAGCTTACAGTGGTTTCATATAGAATAGTCTCCCAAGTACAACATGGTAAAGAACGTTTTTCTCATTAAGGCCCTTTTAACACTAAATTTATGCGTACAATTTATTTTAAGTTTTTTCAAGAAAAACGTAGATGAAATTTCTCATTCCTCAAATCTTTAATAATTACAATTAGAATTACATCAAATAGGATTACAATTTTTTACACCAAATTTTTGAAAAAAAAATAACCACTTTCATGTAATCAAGAAATTTTATGAATTTCTAAATATTAATTTTTATCGTCTCCTGTAAAGTTTTCATTTTGTGGCTTGAAGGGCTTTACCAAACCAGTAGTTAAATATTCTCACTGGAAATCATGACAATCATTTCGGCGTGATCGGTAGAGAAGAAACTACAAACTTGTTGATATTAGTTGGATCAAGAATTGGTACTGAATTATTTTGAAAAACAATGTAATAAAACATTTAAAAAGAATAAAAATTACGTAATTTAAAAAAGAAAAATAAAATAATTTTTCTCAAAAATTAAAAAAAAATCACATGGTTAGGTTAGTAATTGTGGTTAGAGTTAGAAGGGGCAGGTGTTTGGGGAACTTACAGTTTTGAAACTTCTCATGGCAAACAGATTGGCCATCATGGTGGAGAAACCCGGTGCGAGGCAACTCTGTGCTATGAAACCTAATTTGAGCTCGGCCAGGCAGATCACGTCGTCGCCTTGCTTCCAGTCCCAAGACGGGATGTTCAGCAGGTACGCCTGGAAGTAAAACAGTTAAAAATATAAGTATTTCTGCGTCAGCTTCTGCGTAAGTCATCTGCAACCCAGCTTTAACCATAGGCCACCCTCAAATGTCACCAGTTTTGCGGATTCTTGTAGAAACAGTCATTGAGGAGCTGGATACAATATGTAACAACTAATGATGAAAATTGTAGTTTTGATTGAAAAGCGTTTAAAGTATTTTTGAAATGCGTAGTATTCGCTTATAACTAAATAAAACTTTTGCATGTACCTCAGCCTTTGTAAAACCTACAGAAGTTATATTCACACAGTAGGTAAAGAAGGGATTCGAGATACTAAAAAGGCGATGCGAACAGGGTAGGAAAATACATACCCTGTTTTTTGACGAAAAAACATATTTAGAATCGTGACAACGCTGTAATCTACATAAATAAAAATGTTAATGAAAGTTTGTTCAAAATCTTAAATCTCCAAAAGTTCTTCACCGATTGCTTTGAAATTTTGACACAACATTGGATTCAAATACGCGTGTGTTTTTATATACCTATATAATATAGATGTCACCTCTGGCAGGTAAAAACATGCTTTGAACTTGAAAACGATAAATGTGTTAAAACGATACACAGAGGAACGATTGAAGCAATCTATTTTTGCGAGTTCTCTATGAAATTAATTCAGGACTTGAAGAAATAAAGGACAAATGTGGGAAAAAAATTATTTCGGGAACGATCAATGTATTAGCAAATCATTCATATTTAAAATATAACATATTGGATTATACAAATAAATAAAATAGGATTTAAAAAAATTATGTGGTAAAACAAATTAAAAAGGTATTCCACATACTGTGTACTGATTTTTTTCTAAATTTGAAATAGCGCGGTAAATGCAAGCCGAATCACCAGTAGCGCCATGAGTATTTGTAGTTCACTATTCATACCATAAGCGTCAAGTGCCACAGGTTAAAACTATCAACTGGCAGTCTGTCTTCGAGTGTCAAAGTGGAAAGATTCCGAATACGGTACTCAGTGCCGTGCGCGTATGTTCATGTTTCAAGTGTTGCTGTACACAGGACCGTGTTATTTTGAGTAGGTATTGTGTGATATTTTTGTTTATTCTGAAACTCATTTAGAGCCACTAACACTACCTACATATTCATATATGTACTTATTTACATATTTTGTATTGGTCATACATTTTTGATTTCTAGCTGTCATACTCACTTAAACGGTGATTTGATGTATCAGATGTAAACTTTTGTGGTATCTTATTTAGTTCCCCTAAACATCCTATTCAATTGATGTCTCTTTCGAAAAATCTTCTGTGAGAAATGAACAAAAATAAATTACGGTAAAGAACCTTGAGCCTGTACTAAAGTCACTCTTAACCTTTCCTCATCTGTGGTGTGTATTTACTACACATTGCTTCTAATAACTTTAATAACTCTATAAATATAATAAATTCTGGGTTCAGATTTTAGGTTTTCCTCCGTTATACATTTAAGCACTGAATTAAAAAATAATATTTTACATAGTTTTCAAATTCAATTAAAAATCAGACATTTTTGTTAAAAATTGGGAAAAAATACACCAATACAATTAACCGTGTGACACTGCTTCGCGTAGAGTGTGCGAGGAAATGACACGCTATTGATGTCTCGCTTTAATTCGCTATACGGGAAACTTGAGAAATCCACACGTCCGCAGTTGAATTTTGATTTAGACCATCGATACCTACGACCGCATAGCTGTGTGTGTGCAGTCCAGCGCCTGTAGTGCCAGCCGGCCGTTAGTCGGTCGCAGTCGGCCGCAGACCGTCGTTAGATGTGGACCCCTCGCACGTTTTTTTAGCATTTTCCGATGGTTTTTTCATGTTTTCAGCAATTAAATTACAATTATTATCACTTTTGATATAAAATACAATAAAAATAAGCGATTAGCTATGAATATTCATATTTTTCCGATATTAAATCGCTTATTTAGAGATGCGTATTGACTACACAGCACCGGAACGCGTGGATTTTTTTAGCACAGTAAGGGAAAGGTTAACCTCTTGGCGAGTATGGCCGTACAAGTATGGCCAGAACAAAAAACTCTCCAAGGAGTATGGCCGTACTATTACGGCCGCGTGTATAACTCAACCCATACGCGATTTATTCACGAAATGTGAAGTGTACTGCCATCTATGGACAGTTTACAATAATGTGTCAAACATTTTGAACAGTTGTCTTATTTACCGACGTTATTATTTGAAATTTAAAAAAATATGTGACGTCATCAACCGCCATTGATCTACTTTCTTCGGTTGACAACATTTGATTTGAGAGCGTGCGAGTTTGCTAAGTTTTAACATTGTTTTTATGCGGTTTTCTCGTTATTTTCGCTACGAATCGGAATTTTACGTATTACTATGAGGTTTTGCGTATTGTTGATTGTTACATTATGTAATAATATCGTTCTGTTCAATAATTTATAGAGTGTTTGACTAAATATTGTGAAGTGATAGTGACACGTGTTTATAATACCACGTGTGTTATTTTTCTTGTTTGTTTATATTTTGATTTGGTCGTTTTATTTTCAACTATAATATTTGTGTTCGATACCGTTATTTTGTCTAAAAATGTCTAAACCAAATTTCCTGAATGATCAAGACATAGCAGACTTTTTGAATTTTTCGGATGAATCTGATGATGATGATTCTGAGTATCAAGTAATTGAGGAAGATACTGCACCAGCATCAGCTCCTAAACGTAAAAAAGGTGATTGCCGAGTGTGGGATCAGGGAGAATTTACTCCGACTTTGCACGATTTCGATGGCAGAAATTCGGGTATAATGCCCCATGTTAAAAAAAAAACAACAACAACAACAAAAACAAAAAACGTGGATACAATTTTCTTCAATCTTCTCCCGACATCCTGTTGTGAGTAATATTTTTTAGTAGGTGTTGATATATATATATATATATATACGTTGTAATCATGTTATGGTAGGTTCACCTCCAATGGTTAACGATCCCTTCAATAGGCTATATTAGTTTTGTCTCTAACTTGTGTGTACAAGTATTATTTTTTTTTTTAATATTTTTACATTGCTAGATATTGAGAAAACTATGGTTTTGCATTTATTTTTTTTTAATTCGTATACTTCAAAAATGCTCACTCCTGGGATACAGTTTGCTACACAAAAGCTCACTCTCCGAGAGGTTAATGGCGCGTGTAGCTAAGGGTCAAAGGAAACTAATTCTTTTCGCAATAAATAAATAAATAATTTTTTCGGGATATTGTGGATAAATATTTTTTAAATTATCAGAAGTGTATAAAAAGGGCGGCTTTTTTACTAACATCTAAATACTTCTGTACGGTGTAAATAAAATGAAAAAATATCATATCAAGAATAGTATCAATAATAGAAGAACAGAATAAAGATACAGAGGAAAGAATCTGTTTTAAATAGGTTAGATTGACCTACTTTATTGTGTACTACAAATATTATGTAAAAAGATTAGGTTGACCGTACCTTATTGTGATACTGCATTAGTTGAATAATAACCCTAATATCATCAGAGTAATTTTTAATGGAGATTACTCTCATGATATTGGCAGCATCTTCTGCATCAGGATCCTGACAATATTTATTAGCTAATACAAGGCAAGCGTCTGCTTCATGAACCTGCAAACATAAATCATTTGTATTTCCATCGCCAGAAAGAAAAAAAAAATTAATAAACAATTTTGTAAATAAATTGAATTGCGTAAATAAAACTTTACCTAATTGAAATTCATAGCATAAAAAATTCAATTACATACAATGTTAAAATCTAAACAATTTCGGCTTTTAATTTTAAAATTAATTCAACAATTTATAAATGAAAACATTATAATGCAGTCAATCTATCTACTGTGAAAGAGTATAAGATCTACAGACATTTAAACAAAATGCAGATAACCTAGATATGTATAACAGAAGAAGTATTAATTACTTGTTAGTATAACAATATAGACATGCAGAGACATGCAAATAGTTTCATAACAACTATTGGACTTACCATCGTCAAATTTATAAATGTGTCTCATTTTTGTGTAATAAAAAAAAGAACTAAGTTAATTTGGTAATAATAACTATCTAGTTAATATTTGAAATTGACATGTTACCTTATATCCCACTGGTGGCTATTTTTTAAAATTGGTTTGATAAATAAATAATATCGTTCAAATCTTGCTAAAGAAACTAACAATATAACAAAAAAAATTGTAGTCAATTTTTGGGTTACTATGCCGTGTTACGCCTCCTACTTCTTAAAAAAATAATTACGATATATAATGCTTTTTGGTTGTGAAAATCTCAAATTTTGGTATGGATTTACCTAATTCTGAAATTTTTCAATTTGTTAAGATTTAAAAATAGATTTAACCGGTCAGCAACGTAAGCAGATATACACGATAAAATAACGATAGCAGTCAAGTACAATAAGCGTGTTTGCAAGTCAACGCGTGTGTTTCCACAAAAATCGTCATAACTCCGTTATTCTTCTAGTGACATCCCTAAAACAAAAAGTAGAATATTCGTATTGAATGAAGCTTCACATCTCTATTCAAAGTTATCCATAGAAACCCGTAAAAAGACCTACTCAGTGGAAGCAAATTTTACCCGCCAAATCGTAAAACCCGCCTCCCACATATCCCAGTTTTAATTATTTTTTTAAAAATATATTTTGTATGAAATGGTCAAAAAGTGAAGTGACAGAATTGTTTATTGTACATTTGTACGATGAAATAAGTGTTTTTTTTTACATTATCCGTGATTTTAGTATCGTTTTTACATAAAACATTACAGGTGAGTCATTTTTACAATTTTTTCATGTTTCCATTCTAAATTTAAATATTTACAAATGTTAATATTTATTTATGATACAACAATTTGAAAGCCTATTTTGTAACCTTTCTAAAACAGTTTTTACTATTCGGCTCCGTTCAGTAATGTTTCATTTATAGAGCTTTGATTGTGAGGCGGTAATAACACAACGTTTTCGTGAAATTGACATTTCGGTAAAGACATTTTAGCTTCAAGTTCGCGAAAAGTCGGAGGGGTTAATGAAGCAGCATTGATTTGTAGTAACCCAAAGAATTAAGGTATAAATTGCTTTTAGTGACCAACTATAAGACTATATTGCTATCGGCTTGTGTCCATTTCAACAGATAAATATAAAAACTCTTCTTACAAACACATATCAATCTCATGCATATGTAGGCATAGAAAATTGTCCGTAAAGTAAAAATAATGTAATAATTATTCATGTTGGTCAGAGGAGTTGAATAATAATTCTAGACGATGCGTAGTATGTATATCATGTTAATGCTATTATAAGAAGTATGTATTATTTATGCTTTAGAGATAGTAGACAACACATTATTACAAAAAGCGATTTTCAAGCCAAACAATTCCTTCGTTTATGTATTAAAAATGAAACCCAAGAAAAAACAATGAAAGCGTTATTTAGTTATGCAAATGCACTCAAAGGGAAACATTGAGATGGTCGAATGATATGAATAAATCATAAAGTAAGAGTGAATGGGTAATGAGAGATGACATAATGGCCAGCCAATATTGATTGCCACAGTATCGGAAGTCCCATCTAACATTGGTAGTCACATAAGGGCATTCTAGGCTTCATCGGATTGCTGATGCTGGGAGAGCAGAGGCTGTTAACATTGGCACGATAAGATACAACCACATCCACACACAAATATAGCCACTGGCCGTCGGCGACACTGCAACTGACCTTCACCCTCTGAAGGTCGATGGGGTTCATGATGGTTCCCTGGAAGAACTCCACCGTGGTGAAGTGTCTTTTGAAGAGGCCTTCCAGCTCCAAATCTGGCGGTTTCCTGCCATCACATCACCATTAACATCCACTACAAAGCGGTACACTAACAGTACGAAGGTCGAGTATGAACTAAAGTATGTCACGAAACCAAAGATCCACACATATTTGCTGTTAACACGTTAATAATCAGTGAGGACATCTTCATTCAAGCAGAAATCATTATTAACGACATCTACAAGACATACAGTGGAACATATCTGGAAGGGTATACATTCAAATCACATTTTCCATGATTCTTGTTTAATCCAAAAGTTTGGTTGCTTACAGGGCAGCAGTCTGCCTGCAGCTGACGAATGTAGGCCCAATGGGAGACAGTGCTTTTTGAAAACGAAATGCAATTTGAAGATATGAAATGGGCGATTAGTATAATACATGAGCAACTAGTCATATGTAATGTGTTCGGTAGATCGCAAGGTTTAGATGACATAATTCATTGCAGACACCTTCAGAATTACAAACGTTCTTTATGTTGTCTACAAACTACAGCTTGGCTGCTCGCTGTTGGCTCTCTGCTTGGCTTGCAATGGCGGCGTCGCGTTACAATCATTATGTGATACCAAAATTACCATGCATACATGACATTTGCAGATTCTAGGAATAATTATATACTGAAGATTGCTTTGGAAAATACAACACTCTCTATAAGTAAACACCATTCAATAGTAACCAGGGATGTGATTTCAAATGTGATTATATTGTAATACATATAATCCAATGTGTTATTTTCCAAAGCAAGCTATGAATTCAAAATGTACAAAGCCAAATGTACTTTTGCTCAAAGAAGACAATAATTTTGTAAAAATAAATGTAAAATAGAATTTCAACCCTACGAAAGTGAACTTGAAATGATATTGTAAATAAAATATTAAAAAAAATTTAAATAGTGTAATATTAAACGACTGCCGTGCTTCATCTTTCCAGCTTTGTAACACCTAACCTTGACTCGTTCAAGGTCCACGGCATTCATCATGGTACCCTGAAAAAACTCCACAGTCGTGTAGTGACGTTTCAGCAAGCCTTCCAACTCTAAGTCCGGCTCTTTCCTGCAATATCATCACGCACTTCAACCCCCAAACATTGTACAACAATACACACATATCACAATACACTTGTCAATGTGCTAAACACAACCAAAACTAACTCATCTACTCCATTTATGTAATAGCCAAGCGTATTTCATTGTAATTCAAATTGCCTAAAGGTTCAATTGATCAAACCGATATGACGGTAACTTTAAAAGGTTCACAATATGCTGGCTTGAGGTTTCCCTCACAAAAGTTATCTTTGGGGATACTGTGCAATGAATCTGGTCTTGTTACATATATAGATATTAATTATCAAAAAAGTATGGTTCATCTATAATATATATGAATCAAAAACCTAACATATTATAAAACATGGAGTCATAAGAAATATTAAATTAAATTCAAATGTATACAAAAAAATATCATTGTACTGATTTATTTTTAGATCTTCAAAAAGTGAAAATATAAATATCAATTAAAATCAGGAGAAAAATATGATAATTTATCAGAATATTAGTGTGATTATTTAGTAAAATAGATATTGATGATTTGTTTACCTGTGTAGAAAGACCACTTCAACGTCTACATCCTCTCTATCTTCGTGAAGAAAGTCCTTCAAAAAATGACTGACCGATTCGTATGTGATGTGACCACATACCACAATGTGCCTAGCGAAAATTTCAGAAACGAATTAGTTTTCAATACATCAAGTTTGCATTACACGTAATATGTACCTGCCACCGTTGCCATCGATTCATTACGTCATGCAATTATTACATCTACACTATTATTGGAGCCAGAATTATTTTTATTGCTGTGCTTTGCGATAAAAGCGCAAATCGCTGAGTGGTCTTTAATTCATAGTATTATTTTTTTTTAAAGAGAAATATAAAATGATTAATTAAAAGAGTTCATTTCATAATTACATGTCCTTCAAATCAGATGTGAGTGACTTTATGGTCATGCAAATTATAGTGCTAAACAGTTTATGGTACCTAGAAAGATTTTCAGTGGTATTATAAAATAGCACTGATCAATTTTGACAAAATTTTGAATAAATGACTTATTTGACTAGTTCTATTGACACAATTGACACTCACAACAATAGGAAGGGGGGGATTGTGTAAAATATAGCTGAAGTGCGCCATTCTGACTTGAATTGAATTAAATTTAAGTGACGTATCATGAACAGAGGTGCGGTGATAAATTGCCAATATTACTAAATTACTAAAAATCATAAAGCTCCAACATTAGTATCCACAAAAAATTAAAACTTTGTTAAAATTAGTGCAACAGATTAAGTAGGGAAATCTTTTTTATAATGCAATACTGGATTGAACCATTTACAATCTTAATCCTTTTTATGGATATTAATCATCTATTTTTGGATAAATTATTGTTCCAAATTATCACACAAATTTATTTAAATCAATAAACCCCGAATAATTCAATAATTTGAATCTAAACAGTTAGCATTATGTGGAAAATTTTAATTCATAAAGTAAACTACGCTATGGAAAAATGACAAAAACTGTTAAAAGAATATACAATTTGAGATAGATTTGCCGTAACCAAAAGTTTTGATTATGAAGCATAATATATTATTATCTAGAAGCATATTCTTTGCAGGTACGGCCATTCTCTTAGCACAGGATACTAAAGAGTTGCAAACATCGAATACCTTCCCATCATAATAAACATATGGGAATGGAGGCAAATGTGAGCTAAATTAATTTAAACAATACTACGTATCTAGTAGGAGCATCGAATGCTTCAGAAAAAAGATTTATACTACTTACATACTTGCAAGTTTTACAAATAATATCATTGCATTTTTGAATACATTTAAAGGTGAGTTGGTTAAAATCAATTAATTTAATTGAATTGCATTGAAATAAAAATCGATTATTAAACGCAATGATCTCATTTGAAGAGGGAAAATACAATAAATAAATAAAAAAACAAACGGAAAATTATAAAACAATATTAGATGGTAATGAAATAAAACCAAATGAATGAAACCAACAAAGTATTATAATGTAATTAGATTGATGAAATGTTTGTTACCAAGTTGTTTCTAGAGTGGGTAGCAGACGTAATATCTACCAATTGTAGGCGTGCAATAGCTGCCATGCAAACTAGTCAGCAGGCATTACATTAATCATCTATAAATAATCAATATTATAAAACATGATAAAGGAAATGAAATGAAACTGTCAAAACTTCAAGGAAGGACAATACTTGTTGGTCATGAAATAGGAAATGGCTGAGAGCTGGCTCTACTGGGCTTGGCGGGCCAGTGAGACCAAACTCCATCCATCGTACTTCTCAAATCTATGGACAACGCAATGAACCTACGACTTAAGTCTATTGTTTGTATTGTGTACAGTAAAGTATTACAGTAAGTATCTACAGCCGAACTATTGAAAGAATATCATGTCCTAAATGCACACAGCCTTGCCACGCTCTAATGATGTTGGAGTACGGTTCTATAGAATAAGAGTAAATAGGTATTGTATTACCATCGGAGGCTATTCGGCTATTCGGCTATTCGCCCATTCGGCCAGTTAATTATTAGATTAGTTAATGTGGTGGGTGGGGGTGGGGGTGGGGGATGTTAAGTAGTATGTATGTAAGAGGGACACAAAATACGACGTGCAGGTTGGGATATCCCTTAACAAGTAAGTCTGTCAGTCTACTGCATGTTTGAAAGGTGACTAGTAGGTAACATTGTATAATTAGTGGAGCGCATAAACTCTCAAAACAAACTACTTTACACTAATAGAACGTTGTTTATAGTAAGTTATAGTAAGTATACACCGAGATCATTCCAAATGTACAACATTCCTCCAAAGTATAATCCAACTAAAACCACCTAGATGGGTACAACCACAACACTAATCTTCCAATAAGACACCATTTACGAACATTCAACAAGTTGACTATTTAATCTTCCACATATGTATTGTCAATACTAGATCAAGGATTAATTCCTCTTTCGTAAAACAGTGTCGACAAGAAGCGTGCTAGGAAGAGAGAGAAAGACAGTAGATAGAGGAGGAAGGATAATAGTTATCACAACACGAAACACAAACAGTAGTATGAAGGTAGAGGTCCCCCTGGCTCTCACCTGCGTCCACGTTCGTTCTTCAGGGTGCCGCCGTACTTGGGTCTAGTGCCGATCAAGTCAATTATCTCGGGGATACAACTGGCAAATATCGCCTACACGCCGGCAGACAAACAAGACAACCACATGTCATTCATCATCAGCGTGGTGACAACAATGGGCTTTGGACGGGGACTGGTCGGAGCAACCCCACGCTCGGGCAGGGGACGGGGCAAGGAGCGAGGGATCAGGGACACAGTAAAACACATTGGGACAAAATGTTACATTATGTACAAAATTAATATAAATTCAAAACATAAAATATTCTATAAGTTCCTCAACTATCCGCAGTATACTCTTTTAGCAGTTTCCTCTTTTAAGATGAACTTATTGTTCTGGTTTTTTGTATCATTCTTTCAGTGTTCATTCCGTAAGCGTTTAGTATAACATTAGTGTGTGTAAGATGAATGGATGAGCCTCTCACCGCCTGAGCGTGGCGTGGTAAAGTACTATCTAAATAAGACGAGGTGTCCGGGAGACACAGGCACTGGCTGTGTGTGTTTCTTGGGACATGGTGGTGCTGGGTCTAGCGCTACAGCGTGGCAGCAGCAAGGCATCGTGTGCAAGCAAAACATATCAATGGACAACACTACTCATTTACAGCATTACATTATTCTGTTAAAATGGATCGATTGATTATCCGTTACTATGTTCAACAAGTTGTGAAGCGTGTGAACCGTATATAGATGAGCGTCGCCCGTAGGCCCCCAGTTGTGTGCCAACAGCGGGGCCAACAGCAGGGCCCACGGGCGGCGGCGGACGGTGGGAGACTAGTCCTTACTGAGCATGCGCCATGGCACCAAGAAACCAACACTAGTTAAAAGGTAAAACCAACTCTGCATTCAAGTCAACCAACTCTGTTATTAGGTAATATGAGAGTTAAAAGTAAGTAAGGGGCGGCTAGCGCGGTGGCGTGGCGGGGATATCGTGGCAGACAGCCCCGCCAGACCAGGCGTGTCGCGGCCCGTGGCAAACAAGCAAGTGTTAGTGAAGGCGCGGGCCGGTACCTGCGACGTATGTCCTTGGAGTACTTGCCGCCGTACTTGTTGCGCTGGGCCGCCAGTTCCGTGATCTCGGGGATCCAGCTGGCAAACACAGCCTACCGACACCAACCACCACACTCTCATCACTCTCTAATGTCACTCGACTCAAGCATTACTCCTAACCTACTCTTACTCCTAGCTAGTGATTAACTAACTACTACACTGCTGGTACCCGCCCACGCTGCCCGACTACCCGACCCCCGACTGACTCTACCGCCTGCCTGCACCTGTTTCCACATAACCATCTCATTGCAGCGTTACTTTACTTGCGTAGCTTACAAGGCTGTGTGGCAATGAGCATGATATGTTTGGCTGTAGTGAGTCATCGTAGGTTCTTACGTTATGAACGAAATGATTCAAATGTTTTAGTGTGTACAAAAGAGTATTATTTTACTATACCAAATAAAAATGATGAGGAAATGTTATGATTATAATATAAAGGAGTATAGAATAACAGAAGATTTAATAATTGTGTTTAACGTGAAGAGATATCACACACACGCTACTCTCGCACACACCCTAATCAGAATATGTCATGTATTGTACACCCAGGTTCAATAATATTATCTGGCCAGTTTCTTATGTCGGTATTAGATGATCATCCTACAGCATCTTGCTTTGAGATTCTACTTTGAAATGGTTCATTATCTTTACTCCCTACAGTTATAGTAGCTTCTACGTCTAAAGATTATCACGTTATCTATTTAATTAGAGTAGTCGTGTACTGTACCTTTAGATTTTCCACAACAAGGATCTTGATTAGAATTTATGCACTCCACACGTAGTGAAATAAACATAGTAATATGTATACACATTGTATAATAAACATAAAGTAAGAAGGAAAATGGGATAGAGTTGGCCATTATTGAATATTTCAGTTACTGACAATCAACATGATATTTAAGTCCAACTTCAAGATTATGGAAATTGACAGAACCATAGATCATAACTTTAAATTACAAAAAAAAAAAAACATCAACAACAATTCTATTGAGTGAACAACATAATGGGGGTAAATCATCAAAATAAAAACATTGAAATTGATTTACTTTTAAATAAACGCACATTTATGGCTATCTAACATTTATGGTTACTAGGGATAGATTTGTTTTACATGCTTCAAGACTACATAAGTCACGGATGTGTTCCCGCGATATTGTGTGAAGAATTTCTTCATTCAAGCGGCTAATGAAAAATGGTCTGTTTTGCAATTTTCGTTTTGGGTGTAAATTATTGTATTTATTTAATCAAGACTAATGTTTTATACTTATCAAGTTTGTGTCTAAATGTGCATTTGTGAGGAATGTTTGGATTAGTATTTTTGGTTAAGATATTATTGAATCTGGGTGGATTGCTACTTTTTCATAACAAATTCATAAAATAAGTGTGCAAACATAATGATAATATATAATAATAAGTAAAACAAAAAATATCGTGCAACTATTGTATAGGTACATATATTTAAACAAAAAAATACACTAAAGACACATATAGTACTATTTTCGTTCTCCTAGTCAAGAAAACATTGGTAAAAAAAAAGCGTACATTAAAAATAAAATAGCTTTGACAGAACTACAATTAATATTATCAAGAAGAAGTGAATTGGTTAGAGAAGGGAGAAAATAGAGATCTTCCGATAGAACACCCGCACATAGAAAGGTATGGAGATACCGTTCTGTACGGGCGAGTAGATAGCATAATACATCTGACGCCACTGATGCCAACAGTTGATCGTTAAAACATTAAGGACTAGGAAACTGTGACAGGACATTTCTACATCCAACGACTTAACACATATTCTTATTTAAGATGCCACTAGGTACAGCAAACTTGATAACTGCAAGTTTATCATACTAAGTGAGATCAGACCGAAGACAAAAGTAAAAATATGTGCACACCCCGCCCAACGAGAAATGCCTTGTCATTGTTTGTGACGAAGTTTAGATCAACTTTGAATACCTCTTTCCGTGTTCGCGTTTCAGCTCGCCACCGTACTTGGACCTACTTCCTACCAGCTCTATAATCTCTGGGATGCTACTGGCAAACATTGCCTGTAATAGACAACGGTGTTAACATTTACCACTCACTAGAAACACGTCGCGCCTGTTGCCTTCTTCGCAACAGGCGGGGCGATATTATGATGCCATCGCCTTACAAATATTCCAGAGACTAGTACATAACACTGTTAGCGTAACTGCAAGCAGTCCCAAGCGTACTGAGTTATGCAAAGAGCTGCTTGGAGTGGCACTTTTAAGTATTTTTTGTTTCCCCGTCTCTCAAGTATTTATATCTTGATGGTTTGTATACATGGGGTAGGAGATAGAAGGTGGAAAACATATTACAAAGTGATGGACATGTTATTGCGATAACACCACAACTTTGTAAAATTATATTTCCACTCGGAGAGTTAATTGGGGTTTATTATTTTGTGCTTGGCTATGGTTTACAAAACACAAAATCGGTAAATAAAACTAAAGGGGTGTTTAACACACTTAAAGTATAATGTTTAAAGCAAAAGCAAGCAAAAGTCGGACTATTAAATAGTTATGTAACTAAAGATAAAGCATGCATAATGATGAATGAGTGTGTGTATGTGATATGAGCATATAATATATATATATTGCGTATATATACGGGTAATATATTAATGTAGGTGATAATATGAGTGTAAAGGTGTGAGGAACCTATCTGACTCACTCTCCCAACAATCCTGCCTTGCAGCTAAATGCTATATTATGTAATATATACTAGATAGAGAGAATGCTAAGAGTAGCCCCACGAGGGGTGGCGGGGCGGGGCGAGGAGAGGGGGCAGAGGGCTATGGACAATGAGTTCATTGCCACGCCGACTAATGCTCCAACCATAAGGGGCTTATACATAGGTGCTAAGTAAGAAATATCATGAAAAGTATTGCTCAGTGTGTGGGGGGGACTTATCTTTCTGATTCATATTCTATCAATAAATATATTATTAATAACATCAAATTTGTGGCAAACTCTCTTTTTGACATACATCAGTAAAGTTAGCACTCGTGAAAAAGTACTAGAATATTAAAAATGACAAGGAATAAACTTTATTGTTTGCCATTGAATTTGTAAAATATTTAGCAGAAGGTATGTAACTAGTTTATATTATAATATAATCAAATGGCTTTTAATTAGTAGATATATTGTTTTTCATTTACACATGAATTCTTATTTATATTTCACAAAAGCAGCAACAAAAGATCAGATTGCCTGCTGTTGAGGATGAATGTTGACCAAAGTTCTGAATCATTTACTGCAAGTCTTTAAATACTAAGGACGGGTTGGTTCACGGAATTTGAACAATTCATCAAAGTTCTGTTAAAGTACTATTCAAGTTCTGTTACTATTTCAGTTTTGTGAAACAACTGGTCAACAATGATATAATAACAGAACTTGAAAAGAACCTTCAAAGAACTTGAAAGAACTTTGAAATTTGACGAATTGTTCAAATTCTATGAAACAATACTTATTTATAGTTGTCAAAATTCACATCATTTCAAAATCAGTTATGAAAATATGGCACGCCGGAGAGTTATTTGCAAACATGCACCCATCCATACTTTCTCAGATATCCATTCATTTTTAAATTGGACAGTATAGATAGTTCTTTTGGTACTTCCTCGTCTGTTTATTTCGTCACCTTAGTAAAAATATAAACAAATCCAAGAATATCTACCACCATCCACCATCCGTCTATTATTTTATTTTTATTTTTACGTCACAAAGTTATTATCCATATTGTGTTTAGTAATATTATTAATGAAAAATACACAATTTTGTTTGTTTGAGATGTTAGATTGATATTCACTGATACCTATTTCAGAAATTGAGTGATATAAAACATAATTATACATGATACATTTTTATTTAGTAAATTTTAATGAGGTGAGAATCGAAATGAGATTAATAGTTTGCAACACCTTTCAAAATAAATCCCCTATTCCCCGTTTGGAGTATTTCTCGTTTGCACCAAGTTCTCCAATCATGCAAACAACAAACACTACGGACATAGATCATTCAACTGCTGAGGAAAGGAAAATGAAGAGATATCATTTCACTCCCCGATTACTCAATAATATATAATTAACACTCTGGCGAGTAAAAGCACAAGTTAAGTAATCTGAATGAACTGAAAACTAAAGTCAACATTCAACACCTTCACAAACATTGCCACATTTATTGACATAATGATAAAATAATAATATCGAGAGGAGATTGAAAGGTTACTTACCAAGCCAACGAGGAGGAAAAATACTAAAAAGGTCCTGCCTAGAACTGTCTGACAGTAGACGTCGCCGTAGCCTACAGTGGACATGGTAACGATGAGGAAGTACACGCAGGTCCAGTAGGACAGCTGCTGCGGGTTGTTGAACTCCAGCGGGTCTCCGGAATTCTCCAACTAAACATCACAAAACAATTACATATTTATCGAAAAAAACAAACACTTTGTGGCTTGACATTATAAAGATGGAAAAAAATTTCTTTGTTTTAAACCACTTTATTGAGTTATATAAGTCGACCGGTTTCGGCTGCACTCAACCTTCTTCAGGACAATGGAAATATAAACTCATGTTCTCAATTTATATTTACATTGTCCTGAAGAAAGTTGAGTGCAACCGAAACCGGTCAACCTAAATATCTCAATAAAGTGGTTTAAAACAAAGATTTTTTTTCGTTTATAATTACATATTTCATTATTTGCACATGACAAATTCTAACACAACTTAAACCTCTATACAACAGTCCCCTTGGCAGTAACACAGACGGACGTGTCATTTTATTTTTACTTAGAATTTTTTAATGGAGGTGAGTTTTACAGGATGAAAATGTTTGCTATGGGCAATTTAAGATATCTGCGTAAACAAATTTTTCGCAAATAAGAATACAAAATCATAAATAATTAGGTTCGTGGGCACTCTAGAAAGAAGCCATTCCCATAATATAAATGTTAAAAGGTACTACTAATATTCTCAAAAATTATCTTTTCAAAAACATCAATTTTAATGCTGAATTTGCAAAGTTGTTGAGAAAGAAACCATTCCATATTCGGAATGGAAAGGTTGTCATCAAAATATCTTGAAAGTATCACTTCTTGCTAGCTCTGGAAAGAAACCATTTTAATGTTCTAAATGCATCGTTAATGTTCTCATAAATGTATCAATAAAGATTGAAAAAATGGCCTTGAGTTTCTATAGATTTTTTATGGATATCGGAAGATTTAGTTTTTCGTTCATGACTGAAGGTGCACAATCCGGCATTTTTTATTTTATGGCCTGGTAGTTGGGGAAACAATGCTCTAGAATAATTAAAGTTATAGATACTCTGATTGGATGAAATTAACTTGTGCGATAATAAATGTGGGTGGCAGCTTAGGTTTCCTGTAAGTGTAGAAGATGTAAGTACCTTCATATTATACAAATAAAAAGAGAACCCTGGAGAAATCTTTGATTGTAATAATACTTTTCTTACTAAGCTTCTGCTAGCAATTAATTTAGTTTTGCAGGCAATCTAAGCAAAAATCTTGACACTTACCAAATGAATGATTCCCGCGGCCGTCAACCATACCGATATGAATATGGAGACAAGTTGGGCGAGACGTATAGAGCTGGATGTTTTCAATATGTTGAGATATTGTAAGATATCAGGCACAGTCATCAAGCGCAGGGCGCGAAGAAATCTCAGTCCTGGAACATTTACATAGATATTTTAACATACGAAAACGTCAAGTTGAGAAATGATCCTCTGACTATCTTCTACCAAACAGTGTAGATCCCAGATTATAAAGTTTATTCAATCAATAACATATCCAGTGATGTATGTTAACTAAACACAAGGGAACCCATTTTAGAATTTTCTGACAGATGAAAATGCATAGATAAAACGAACCGTTGACAGATAATATTATTGCCATAACAATAAATTTAACCATCGAATATAATTCCCCCTAAAACATACAGCAGATTTTGTACGTAGTGAAATTTAAATCGGGCAAGCCAATAAGTATTATACCGTTTCTGGTAAGCAAGGAATAATGAAAATCAACTCACCAATCCATGTTCTATCCAGGTATATTGATACAAAGGAAGGGGGTATCGTAAAGTAATCTACGAATGAATACATTTCGAGCATGAACCATAGTTTGTCACTAGCTGCTATAAACTGAAAACAGAAAAAATACAATTCATAATCGAATTTTATTTTTGATCTTTTAGATAACCAAGATATGACATTTAAACAAAACAGTCCACATTGACAACAAAAATCTTAAGCTCTCTTTAGGGTGAAAATGTATATATATTTTTTATTAATTTACGTCAGGCGTAATAGTGCATTCAAGTGAGGCAACAATATTTTGTTTGATTTCTCATAATATATGGTTTCCATCCCTCTTTTTAGTTTTCCAATAAATTTATGTAGTCAATTTAGTCATTGAGTTATTTTGGTCATGCGTGTATCTCACCAAAAAATAATATGAATATTGCTTTGAAAATGTTTCGAAGTAGTTTTTCTATTTAATTATTTAAATAATGTATGAACACACTAGGCGTGTGTATCTGGGTAAGAAAATTTGTAATCGGACGGGATCAAGGATCAAAACACAATGAAAATAATAAGGCTACACTACTTACTCGTATAAAAAAGTAGACCATAAAAAATATGTTAAAGGCGAGGTCGATCTGCTGAGTAATGTTGTTGCTCCATTTCTGGCACCGCTCCACTTCCTCACTGAAAAATAAAAAAAAATCCCATTAAAACTCCGTGGGCAGAAAAGGTTCTGTCATGAAACTTAACTTTTCTTTTGGCTCTGCTTTCGTATTATATTACCTACACCCTATTTGTAATCTAATATGGGTGTCGTCATAACATAAAATAGGTAACATCAATCTTCCATTACTGTAATTATTACAAATTGAAAAAATCTTGGAGGAATATGTATATTTCCTCCAAGAAAAAATATTTTTTCTACCATAAAACTAATAAAGACGGTTGATTCCAGAAAAGGGTTTACACTGGAGTTCCAATTACCGCAAACCGTTGCGGAACCGGTTTTTTTTTATCCAGTTACTTTATGAACTGATTCCTCAAAAATAAAAATAAATCATTGAGTGGGAGTTGCTAGAAAATTTACCAGAAAAAAAATCCCGTCCTGTGGATCCCCTGAAGGGGGGGGGGGGCTAGATAAATACGATGAAAAAGGATCTGGATTATTGCTTTTTTACAATTTTTTCATTTAATATTCCAAAAGTAACCGGTCCCTTAGGGCCCGTTCCCACTTCCGTTTTCAAATCGGAGGCGGGTCCCGTTTTAAAAACGGATGGCCAATGGCCCTGTTCACACTTCCGTTTTAAAAACGGATCCGTTTAAAAACGGACCATACTCTACGAAAAAAAATAATTGTCGATTCAACAAAAACATGTTATTTGCTCATTCTTCAGTAATGGTGCGCAATGGACGACGATGAAGCTCTTGTTGTCATGTGGTACTTATTAAAAAGAAGGAAAAAAGTAAAAAGAAAAATTTGGGTACACCCAATCATAGCCGAATGATTTTCTGTAGGAATTTTCCAAGTGTTAATTGGTGAGTTGAGAAGTGATGAACTAAAGTTCTTTAATTATTTTAGAATAATAATGATTGGATTATTTATATAGCGCAGTTTTCACCGTGAGAAAATCACTTCAAGGGCGCTTAATGGCTTAAGAGAATGTCTATCACTCCCTTTAACCATCTACTGGAATGAGTTTCAGAGAGCTTAACATATCAAAATACAAAATTGAGAGAGTGCATGTGTCCTGAAGAAAGGCTATCGATATTTTAAAGTAAGAAAACAATAACAACTCAAATATTTTTATTATGTGTTTATTAAACTAATACGCTCTTCAGTGCATCTTATTAAAGCTTTAAAATTTAAAAAAAGTAAACTTTAAAAAATTAAAATATAAATTTTGATATACAATAGTTGTGTACACCAAGTGTTTTGTTTTTATTTAGTTAAAGATAAAATATTACTATACTCTTTCTTCGACCAGTGATATTAAATTTTCGGGATTTATTTCCTTATCCATTATTGTAGTTTTGATTTATTTACTTAACAAAATAACCAAATACAAGCACGCAGCGTGCCTGCTTCCTTGCGACTGGGAGCGGGCGGGGAGGGGTGGGGGTGTGGCGGGGACTCTGCCGGAACGACTAGACGACAAGTGTGAACAGCTCCATACAACACTATGATCGAGCGTGTTCCGACACGATTTGAAAACGGACGCGCTGCGCTGGCGATCCATCCGACAAAAAATGTCGGATCCGTTTTCAAATCGTGTCGGACAAGTGTGAACAGCTCCATACATCCACTACAGCCACTAGGGCATCCGTTTTTAAAACGGGACCCGCCTCCGTTTTTAAAACGGAAGTGGGAACAGGCCCTTAGAGAAACAATATTGATGGTTCCAGTGACAGTAAAGACAGGAATATTGACACTCTCTGAAAACTAGTGGAAATAGGTATTTATAATTATTGCTCTGTTGCATATAAATATGCATTGTAAATATAAACAGTTAAAAAACAGGTTTCCGAGTATATAATGTTACTCCTCAGGCCTTTGGCATATTTTGTCAGACAGTTGGAATATTTCCACTTTGCAATAAAACCCAATTAAATGTACTATTCTGAACCTATCCGACACCTGAAAACTTTTTTGAAAGTTGATACAAACACAAAAAAGTTTTTAAAAAGAATCACCTCACGTTTTTGTAACTAAAATGACATAACGCCAATAATTCAATAATAAGAAGTACATTTTACTGTCGAACTCTACTTCACGTTTGGTGATCATCTATAAATCAATACATCTATTTCAATTTCATTTTTGTTTTCGTGAAAGAATGAATGAATGCAATGATTAGATGCGGAAATTAACCCACTTCCCGACATCCGATCGAGCTGAAACTCGACAGATAGACTCATTGTCGTTGACAATGCACACATACATTTTTCTGAAATTATGACATTATACAAATTTTCCGATTTTATTTATACAAAATAAATCTCGGTACTATCTAATTAGGATTTGGCTTAAGTTAGTCCCCGGAGAGGAAGGTTTAATCCTCAGTAAAAGCAAAAAAACATTAGTTTTTCAATAAATTCGTTAATAATTTATTATACTATAAAACTTAAAACGTAAAAAAAGGTTTTTTATGTGTTGATTTGTTCCTTCCCAGAACCTCCTTAGTGGAAATCACAAGCTACCATGCGGACATTCACGAATTTCTCTGAAATCGGGTGACATTACAGCAGTTGCTAATATCTTTGGTCCTACCCGATCGGCATTTGGTGAGATTGGTAGAGTTGTCGACTCCAGTTCCTGGATAGGAAGATTCAATCGTCAGTAAAACTATTTTTTTATGTTTTAAAAGACATTTAAAAATAGATGTAAATATTATAGTAAAAAACTTTTTTACGACTTGATTATTTGTCTCAATAAATTTATGGGAGTATTTAAATCAAACTGACAGCTGAACCAAATTGACTTCAATCCGTGACATTTATTGACGAGGAATTCCATTGAATTTTTTTTATGTGCCAAACGTAATAAATCTATGTGAAGCTTTATGGAAGTAGTTACCGTAGGCATTTCAAATTGTGTGCAGCCATTGAAAGAAAAGGTTTCATTTCAAAGAAGTTCACCAAAGGAAAAGCACGGGGTATCTACCCATCCAGTCACAAAGAAAGGTTTTCCTACAGGGGCGGAGGACCATCATTTATTTATTCAATCGAACGGCCACACTTTGATATTACTCCAAGACACGTTCACAACATTAGAGCATTTTAATGGCGTCTTTTTGATTGCGTCTTTTTTGACGCCCTTTGTCAAAACTAGTAGACACATAGTTAGATGATCTCTGTGATCAATCATATTCGGATGTTTTGTATTTTCGTGTTGCGTCGTTTTTATGAAAAATAAGCTCAAGAGTGATGTGTTAGGTATGATCAGCGCCTTGACGCCTTAGCAATTCAGCCCTGATCCAATTCGGACTGCTCCAATCGCGCCCGCATAGGGCCGGCCCTGTTTGTACCGATATTAATATCATAATCATACACCTAACTTTCTTATTTTTTTTACTTCAACTTTGTATGTTTTGGGACATCTTTAGAAAAGTTTTTTATGGTTAGAAACTAGGTTAGACCACAATTGCAAAAGCAGTTCAATTTCACTTTTGTTTTCGTGAATAAATGATGAATGCAAATCTTGGAAGTAGAAATTAATCCATTTTCCGACGCACGGTCGAGTTGAAACTAGACAAATAGACTCGTTATCGATGACAATGCATTTTATCAACTTTTGGTGGCAACCTAACCAATTGGGTTAGGTTGTTGGTGCGGTTGCGTCTAGTCCCTGGAGAGGAAGGTTCAAACGTCAGTAAAACCAAAAAAAAAATATTTTTATGGTCGGCAATTGACGATTTGTCAGGGTGGCCGAGTTCGCATGCTCGAATATCAATCTTTACACAACTGTCCAGATGATGGATACTGAAATGTTGTCCGAAACATTGGCGAAAGAAGGAGGTAACGCAAAATGGCATAATATCCGAAAAATAAATCACCGCAATACTTTTGACCGTGAAAATCTCAAACCATATCTGCTTCGAATTAATTAATTGTATTATTCCTAATCTACTATTTTACTAATACTAGAGTTTAGTTTTTATTATGCTATGCTCATTTAAATGTTCTTTAAAAATACATTCTAAATCCCAGCCGAGAAACTAATTGAAAAAAAATCACTTATAATATTACTAGACGGGTTCATATTCTACATGAAAATGGAATGCTGATAGAAAATACCGTTTGTGACTGCTGTCAAGGGAAAACACACATTTAGGATTGTTTTAAAATATTGCAATTTTACCGGTTTAAGTGCAATTAGATAGGCGGAAATAAAGTTTTGTTTAATCAGGAGGCGGTTAATTTTAGCTAATGAAATATAGTAGTTCCATTAAAATTATAAAATTTTATATTATTCTTCTTTGAACTTGTAGATTTAGAATTATAAATTAATTAGTATTGGATAATTTATCTGAATGATGTAGGAATCCTATGTTATATAGTTTTTAAATAACATTTTGTCATGTTGCATATAATATTCACACAAATATTATTTTCATTGGGAAAATGGTGAATCTACATCACATTTGGAGTTGATTTTGTGGTATAACTTTTATTTATTGAGGTTTCGTTGGAATTTTTCAGGTCACATTTATTTGAAAAAAAAAAATGTATCGCTACGGGGTTACTATCATTTTTATTGTCTTTTAAAATGCGTAGAAACGTAGAACAACTTCAAAGATTTTTTAATCCCTTCTTAGCTACCGAAAAAAATATAAGGTAAGGTTTTCTATGTGATTTAGTTTCCTGACTGCTTGACGAACTCAAATTTTCTACTTAATTTTGGTACTAGTTGAAGTCCCCTGCGTCACCCGAGTTTTTCGAAATATAATGAAGACAGTGACCTTCCTCTTGTGTTGGAGGTCAATTTCATCAGTCTTGGAATAAAACTGTAGATTTGTATAAAAATCAAAACCACGACGCCCGCCCGCCACAGACAAATTCATCCATATAAATAAATTAGATAAATTAAGAATATTATGTTTGAAAGCTCCGCACTGTGCTCAACTATCCAAAATCGTAAAAAAGCAAATAAGGGCAAGGCCTCTCTCCCCTTAAATGCTTGACACGTTTTCATGTTAAATTCGAATTAAACCACAAACACAGCGCAAACAAGTCCATAGGATCAGAGTCATTTGTATAAATTAAAGCGTGGCGGCGTCGCGCGTCGGCGTCGATTCAACCCTGCGTCGGGCATGACGCTCGTTATTCACCATTGGAGAATCACGAGGAAATGGCGCGGGACGGTCCCGCCAATTTACATTTTTTTTAAATTTCCTTCCCCCCAACC
This sequence comes from Hesperophylax magnus, assembly GCA_026573805.1. Lineage (NCBI taxonomy): Eukaryota > Metazoa > Arthropoda > Insecta > Trichoptera > Limnephilidae > Hesperophylax > Hesperophylax magnus. The sequence goes on along the minus strand of JAIUSX010000014.1, from coordinate 24,974,784 downwards.
CTACTCCTATCCACATTCACCCCTCGACTTCCCTACCCTTCCGTGCCCAATTTTTCACTCGGTTAAATGGTAAAAAGCGTTATTACTGGAATATCTCCCGCCGCGCCGTAGGAATGTTTAATTTGATCAAACGTTAAAAAAACGCTGGCCTTTTAACGCCGCTAATTCGCGAGAGTTTATGATGCGAATTTTATGAGGATCTTGAGTTAAGCAAGATGTATGAGTATTTTATTTATCGTTTTTACGCTAGTTTGTGCGGAACTCCTTTAAAATTACATTTTATTTTAAAACCAAGTTACTTATCAGTGTTATGAGTGCGGTCGGGGACGTCGCTTCTACAGATATTTTTGATATACCTGTATGTATGATTATAAAATACCTATTCATCGAAGAAGAAAATATTAATGTATAAATTAATCTAAATGAAACATGAAGATAGATAAAATAAAAATAGGGAACATTCGCAATTGGGGATCGAACCCAGGACCTTTGTCTTGCCGGGACATCAAACTACTGAAATATTAAGATCTGATTATTTTCCTTAAATTTTATCGATCTTATATTTTCAATTTAAGAATTACCATTCTTGTCCTCAATTAATGTTTTTGGATGATATCTTCTCTGCGATGAATGTAATATGCAACTACTATAGCGATACCTACTAATAAAATATAATATTTTTAAACGAAAATTATTTGAATTTTCAATTTTAAAATTGGAACTCAATTGTGGAGAATTTAGACTTTCCCCATAGATGTATAATGTTGAGATGAGACACGACGCGAAAAAATCGGTTCCAAATTTTTACCTCCAAACAACGCTTCCAATTCTTTAACGCCGAATGATCGGAAACAACTGAATTCGCTTCCGCGCACTGCTACTCGTGACCAAATAATAGTGGAATACGTTTTGACGAGTAAGTAGAGCGCAATTGAGTCTCTATGACTATTCCGCGATATTCAGTCGTGTGAGGTAGCAGATAATTCAAATATTTGTGCTAGTGTATTTCAATCGGGGACGTTGCTATGTTGCCAATATGTTGTATTTTCAAGCAAGTCAGACAAAACTTTACTCGAATTCTGCTACCCGGACATGGTGGATGCAGGATACGATATATTCTTCGAAACCTACAGTGAGTTTGCAAAGTTATTGGCACTAGCGACTCTGGACAGGAGCCAAGGAGCCAAGGCGCTGATTTAACACCTAGCACAGCGAGCTTGAGGTTTTAACTAGCGCCACACGGAGAAAAATGTACGGATTTTTTTTTATCAAGATGGTGTTAAAAAGGTGATGGCACGTCATTTCACAACAAAAGATCAGTTAATTCAGAATTTCGGAACACGTATTCTTGTAGCTGTGTTTATCCTAATAAATATTATGATGAAATGCAAAAATTTTATATATTTTTTTGAACACGTGTTACAACTTCCTCGTAACATATTCGTGCTTTACTGACAGTTTCTTATTAAATTTGTCAATTCATTCGTTATAGGCCTTCAGTCCCGTTTTTAACTTGACCAGATTTTTAATAGATTAACAATATTTCATATCAGTAAGCTCTCTCCGTGGAGGTCCCTTTGGGTTCAGGTATACTCACTCTATCAACGTTACTTTTACAATGTATTAGATAAAATATCTGAAATTTTGTAATTTCATTACAAAATCAAAAATATCAAAAAATTATTTTTTTTTAACATTAACACCACACAGAAGGCCCTGAGGAAAATAGTTTCCCTCAGAGCCTATATCATCTTTTGGGATGCTGTGTGGAGGGTCTATTTTAGGAAAGGGAGGAGAGGAAATGCTGGGAAGGTAAAAGGTACGAGGGTTGGGTAGGAATCTAGGAATCATTGCGTCCAGGAGTGAATTAATGTATCCCTCCCACTGAAGAGACCAGTTGGAGAGGTCAAAGGGTCTCCCCAAACCAGCCTATCCCGATCTTGCACGCCACGCAGCTGGTAGGCTGGCGCATCCTGAACACACCTCATCCGATGAACCCAGTCACCCCTGCTAAATCACCAAACCAGTATTAGTGGACTACTTGGGGTGACCTATGGCAAAGGTATTGGTCATCTAATAAATGGTTCCCGGGGCGGCGGTACCGAAACCCGCCACCCAAATTGAATAAAATTAATAAAATAAATTAGAAAATAAGTGAAAGAGATTTTAAATTGAAGACGCCACAAGAACAGTCCAATCTGCGCAAGCCTCTCTGTGTCACGCTCCACGGATTAAGGTTTCTAAAATCACCCTACTTAAAAAATGGTTTCACTTAGTAATGTAAGCTTTTCCTAGTTGGTCCAATTTCTTATTCTATGGCCATGTAAGATTACGGTAAATTTTGTATCTCCGAAAATATAATTTACATTTCTTTAAATTAATTTCCAGAAGTACTTTTTTTGTGGCGTCATCTCCCTAAGAAGATTGACGACGCGTAGTACATTTTTTAGTATTTTTTTAGAATACAAGTCTTTATTTGATACTTTATAAAGTTAAATGGCAAAACAGATAGTTGTAAAAAAGTATATATAATTTTTTTATATTTATTTATTATTTATTACACGCCCTAGCAGGCTTTTCTTTAAAAAAAAAATACTAGCATTTTGTATCAGAGTAAACACTTAAAAATTAATACAATAAAGAAGAATGTAAACATAATGGCAAAAATGAATCCTCACGCATATAATTGAATTTAAAAGATTCAACAAAACAAAATAGTAGAAGCGGAGAAGTTATATGGGTACATAGGTCTATTTGTGTCTAGAAGAATAAAAGTGATAGAAGAATAAAAGAATATAAAACATTTATACTGATTAGTTTTCAAATGAAATATATCACTCAGATCAGAATATTTGTTTCCGAGATTGTGAAGTCTCGGAATCGGAGAATTTCTAGGAAATCGGGAGAAAAGTTTTGACACGGCACAGAAACAACAAATTTAACACCTTATTTTTTATATGAATATCGCACAAGAGTTACCAGATGCCCGGAGCCAGTGTTTTGTCATGATGATGAAGAAACTAGGAATTGGAAGTAGATGGTCTGAAAAATATCTACAACTCTGGCAGCATAAATGTGATAAAGAGCATAATATACTCGTATAAAATTAAACAGTGTTCTTGATTTATTTTACTTGCTAATTCCCGACCTTCCTTCTCCCCATCTCCTTCTCCTCCCTACTACCCTCAGCCTTACAACATACCTCAATTGGGGATGCCATAGTTTCACTTATTTCACATGGTTACGAGCAGTTGGGAGTCTTGTGCGGTTTTACATTTAAAAAAAGAATTCTCTGTATATGGAGGCCTTCGATGCCATTTTCTATTTACAGGGAGTTTTCTCTTTCTTACGATAATTTAATTAACCTACGCCTTATCTTATTGTTATGAAAATATTTTTTTCTAAATAATTTCATTAAAATTCAATGTGATTTTTTCAGCTATAAATAATTGTCTCCCCAGCGTTTCATAATTATAATAATAATAATTTATAATTTGGATCAAATACAAATAAAGTAACAATGTGTTAACTTACCTAGACGCGTCAATGAAGTAGATAATGAGCGATGCTATACTGAGAATGAACACCAACACTACCTGAAAAGAAAAGAAAAACAAAATTAATATCTTTTCAATAAAAAAATTGTAGATCGGATTCCCGTACTGCGTTAGCATTATCTAGACAGGGAGTTTGAAACTTAAAATTAACACCGATACCAAACATTTGGTTCAAGAAAACATTTATAAAAAAGAAAGTGCATTATTTCGCAGTCGAAAGATCGGAAGAAGCGTTGATTTTTACCTTTTGTTGGTCTTCATGGAGCAAATTTGTTTTTGAGTAAGTTTGTCCCGTGAAGGGGGTGACAGATTACGCTATATGCATCAAAGCCTTTTATATAACTATATCGCTCTCTATACAATCCCATACAGACCTGTCACATCTGACAGATGATGTGCTATAAGTCTGGGCGTGGCGAAGATGATGCACCGTGTTGTGCTAGCCAGGCTATATTTGAAAATTATGCGACCCCCTATCCTGCCGTAGGAGGAGAGGGGTCAGATCAATTTACGGAGCGCATCCCTCCGATCCCACAGATCCCATACAAAGAAATGATATTCCGCGGCAGTTGATTTGACCCCCTCTCCCGAGGAAGATTATAGTGTGAAGAGTGGAGATGTTGAGTGAAACCTCAACTTATAGTACCTATAATAATATATTCTTTACTCTGGCTCTCGCGGACTTAACGAAATTTAAATTATAAAAATATATATATTCCTCATCGGCCGATAAAATGAACAAATCACAAAACTGGATTGAGCGATAAATTTGTGCTCTGTTTTACGCGATTGTAGGAAACTTATATCTAGGTATTTATATTTGCGTGTCTGATTTCGGCAAAGAGGGAGATCAATGACTGTCTGGTGCAATTTGATGGGAGCACTCTCCCCAATAAAGACTCCATTGAAATGCTTGGAGTTACTATATCAGACCGGCTCAAGTATTGGGGATCCATAGAAGCCCGAGTAAATCAGGCCTCCAAAAAGTTGGGCGTCTTGTACAGGGCTAGGAGATTCTTCAACAGTGACTAGCTGCTGACCCTGTACAAGTCTCAAGTCCGCCCAACTATTGAATTTGGGAGCCACCTTTGGGCTGGTGCCCCAAAATACTTAATAAACCTGCTTGAATCTGTGCAAAGGAGAGCGATCCGTCTGATTGACAATCCGTTGTTAACAGACAGGTATTTCAATGGGGCCTGATCCAAGGAGCTAGCAGCATTGATTCCTGATGCACCGGTGCACGTGCGCGAAACTCGACGGACACGAGCCGAACACTCGTTCACGGTTGACGTTGGCTTCATGAGAACGGGCCGTTTTTACGACTCGTTTTTGTGTAAGTCGGCTCGTATGTGGAACGAGCTACCGGCATCTGTTTTTCCTCCCTCCTATAATCCAAGCCTCTTCAAGGCCCGCATTAACAAATCCCTTCCCACAGCCCCTACCTTATTCCGCCTCACAACGCCGCCCAACCGGGTGGTGACATAGTTCCCCTGATGTACACTGCACAGGCAGGGACGCTCTTGTGAGGTGTCACATAAAAAAATAAAATTATATTTAGGCTTTCGAAGCGGGGCATCGGAATTCGATGGTACGTTGTATTATCAAATTAATCTTAGGTGGTGCTATTGTTAGGTTTGAACTAGGGATGAGAGATTATTGCTATTGCTATTGTAATTATAAATCGATGAAGCTACTTACGAGTATATTCTAGAATCTAGATGGACAAAATTACTCTGCAAATATTCGAACTCTGAGATTCGTTCGAAGATCTACGCTATATGTGGTAAAAATCGATAATGCGTCTCTGCTAATTAAAAAAAAGGGTGGTGCCTCAGTCTCTGGGTCTGTAACTATGGTTCGATGAACTTTAGAAACGCTTTGATTTATAAAATTGGAATTGATCGTGGGAATGATTATCTTTAGTTAAGCAGTGATCCTGAGGCACTTTTTAAAATAATGTTCATAGCTACAAATCCTACAATTACAATATTGATGACGATTTTTCCCGAGTCTAAAAAAAATCATTCATCTCAATATTAGCTTGGTGGTGATATATCATATTGACATATTGCGCGACGCACACGTGGCACAGATAGCTTCTGATACGTAAGGCCAATACGCTGTAACTAAAACATTCTTTCTCCCGGTGACCGGATAAATCATCAAAACGATAATTCATCACATCTTTAAAAAGTTAAACAAAGTCATGGAAAGTGATGAAACAAAAACGTCGTTGACTGGGTTAAGTAGGTTAGGTTGGGTTAGGTTAGATTAAAAAAAATTATATCACTATACACGACTTTATATCACTTTTTAAAAGTGTGTTGAATAGTCACTGTGTTGAGTTAGTATGGAACCCTTTCTCCCGCACAGCGTTGTAATGGCAAAACAGCGTATTTGTGGGATTTTTTCAGGCATAAAACTGTATTTTAAGTTGAAATGTTCTGCAATCACAGAAGTGTTAAGTTACAGAGTTGTTCCATTGAAAATTTCTTGAGAAGTAAGCACAATAAACAAATAAAGGTAAGTTCATATGACGTAACTCGATAAATTCAATTGATTGAGCGCTGTAAAGCCAAAATACTATATCTATAGATACGGCATATTGCCATAGATCGGGTAGTTGTCACACGACGGGTTAACATAATTTTTGTTAAAATATTATGGTATAGGTAGATTGTCTGAATTATTCTACACACAATCAGTTCCAATCTTGAAAATGGCACTTAAATTCATTGAACGTGAATAATTTAATGAAGGAATAAATGGTTATGATTAAGATTAAAATGGTAACGTGGAACATTTTATTTTGGAAAGGTACCTTCATAATCCGTCTAGAATATTTATGTGGAGTGAAATCCTTAAACGATATTTCACGTCCTGAAACGTGAACACTGAACACTACCCACAGTCGTATATCCTGAGAAGACGAGGAAGGAAATGACTAGAATTAAGATGGAATTGCCTTAAATTTAATGTTGAAAACAAAATTGTCCATCTCTTTTACCCGGAAACACCGCGCCCCCTCGTTCCAACCAACTTCCTCAAAATAATTAATTTCATATTCCGATATGGGAGAAAGATACTCGTAGATTTTTAAGTATCCGTTTGGTAATTCAAAAAAAAATCTTACTGTTTACCACATAATATCACCTTTTAACCCTTTCCAGACGAACACCGCGCAGAGCGCAGTGAGCATATTTAGGCAGAATGGTTTCATACTGCGGTCCCAACAAGGGTTTGCAATCCCGCGGGATTGAAAAATAACTGAGTTTACACCAAAAACATGCTGTTTTGATTGAAAAGAGATGAAAATGACTGCCAAATTTGAAGATATTTTTAGCGCAGATGAGCAGAACTTGAACGAAATAAGCAATGGTCAATATTTTGACAGTAAAAGTTGAACTAAACTTGATGCCAGGAAGAGAGCACAGTTACGCTTAGGGGCTGACAGATCTAGAATCTGTTTTAAAGAAAGAGATGTCTCTTTTTGAGAACGGTGGTAACTCCTTGATTAGGGAGGGTTCAAAGAGAAAAAGATGATTGTTTGAGAGGCAGATATGTAAATTAGGGGGAGCGCGCTAATATTAAAAAATGATCATAATTAATAGGCGCAAGCGAAAATAATTAATAAAGCTTGACTTAGTCTAAAGTAGCATTTAAACATTTAAAGAAACACTGAATTTAGTCATATCTATAACACATTAAATAACAGAACCAAATGAGTTTTTTATAATTTTCGTAGCATACTTTGCAATTTTTTTCTATCGAGGTAATTTCATATAGTTCCTCTTTTGACTCAGAAAATGTATAGAGATTACCTTGAAAAATAATATATTTTTTGAGAGCTTAAAGTATTTAAGGAAATGTGTTATTAATCGGTAGAAATCCGGAATGCGGGGAATTTCGACATTTCAATTCTGAATGGTTGTCTTGGTTAACGATACTGGCGATCCTGGCGATCCAGGGCGATACTGCGAGTATCTATAATTCTGGAACGAGATACAAACGTAATATGCATTCATTTTTACATGTGAAACAAATCACGTAACAAAACAACAACTAAAAATAACGTGCACTCAGGATTTCGAGCCCTGTACCCGAATACAACGAGCTTGCTGCTCTTGCCACGAAGTTCGTCGAAAAGGTTTATTATAATTTTAAAATTTTCACACAGTTATTGGCTGAGTGTAGCCAAGTACTGTTTAACTCGTTTTCATTTTGTCTTTCTGTAAATATGTTTGTATGTTCCGTTTCCGTTTTAAGATGGCCACCATCCAAATGTGAAATTGTAGTGTTTATTTGGACTTTCTTATTCGCTTTTTTTTTAAATATTATGGTACCTAACTGTCTGAAAAAAGTTTGTAAAAAGAATTTAAATTGATATGTGGTTGTTTCTTTGAACAAAGTGCATAATTCCATACTTTAAATTAAAAAAAAGTTACAAATATGCAGTTTATAATTAAGTAGATAGGTATTTAAGGTATTGCAGTGTCCATCATCAGGGCAGATGTGTTATGCAATGCTGTCCGAAACGTTGGCTAAAGAAGGAGTTAGCGCAACACGGTATAACACCCCAAAAACAAAACAAAAAAAGTCGATTATCAGTTGTAAAAATTTGAAATACTTTTAGTAGTAAGGAGGGTCAATATTTATCAATTTAAAAATAATTAATATAAATTGTTTAATTTCATATATTTACTTAATACTGAAAAGGTTATCAGAATTGCGATGAAAAAAAACTTTGACTTATAATAATAATATTTGCAAGAATGGTACAGCAAGGTATTTGTGAAAAATATTAATAGTCAGATATTAAGAAATGTTCTTGTCTGCAAAACAAACGATAGATGATAGATCTGATATAATTATATGAGTTTTTCTCCGTCAAAAAGTCTCGGTACTTTCACGCCTAGGATCAACATAAATCATTTTCAGGCAAAGGATAATTTATTACGGCCTGACGTGACTTCAACTAGTTTCTGGCGTGACATGACACAAAAACTGTCTGAAGTTATTACTTCGCTTGATACTACTCGATCTCAGTCACTCTATAAATCGCGGAGCCTAAAACAGATAAAAATCACACTCGACTTAAATGACCGAGTAAAAAAATTTCTCGGGAGTAGTAGATAAGTCTCTGGTATCAGAAGTATTAGAACAGGTTAAATAGTATAAGATGCAAAAAATAAATTACAAAATCATGCAAGTACTGCAGAAACCGCCCAAAAAAGTGGTGAAACATCCCATCCACGGAGAAAACTGGTATATTGCTGATTTATTAAAAAATCTCTTCAAATTATTCGTATTCCTGTTAAAAACGGGACTCTAGGCCTTTAATGAATGAATTGACAGGTAATAAGCTCAGTAAAACACGAATGTATTTTGACGATGTCGGAACACGTGTTCATAAAAATTCTAATAATTTACCATTTCGTCATTGTGGATTACCAGGACAAACGCAGGTGGATGAACACTTGTATGAATGTACTAAAAGTTTATTAGGAATGATATGCTATCCCGTTTTTTATCAGGATTTTAACAAATTAGCAATACTCATTATTATCAATGTGGAATCAACATTTGGTGAGATAAGATAAAAAAATGTTTTACCCTGTTTAGTGACCAGATCTGAATAACCAGGTACTTCTCAACCTTTCATCTCTCCATTTTTGTTGTTTGTTTTTGGGGTGTTATGCCGTGTTGCGCTAACTCCTTCTTTAGCCGACGTTTCGGACAGCGTTGCAGTGTCCATCATCAGGGCAGATCCGGTAGATCCGAAGATGTGTAAATTTTTGGTTGGTTACACGGCATAACACCCCAAAAACAAACAACAAAAATGCTTTTGGCCGTGAGAATCTAAAAACTTACCTTCCATCTCTCCATCTCTTTTTTTTCTGTTAAGAAAATTGAATAGCTTGTCCAGCTTTGAATTTCGAGAACAGCGAAATATTTTTTTTTTCAACTTACTGTCCTTTCCATCATGAGCTATGAATAACCAGGTGCTTTCTAACCATATTCTTCCCCACCTGCTTTCCCTCCCCACTTCTTTCAGCTTCACAACATACCTACCCAAATTGGGGATGAAACGTAAATGTGCAATGGTCCCAATCAAAATAGCTCCGAATTCATGCACCATGAAAAATTCACAGCTTTTTTTATCTGGAATTTCCAGAACACCGCCTAGATTCGAAATATTCGGTTAGTTATCGAAAAATAAGACGAGACGCCTTGTTTTTTTTTTATGGAAAAAATATTTCGAAGTAAGAGTGTTGAAAGCTCGAGCGAAACCGAGTAGTAACTTTTTCAAATTTCACGTTTTCTATATAACTGTTACTGGCTGAATATCAATCTTTGAAATATTTAATATGTTATGGCACTTAAATAAATACTTTACAAAATTGGAAATGTAAAATTTAATGCGGATAATTACATTGTTATTTTGATGTCAGAAGTATTAGAGTGAGACAGCGACAGTCTAATGTTTTGTGTACTCACTCTTTCGTCTTTGCATCCCATCTCTCCATTAGAATAGACATTATTCATCGCAATATTTATTGTTACTATTATTGCGTATTTAATAAATCATTGTTGTGTACGAAGTGTTTTTGCCAAGTCTTATAATTTAACAATGTGTTATCCTTGTGCGTACCTACGTATGAGTGTGACGTTTTCAAAATTGGAACTGACAAAAATATCACACTATAAAAATAATCTTTTAGATTGCGGACAAACGATAAAGTACTTACCGTCTTTTAGTGTGGTAAAGCCGGCCTTGAGCCTGATTTATGACCGTTTTAACCAAACAACGTGATAGATCAAATTGTACACTATTCTAACCTTACGCGACGCGTAATATTTACACCATGTTTTTTAGTAAGACGATTATTTTTATTCTATATTTGAACAAAAATCAAGAACGGTGAAACGAAATTTCTCATTTTTTCGTGTTAGCAAAGTCAAGTTCTATTCTGTAATTTTTCACGGTTAACAACTAGTAGTTTTGATATTGGTATGAAATGAACACAAACTAGTAGATATTATTTCCATTCAAATATCACCACAGTATTTTGCTGTAATCTATTTTAGGTCTCTCTGAATTTAGTACAACATATAACAATGATTACATCACGGTGAGTTAATGATTTCCATGGTACAAAAATAGGAATAGAAATACGCTATGTTTAATCGATAAGGGATGGTCGGAAGCTCTGAAACCTCCAATAAATCCACCCGCTCGTATACAACATACCCTGAAAGCCTCCGTTGATACTAACCGAGCTTTTAGGGATTTGGATTCGGGAAATACCATAGCCGTATTTCAGATCTCACCATCCAAAGACGATAATTGTGCATATTATGACTCCGTGCTTTCGAACTTATGATTACAGACTCCAAATAATATAGTTATATAAAACTGGAAATGCTAAATTTCAAGCGGATTTCAATTAGATTTAATGTAAAAGTGGCAACAGTAGTTAAAAATAGAATAAAACTTTTATATTTTATGAAAATTGTGTCGAAATAATTTAACATACTAATTTCGATTGTAGCTGCATAGGTAAGTAAGTAATGCGAAATATTTTTGCGTAATATATACATTATTCAAGTTCAACGTACTTTAAATTGAAACTACTTATTGGAACAACTTGTCATATCAAACCAGCGATAATGTATTAATAATACTTTTTTCGATGTGTGTATTTGTTTTGTTTAAATGCTTGGTAGATACTTAGATGAATTAATAGAGCGAAGATACCACACTTTCACTGAACTAGGCCCAGTGGACGTACTTTAGTGGCCCGTTTAGATCCATATTCCTTGAATGGCAATCCATTTCATATGCTGTGTCTCATTTTTTGTTCGGTCAGTGTGAATATAACGTGTCTTGTATTTATATAATGTCAATGGATTTGTGTCATATAAAGGTAATTTTATTCTTTTGAGAGGCAATGATCCTGTGGCATATATATTTTTAGTAAAAATATATCTTAATAATATCTGTCATTTGTAGGTTAAAAATTAAGTTGATATGAATTTGACGATTGCATGGGTAGGTGACCTTAATATTCCAACTTTGTAATGTCGTCAAAATAACAATATATTTAAATATGTACATGCATACAAAATGCATATCAAAAGTAACCACTCAATTTTGAAATGCCACATGGATTCGTACAAATAGCGTTTAGATAAAACTGGTCATCACACAAATAGCTTTCTCTTATTTTGAGACAGATTAGACATTTTTCATTTCAATTCCACACTCAGACGGAAGTATGCTAGGCACGTAGTACAGCTAATGGATGGCGGTTTAATTTCCAATGACATCGAATTACGTCAATGCTTAGAAATGGGGAAAATATAAATTACAACACATCGCTCGGCTTGCAGATCAAGGAATATAATAGACTACGTGCACATATTATATACATATATCATATTAATCGTCTGTGATGACTGTATGGCATTGTATACGAATAATATCGTGGGATAGGGCACGCCCACACATATTTATATATTATGTTTGCTGTGTGTAACTGCCTTTAATGTAAGGGAAACAGAAAATAAAGAATACTTACACGTATATCACGTAGTGAGTCGCGTGCGAAAGCTATATTCAGACGTCAAGTTATAATGAGAATGCCAACGTAACCATGTAATATTTTATACAACATTTTATCGATACGAAAAACAATCGAAGAGTGACGGTATGTTCATAAACTCGCTAAATTCGGCCGATTTTATTGGATTTGTTACTTACGGAGAAGGCAGGAAAATAATTATTTCAATCGAGATTTTGTGGCACACGCAAAAATATTTACCCTGGGTTTCTTTCACAAATCTCTCAGAGTATTTGAAGCCAACCATGATTATGAATTATGTGTTTTAAAAAAAAATTCAAATACTTCAATTAAAATAACGTGTAAAATTTTTTTAAAAGCAATAATTATTAGCCTGAAACACAAATATGAATTGAAAAAAATCTTCCGAGAAAAAATAAATGGCGCCGACGGGAATTGAACCCCCACATTCTGATTGCCGGTCAGTGCACGGAACCACTATGCTACGTCGGCTTGTTTTTAACCGCCAAATAATTCAGTAAATACTAGTATTTTGCTTTTCCACTTTTTTCACCGGCATTTATTTTTTCCCGGAAGATTTAAAAAAAAAAAAATTGTGTTTCGGGCTAACAATTATTGCTTATAATAATTTGCTATACTTTGTGCTTTACATAAAAACCTTGTCTTGTCAACATATAATAAATAACGTGACATATTGATTACAAATTAGGGTAATTAATCTTTGGGTGTAGGTAGGTATCAAGTAACGTGGAGATACAGGATCAATCCTGGGGAGGGGAAGAAGATGGGAAAGAGGAAGGTGGAAAAGTACCTGGCTATTAAGATCTGATTACCAAACATAAGTGTCTGAATTTAGTCTCTCCAAGTTCGAACGGATTTAATTGATCGCATAAGTATAATTTTCGTATTTTAAACCTAAGAGCTTCGTTAATCTCCGTTCATTAATAAACCAGTAATTTTGCATAAAAAAAAATATTATTTAAAAAAAATTGCATAAATCAATAGTCACCCAAATTTAACCGACAGCCAACTAGCCGAGTTAGATTTGGTGGGCTTTTTTTGTCCATCGTCGAGGGAATATTGCTAACTGACCATAGATCACGAATTTAGTCAATATCGTATTGACATTGGGCTTTATCGATAGTCCGTGCTAGACCTCCAGGGCGATACTGAGAGTATCTTCCACTCTGGAGCGTGCCGAAAATATACTACATATTATTTTAAATGACTAATTGTGAAATAACACAAATTAATTTAATAAAAAATTATTTGCGCACGCTCAGTTTTGTATCCGCGACCTCCAGCTTGCTTTTCGAGAGCCTTACCCCTCGATCACAGAGGCCGTCATTCATCCAGGGACTAAGGATTACGGTAGCAGGTCTTTGGATTTAGGCAGACTAAGATATATACATAGCCCTTTATAGACATAACGCTGGTTATCTGGTGAAGCTGGTAAAGAAGGTTTGATGGCAGAACAGACCAGAGAATTGTTGGAAATTCAAGTTATCATCAAGGAATGACACTAAAAGAAGGTTTGATAGCAGAACAGACCAGAGGATTGTTGAAAATTCAAGTTATCATCAAGGAATGACACTAAAAGAAGGTTTGATGGCAGAACAGACCAGAGAATTGTTGGAAATTCAAGTTATCATCAAGGAATGACACTAAAAGAAGGTTTGATGGCAGAACAGACCAGAGAATTGTTGGAAATTCAAGTTATCATCAAGGAATGACACTAAAAGAAGGTTTGATAGCAGAACAGACCAGAGGATTGTTGAAAATTCAAGGTATCATCAAGGAATGAGACTAAAAATAGGTTTGATGGCAGAACAGACCAGAGGATTGTTGGAAATTCAAGGTTTCATCAAGGAATGAGACTAAAAGAAGGTTTGATGGCAGAAAAGACCAGAGGATTGTTGGCAATTCAAGGTATCGTCAAGGAATGAGACTAAAATAAGGTTTGATGGCAGAACAGACCAGAGGATTGTTGGAAATTCATTGTATCATCAAGGAGTGAGACTAAAAAGCTCATCAAGAGAGAATGTATGAATGAATGTACGAAACTAGTATAACTACAAACTGTTGGAGCACTGTATTCTCAAATATTCAGGTTGTTTAAAAATAGGTTTAACAATTGGGTCAACATTTAAGGGATTTTTTTCCCCGTATTTAAGCTTATCTGATTGTTAAATTCGCCAAGGCTGGTCGTTAGCGCCGCCTAGAAATGTTTCCGCTGGTCAAATGGAAAATTTCTTCCAAATGGGAACGATCTATATCGTGACTGTATTTGAATATTTTTGATGAATGTATAGATTTTGCAATGCAAAACTTGAAAGACCTCCTGTGTGGAGCTAATTAGTGAAATTAAGTAAAACCAGCTAGATGTATTTAATATATCTATTTTTTTGCGAATATCGGACAGAAGTCCCAACTGCTCTCAACCGTCTGGAGCCAGTGAGACTATGGCATCCCAATCAGGGTATGTTCTGACGCTGAAGGTAGTACGGATAGGAAGGTAGGGGAGTTCCTGGCTGTCCAGATCTGGTCACTAAACATGGCTAAAGCCATTTCAAGCAACGTTTCAATTTTGAATTGTGGTATTACTCAAGGGCGATACAGAGAATATCCTAGTAAGTATACTATATATTATTTTAAATGAATAAATTGGGAAATAACACAAAAATAATCAAATAAAATTTACATGCCCAAGCCGGGATTTGAACCAGCCACCGTCAAATATAAATGCAATGCCTATCAATCTATTACCTGTCAATCAGTATTCATTATTCGACCTCGAATCAATCGCATCAATCGGCGATGTTGTAGTTTGTGCGTAATAGATACTTGTTGAAATTCCTAATGCAATTGTCATTTCACCCCGTTGGGTGAATTACCCATTAGTCTGTTTGGCCATGTGACCAATGGATATCAAATAATATACCATTATTTCCAGTTAATTCAGAAGGGCGTACCACAAGGACGAAAAGTAGAACCTCTATTAATGAATATACTGAATTTAATTTTTTTTAAATAACCCCCCTTATTATTTATTAACTCCGCTGGCGAATTGGTAATCGATATATACAGGGTGTATGGGCACGTACCTGACAAACTTTAACCAGCTATTCCTTAGCACATTTGGAGAAAAAATGTTATGGGCACTTTGCTGTCCGGTAACATTTTTTTTAATAAAAAAATTATTATTCATATTTTCACCACATGTCACCAATGTTTTATCCTTTGTCAAAGTTTGAAAACCCATCTGGCAATATTTTGTTCGAGTTTCGTTGAATAATGTACGTACGTACCTACGTTGGCGCGCTTTTACAATCACAATTTCTCAATTCAATCAATCCTCTGTGTTTCCTCCCTCCTACAACATGGGACTCTTCAAGACCCATGTTCACTCCTTCCTCTCCACAAAAAGACCCTCCACACAGCATCCCCAAAGATGACATAGGCCCTGAGGGGAAATTATTTTCTTCAGGGCCTCCTGTGTGGAGTTAATATAAAAAAAAAAAAACAACGAAATGGCACGGCACCATTCGTCTCATTTTTAACTATTATTATTTAGTGTGTACGAAAGAGCGAGGACACTTTTTGACACACTTGCTAATAACAGCTGCTGAACACGAGATACAATGCAAATGACAGTGACGGAGTGTGGATTTTTTATTTATTTTTTGATTTTAATGGAAAAAAAATGTTACCGGACAGCAAAGCGCCCATAACATTTTTTACTCCAAATGTGCTGAGGAATAGCTGTTTAAAGTTTGTCGGGTACTTGCCGATACACCCTGTATACCACGAATTAAGTCCATTTAATTCATCAGGGTCAACCGCAAGGACCGTAAGTGGGTTTTCTAATATTATTAATAAATTCGTAATGAAATTGTCACATCTCCCCATTGGGAGGATTAGGTACATACCCGTTAGACAGTATGGTCTACGGGCGACTGGCGAAATGGTCTTAAAATAACATACTGCGTATTCGATGGCCCCCGTGGTCGTATTTCTCCTAGCCTCTTCTCCTCTTAGCCTCACAAAAATTGGGAATGCCATGGTCTCACTGTCTCCGGTTAGCAGGGAACAGTTGGGACTCGTGTGCGATACACACTTAAAAAATACATTAATGCAAAAACACATATTGCTCGAGTTACTAAATTACCTACAAGTAGACAGGTACTATAGGATTAAGACACAAAAAAATCAATATGACCATACTTACTCGATTAACGTAAATCCTCGAGTTACAGTTTATGTTTAGAGATATCTATAATATATACCGATATTCAGGAATGTATACATTAACAGAATATGAAACAAGTGTAAAAACAAGATAAATGCTTTTACATCATGATGAATTCACAGCCTCTCTGGAGACGTGTGCATATACAATGAGGGGATTTGGGTAATTGGCTCTCTGGAACCCATTTGAAACTCCCCTACATGTTTTCTGTTTTATCTCCGCAGGGAGCCGCACACACGAGGGAAGTGACGTTACCTTACACAATACTTATTTGCTCGCTGCTACCAGCAGGAACGGTTGGTTGTTTTTTTACGCCAATGTGTTAAGAGGAACGGTTATGCGTCCTTTTTCAAACTAAACTTAATTTTGGATTTAAAGTCAAAATACTAAACCAAACTGAATATATTTTTTTAATCGAACGGTACAAAAAATATCTAGTACAGATGGGAGCTATTTTATTTATTTATGCGTTAAATTATAAAATGTAGGCCATTAAATAACTCGGTTTTTTACGATTTTAGAGTCAAAGATGGCAATTATTTGTGACAATCATTAAAAAAATTATTATGCCCTACCTACGAGGTAATACGATATTATGTAAATCAAAAAAGGAATAAAAAACTTACTAGTTAAAAATTAATAAAGCAACTGATTTACTTTGGAACATACGGACCGAAAATATTTTTTTATGATAATTACTATTAACTCACGATAAAATTTCAAAGTTGTTTCTAAAATTATGCAAAATCGACTTCTCAAAGGCCTTTATTTTATAATTTAAAATACAAATAAATAAAATAGCTCACCTCCGTTCTAGATTTTTGCAAAATTTTGTTTAATGATTCAATTTGGTTAGGTGTTTTGGCCTCAAATCTAAAATTAAGTTTTGTATGAAAACGGCCACGCAGCCTTTCCTCTTAAGAACGAAGAAGTTCCTAGTTATGTCTACGCAAATTCATCAATATTACTCTTAATTACATTACTCATTTACTGTCTCTATGGAAGCCCCTCTGATGGCCTCTTGGAGACAAGAGATGATTATCCGCCATAAAATCATATATTGAAATATTAGGTATGTTGATGCAACTATTAATCTTCCTTTAACATTGTCCTTTGCATTTTCCCATCCCATTTTTACCTACAAGTACCTATCATTATCGTTTGTGTGAGATTTTACAACAGTAAAAGTGGCTGTCAAACCAGTTTATTGATGGAGCCTGTTTGATGAACATCTATTTGCGATCAGTGCTGTTATTAATATCCACTCAGGGTAGAAGGCCTGTGCAGTGAACATATTCGGTTCCCTCAGTGTGTTTTGTATCCAACCTGGGTGTTATGGAAGCTTGTGCGTGAAATAAAACATATCTCCTGTGAGTGAAACCAACCATCATCATCTTTGAAGAACATCAAAGGGGTAAGTCGGATTCCTTCCTTACTCCACGTTCACCATCTCCAACCATAGTTGTGTCAACTTCAAAGTTCACAATTAATATTTTACGGTCCACTCTCGATTCACCTATTGCGATCACAGGGTACTTTACGCATTTCTTTGTTTCTTATCTTATGTACCTTTCCATGTTACAGAAGAAATATTATTGCACTATCTATATTATGTCACACTATCTATACCGGCTCGAATATTCTTTTGAAAATACATAAAAGTTATTTTTTTAAGGATTTCAGATATTTAAAACTCCGCGTAAGATTCCAGAAAATATTCTTTCTAAATGCATATCCTTTGATCTTTAGCACGAATAAAATCCAGTTGCCAGGGAATAATAAGGAGAAAGGCGGCTTCCTAGGAGGGAAGAAAACAATAAACGCTTTGAACATTTTCTTAACGATGCCAGCAAAACAGCTTATAAAAACACTACATATTACTGAAAAAAAAAATGTTACCAAGGGGGTAATGCTCGAAGATTAAAATGAGAATAATATTAAACCCCCCCTCCACTTCATAGAAAAGTCGCAATCTACGTGGCTTGATCATGTAATAAGAACGCCAGAAGATAGAATTCTGAATGCTCTTCCAGAGGCAAGACGTCTAGTGGATCAGAAAATAGTAAAAATTCCTTTCCCAAAGATTAATGAAATTATTACTAATTATACTAAACATGAAGTGACAACATGGGCGATAGTGATATATAAATATAAAATGACTATTTATTTTATTTTATTTATTAATCTTTGGAAATCAACAGTTATGCAATTTTAGTCGGGTTTTTAGGTAAAAAATTTCCCCACCAAGAAAAACAAGACCTCTTAGGACGGGTTCTCTCGCAGAATTTGAACAATTGATCAAATTTCAAAGTTTAATGTCAATTTCTGTGAAGATTCTATCTTAGTTCTGTTACTATTTCAGTTTTTTGAATAGTGATATAATAATAGAACACGAATAGAACCCTCACAAAACTTTAAAAAAAACTTAACAACCCGTCTATAATAGCCAGGTAACATTTTAAACACCCATACGAGGTAAAAATTGTGGGGCGCAAATGACGCCGTTCTATTTGTATTAAGATTGCTAAATTTAAATGAAATCACCATTGGAATCTAGAAAAAAATATAATTTTACATTATACCAAAAATACAAAAAATTATAGATTACCTCGCAGTGATAAGAAAACAACAGAAGATTATTTAAAACAAAATCCATAATATTATAAGAAAATTGGATGTAAAACAAATTAAATTCATAAGAGACTTAACAGAACGTTACTATATAAATTCACTGTGGATTTGTTTATTGACAAGGTTTAAATGAACTAGAAATCTACGTACCACCTTATTGCTTCTACTACTTCTTCAAATCTAAGGGTGTCACACGTTTCACCTGCAAAAACCTTAAAAAAATTAACACCGGTATTGTTATTAAAAGTTTTTGTTTACACCAAATGAAAAATAAATAAACAGAATATTTATATATTTTTATAGAATGTTTATTAGTTTTAAATATATAAAGGCCTGACCACACCTTAAATAATGTATGTATGATTATTATTTAACGACCTGATTAGAAGAAGAAAACGGTCATTTTATTAAAGGCTCTTCGGCAAAAAGTTTCGGCGTCAGAAATATACCTAAATATTGTAACCGAATTTTATTAATGTTCTGCCCAGTGAAGCGGTTTATATTGGTAATTCAAAACCGACAGATGTACATTTTTGCAATTCAGAAATAATGAAGGTATAAATAAATGTGTCGCAAGGAGATTTCAATGCGAATTGCAAAAATTTATATTGTTCGTTTTAAAGCATTGGTTCTTGTGCAACTCATATCGAGTAGAAATTTTACAATTTATTAAATTCACTTGACGAGTATTACAATAATTTTTAAAAACTCTAACAAACTAAAAAGTTTGGTAATGTAGTCGGTAGTCGTGATATTTTTGAAAAGGATACGAAAAGTGTGTTTCAAACAAGCTCTATGCTCAATATATTAGATTATATTTCATAAATAAAATGTTGTACATTTAATAAAATGTTGTACAATTCATAAAATTTACTATAAATAATAAACACTTTAACCATTTTTTTTATTGTTAATGTAGATAAAACCGATATATATATATTTTTTAAAAGAAAGACAAATATTCCCGGGTCACGAATAACCTGACAATATTTGAAAATCTCCTACTACCACCACAGTAAGCTGAAAATGTTGCTTGTGTTGTGATGGAGGACTTAGCCAGCCGAGGAATTGAACACACTACGCCTGAGTGGGACCCAAGCGCGATGTCAACTCGGCCACCGACCGATCAGATGTTTAGAGAGCAATGCTCACCTCATCATGGTATACTTAAAAATAAATTTTAAAATGTAGTGGGTTAAGGAATGGGTGGGGGGTGGAGGGGAAAGAGGGGAACTTACAATCTAAATAAAATTATAATATTTAAATTGTTCTGTACACTTTTTCTTATTTCTAAAATATCCACTTTATCTAAATCTAAACGAATGCCATTCAAATTACAGTTAAATTATTATTGAATCTCTATATCATTATTAAAATCAAAATAATGTTTTTTCTCCAATAAATGATTAGCAAACTCCGACAAACTATTACTTTTTAATTAACACTACTCATGAAACATGTCGGTTTAATCTAAATAATAAAAGAGTTAAACGAAATGTTTATTGTTTTTAATTAAAATTGTGTCACATAGTATGATTACTGTATTTGAAGAACGAACAATATGTATTGAAAATGTGACAAGGCATGAAACTACAAGTGGACTGACTAAGCTACAATATTTTTCAGATGTGAAGGAGAGCACTGAAGGATACGAGTAGGAAACTACACTTTAAACTTATGAACCAGATGCAGAAGATTTCTATTAATCGTAAAACTATATTTCCAGTAAGTTCTAAGTTCAATTTTATAGATACAATGCTGCACAATTTGTATTGGAAATGTGACAAAGCATGAATTTACTTGTAACACTGTAGTTTGAAAGTGATATTTTCAGTTACGAAGTGGAGTAATAAACGCTATGATTAGGTACTCGTTAAACTCTTAAAACCGACACAGAAGATATCTATTAATCATAAAAGTATATTTATAACAAGCTGTAAGTTTAATTTCATAGATGCTATACAATTCATACAACGTGTATTGAAAATGTGCTTGTACCAGTGTTGCTTGAATGTAATATTTTCAAGTACGAAGTGGAACACTGAACGCCACGGGTAGGTGCTTGTAAATGCGCAATGGTGACGTCAGAACACCATTATTTCAACCATTTCAACTGAAAGTGTTACGAGGGCTTGTTATTGCGCTAATATCGGCGCAGAAATGGGAGTAGGGCGGGAAAAGGACCGCTTTCACATAACCTTATTGGACATATATATTATATCCTCGGACATATTTCATTTCTTTTGACACGTTTTATTTCTATGCGATAACAAACAGACGGTGGGCTATATAATATATCATATTTAATGTGTTTCCCATACTAAAATGTTTCGTGATAACAAAACACAATGCGGATATAAAGTTTTCTAAGTTCAGTAAAGTCTAATAGTAACAAAACAGAGTAAGAAATGATGCTAAGACAATTTTGTTTTATTTATTTAGACATTCTTATTTTTCAATCCTCTGACTGATTTATAAAAGCTCTACTTAAAACTCGGACAACGCCGAAGACTTTGGCTAGTCTGAACATAAAATCTGAAAATTTTCTCCTTCTCTCGAATAGCAAATAAGGCTAGTGAATAGAAATAACGTGACTTTTTTTGACACAAAACAATATTTTATTTACATGTAGAGTACAAGCAGTAATAGCACGTATCATTTTTATTGCTTCCTTCCTACAATGTATATAATGTTGATGCCAACTGTAAGCCACACATATTTCAACCAATTTAATCGTATTATAACATCCAGAGTACTTAATTAATTCGCTTTCCGGCCGGTCATAAACCCGTTCCAGTCTCCACAATGAGAAAATGAGAAAATCTATATTTCCCGCCAAATCGTGTAACAATAATACTTTCCCAGTCTTTATTTTACTTCGTCTATGGTAAAAGTGAATCGAGAATAATATTGACACCGCCATAGATAAAATAACCGCGCTTCATTCTGGGAAGCCCGCCCGCTTCCGAGCGGAAATCCTCGGAATATTCGCGGCAAATAGAGAAGGCTTTTACACGTTCGATATTTTCGATTCTCGGTAAATCTCTATTGAGCTGTCTACCTTAGATGCAGATAGTGCTTTCCTACTTTTCTATGGAAAGTAGGAACTGGGGAAATTCCATATTTTTTGTTATACCCTCGTTTGGGCATTCACATGACGAAAAAACCATTTAGTTTGAAGAATTTTTTTGCGATTTTGGGATTTATATAAAATTAGCTGACGTGTAACCGGCGTTGCTCGAGGACTTATAAATGGTTTGGGGTAAAGTTTTGAGGTTGTAAATTTTAGAGTACCTACCTTACAACTTGGTGGATTTTTAAGGTGGAAATAATATTATTGTATTATAATAATTGTTTAACTTGATCGAGCCATGTTTTCGTCGGGACTTCTTATACTATTGAAAACCCCTCTCTAAGCACTCCTGACAGTAATAAGAAGAAATTTTAAAATCGGTCCAGTAGTTTTTGAGTCACTTTGTTCAAAAATATACATTCATTTATATTTAACGTAGTAAGATGGACAGACGATTATTGCGAAAAAATGCAATATTTTTATAAGGCATGATAAAATATATGCAATAATTGAACCAATCATAGGTTTTCATTCATGTTTTAATTATTAATGAACTACAAAAGATTAAAAAAATCAATATTCTACGGGGAAGGGATGTTGGGAAGTAGGGTACGGGGATGGATCTAGTCTGTGTAATTAAAAAAAAAAAGATTTTAATTAAGTTCTGCAAGTATTTTTTGGTTTTTTTGTTATTGTTACAGCTATTTCGGCTTTCAGGGTCATTTTCAAACTGTGGTTTTAACCACGTTTAGACGACTTATTTATATGATTCCATTTTACCCCTTCCCAATTTCAATTGATTTATTACCGGTGAAACCGATTTACTAATAAAATAATTGTGATAATAGATTTCATATTCTGTGGGGGGTATTTTGAAGTCTGTTTCCCCACATTAAGGTTATCTTAATTGTTTAATAATAAAAGGCCTATTATATTATTAAATATGATTTTAATTAAATTTAAAAAAATGGAGTTCTACGAATTAAACACAAAAACCATAAATAAATAAATAGTGTGTAAAGTAAAATGTATTGTGTGAATGCAAATTATAGATTTTCGGTTTTGAAGTTAATGTTTTAAATTCACTGTAAGTGTTAAAATGTTGCGATGAGTTGCGATGAATGAATGCGTTTTGTTTAGAGTCAGTGTTGGATTGAAGGAGGTTTAATGTGGGGTTTGGTCTGTTTTGTCTGATGGACACTATTAATTAAATTGTAAGTAGTTCAGGCCAATCTATGTGTAAGATAGCTTATACTGTCAAACAGAAAATTTGTAAGTTTTTATTTGAGTACCACAATATCATATTTAACAACAATGGAATTTTTGTAGATTGTGTGTGACAAATCCACATGATAAAATGCATTCGGAGGGCGTAATGGCTGTCACAAGAAGAAAAAAAAACAATATCGTACATACGTAACTGAAGTGTAATAGTTGCAGTCAAACACACCTAAAATTCAGATAACAAATCGAGACCAGCTTACAGTGGCCATATTAATATTATGAATGAAAAATGTTCAGTGTTTACGCATGCATAAAAGTAGCTCTAAGTGGATTATTTGTTCAATGATTCTGTGAGTTCCCTTCTGATTCGTAACTGCCTTCTTGCCCTCGGTCCCGTATGTAGTAGGTATCCCTTGCATAACATATAATTGACTAGCCAGCTTCTGAGACAGGACACGGTTCTTTGATAGTCGATCCTTAATTTTACTATTTGCATGTTTTTTTAATTTTATTTCATTATTAGGTGCACCTCGTTTATGGTTTTTTTTTTCATTTTATATTACATTATTTTCCAATTTAAATGTAAAAGTCTTGTGATTGCACTATCCTCTCAGTCCCGCTGGATTAAATACGTTAAAAATATATACATACTAGAATTATTTTATATCTTACCTATCTCGAGGTGTATTTTCGACATGCGCAAATTCCTTGCAATTTTATAAAAAATATTTTCAAAAAAGTTGAGTGCACCTATTTAATTTAATTTTTAATATACGATTTCATAATTTTTACTTTTTTTTACTGGTGTTAATAAAACTGATATGAATATATATCAAAACAAGCAATTAAGTAAGTGTACATGTTTGTGGACCTGCATTTCAAGCACTCCGGTCGTTTGCGATTAACCGTAATAGTTAAGCTGTTTTATATCCAGTTCCAAGGTTGGTGGGTCGACACCTACCCCTAGTACCTACCCTTACTGCCTACCTTCTAGCGACTACTGCCTGTGTGCCGGGTGGTGCCTACTGCCTACCCGAGGGGTGTTATTGGCGCGAAGGCCCGGTCTAACCCGCCGGAGGATTTCATTGAAAAACCTTGAAGCTACGTACACTTCACTGAAAACGGTTTCCTCATTAAAAGCGGTACGATATTTTAAACAATGCGAGTGCTTATAATAGATTACTTTTAAAGTATTTATGTTTGGATAAACGTTCGGGTTAACGGATAAAATTATTATTTATTATAACATTGATATATTTAGCTTTTTCAAACAAAATAATCAGTAAATTATCAGTTAAATAGCCCTGATGTATTAATGTTGATTCACTTTCATGTTCCTATCATTAGATCAAGGTTCCCAATTATGTATTATTGTAACAATTATACTACGATATCATGCTACAATTCTGTTATAAATTGATCAACACTGGAAACGTATGTTATGTTAGCTGATATTTTTAAGCCCCCGCATACCCAATTTGTATCGATTTATAACAAGTTTCTCGTTAACTCTTTAAGTTCTAAAGTTCCAAATAAAAAAAAAATATTTTCGAAGATAATATCTACACATTTGTTATGCCGAAACATTAGTTATATGAAATTCCCTCTATAGAAAAAAATCGCAAAGTAAGCTCCGAAAATTATTAAAAGCATTTGTCGAAAGATTTTTGCTCTATTTCAAACTAGTCATGTTTTATTAAATATTTTCGCTAAATTATTACCGTTTTTTTTAATATTAGCGCCGATCCCTCTAACATTCGTATTTACATACCTCCCTTTTAAACCATCTTTGAACGGTTTTCGGCTTGGCTTGGCTTTCGCGGCTTGGCTTTAATATGCCTCTATTGAAATATAAATCTGTGCTGAGCAAACATTTTAGCAGTGCATAATTTAACGGGATCACGTCATATGATTATAATTTGCGTAACAGTGTCTTCGTTATGTCTTTTGATAACTTTGTATAAACATTGTGATAAATATGAGCGGTACAAATATATAAGTTAGTTAAAAATAACAAAAATAATGGTAGAAACTTGAAATTACAGAAATACATATAAGCTATATAAAATAGTTTTATTTGCTTTGTTGCAGGACGGAGAGGTTTTGAATAAGTCAAAGAGTTACGTAGATTTTTATGTATTGGCAGTTCGAAGAAAACGCTCTAGTGGCGAGTTGTACAGGGTTTTCCAATAAGAGGTGTTATTTTGATATTCAATCGTAAAAGATCAATGGTTTCGTTGCTCGTGGGGCACGTAGCGCTGTCTTGTTGGAAGTAAACGTTGTCCAGATTAATACCATCCAATTCCGGCCATAAAAAATCATTAATCATCTCTCAATAGCGCAATCCATTCACCGTAACTGTTGCTCCAGCCACATTTCCGAAAAAGTAGGGTCCAATGACTCCGCCGGACCATAAACCGCACCAAACAGTCACACGTTGAGGATAGAGAGGCTTTTCAACAATAACTATTGGGTTTTCCAAGCCTCAGATGCGACAATTTTGCTTGTTGACGAAGCCACCGAGGTGGAAATGGGCCTCATCACTCAAAATGATTTGCATTTGATTCACTCAAGTGAATTTTAATAATTTCAATGCGTTGTTGAAGCGTGTATCGTTCCATTATTATTAATGGCGTAGTTTCTACTTGTCAAATGTAAAAAAATGACAGCTTCAAAAGTAACACCTACCGAAATAGCGGGCTATTCAAAAGAACACCTCTTATTGAAAAACCCGTATAAATGTTGTTTTATGGTCGTCACAGTGAAAAAGAAGGGGGACTCAAGTAGATTTAACACGGCAGCCAGTTATTCATAAATTTAAAAAGTACAAAAATATCATACTGAGTAGAAAGAAGCCACAGTTTTAGATTAGACATTAATATTTTGTAACGGATACCATTTACAGATTGTGTCATCGTTGCTGCAATTTAAAATATTTACTGCAATTTTTTACAATCGCGCGCAAATTGCTGGCTGCATAAAAAAAACTGTAAATCCCGAATCGGGGAAACAAAAGTTCGGACTTGTTTCCAAAATGTAATATTTTGTTAGTTTATTTAGATAGACACTTTTACAAATGTGTTATAATTTACCTACCTCATTGAATTTTAGCTTCGCTACGCTGGGCGGTTCGTTGAATAACGAACATTCAGATCCTGCGCAAATAAGTCCTACAATAGACTGCGCTGCAAAAGTTTGCCTCAATTTAGCGAATTTTGTTTTCTGCGTAGGGTATGGTTATTTCAATTCGCGCTCTTCGATGATCAAAGTACGATTGTTGTTTATTCTAAGCATTCTCGAACCCTCCTGGTGCAAAAATATAGTCACGTGGTTTGCCTCGTCGAAACGATACTCAAATTTTATTTATTAATTTGGACGTCTCTAGTTTTTAATGATAAAAGTTGTATATTTTATAGTCAAATTTTATAAGTCAATTCGTGGCTGAGAGTTGTCTCTACCCCTATATAGTTTGAATATTACCCGTGAATCCTATACCGTTTATACTTAGGTATTATTTTCAATCGATGCAATTACCGTATTGCGAGTGTAAAAGCATAATGCAATGCGTTCCATCCTTGAGGAGAAATGGCATTCAGTTAGATAAATAAAAATGTAAGGCGCGAGTACAAACATATCGATTTTTATACTTTTGTAAGCTCGTAAGTTGTCATTTCGTCTTTATGCTTAAGAATTTCCCATCAAATAAAAGGGGGATATATTCCTAACCGAAGCGTGTACCGTGGGAAAACACGCCAATTGAGGAATCATCCCTAACGGCCTTCAGGCTCCGGGAAGGGCGCGCTAAAGCCTACCGTGTGACCCAGTAAGGGGCGGCTCTACCACCGCCCTAACAAGTAGCCGCTCAGCCACCATTACATGCCTACCTACGTGTACAACCTACATAGGGTAGGTTCGTTGCTACAGACAGCACTCGAAATTATTACACATTTTAAAGGCTTCATTAATTTATTTTTTTTAATTTTTGTGTGAACTAGTTATGAATTGACTAAAATTGAATATAAATCATATGCAATATTACCAAAAATATTGACAATAATTTGGAAAACTCGCAGGTTTATAGCAATCACCGTGTGTTTTAAAGATCGAAGAAGAACACGGCATAATACCCCAAAAACAAAGAATGAGAGTGGAAGATACTCTCAGTGTCGCCCTGGCGTAAGACCGCATTTCAGAATTGAAACGTTGCTTAGAATTGCTTTATCTTTGTTTGGTGACCAGATTTTAATAGCCTGGTACTTTCCCACCTTCCTGTTTCCCATCTCTTTCCCCTCCCGACTACCTTCAACCTCATAATATACAGTTGGGAACAGTAGGGACTCTTGCGCTATACTCACATAAAAAACACATATTTAATCGTTACTAAATTGACAAAATCAATAACAACTTTAACATTATTTAAAAAATATATATTAATGTTAATAAATGTTTTATTACCTTCATTTTTTGTAACAACTAAAGATCAAGATATCCTCACTGGGATCTCCCGTGTTGAGGATTTCATTTACACATTTAAAAAAAAGTAATTATAAATAAATTATGTAGCGTTTTTTCTAAAATAATTATAAACATATTACAAGGTGTTTTTTTAGTGCAGTTGAGTAGTTTCGGTTCCAGTCTGTATTTGGTGTCAGAATATTTTCTATTTCTGATCTCCCTGTGTTTTGCATCCAATTTTTAATTTTAGATTTAAATGTTATAATATCGTTGTGAATTTTGAATGAGAGTGGGATTTTGTTGTAATGTTTAGTAACATGGAATAGGAAGCTTTTTTGCCCAAATATTGTATTTTTAGTATTGCTGGAAATGTTGAACTAACTACTAACATGTAGAAGGTTAATTTTAGATTCAGCTACAAACCGATTAAATCTACGAACCGATCAAATCTACAAACCGATCAAATCTACAAACCGATGAAATCTACAAACCGATGAAATCTACAAACCGATGAAATCTACAAACCGATCAAATCTACAAACCGATCAAATCTACAAACCGATAAATCTACAATGATATTAAAAAGGGAATTAAGTAAAATAATGTTTCTATTTAAGCGTTTATTAACACTAAAACGAAATAAATTCCAAAAGAAATGTTAATAATGGATTTATCGACTAAACACTGTGAAGGTCAAAGTTTGCATGTCTTGTTATAGCCAGTGCGGTTTTACATATTCTTATCTCGAATACTAATGCAGTCATATAAATTCGTTAAAATTTAGATATAACGATGAACATAAAACAATAAAGGAATGTTTAGACTTTATAACACTATATAAATTCAATAAAATGGAATGTGCATATGAATGTGCCCTGTTAGAGAGGTCAAAGGGTCATCCGCCGTGAAGACCTAAACAAACCTCATCCCATGAACTTGGGCAGCCCTGCTATGTAACCAAACGTTGCCAGCCACTTGGGGTGACCTATGGCAGAAATGTAGCTTATCCAATAAATGGTTCCTTTCATATTTTTAATCAGTATTGTTCGGTTGATTTTATAAATGTAATAAACAAATAAATAAATGCATTTAATGACTACAGATAAATTACAGTTTTCAATTACTATCAAGTAGTGGCGCCTACTTACTTGAATTTTGTCATACGTCAGAAAAGTATTGTGTGTACTTTCAGATCATATTACTTCGCCGCCCATCGCACACATTCCCTTCAAACAGCACCGCACCGCTTTGTTATCGATTATCAAACCGCTAGAATATCGGAAAACCTTTACAGGCCCGCTCCGCTCGATTAATTTGCAATTATCGCATTATCTCAAAAACATTTATTCCCAAATTTCATCACATTCTTCCTGGTCGATCATATCCAATACTAACTTTTTTTAGGTAGATACAATAACTTTACTTTGGTATCTTACGGCCTCGTAGTAAGCGAACAAAGATGGTATGAAAAAGAGATGTTAATTAATATTAGCGCGTTAATATTAAGAACAAGCGAAAATGGTGAAAATATTTAATAACATTAATATTTAATGCTAACAGACCGAACGATTAGTCGTAATAGACCCGGTATAATTTTACATGACAAAATTTAAAAAAATAACTTATTTCATTGATATCGCTATTCCAAATTCCTGTAATATTCAAAAATCTGTTTCTGAAAAAAAAAATATATATATATAGATGTAGGAAATGAGATCAAACGAATTTGGCATTCTCAGACTATAAAAATATTACCATTGGTTATTTCGGCTACTGGCATTATACCTAGCTATCTCATTCAAAATTTAGGTAGATTAGATCTGTCTAAGAATTTATATATAAAAATGTAAAAATCAGTCATTTCATATACATGTAGGATTACGAAGGATTTTTAAAATATTTATATTGAGGGATCTGTAGGATTTATAGGTCCAATTAGATGCTCTACCGAACTGAACCCTCTGATCTGAAAATATCTGGAGTGAATTATTTTACCATTTGATCTCTGGTGATTTGAAGTGTTGTCCTTGTATTATTTTGTATTTATTATGCACTTGCATAATGTGGATTGACTAGATGATCATTTGTGGAAAAGTGTGTGGAAGGGTTTAGTTTTTCCTGTGGAGAAGATTTAACCCGGACATAAAGTCGGAAAAAATCTATAAAACACGACTCGTTTGAAATAACGCAGAAATCTCTCGACAAATACTTTGGTTGCATTTAAAGATACACTGTGATTTTTTCCTGCAATTAACATATTAAATAACAGAACAAAGCGTGTTTTTAATAATTTTCGGAGCTTACTTTGCGATTTTTTTTTATCGAGGGAATTTCATATAATTAAAGTTATAGATATTATATTCAAAAATAACTTTTTTTCCCTTAAAACACAAAGATATACTTTTTATAAATCGGTAGAAAGTATGTGGTGGCTTAAAACTTTATTTAAAAATGAGAGTCTCACAGGGTGCTTTGCATGTGCTAAAGTGCAACGTGGGGGGAGCATCTACCCTATCAAAGTCCATCAACATTCAATGTATTATTAAAATCAGCGCACCCGCACCATTTCAAATATTAACAATAAAATTTTTAATCACAAAAGTTAATAATATTTCGAAAAAAAAATATTTTAATTTTATATTAATGCGTCATAACTATAAACTATATCACGTTTGTATGAAGTCGAATTTGTTGGAAGTAAATTTTTCATTGTCTGGAATCCATATGTTAAATATTGTAATGTTTCCTGGGATCTTCAGTCACAAAAACGTATTATATACAGAATGACGGAACTTTTATTGCACCAACGAAATCACATTAAAAATGTATTTTTTCTCGGCCCGACATTTTGCAAACTCAGGTACAAATAGCCTTTAATTTTCTAGTTTTTTGAAGAAAGGAGGAGGAGAATGACTAGTGTTTTGCTTTTTATAGTAAAAACTTAACCCCACCAACAAAAATGTCAATGTGGTAAAACGTTACTATTTTGTTGATCGGGAATCCTAAGGTTAAATGCGACATATTTCATTGGTGCCATGATAACTCAACACAGTGATAATTTAACACACTTTTAAAAAGTGATATAAAGTCATTGGAAACGATGACAAAAAAAAATTAACCTAACCTAACCTAACCTAACCTACTTAACCCAGTTAATAAAGTTTTTGTTTCATCACTTTCCATGACTTTATATAACTTTTTAAAGATGTGATGAATTATCATTGTGATGATTTATCCGGTCGCCATTTCATTTCGCTTTTCAACGTCATTTAAAAGCCCAAAAACGCTATAGTTTAATTGGACAAAAAGATATAAGAAATAAGCCAAAATTAAGTTAAAAGTAGTTTTATGAATCATTTATTTCTTTAGAGTTATAGATAGGAACTTGTAATTCGTTACATAAAACAATTACTCAGGCGTGAATTTCAAGTACCAATATTTACACTGTGGAGAGAATTACACCTAAATAAAATACGCCTAATGGAATTACACCCCTCAGATAAATCTAAGGGTAAGTAGTACCTGTTTGTAAATTCCTACATTGTCTTTGAGTTCATCTGTATCCGTTTGTATCCTTTTTTTCTGTTTCTTGTTTGTTCAATGAATTTGAATGAACAATGAATTTTGTAACTCATCGGGATTGCTCTAGGAAAAAATAAAAAACAAAAAAAATAAAAAAACCTTACGTAATATAATTTTTTTCTAATTTGAAATTTATTTAACTTTAACAGGCTAAGATGCCAAACAAAACGTCCGTAACCAAGTGGGTCTTCCGACGACCCGATACGTTTTTCTGTCTTATGGGCTTTTAAACTATAGAAATCCCAATTATTATGTCAAGTATTTAATAGTAATTTTGGGTACTACCTACTCCCCCACTTGGCTGCGGGATAGTTAACACATATTTGAAAACTCAAAAATTGAACCAATTTTTTTTTTAAATAAAAAAAACAGATTTTTTTAACTTGTGTACGTGTGTCCAGTCATTGAAATATGGGTAAGAAATTCACGCCTATCTAATTTCATTCTGACTCTTAAAATTAACACTATTTAATATGAATAACCATCCATTTAAGATTTTTTAATTGCAGCGGCTGCCCTAACCCAGCGAGGGTAGGTTTCTAGGTACTAGGTACCCAGCCGCCCTAACGAATATATACTCACTGTGGGAACGCACGTACAGGCTATGGGGGTAACAATCCTCGCTTCAGATCAATACCCGTGACCTACTGACGGAGTTCGGAATGGAAGTGGGGAAAGGAAATACGAAAGGGAGCAGACACGAACTGAAAAGGGAAAGCAGAGTACATAGCCTCCAATACTTTCCCGAACCAAATAAACAACACACTTTCAAAATACTCCGAACAAGTCGTAACGTAACGAGAAAACTTATCTAAACTAGGCACTGACGGAATTTTAATTGCAAAAGGGAAAGTATAAAGAAAAAACGAACAAATGTTTTCACACATGAGATTAACAAACAGTTACATTTTTCGTTTGGTTTTGTAATTAACGGAATCATTGAACGTAAATCAATGCAGATAAAAGCTATAAAATCCGATGTATCACAGGGCGAAATAAAACTCCAAACTGTTTATTTTCATTCCACGAAATTGGGTAGCGAAACAGCTTTAGCGAACTTTTTCTTATCGTAAGTTTGTCGCAGAAGCTAAATCTAAAGGTAGGCGGTAAGCTTATACAATAGAAAACACGCAACGCAGGAGGATTGTGGGACTTATTATTATTATTATTATTTATACACACAAGCATGCCTCCAATAAGCACGTAGAGTTGGGAAGTATGGAGCTCACCACGCGAAGTGGGTTATCGTTATTGAATGCGTGAAATTATTTACCACAAGAAAATAAGGCACGGAACTCAATCCTTCCGTAATGTGAGTGAAGCGGCTCAAATTCGGAATATTAACATTTCGTTGTTTAATTATTAATGTGTGTTTGTGTTGAGGGATGTGTTAGGGGTTATGTTCAGTAATGAGATAAATGCCTTGCGTCAAATAGACGACATTTAATTTATTGTGACACGTTGACTAACCAGAAGTTGTAACGTGTGACGAGCGCGTTCACAGCCCCGAGTGGCAGGTGAGTTGTTTCATTGGAAACGTACTCAATCATGGGTTCAAACTGGAGTGGCAATAATTAAACTGATATCAATTTTCATAAACCACCATTCAGACACAAAGTGACGCCGGATATGGTTTTAGATCTGGAAAATATCCTGCCACTTCCAAACTCTCCCCTTAAAATGCCATAATAGATTCTGAAAGATTTTTTTTGGGCAAAAACGTATTAAAACTTTTATGTGGCAATTCACAGATGGTATTGTAGTTAATTTAATCATTTTGGCAAGAGCCTCCTCATAAAACGGGGCGTTATGACCCTTTAATATTTTCAGACACGCAAATGGATCTTGCCAAATTTTACAGAACAATTTAATTTTCTCTTCTCTCTCATTTTTTCCTATAGTTTTAATTTGTAGCATTAATTTTGATATATTATTGGAATAATAAATTGGAACTAATTCGAATTATTCTCTTCGCGGATGATGTCAGTAATATTCGGTAAATTTGTATGAATCAATCCATGTTACCTTTAACGATTTTTAATTAGGTACCTAATAAATCAGAATTATTTACATCGGACGCCAATGATTGCAAAGGTCCTTCGGATTATGAAATGTGTTAAAATAAATTTCGATATTATTCAACAGAATTAAATCCGAAGCTCACTATTCGTTAAACTATTAAAATCTTTAAAATAGCGACTTAAATCCATATTTATTTATTTAAAATATTTCCACATAAAAAGCTAAGAACAATAGTTATAATCACTCCCTTTTGTTTGGAGCACCCTTCTTTGAAGAGCTTTGGTTTATATGTTTT
Organism: Hesperophylax magnus; assembly: GCA_026573805.1. Classification (NCBI taxonomy): domain Eukaryota; kingdom Metazoa; phylum Arthropoda; class Insecta; order Trichoptera; family Limnephilidae; genus Hesperophylax; species Hesperophylax magnus. The sequence goes on along the minus strand of JAIUSX010000014.1, from coordinate 24,941,111 downwards.
TCATTAACTTTACTTCCGTTCAAGAAGCACCTTTATTTCAAAACTAACTTTGAATAAATAATATTAAACAGATATAAACCAAGGCCTGTCACGGCTTACGATTCTCGACAAAGAGGGATTTTCATTACAAACAAAATATTTTTTAAATACACAAATACGTACACGGATGCTAAACTTGTATGGCGTTTGATACGTATATAACTACAAGTATTTTAATTTTTTAATTTTAATTTTTTAATTTTTTAATTTAATTATTATTTATTCTACTTATTTTAATTTTTTACTGCATCATGTATCACTTCTATGTAAAAGCCTTTTTAGGCGTATATATATATAAATAAATAAATAAATAAATAAGTATACATATGGATTTAAAATGCTTGGACAAAATCTACTTCCATCACGTTCATATACGAGTAAGTACACAAATGTACTTCGAGAGCTTCTGGTTCCACAACGTATACGTGTATACACGAGCGGCATCTACGTCAGGCATAAGTACCCAAATAGCTACTCGTAGATCGTAGAGGGATGCTTCGCCGTAGATGGTAGCTCGCTTCGCCGTACCGAATAATGATCTCCTTTCTCTTTCTGCCGCGGCGCTACGCCGCGGCTGCTACGTCGCTCCGGCTTCGCTACGAAGAGCGTCGAAGTTGCCAGATATTTTATTTAAGTATTTTGTTGGAAAAGGAAACGGTAAATAATGAATACGGAGGCGTCGTAAAAAAACGCTTGGAAGTATTACAAATAAGTGAAGGTTTTACGTTTGGGAATCACATTACTCAGGCGAGTTAATCTGCCGGTTCTTGTTGCTTAAATTTACTGCAAATAATGGTCGGATTTAAAAATGGTACTCGAAGTGATATGCTGGAATGCTGGGACAATTCAATCGCTTTACAATAACACCGTTGTCATGGGAAATATGACGACATGTGAAATTAGAGCTGGCTTATTTAAATTATTCTCTTTAATGACGGCAAATATTTTTATAAATGAAGAAAAAAAATATTTTCAGTTGACTTATTTTTTTAAACATTGCATTTATATGCCACTCTAAGAACCAATAGTTTCGCAGAATTTGAACAATTCGTCAAGTTTCAATGTTATGTGAAAGTTTTATTCAAGTTTTGTTGTTATATCATGATAGGTGTTTCACAGAACTGAAATAATAACAGAATTTGAATTGAACTTTCACAGATATCTAAAATTTACAACTAATTAAATTCTTAAATATCATTCCACTGATGAGAAACGTGTTTTTGACTTGAATGCTTTTGAGTTGAGTCCATGGAAAGGATTTTTTAAAAACTCACTTTATACTAAATTTGGGTGGATTTTGGTCAAGTTTGACACTATACCTACCCTTGATTAAATTTCGAAAAACTTCAAAATTCCATATATGTATTTAGAAGATAACCAATGCGAATTGAGTGATAGACTTAATACAACTGATGCATTTTTAATAAGACCGATTGAAATTATTATCCATTGATATTTCTACATTGAAGAGGTGATAATTGATAATAGTCAAATTAAATAACTCTTCTTAAAACAGCAAAAACCTAAAAATCAATAATTACAATTAAACGCACATCAAGAGGCGTTGACCTGGTAACTATTCCTTACTTTGAATAATCGTTTAATTTCTGGCAACACTGCCGTCTCCAGTACCTTAACTCCGGCCAAAGTGTTGGGGGATGAAAGGGGCTGGATGGGTAGGTGGTGGAGGGGGAGAAAGGAGAGGCGGAGGCATAACGGCGGGCTAGGAGCAATCCCTTTTTATCTCACTAGCCTAGCAGAGTACCTATTCAGTGGGTAGTTAGTAACGTCAGATAGCCCGCCTTAAAAGCGAAGCCATGTCAAAGATATTGGAAGAGGTGAGGACTTTGAGTGCAGTCAAACGGTACATAAATTTAGTTATTAGCACCTTCTTGCGTTTTTACGATAATTTCTTACATTTTTTTAAACTTTCATTCAAAAACAGTTAAAAACATTGCAAAAAAAATGTTAATATAAGTACAAAATGTAACTCACTAGTGAGTAGTTAATATCCGCCTCCACTAATTATTTTCTAATTGAACAAAGTTGTAATAAGTATTGTAACATAGCATGGCGTTTACTAATTTTTTAAAGTTTACTGCATAGATAAAGATTAATATCTCATGATATTAATCGAAGTGACACTGCAAGCTTAGAATTTGAAATGTGTAGTTTGATTTTTTTTTTCAAAAGATTATTTTTCAAATTCTGAGGAATTATATATTTTTAATGGTAGGGTAAAAGAAAACGGACGAAATTCGATATTTCAGAAAACATTTGCAAAGATTTTCGAAACTTACCGTATATCTAACGTAATATAAATATAGAGCTTGCCATATTGATCCCAAACTAAGCGTTTGCAAAATGGTTTGTCATTATCATGTAAAATTTGGCAGGCTCTATTCGTGTGCCTAATAAAACTGGAGGGGTTACAACACCACGTTTTATGAGGCTATATTGTGCCAAAAATGATTAACTTGAATTACAATACCATCTGGCAATGGTTCCACGAGAACTTCATTTGTTTTTATTTTTATGCGATGACCGCAATGATAAAATAATCTAATTCGAGCAGATCGTCGATGGAGTATCATAAAATATAAAAAGAATTTGAAACACTCCAACCTCAAAGTACATATGAATATATCACCTTTCACCTTGGAATGAGGTACAAATTGACATTATTTTATTAAAATTCTTTTACGAAATAATGATAATCTGTGTAATCATACAAATAAAAATTGTTCTCACTTGGGTTAGAAGCCTTATAGCAATATTTTATATCAGTATATTTTTTTCCGTGCAACAATGAACACAAACATTTTTTAACAAATTGGAAAATTCAAGATATTTTCCATAATATTTTACGACATTTAAATTGGCATCGATCCCGTAATTTTTTTCGAATGAACTTGTTACCTTAGAAAAAAAACAAAGAAGACATAATGTCTGTGTCATCGTAATATTCAAAACGTATTATGAATAATTTCACGAGAGACTCCTTCACAGACCTTTCAGACAGAAAGAAAAATCACCTTAAGATAAAATTCATCACCCGTGTGACGACAATGTAGTTCGTCAAATAGCGCGTTAAAAAGCGATGTTAAGCAGTATCTCTCCGTAATTTTGTAATAATAACACACCGTTTAGAGAAGTTATGGTAATTCATATAACGAGAGCTTTATTTATGAGCCATTTTCGGATTATAAGGAAGTAAAATGTTATGAATGAGGTAACAGGAAGATCAAAGTGAGAGAGCTGCAAAGAATATTCCGGATTTCGAAGGGGGATTGTATTCAGTGATAGCATTCAATGACTAGATCACATTAAGCGTCCCATTAAATGGTAAATATGTTTTATTAAGGAAGGAGAATTTATGGTAGTATTTTGACAAATTGTTAAACACCTTATTTGTTCACGGCACGTTCCAGAGTGGTAGATAGTATCGTTATCATCCTTGTGAAAGACCACCTTTCAAGATCTAAATGTTGTTGAAATAGCTCCAGCCGTGTTTAGTAATCATATCTGAACGCCATATACTTCCCAATCTTTCTCTTCATCATCTCCTTCCCACCCCTACCCTCTTTAGCTTGACAACATACCTCAAATGGGGAGTTAGTGAATTTGTTTGCTATGAGTATTGAAATTTTTCCGTCTGACTGCTAATCTAGAGTCTTACCTACCGAGATATTTACAACTTTGCTAATTCACAAAACTTGACTTGGCCACCATTATGATGAATTTAAATTATTTGTCACATAAAAAAAAAAAAACAATTTACTCCACCCAAACAATGTATTAGATTTTCAATCGAACCTACAAAAACTTTCAGTAAGGTTACTGTTGCCAAATCCTGGCAATTCGTGCCTTTCTCCTGATCACAAACAATTATTTTCAACAGTAATATAAAAGTTTACAGAAAAAAACGGTTTTTTAAAACATAGAGCCGAATATGTGCAATATAGCTGTGAATGAGGAATACTTGGAGCAGGTGGATGAATTTGTGTATTTAGGAAGCATGTTTACGAGAGATGGGAAGGCTGACAGAGATATTGAAAGAAGAGTAAATGCAGGTAACTCCATTAATGGAGGACTGAACGCAGTTGGCGCTAACAAAAAATTGTCCAAAGAAGCGATGTTAGCAGTCCACAATGGAGTGCTGGTACCTACCCTGATGTATGGAAGTGAGGCATGGGACTGGCAAAGAAAGGATGAAAGTAGATTGAATGCTGTTGAAATGAGATCCCTGAGACGTATGTGTGGTAAAACCATGTATGATCGTGTGAGGAATGTGGAGATCCGCAAAGAGTGCAAGGCTGATGTAAGCGTAATGAGTAAGATCAAGAAAGGGACGCTTAGATGGCTTGGGCATGTAGAGCGAATGAGCGAAGAAAGGAGTGTAAGGAGAATTTACGATGCAAATGTGAATGGTAGCAGAAGTCAGGGACGCCCGAGGAAGACATGGCACGACCAAGTGAATCAGATACTTGAGTCGGGCCATGTCAAGAGTCAGAACAATAGAAGAGTATGTATGAGACGATGTATGAATGTGAATGAGGCAAGGCTTGTGTGCCAAGACCGAGTTGTTTGGCGGTCCGTCCTCTCTGCCTACCCCTGCGGGCAAACGGCGTGATGGTTAGTTAGTTAGTTAGTGTTTAGAGCCGAATCTTATTCATTAGTACACATGAAAATGTGATAAATGTAAATGTAATATTAAATGGGGATAAACGTAAACATTTTCACAATAACCAAGTTAACATGCTATTAAAAAAATTATTAAGTTACATCCGATCATTTTGCCAGAACAAAACTGTTCATGTATTGGCTAAAAGAAAGAAAATTTCATTTCGAGTTCCAAAACAATTCAGCCAGCAAGCCGCCGTGTAAACTGTTGACATAAACAGGCTCGAATTTCTTTTATCTGTTTTCTCAAACTATTTTTCGATCACTTAATGAATCCAGTAATACGAGTCCATCAGCCCGCCGTCTCGCTCCCCCGCGCCGGTCTCGTTTGGGGTGGAGAAAGCGAGAGGGATGACGCCGCTAAAAGAAACAGATCGATGTACGAACCAGCCAGGCCACTACTGGCGTGGCGCCACGACTGGGATCGATTCGGTCAAATGGTTTCAACAACCTTCGGTAGACTCACTTGATTGTATAATAGAACTACTGTATAGTAGAATTTATGGAGATAAGATGTGGTCTCAGTGACGCCCTTGTAGAATTCCACGTTTCATAATTTGAAATTACTATTTGGTACTAGTAATATTTTACTTGATTTTTGGATAAGCTAATAGAAATACTGTATAGTGGAATTAATGAAGACAAAATTTTACCTTTTGACGCTCTTGTAGAACGCCACAGTTCATAATTTGAATTACCATTTTGTATTAGTAATATTTTACTTGATTTTTAGATGGGCTAATAGAACTACTGTATAGTAGAATTAGTGAAGACAAATTTGACCTTTTGACGCTCTTGTAGAACGCCACAGTTCATAATTTGAATTACCATTTTGCATTATTAATATTTTTTACTTAATTTTTAGATGGGCTAATAGAACTACTGTATAGTAGAATTAATGAAGACAAAATTTGACCTTTTGACGCTCTTGTACGAACGGCACAGTTCATAATTTAAAATTACTATTCGATATAACTGATATTTTGCCTTAATTCGGGTAGTTTTAATGGAACTATGGTTTAGTAAAATAATTTATGAATATAAGATGTGGTCTTGGTGGCGACCTTGCAGAACGCCACGATTAATAATTTGAAATTACTATTTGTTATTACTAATATTTTAATGGATCTTTTTACGTACATTAGACAAATGATTCCAACGTATTTAGAAATATTCGAAGTGACCTTATGACAGTTGAAAATTTTTAGTTTAGTTTTATGAAGGTCTCTGCCTAAAAGTGATTCGTTAACCAATATCTTAACTATAAAGCAGCTAAAATGATTTCTATGAAACTGTAAAGACATGCTTATGATTGTACCATATTTCATGTAAAAACTTTGGTAAATTAGGTTTTTGTTTTAAAATTAACAATAAGATTTTCTGATCTTAGTTTGTATGCTTATATTTTTCATCTCTTATCCCTTGCTCAATGCAAAATGGTTGAGCAATGAAAATTGATACTCATTCCGCCTAGATGGCTCCTCAAATGACAAATCATGAATAATGAATTAAAAAACGACCTCAGTAAATTATGAAAGAATTTTTATTAATCTTGCCACGATTTCAATCTTTGACACAACCGATAGCTTAAAAAGAATATAAGAGGAATTTTCACAAACACCGAGTACCGTTAAAAATATCACGACGATTTAAAGTTTATTTTTTTGATCCTGATCACCGTACTAAAATTATGTGATTTTAGTATTTTCATTAATAAGTATTGATTTCCAAAACGATTTAAAACCGCACATTCCAAAACGGTTCCAACTGACTACAAAGTTATTTCTACATAGAAATCTCCAATGTCTGGTAAGACGGCATTCACCAACGTCGCTCGGCGTGACGTTAACGACGCCGAATTCACGAATAAAAACCAACATGTTGTTTTGGCGGCAAATCGAAAATGGCACATTTAAAATCGTTACAGAAAATTTATTCGTCAACACAAAAAAGCTATTATTATACTAGACATTGTATAAGTGAAAAAAATGTTTTAAAAAAATTTACAGGTCGATTTTTTTTATTTGATTTGGATATTTCTAATGTTTTTAAATTACTATAGCGTATTCCTGTTTTATTTTTATGAATTATTTGGACCTCTGTATTTTAGTAAATGTATGGTTGGTATTTATTTTAGATGGGTTGTTTAACAGAATTTGAAAAAATATTAATTTAAAATCATTATTGGTCAGTTGTTTCACAAAATTGAAATAATAACAGAACTTGAAAATCAACTTTGAAATTTGATGAATTGTTCAAATTCTTTAAAATAACCGGTCGCAAGTGTTCGGCAATTTTTTTCGGTAAGTTCTTTTATTCGAATATTTATGTACCCCCGGTTTTATCTATCTCCGGGCAATTGTTGCAATTAAGTTTGTATGTGCCAGAGTGGCTTAATATTTCTTCTTTGTCTTTACAATTAATTAAAAGTTATTATTAGTACAGAAGGCCGGCCTTATTTCTGAATGATGTTTAGATGTACAAAGGGAAGAGACTTTACTTATGTACAAAATTGCAACTGTAGGTTTTAATTTATTATTATTATTGATAGTTGGTAGGGCATTATAATAAAAATATTTGATGCGATTCGGTGAAATTCTATTGACAGAATTGTATCAATTAGATTCGAGTCATATCCGTTTGTTGTAAGCTATTTGTTTTATTGTGGAGCTAATGTAAAATAAAATCAAATCTTTATTTTATTCAAATGGACATCTTCAGAAATTCTATTTGGAAATATTGTTTATGTGATTTTCTCTCGTTTAGTGATTAATATTTAATATACACGATGAGTCTTTTAAAAACAGTCGAATCAAAATTTAAACTACGTATTTATTCAAATTCTGTAATGGTAGAAGTTAGAATCAATGGCAAACAATGAAATAAAAAATATCCAACACGGGTGGTTTTAGAACTTTGCGCAGTGCTGTGGTAGGTATTGCAGTGTAAAATAATATTATATATATAGAGCAAGGAACAGTGGAAAAGTCTCCCACACAACTGATATCGAAACTGCCCCGCGCCCCGTGGCTTCTTCGTGTCACTCCCAACCTACCCCTTCTCTACCCTGTACCCATTCACCCAATACACCCTGTCTGTACCATACCTGCTGCCTTGTTCCGCCCTGTGCTGCCACAACTCTCTCACTTTACGACCAGAATACAGAAAAGCGAAGGCGGACGTTCATTTAATTCCAAAAACAAAAGTGCCAGAACTGCCAGAGAGTTGATAAATAAGTCACTCTCAAATGAATTTTAAAATATTTTTAAATGTGTCACTTCACTGAAAGAAAAATGGGTCAGCACTACCTAATTTTCCTACTAACCTCTATTAATTATTGGTTATCGTTGGTTTTAGACGCTATAAGAAAGAATGGTGTAGAAGTAGACATACATATGCATAAAAAAGTGTTTTTGTTGTTTGTTTTTGGGGTGTTATGCCGTGTTGCGCTAACTCCTTCTTTAGCCGACGTTTCGGACAGCGTTGCAGTGTCCATCATCAGGGCAGATCCGGTAGATCCGAAGATGTGTGGACACACATCTTCGGATCTACCGGATCTGCCCTGATGATGGACACTGCAACGCTGTCCGAAACGTCGGCTAAAGAAGGAGTTAGCGCAACACGGCATAACACCCCAAAAACAAACAACAAAAATGCTTTTGGCCGTGAGAATCTAAAAACTTACCATAAAAAAGTGTGTATATAAAAAAATCTCTTTTTGGAAATTCAAAATATCAAGTAAATATAAATTTTTATCTATATGAATATATACCACAAAAATTGACCCAATCGAAAAACATTTGAATCTTCCGCCAGAGCCCTAATGTGTAAAACTTAATTTAAAAATAACATTTTTCAATGTTTAATATTTGTAATGAAGTAAGTTTTTTTTCGAAGTTGAAAAATTTAAACAATAGAGTGTGAAATATGTAAAATATATTAAAAAAAATTATAATACAAGGTTCAAGTCTCCGGCATTTAGCCTAAAATTGAGTAATTTAGCTTATTTCATAAATTAGGGTCAATTTAATACTATTTAAAAAAACAAAAATGGAATTTAAAAATATTCAAAACTTTGAGACTCTTGCTGGAGACCTAAGTGTTTATCAATTGGGCCATTTTTTGCGGTAGTGTGGTTCCATAGAGACAACTTTTTATCAACATGAAATTTAGAATTTCGAAAGAAAAAGTTTTTTCGATACACCCTAATACATGAAAATCTTATTATTGATTGAACTATATTACTTTGCGAACCAGTATAATAAAAAATCTATAGTAATAAAGCGATCAATGTGATCATTTACGGGTTTATTAAACAACCAAAATATCATATGGGTGTACAATGTATATGGAATATTATAATAATTATCACATTTTCATGATTAATTGATGAAATGTGAGAATGTTAATAATGTTCAAGAGTGATAATAATAAATTATTCGATCATTTTCCAATTCGCATAGTGTAGAGTGTAGACATTTTACAATTTACCAAATAATGTGCTTACAAAACTGTGACACAAATTGATTAAATATTTGAATAACAAAAAAACAATATTCCTGGTTTAAACAAACTCCTAAGAATGAAAGCATTTTAAAAGAATGAAGTCAAACTGTGTGTTTTTTTTCTATATAATAACTAAACCAATTTGAATTTCACTTTTGATTTCGTGAATGAACACAAATCTTGGATGTTGAAATTAACCCTCTTCCCGACATCCGAGTCGAGCTGAAACTCAGCAAATAGACTCATCATCGATGACAATGCATTATATCAACTGTTGGTGGCAATTAAGCTTACACACTCGAACTTATACACATTTCTGTGAAATTCTATGATATTACAGCAGTTATACGCAATAAATTTCGGTCCTATCCAATCGGGATTTAGCTCAGTTGGTATAGTTTTTTACTGCTGTTCCTATCCCCTTTCAAACCATTTTTAAAAAGATTTGTAGAATTTTTTATTTGTTTAAAATTTATTCGTTTCGAATTCGATTCCCGGTCACGGCTTCGCGGCAATAACCTTATTTCAATCTGTTTATTTGATTTTATGGTAACCGGGCAACTCAGGACAGTGGAATTCAATACACTTCAACCTCTCGAAAAGTTATAAAAAAAACAGGGTTAAATAGATTACGTTAGGTTAGGTTAAAGGAGTCTGCCCATACAACCGGAGCATACCATGACCGTGCTATGAACGTATCAGGCACGAAAAGAAACACGATACGCATTACTATGCCCACTGCCAGGGATTGCCAGCGTTCTATGTCCTTATGTATGTGTACACAGAGCGTATAGCCATCGGCAAAATATTCTAGCCGTGGATTTGTTCTAGACGGTGTTGGCCGGTGACGGAACGGTCTAGTGGGCGTTGTTTCATATTCATTCATAGAAAGGTTTTTTTTATGGATTTTTCGACACGGTTACGATCATGGTATGATACGTTGTAGTGGGCACTACACATAGGCGATTTTTTTCCTAACTTTTGGTAACATTATAAATGAACTTTTTAAAAAACATTTCACTGTCCTGAGTTGCCATGGAACCGATTTTATGTAAAACCATGTATGATCGTGTGAGAAATGTGTAGTCCCGCAAAGAATACAAGGCTGATGTAAGCGTAATGAGTAAGATTAAGAAAGGGACGCTTAGATGGTTTGGGCATGTAGAGCGAATGAGCGAAGAATCCTTACTCCTGTGTAAATGCGAATGGTAGAAGAAGTCGTGGATGCCCGAGGAAGACATGGTACGATCAAGTGAATCGGCTACTAAGTCGGGCCATGTCAAGAGTTAGAATAATAGAAGAGTTTATATGAGACGATGTATGAACGTCAATGAGGCAAGGAGTGTGTGCCAAGACCGAGTTGTTTGGTAGGCCGTCCTCTCTTCCTACCCCTGCGGGTAAATGGCGTGATGTTTAGTTGGTTATGTGTAATAATAGTAACATGTATATATGTATATTATGTCAGCGAGAAATCGTACGTGACGTCATCGTTCTGGTATCTTCTGTTGATGATACGAGCTCTCACTGGGACTAGTTTATACTACATTAGTTCATTATCTAACAAAAGTTTCGTCATGAGGATTACATTTTCATATTTAATGTCGATGATGACCATACTTAAATATCTAAATATGCAGAAAAATCACTCAGTTTTCTCAACTCTAATGTCCGAGTTGAAAACCATTCGATTTGTCCGAGTTTTTAAGCGGCGTGGAAAATAAATTAACGATATCTCTTAGACAGTCCTCAGCTGGCTGGGGGCCAAATTACTTTCTTGACAGCCTATGAAATCGAGCAATCTTCATTTTTTAGAAACCGAATTCACAAAATATCTTACAACATGAAACAGATTTTCACCGAAAAACCAAACTCACAATTCTGTAAAACTCTGAGTGCAAAAGGGTAAAGCTTTAAGTAAAAATAAACTAGCATTCACTGAATACTGAAACCATTAATCATTAGTTGACAGATTATGTTTTATTTTCATTACTAAAATTTTCATGAGATTGCTCGTCAACTTCTTGGGAGACATTAATGTGTGTATTTTGGTAATGAATGGAGTTTATCGTTTCATTTGGTGACATTGAAAATATTTATTTTAGAGACTATTCATGCGCAATAATATTTGAAAAGATTTTATATCTTAGCTACATTGGTGTTATTTTTTTAATTCTATAAAGTTAACATGGGGCACAGTAATGAGCTAAGTGCTGTGTGAAAATTTGACAAGAGATTTTTCAAGTTATATTTATATACACTCCGATTCCATTGAAAAAATTAACATTAAATTCCTAACATCTCTATTCTAAATACTATAAAACAAAGTCGCTATCTGCGTCTGTCTGTGCGCTTAGTTCTTCTAAACTACGCAACGGATTTTGATAGGGTTCATTTAGAAATTTTTTCCGAAAGGTTTGTATATATAATACATGCATATTATATTTATAAAAAGTAGAAAAAGTCAAGCACAGGGGTGCTGGACTTTTTTGTAAATAGTACATAGCACATATTTGTAAAAGGCTGTATGGGCGCACAATAACATAAACAAATAACTATTTAAGCATCATATTCATTTCGGTGCTAATAAAATGTATGTAAAAAAATTCAGTGCCCTGAATTTCCAAAGAAACATTTTTTAGTATTTAATTTCATTATTTCATCTTTTTTTCATTTTAGCTTTCAGGTTTTCATGGCTAATACAATGATATAATTTGAGATTTTTAAGACTATTGATATTGAATTATCGTTATTGGTGTGGGGTTATTATGCCATATTGCGTTTCCTCCTTCTTAAGTCAACGTGTCAGATATTATTACAGTGTCCATCATCAGAGTAGATTTGTAGATTGTGGTGAGGTGTGTGTTTATGTATGTAGAAGCGATTCAGTGTTGCGTGCTCCAATACTCTTATGGCCTGCATTTCGGTATAATTATTAACTAAATTCATATTATTTTCGTCGTTTAGTTTTGGTGTAGCCATCAATCACCGGACACAAGAACTATTAAGCTTAGCCCCGTCGTCGCTATTAATATTAATGGGGTTTTTGTGAATATCAATTGCCTCCGTAATTAGCGGTGCTCGATGCTTTTTATGTCTTCCAAAGTAATGGCACTTAGGTGCTCGGCATTTGCCGATTTGTCAAGATGGCCAAATTTGCACGCTTGGAAGTGTTCTGATATCCATTTGGAGTTCCTTCCTAATACAATGAGCAGAAATTAATAACGATAACATAGATTAACCATTCAACACCCATTATCAACATCGTATTTCACAGACATTATCAAACATCTGGATGCACGGAGATAGAACGGTGAAAATATGTAAGCATGTGTACTATTTGAAAACAATACAAAAATACGTTTTTTTTAACATATAACATGTGTTCCATTAATCATCCTAAATTTAAAGAAAATTCTTTTCAAGAATATTTTAGTTATAATTGAATTACCATTATTTGGAAGACGTGGTATTTGGCCAGCTATCACGATACTTGGCAACATCATCTGGCGTAGATAGCATTTAGGTAGCAAAGCTTTGTATTGTCGGATGAGTGCACTTGGCAACTTTATCGACTTATAGGAAAAACAAGCCAAATGGGGAAACATGTGCTACTCAACCCCACAGAAGGCGCGGGCCCCAGCCTTATGTAACAAGTATTTAACCTAGATTAAGTTAACCGTTTACTCCTCTGATGCCTCAAAGATACCAAAATCTTGGCAAGCCTTGAAGCAACTTGTTACAACTTTGCTTCCGCTAACAAACTAACAAGGTTTGGCAAGAATGCTTCTTTGACACAATGGCGAAGTAGTACTTAATGTGATTGGATTTTTCATAGAAATTCCTAGCGAAATTTGTAACTGTTAGATTACTCAGCGAAGTGCACCGTATTTTACCTAATAGAAATATTGCACTTGGCAGATTTACAAATTGGTCAAAAGCACCGCCATCTTTTATTAATACAGGCCGCGCTATAGAAAATAAACTGACAGTTAATGAGACCTGTATTCGTATTTTTACATTGGGCTTAGCAGAGTTTGGTACTACTTTTTACATTTTGTAGATCGTTTTATATAATACCCAGTGCAAAAGTTCGAAAACTGGTGTCTTTAATCATTAGTTCATTTTCTACAGCACGGCCTGTATAATAAAGATAGCGGTGGCAAAAGCCAAGTTTGAATAAAAGTTCTCTATGCATCATTTGAAGCACTATCTTGAATTTCTTTCAGTGCCAATAGCATAAAAGAATTTGGATTCCTCAAGCAATAAAAATTCTACGTGCTTGGAAAGTACGAACAAGACTGCAGGAGTACATGTATATTCTCATTATTCTTTTTTTGTGTAGGTGTAAGTTCAACACACGTTACAAACTGAATTACTTGCTAACCTCCATAGATTACCTCTTTTCAATTTAATAACAATACACTTAGCCAAGTGGTCATCTTAACGAACGAATTTTAGAACATAATCTTTAAGCATTGGCAGGTGGAAATGCTGTGTTTGTTCTAGGTCGTTTTTACAAACTCTATCCTCAACAACTCGACTGTAGGATGGATTTTGTATTTTTTTCTTCCTGGATTTAGATGAAAAGTGCCCCTATATATATATATCAAAGTACCTCAGAAAACCACAAAGCCTCTCCTGTGGAATAAATAAAATTAATATTAAAAATAAGAGATATTTTTGACTGAGCGTAGCGAAGTCCTTTTTTAATTCGACGGTTTTGCATTTCGTTTATTTGTAAATAATTTGTTGGTGTGTTCCGTTTTAAGATGTATACGCTTTAATGGTTTAAATCCGAGTGTTTATTTGAACATTTTATTCGCATTTCATTTAATATTGTGGTACCTATCAGGAAAGTTTTAAAAATAGAAATATTATTGTGATAGTGACGTTTCTTTGGACAACTTTTATATAACCTTAATTGAAATGAAAAAAATGTTACATAAAATGCATGGTTTTACTTACAAATCTCATGATTTCAAAGGAAATTTTGTTTTGATTTATTAAATGAAAATAAGAAATGTCCTTTTTTGGATGCGATGCAATGGTAGACATTCACAGAACTACTACTCGTAGTTGTCTGTTTTTTTACTCATGTTTCCATAAAAGCCAGTAGGTAAGCAGGGGCGGTAAACTATATTGCACAATATTGTCCACTATAGCGGAAAACTCCCCGCTCCGTAAAGCTATGTACACAGTACATTTATCTCTGCTCCATACGTAGTCTGCTCCCCGGGTACGAATAAATATTTAACCAAGCTCCATAGGATTTATTTATTTACTGACATCCCCCAATACCGCAATATTATATCAGACGTTGGCTTCGTGATCAAAGCAAAGAACTTCCATCAGTTCGAGAATATTATATTATGAATTATTGACTTTAACACAGAGCGTCCGGTCTTTCGAAAATTAATGCAAAATATACGTTTTACGCTGTGGATTTTCGCCACTTATATTCAAATAACACGTAAATGAAAAATACACCCTGTTACGCAACTCAACGGAATAATACGATAAAATTAAATTTGTCCATTTTATTCTATTAGGGGAGAGGGTGGGGGAGTTAAAAAGAAAGAGAAGGATAAGGTTATCGTGGATTATGTAGATCTTGTCACTAAACCAAGCTAAAGCTATTTAAAGCAATGTTTCTCTTCTAGATGGTGGTCTTGGGGCGACACTAGTGTATTTTCCTTTCATTGAAATTATATATTATAAAACTATGAGTGATAAATTTCCTTGTTATGAATTTTTTACCAATTTATTTTTATTTTTACTGTAATATAAGGAATAAAGATACATAAAATTTAATAATATTACATTTTAGATCATCATTGGTCATGTATACACCTTATCAGAAAAGAGGAGTTCTTGTGTCATTGACTACTGTCATTGAGCAATAAAGATTTGTAATGATAACCTAATTGAAATACCCAGTCATATTTCTGTGCTCCTGGTATTTTGTTTCTATTTTATATTTATTATTATTATATTATATTTCATAAAATAATACCGCAGACTAGTGAAAAAACACGGTTAGTCTGAATTTTCGACAAAAAGATCCAATTTTAAATATGGCAAATAAAATAAGTTTCTCTTAAAAATATTATGTTAAAAGGTGCTTTATCGCTTGTCTGTATTCTCTAAAAAAAACAACTCCGATTTTAAAAAAGATCACTTAAATGGAACCGGAGTCCAAAATTATTATTTTTAATAACGTTACAGACCCATTTAAATTATAAAAAATAGTACCTACCGAAGTGTGTTTTTATCTAAAATGTCGATTTTTCTAACCCGCAACCTGTGCTTTCAGGGCAAAGTATCGTACCGTTCTGTCACGGAGTAGTAACTTATCTTCTGATAGAATATGAAATATAAAAATATGAAACTAATAAGCATACCATTTTTTCCCCAACTCACAAAAAAAGTCATTTTCTCGAGCAAAATTACAAAAGTCCCGAAGAATTCCCGAACGTTTGAGAATGTCCCATTATGCAGGGTTGTAAAAACCGAGAAGACATTACGTTCCAAGTTTGAAATAAAATTCCTATAAAGGCTGCATAAAAGTGGCGTATCAGCTACCCTCGCCGCAATACGAATACCCCAGGGCCGAGCACAGGGCGCCATAAAATACACTGGTAAATGGGGATTTCAGGTGAATATAAATGAGTATTAAAATCCAAGAGAATCCTTATATTTTGTGGCAATTATCTCTTATTTACGAAATTAATAAGAAATGATTTATTTGTTTATAGGTAAAATTATCGTAAACAAAATGATCGTATACAAAATGATCGTATTCAAATTGATCGTAAGCAAAATGAACGTAAGCAAAATGATCGTAGGCAAATAATGAGCAAATTATTATAGGCAAATAATAGTGTCTCTGTGTCATGTTAAAGTTTAAAAAAATTACATAATTTACGTGAATCATTTATTTTATGAGATAATGTACAGTTTACGATCAAAAGATAATTACGAACTTTTGCATACAATCATTTGATTGCGATTAAAACGTTGGTTACCAATTTATTTACAATTTTTTAGTAGACGTAATAAATTCCAAAAAGTATTGTATTTGTTATATGAAAGAATACCAAAAAACATTTTAATGTAATAAGGCACATTTTAAGTTTATCCTCTAATAGTTTCTGTGATTAAACGCTGACATCAATACAAATTTCGTTTGCAAGATGATGAAATATCTTCAATAAAACACAATAACTATCAAGCAATTTTTTTTCCATTCCAAAAATACGAAACTGATACTTATGTAGTTACTGTTAGGAATCTCGAAGCGGTATAGTTCCACAATAGTTTATGATTGGTTGCGGTGTTGAAAAATGGACGTAGAAAATGCCGCAGTCATTATTGAAAAGGGAAATTTTTTTCTAAGCTGCTCCAAAATACTTCGTTTAGATGCTAATGACATTCTGTATAAAGTTTCAAGGCTTTCTAGACTTTAAAATATTGTTCTATTTTAAGAATGACATTAACTATAACTATATAAACACTAGCGCAGACCCATAATCATTCGCTGGTTAGTATGAATTTTCCACAAATCAGTTCCAACATTGAAAATTAAAATATCATTTATTTATTGTGAAAGAATAAATCCAATTATATCTCACTAAATTTACATTTAATCAATTGTATTTATAAATTTATTCAAAAATAGTGTAATACAATAACATCATAAGTTGCTCATCTCACTAGGGCATTCCTGTGTCGAAATTTACACGTATAGAAATTACATGAAACTTAATATAATATTGAAAATATAAATATACCTATAAAATGAATACAAAAATAAACACTTAATCAAACCTAAATTAGCAACTATAACTTAAACTAAACTATTACAAGTCACAGTACCTGTGGTGGCTTATCAGCCACACTCGTAAGGCGACCATACTAACAAGAGTATGTATGAATAATTATTATCGAAAAATAAGAATTAGTAAATGAAAATTCAAATATTTAAATTCTAACAGGTAAGTTATACTGAGTAAATAACTGTAAGTAAAAAAGTTATAATAATAATAAAATTAAGTAGATAATAATATTATAAGATTATATTAAGTATACAATAATACTATATAAGTAAATTATGCATATAAATAATAAGCAAATTGGGGTAGAAAATAATACGTATATAAATACATTAATCATATAATAATAAGTATATAAGTAAATTAAGTATAAGTACATATTAAATAAGTAAAAATTGTATATATTAATACTCAAAGAAATTAGATAGTAATATGTATACATTAAGCAGATAATATTAAGTACATAATAACATTATATTAGCAAATTAAGTATATAATAATAAAAAGGTGATAAAAATAATAATAGTTAAGTAAATATGAATAATATCAAATATAGAGTGACAATATGGGTAATTCAGATAAATCAGTTCAGACGAAGCTTGTGTTAAGAAATATATATTAATTCTCTTAGTAAGTCATGATGATTGGTAGGTTGGTCCGCCACTTGGAAAAAAAGCCTGTGCTGCCTAGCTCTGCTGAAGTTACCCGGGACATAAACTGTAAAACCTTCCAGAACATCGGGATTGCAAATATACCCATTGAACGGATTTTGTTCTACTAACACCGTAGAAATGACAATTAAAATAATTTTCCACTAAAATATTACATTATAGGCAATTTAAATTTATTTTTTATAATGCATAAATATTTAATTTTATTTGCTTTTAACGCCCAGCCGGGTTTTTAAATACGCTACGCTTAAATACTTCGTTTAGAGGATTATTCACACAATGAGTTCTAATTGTGAAAATGCAATTAAAAATTAAAATTAAATTCAGAGTAAATCCGAGTTCATTGAACTTTATTTCAGGAAACACGAAAGTTCAGAAAGCTTTTAAAATAAAATAAAACATTCATAAACTAAGTATTTCTTAAAATGACTTCAGCTGTGTTTGGTGACCAGATCGGAATAGCCAGATGACTTCCGACCCTCCCCTTCCCCACCATCTTCCCTTGATCATTATTTTAGCCTTACAAAATACCCCAAATGGGGATGCAATAGTCCTGTTCGTTCCGAACAGTTGGTGAGTTAGGATTCTTTAGCGCTAGTCAGAGTAAAAAAGCGAAAATTTAATATGATTGTAGAGTTATTTGAGTGGATTAAAAAAATCAGGATCGCCCCAGGGCGATGGGAAACAATCAAGTCGGTTGTCAAGAGTCGTATGACTCAATGTAAATGGTGTACGAAGAACGAGTGCAAGTAACAGCACATACTATAATTTTTCATGTTGATATTTAACAGGACTGCTCTCTGTTCTCAAAGTATTCCCGACAAATGACACATGCCTCTTGTTTTGATCTTACTTATTTATCTTACAATCATTTATTATGTGTAAGATTTATTTGGATTGATTTAATAAATAGTATCTGGTAATTGAAATTGCGATCTCTCTTAGTATGCCTAGCACTAACCAGCTCCACTGATGACAAAGGCATTTCAAAACAATTCACGGTACTGTGCGTCTTTACGTACAACGGCAATGATCGATTAAAGTTGATGATGCAGATAACAGATGGAAGTACAGATAATTAATGCTGTGTACATTGCTGATTTTAATCATCGGGAAAGTCTAAATCATTTAATACTGCTTTCGTATCAGAGGAGGAACGTTTTATTTCATCTTTTGCAACATCAAAAACGTCCACCCTTAATAAAATTATTTTTTACACGCTGGATATCTGAAATTGCATACGAAAATTTTCACGAAAACGACTATATTTATTTTTATTTATTTATTTTATATAAATTACAAACAATACATAACAAAATGAACCTTTGTCTGTCCAACTGGGAAGGATTCCCGTTTCAGGACAGCCAAATTGTGTATTTAGTACATAATATTCTTACAATGGAATGGCGATGCTGTCAAAACAAATTTTGGGAACATTGTTGATTGCATTCAAACTGACAGGATGGTTTCTTTATCCTTGCAAGAATCGCAAAGATGTCATTTATTACCAGGGTCAATTTGGATAACATTAGTAATTGCATTCAGAATAGATGATTGTTTTCTTTCGGGACATCACAAGTCTGAGATTCTTTACAGGGCATTTTCGAGAACATTTACAATTGTATAGTTAGAATTTCACATTTATAAATCAGTATAAGACATATGAATCATATAGTACTTTTTTTTAGAATTTCTTAGGTGATAGAAATTACACATTACTAGACCAGAATATATGCCGTATGACATATGAATTTGAATATATAAATCGGCTATATTTTATATAATAAATGAACCTGATTTTAAAAGATTCCCATTAGCCAGTTAGCGAATTTTCAGTTTGTTAGGAAATGTCACTAAGTTCTAGACAATCTGCTTTACATCAGGGTAGGAAGCAAAACTCCACTGTGAACTGCCAGCGACATTAAAATGATTGAAAAATATATTACAACATCGAGCTGGTAATAAAAACGATGAACGATGAAATTATGTCATTAGGTTCACCATACAAAAGATTGTAAAACGTTATCTTAACGTAATTTGCGTGAACTTTCTAACGTGAATATTAAATTTCGTCGCTAGCTTGCTGGCTTTTGTTCCGCCAATAATAAACGGTATCAATTTTCCAATAATTAACGATAATAACTTAGAAACAGTTAACGATGCGTAGTAAACACAAAGCCAATTAACAACCATGGAGAATTTCAGGCGAAGAAGCATAAGTTCCAGAACTTAACGCTTCTGGGGAAATCCCTTAAAACTTGTTAAATTTGGCAAGTATTTACGAGCATATACAATCGTTAATAATCGTTGATCGAAAAATAGCCGCAGTTGCTAACTAAATAGCAAGGAAAGTTATTAAAATTAGTTTTAAAGAAGCTATGTTTAGTAACTCAATAGGAGTGCGACACAAGACTCTAATGACGGGGGATCGCTAAAGGTTCACATAAAAAACAACATGTTTCACATGTAAAAAAAAATAAAAATTAAAACAAATAGGTAAAGAAACATGTTTTTCGTTTAAAGATTTTCATTTTATCTGCTGTATTAAAAATAATGATTTCATAATTTTCATTTGAATAATAGGAAAAAAATAATGTTTTAAAGGAATAACAATACCACACAAATAAAACATCAACAAGATTTTTTATTTTTTCAGTTATCAATTATAATATAAAATAGAACCTATTTTAAATTAATTAATAGTGTTAAAATCAGAATAACTTAATTTTTTTTCAGATCCATTATATGAGGGAGAAGTATTAAAATAAATGTTATTTTTTCTACATTTTACAGTAGTTACAGTGTAGGTACCTAATGAAATAACAATTAGATTAAGCCGTACTGAAGTTCGTGAACTACATTCCTGAATTTTGGATTTACCCCGTGCGACCCATGCTAAAAAATCTTATTTCACTCAAAAACACATACTTTCGGTGACCGGTAAAAAACCATGTCACTTTCGACACGTTTGTCGCTTTTTTTTTAAACCATGAAGATTTAAAACACTCCAAAAAACATGCATTTGGCAACACTATGTAATATTAAATAATAGTAGGTATATTTTGACTGTGAGCATTTACTATAATGTAATATTAAATATTATTAGGGATATTTCGATTGTGAGCATTTACTACAATGTAATATTAAATAGTAGTAGGTATATTTCGATTGTGAGCATTTACATGAAATCTTATCAAACAATGCGAGATTAGCCATATTTCATCGAAAGATGAGAGTAAATATTTATTCACATGAATTTTAAATAACACGCAGAATTTCTCAACGCCAAATGTTTTTTATAACAGCTACATTGTGATGCCTACACAAACAAACATTGGAGCGATCTTGATTTATAGTAATGTGGAAAGTGTTTGTTTTTGTAAATACGTTCAATGAATACTCGTATATTCACCAATCATCAAACAAACATAAAAAAATCATTATCGTGTTAGTGATTTGGATGTTAAAAACAATTAATTACAGAAAAATCGAAGTTTTTGAAATAATTTAAATTATTGTTTACAAATAGGTAGTTAAATTATGTGTATAAACGTATAACATAGAATATATAATATAATATATAGGTACACCCCCTTGATAGCTTAAACCAAAATTTTCATAGTTACAAATAATATTTTCATAATTTTCCTAGTTCACGCATAAGTAATTAAGTCAAATGTTTTGTGAGAAAAGGTATGAGGGGTGGGTATCCATTCTTACCACTGCGGCGCAAGGCGATAAGTCACGAGAGTCCGGGTGGAGAGCTCAAAGGGTATCCTTCAACCGGCTTCTCGCGATCCGGCCCGTGACGCGTTGGTGGATAGACGCATCTGAGCAAGACAAAGCAGGACAAAGTTGGACAAAGCTCACCCCATGAACCAGGGTACCCCTGCCAAGTGACCAAACGTAGCGACCCACTTGGGATGACCTATGGCCGAGTTGTTGATTATCCAATAAATAGTTCCTATACACACCTATCAAATTGATTATATTGATTGACGAAAAAGTATTTAAGGCGATGCACTACGTAGTAATGCAAAATCATGTGTTTTTGGTTTGAAAATTTGGTCGCCTAGAAATGATTCAGATGCTTTAATTAAATACTGCGAGTAGAATACATCTCGGCCTTTGAAATAATCGAGTATTTTTTAGATAAGTCTTTTTATAAGCCCAGAAAAAAAAATGTATAAGGCCTATGAAAACTGGTTTAAAGTTCAAAATCTCCTACTTACGAACCCATTTTCGACTATGATTTTATTGAACAATGTGGCAAATTAAGTTATTTATAAAATGATTGGAAAAAAATTCGGTTCCATGATAACTCAACACAGTGACAATTCAACACACTTTTAAAAAGTGATATAAAGTCATTAGAAACGAAGATTTTTTTTTTAACCTAACCTAACCTACATAACCCAGTTAATAAAGTTTTTGTTTCATCACTTTGACTTTATATAACTTTTTAAAGATGTGTTGAATTATCATTTTGATGATTTATCCGGCTGTTATTGATAGCGGCTTGATTTAAAATACTACACGACCTAGTGCATCGCCTTAAGGCTAAGTTATTTCAAAGCTTTGTAAAAATGCAATCACAAGCAAGCAATACAATGGTCAGCTTCAATCCGCGCTGTTTTCTCAGTGCTTCAGTAATCCAAAAGAATTAAAACAAGTACATTGTACTAAATATAGGTTTGCTTTGCCGGCAGCGCAACAATCCATATCTGAATTAAATATTTAAAGACCTCATAGCGCTACTATTTTAATTATTCAGAGACGAGGACGGTAATCCGAGTGAGTTCTGCGCTAGATACTCGTAGCAGCAATACTAGCAGATTCTTTAAGAGAAATCTCTTTGACGTCACGGGAGTTATTCCACTAATTCCGAGGCACACCACTCAGATGTCTTAATCAAATTCTACGCTAGTGAAGGATGGTAGAATGTAATAGAAGATCCTATTATCTAGAGAGAGAAATATATATAGAGATTGGGTTTTATTAGAATCCTCTTACATAAAATAGACATACGCACTAAATAGATGTGTTTTTTTACTATTTGAATAAATGTCTCATTCTAATATATAAGATTTACAAGCTGAAGTCCCCGGCGTTGCCCGGCTTTTGCGAAGGGTTTTTTCTAAATTAGATGAAGACATTAATTTTCCTCTGATTTTGAAAGTCGCGTGTGCAACATTTCGTCAAGAAGTATCAAAATTCTGCTTTAAGGGGTGGTAAAAGGGGGTGGGGATGGCCTTTAGAAACCTCATATAGACAGAAACATTCTTCATGTTTTTGTCAAGCGTGCGAAAATTCACCAATCTTGGAATAAAACTGTAGATATACAAAAAAAAACAAAGTCACGCCGTCACAGAAACTCAATTATTTTTTACTGCAGAAATCTTGATTCTAGAGTATTTCGTAAATAGTGGATAGGTGGTTTAAAAAATATCATTTTACCTAGAAAGATACTTATTGATATTAAAATATATTATCTTACCGAGAAAGATCCCTATTGATGTAAAAATATATCATCTTACCTAGAAAGATACCTATTGATATTAAAATATATCATCTTACCTATAAAGATAGGTACACATTGATATTCAAATATATCGGTACCTATTTGATTAAGCATTTCAAATTCCATTGTAGCAAAGGGTGAATGCGAATAAGTTATATTTTCTATAACATCTGGAGATACCATCTTTAGAACGTTTCTTTCGAATTTCAAATTAAAATATAAATCTGTATCTATCGACTCGAGCGATGTATTTCTTGGTGTTAGATTTTCGATTCGGCCAATCGATTTAATAAATATCATACCTCAAAATAATAAAAACGGAAACATACGAACTGCTTACTGCGTTTTAAAGCCAATGAACCCACCTAGATTTTACTCTATCCCATATTTTTAGGAATATAAAAAAAAAGTTTTAAATTTATAATACTTTTTAATTTTTTTTAAATCGCCTATCTATTTTTGGGTAGCCATCGATCGAGTGGATTTAAAATAATCTGGAATTCTTGAAATGTCAGTTATAATTATTCTAACAGTAAAATAAAGGAGGGTGTTGTTTTAGTAGCCAAACAAACAGTGAACAAACGCGTCGGGTTCATAACAAGGCGTCGCGAATTCAATCCTCTCCAACATTGTAGAATAAACTTTTTCCGCATATAATGATGGAGGGAGGGGGAAATTGTTAATGTTATTTATTAAATATTTAATAATTATTTAATTTATTAATAATTTATTAATTAATATATTAATTATTTAATTAATTAATAATGTATTAATTATTTAATTAATTAATAATGTATTCATTATTTAATTAATTAATAATTTAATAAATTAATAATTTATTAATTACTAAATTAATCAATAATTTAATTTACTAATTATTTCATAATTCTACGTTATTTCATGTTATCCATAATCCGGGCCTATCTTTTCAATAATACGAAAATGGAACGTTGCTCACTAAAGGAACATAAATAATTATCCTAGATTATTTGGTAGTATATAACACGTATTCAGGGCTCTACGTACATCATATTCAGTTTGTTACCATGGAGCTTTTTGACAAAAATAAAGTAGGCTTAAAAATGCATGTCTGATATTATCTCTCTGAAAGGTTCAAAAACAAAAGCTTTTAATCTAATCCCCAGTCAAAAATTGTTCTAAATACACAAGAAAACATTTGTCAACCAACAAGAATTTTCAAAACGAATAAACACACACTTTATACCTCCATTCGTGAATATGAATTTTTTAATATCTACGTGACGTTTTGATTCTCTCGGGAAAGAAGCTTAGTTGAATTTTATACAAAACAGACAAACAGTAAATAGTTACCTACGTTTATAAATGAAGATATTATTTAAGTGGTTCATTACACAGGGGGTTAGATAAAAGATAAAACTACATATATATTTATTTTAAAGAAAGACAAACATATACGGGTTACGAAAAACAATATTTACTAACACCACAGTAAGCGGAAATTGTGATGTAGAACTTAACTTGAATAAGCAACGCCTGGGTGTACCCAAACGCGATGCCAACTCAGCAACTGACCGGTCAATATTCACTTTGAGGTTCACAAAATATTAGTCAAGAACACGTAAAATTATAGTTTATAAGTTTTTTATAGACTTACTAATTTTATCCAAGCGTTACCGAAGAATTCGTATAGCCAGTTTAGTTGACAGTTAGCGTCAGTAAATACTCGTACATTTTTATATTACTGTTCTTATATATAATCCCTAATTCATTCCAAAATGTTTCAATACTAAGAAATCAAGTTCTTCAGCCCCCTCCTTAACCTCACCAATTAGCTGGATGTAGGTAGGTACTGCAAAAAATCAGGGAAGCTATTATAAGTTTTTTAATTTTATTGTGCATTTATCACACATAATTTTTTGGCATTCTCATTATGAAAACACGGTTCATAAGTATAAGATACTTTATACTGGCGATTATATTTTATTATCAATCTATAGTTTTTATTAAATGTAGCATGTAGGTATAGTATAATAATTTTTAGTATCATTTTATTAGATGTGTGTGATGTTTTGAATATCCACATAAATAAACGATAAATAATAAACGAACGTGCTCCAAAAATTTTTTATGGCAGCTAACAGATAAGATTTATTGACAGGCGGGCTTGAAGTGCATATGTTCCG
Organism: Hesperophylax magnus; assembly: GCA_026573805.1. Taxonomy (NCBI): domain Eukaryota; kingdom Metazoa; phylum Arthropoda; class Insecta; order Trichoptera; family Limnephilidae; genus Hesperophylax; species Hesperophylax magnus. The sequence goes on along the minus strand of JAIUSX010000014.1, from coordinate 24,915,694 downwards.
ACGGGAAGGAAGAAAGAGATCGAAGGGCAGTGAGTTCTTGAACGTGGGTACGTTGGCAGCTCCAAGAAGTGAATACAAATCAGAAGTGTTGTGTGAAATTACAGTTGATTAGTGAATTCAAATGGTGTTAGAAAGCTTTGTTGTATATTGAAATAAAGTGAAATATTATTGAACCGGTGGTTGTGTAAAGTGAAAGTGGTTGGACTCAGTGAGAAAACAATTAATAATAATGACAATAATAACAATTGGATAATTTGTAGAGCGCCGTTTTGTGAAAAATCACCCCAGGGGCGCTAAGGGTTGGGCGATCGCGATTATAATATAAAATGTGTTAAATTAAACGTGATTTCGTAAATGTGTAGTTCAAACTAAATTACTTGTCTTAAAACATGAAAATAATAATAATAATGATTGCGTCTTAAAACAAAGTGAACGTATATAAAGGCAGCAAGTTTTTAATCGGTCTAGGGAGGAATTGATTTGGCGAGATCTATCCACGGAGACCGAAAACCAGAGGATCAAACAAATTATAAACTCGGGTTCGAATCCCAACAGAGATTAGGGAGGTACAATTGTATTTACAGAATTATTTAATTACCCTTTTATAAGCGTAGGGAGGGGACCAACCTTGAACAAGTCGCAAGGATTTCGCTGAAATGAGGAAAGAAGCCGATAGGGGAGAGATCGAAAATTAAAGTGATTTAGCTATATAGTGTAACCAGGTAAGCTTCACGCTGAGAATGAGAGATGACTAACTGGGTGAGTTTTTATATTATTTATTAAATTTCACAGGACCTTTTTAAAAGACGGATACAAACGAGGTACAGGAACTAAGTTTACGACACCTGTAGCCCAAATAATGTTTCAGAAAGGGAATGTGTCAATCAGACTATCTATCAGCTGAAAAGGGGAGACGGGCCAATGACCCTTTCATATATAGGACAAGGCGCAGGTACAGTCAGTCAAAGGGGAAGTTTTGCTAGCGTATGACCGCCCGAATAGAAAGCGACCGGATGCAACCTGACAAAACAAAATGAATACTTTTCTTCTGTTATTTGACTTTCTAATTTAATACTTTCCACCTATTGTTTGACTTTCTAAGTTACGAATTGGGATGCACAAAAACAAATCTAGAGGCAAAAGAGGGAGATGGTAATCTCCGAAATAAAACTACCAACCGAACAACTTTTCTCAACAGGTACCTTTCGAGAGGTAGGCAGCCTCTTTAAATTAAATGCAAAAATCAAACCACTTATCCGTTTATACCTACCTGAGAGGATAGGTATTCAGTAGAAGTTACCCATACCTAATACACGAGGATGCTAGTAACCTCATAAAATAAATACTGGAACCAAATATTAAAATACAGACAGTCCTCATCCTAAATTTGGCATTTCGAGTAGACCTTACATATATCTCACATGATAATTGGCTGAATGGGTAGGCACACAACCTATCGCTAAAGGCAGGCTAAATGTCGACAAGATCGTCGTGTGTTATCTATGTTATTGACCTAGAAAGGGATGTAAATCCCCGACGACGAGGGAGTTACAACGTTTTCTAGAGGTGGCACGTAACTTAGGACCTTACGTGTCACATTTTCGCGACTAGATTCGTGACAAGGGATGTCATGGTTTTCCCTTTCTACACTCAGTAAAGTAGTTTTTCCTGGAGGTGTATGAGATTGGGGCAATTCTGAAATTGGTGATGAGACCTGGTTTTCTTTATTCTGGCGTGACGGTTGCCGATTTGGAACAAGGGGAGACCCGGCCGGTTGCGATATCCAGACACGCAGATATCGATCGCCTTGCTCAAATTATCATCCATCGGTTTTGTTTGGTAAAGAGGAGGAGTCAATCTTAGCTTGATCAAATTCATTTTCTTTCCTCTCCTTCCCCTCCTAAAATATATACATGGATGGCGCCGACAACTAACACCATAAATTTATCGTATGTTTATCACACACATAAAATCTAACACTTTATTATACTCACATAACCATATGACAGGTAGAATCACGTAGTTAGTTGGGGAGCAGGCGACTTAGAAGATAAGGTTTATGAAATGATTTTAAAACACAGCGGTAATGGATTCAACTCACTCTATCTCAAAAGAACCGAGGGATACCACACATACATAGATAACTAGGTTTCTAAACCGAGAAACAAAAAAACCAACACAACGTTCGGTGAAGCCTTTTTATACTGAACCGTCACGTGAAATGAGTACGTTCAAGGTCGTACGTCACGTAGACAAACTAGGATGTACACACTTGAAGGGGTGTGTAATAAAGAGAGAGGCAAGGGCTTGAAAGACGGCAGGGAGAACCTTCCTACCCCGGATATATACATAACCAAAGCCTTATGGAAAAGTTACCTATGGGACTTAAAGAAAATTTATCGTCGAAAGAAGAGAAGGAAAAAGTTTGAAGTAGAAAGGGCAGATCATTACATGTGGCAATAATAATAAACTATATATTTTATTACATACACACACACACATGCACACGTACATACACAAAAATACTCACACTTTCTCCTTTACTAACATACTAATTAACATAACGTAAGTAAAATGTATAATATACCACATATGTATATATGTCAGTGACATGTCATTGGTACCAATTGTTGTATTAACTGGTATTACTTTGTAACTATTGTCCTCTATGTAATTATGTACTGTTTGTTTCTGCAATAAAAATAAAAATAAAAAATAAGAAAATTAGCGTTGCAATATTATGTATCCTTTTATTTCCATTCTTATTAAACATCCTGTTGACAAACCTTAATTGCAGTTTAACAGGAAAATACTTTTAGAGCGAACAATAATTTTTAATTTTTTTAAATAAATACGCAGGAATATAGCGAGCAGGAAAATTAAGTATGGTTTTAAAAGTAACGTTTTTCCGCAGTCTTATTAGAAGAAAGTGAAATAGAAAATAACATAATATTAACACGTCCTTGGTCTTCAGTAAAAGTCGATAGTCCCAACCACGAATTAGAATAATAATGTACACCAAGCACGAACCACGGAAAAAAAACTTGGCATTTTTTCGTTTATCGTGCAAATGACACATTTGCGCAATAACTACTTTGTAAGGGGTAATGAGTCGTAGACATGTTTTGCTAATTATAAAGCTACGTGAAAATACAGCAGAATGCCATTCGCGTTTTAGAGTGGCGGGAAGTAGTTTTTTTCAGCGACGAGAATGCTCTGCACGTGAAATAAGTACTCAAGTCCTTATAATACTACGTAATCCCTCCTCGGGTACTTTGAATTCTTACATTTACGACGTACAAAAAATATATACTCGTATACCGGTCGGGTTTTATTGCGCCTTTTTTTATGAAAAAACAAGCCGCATTCACAATATTTAGAGCTTTTTACAGTTTTTCTAACGGGAACCGCGACATCTTTTCATCAGAGAACAATAATTTATTTTTATATTTTTTCATGCCTCTCATTATTTAAGTAAAACCAAGCATGTTTCAGAGACAATTTTTTTTTTTTTTACGCTCGGAGTTCACCTGTGTTGTGGAGGACTTTTTCAATTGTAAAGTTATATAATTCTAAAACAATACAGTGGAGTTGGTTACACAGAGAAACATTAAAAATTAAAATATAAAATTGATTTTTCCATAGTTATAACAATAGTTTTTCCATAGTTATTCCAAAAAAAAGTTAAATATAAAAAATTAAATATTAAAAGGATTGTAGCCAGTTCCATATGTGTTTTTTGTATTCTGTAAGATTAGATGTTTTATATTGTGTTGGAAGTGAATTGTAAAGTTTTATAGCCTGGAATCTGTAGTGTTTTTGTCCAAAGGTTGTGTTGGTTTTTGGTATTAGTAGTTGGTGTGCATGTCTTGTTCTGGTAATTATGTTCCTTATTTTCTTTAAAATTTTACTAGCACGGGTAATTATCATATTAGAGTACATATTGGAATAGAAAATTCAAAGGAATATAAAAACAATGAATCTCATAAAGCCTGTGTATAGGTATTATAATATTTTTTGGTCACCTTTTGATAGTTTGATTTAAGTGAAAGTTTTAAATTAATGTGTGATTTGATATTTTCATGGCCACGTGTTTTCGTGATTAATTTTTAGGTTGTTTTTATTTAGCCAACGTTTTGAACAGCTTTACTGTATCCACCATCAAGGCAGATTATGTTCACTAAAAAACTGTCCAAAACATTGACTAAAGAAAGAAGGGAGAAGCGCAAAACGGCATAGTAACCCAATAAATAATAAATATTATAAAAGTTATATAAGTGAAATTAAAACAAAAATAACATAAAATATGACTTTGTAAAAACGTCGATTATTTCATAAAACAAATAAAAACCAAATCTTCACTATAAAAAGAATAATCTGTTTTGTGATGCAATAAATAGTTAAAATTTTGGAGGAATTCATGTAATTCCTTCATGGTTAAAACTCTCGAACGGTGAGTTCTGGTAATGACTTAGTTTTTTTTTTTTAGGAATATTCTATAGGTCAATGAAACTATTTTAAGCAGTCATTACTAATTAGTCTTTACCATCAAGCGATATCACGGCGCTTTGAAATATTCATTTAGATGTAAAAAAGTAAGACAAGTCGTCATATTGTTGTCGCCGCAATTTTGTTCAATTTAATTTCATCAGTGAAATAGATTGATAGTGATAAAGCAGGTACCTAGTTTATTTTATGTTTTTATCTTTATTTATGGAATAGCTACGTTGTTCTAATAATTAATTCCATTTGCAAAATGCCTCCCTTCAACGAAATATTGTTATCTCTCAATAATCTACAGCTCGATTATCTAACAACTACTATAATCCGCTGTTATTTTTACAACTTGAAAGCACAAAATCAAACTGTAAAATTAGCCTTTATTTGCGTATCAAATTCGGTAGTCCGCCGCGTGTATAGTGCAGAGGTAGAGTCTCCTTGCAAGTTTAAACATGATACCTTAACTTTGAACAAAAAAATATTTGTAGAAGATCGATAGAGGTGTTTTTTTTAAAGAAATAACTGTATTCATTTTTAGCATATTTTGTATGGTTCCATGATAAATCAACACAGTGACCATTCAACACACCTTTAAAAAGTGATATAAAGTCATTATAAACGATGAAAAAAAAATTAAACCTAACCTACTCAACCCAGTTAATAAAGTTTTTGTTTCATCACTTTCCATGACTTTATATAAATTTTAAAGATGTGATGAATTATCTTTTTGATGATTTATCCGGTCACCATTTTTTATATATGCACCATAATCCTCCGTTTTCCCTAATTGCCCGGTTTTTGGGGCGACGGATTAGTGATTAGTTGGTACTATAAACCGTTTTTAAGAGAATCCTTCCCTCCCCGGTAACCCAGAAGTAAAACAAACCCTCTGTCTTTTCCTAGCTTAATTTATTTTAATGTGAATAATATCTTCTAATGACTAGCGCACTAGCGAAAACAAAAAAGGCTCATGGGATTTTACGCTGTAGGCAGCAAAACAAGGCATCAGTTGTGTAGTGGGATTAGACACAGACGGAGGAACTGTCAAGCATTTTGGGGAAAACTGACTTTACCTATTTCTACTTTATACACAAACCCATAACACTCATCGTCCTGCGTCCTGAATGTGATGGCGGTTGAAGGAAGTTTCTCAAATATGATATATTATTTGAGTGGTTTTTGATGTATTACGTGGTTTTGAGTACTTTTACAAGAAAATACCTTTAGCAACCTATATTTATTTATCAGGCGTAAGTTTGTACACATATATACCGTAACAATACATTTATTTATTTATTTGAGACAAAAAAATTATAGAACATCCTTGTAAGTAATGCAAAATTATTAGTATTCAAATAGAAGTAGTGTCCCTAGACCAATGCGTCTAAAGCGTTCACATTTACAAATTCACATAAATGCATAAGTTAACAGTTCTGTAAAGGTACCATGGTACAGGAAACTTTTGACTATGGTACAGGATAGATTATTTTTTAAAATGTGAAATCATCATGTTTATTTGGACTTTCTTACTCTATTTTTTCAATATTATGGTACCTACCTGCCTGAAAAAAGTAGTGTTATTTAGATAGTGACGTTTCTTTGGAAAAAATTTATGATTCCCCATTTGAAATAAAATAAAAATATTACATAAAATATATTGTTCATTATTAAACATTTATATACTCACATAAAAAATTATGATTTCTGGGGAAGTTTTGATTTAGATTTAATAAACAAGAGTAAATTAAAAACATTTATCTTTTGAACGCGAGGTCTACTCTGCCATCGTAATTAAAAACACAGTTTCTTCCATGAAATTCTCAAGGAATAGAACTGTTTTTACTTACCGCGGCAGTACTGTTCACAGAACTTTCAATTAATAGTAATTATGGGTACCCATAATCATTTACGCCAAATTTTGAACATTACATTTTTGTAATTTCCTAAGATTGTGATTGTTTTTTCATAGTTAAGTATTGTAGAATAATGGATAGTTATATAGTTTTAACACGCAAATATAATAATATACTTTATTTAGTCAGTAATATATAACTACTGTAAAACCTGTATTTATTTTTAATTAATTATTAAAGTCAAAATGTTGTGAGTTTTTACCGTTTCCCATTTCTAAATTAAAAAAATTATAAAATTTCATATTTAATTGTAAGTGTGTAAGATTATTTTGGTGGTGTCTTAATAGCTCGAATAGTACATTTTTTTTTGAAAAAACACAATTTTTACACAAATTTGGAGCAACATTGAAAATATCAAGTTTAACATTTCTGGTAAAGAATCAGTTATTTCCATTCCGTGAACATAATAATTTATTTTTAACCCGCTTTTTAGGGGCTTTTTCGTAGGAATAGCTTAAAAAATTATATACCTACTAAACAGATTTCTAATTATTTGATATAAATAATTCAACTGCCCTAGCAACAGTCGTTCACTGAAGAATCCGCATTATTACCCTTCATTAGTATTGCCCCAACAACAGTAGTTCACTGAAGAATCCACATTATTACCTTTCATTAGTATTGCCCCAGCAACAGTAGTTCACTGAAAATTCCACATTATTACCATTCATTAGTATTGTCCTAACAGTAGTTCACTGAAGAATCCACATTATTACCCTTCATTAGTATTGCCCCAACAACAGTAGTTCACTGAGGAATCTACATTATTACCTTTCATTAGTATTGCCCCAGCAACAGTAGTTCACTGAAAATTCCACATTATTACCATTCATTAGTATTGTCCTAACAGTAGTTCACTGAAGAATCCACATTATTACCTTTCATTAGTATTGCCCCAGCAACAGTCATTCACTGAAGATTCCACATTATTACCCTTTATTAGTATTGTGGACAATGAAAAGTATATAAATATTACGGTAGTTAATACCAGAATTTCTGCACTGGTATTGGTGAAAACTTAAAAGTAATGCCTAGATATATTATATTATTTACCTAGGTATAAATTAAAGACTTTTCTGAATATTCTTCTGCAGACTATCAACGTCTTCAGCGCTAATTCCTGTAGGCAAGCGACGTCTTGCTGCTTCCCGAGTCGGGATATTAATGGCTTCGACAAAATTAAGTGGACCTGCTTTATCTCCCGTTTTCAATCAATGCTCTTAAAAAGTCACAAGTTAATCCTATTTTAAAAACATTTATAGTAAAAGCTTGGAAAATTGGTAACGAAAATTAATTATCCACAAAAGCGAGAGTGAATATTTAACGAAAATCAGAAATAATTATTTCTTGAAAGGTTATTTTACTCACTGTACCTATTCGAGTAGCTACTGTTATAATATTTTGGAGAAAAATTAGAATACGATAATAATGCAATATTATTTATTAACCAGGTCGTTTGACGATAGTTTTACTAATACCAGCTTGCGGATATTTATTGAGAGACAATACTATAATAAGCAATAGTACACAACGTGTTCCTTGTACCATCGCCCCACTGTTGAATTTGGCAGCCACCTCTGGTGTGGATATCCAAAATAACTGAAAAAACGCTCAACTCTGTGCCGAAAAGGGAAGGCCGTTTGATAGATTCTCCGATCTAATTGCAATCTTTAGAGTACAGGCGTCAAGTGGGAATGCTGTCCTTGTTCAATGGAAAATGCTCCGATTAAATGGCATCATTGCTCCCTTCGGTATCGGTGCATAGTCGGAAAATATGCCAAACGTGGGCCCATCATTTGTATTCAGATGATATTTGTCACATAAGAACGGATCGTTTCTAAGACTCGTTTTTGTGTTCATCAGCTCGGCGGTGGAATGATTAGCCGGCCTCTATGTTTCTCCCCCTCTAAAATATGGGTCTCTTCAAGACACTGGATCACTTCTTCAATTCCACTAAAAGACCCTCCATACAGCATCCTCAAAGATGATTGCGGGGTTAATTAACAAAAATGACAAATCGTGGACAGGAACTGGTACCAACAGTTATTCCTAGGATCATCTTAGTTAAAACACTATTTTTACAAACGTAAAATGGAATCATTGCCAAAACGATTGTTTGGCTTGTTTTATCTACACTGAAGCCGATATTTCATAACTCCAAAGCTCATGATTGAAGCAGCATGGAAAAGTCAAAGAACAGAAGGCGAATGAAGAGGTACCATCCAGTGGAGAGCCTTTGCGAAGGAGGTCAAATCTGACCCTAGGATTTGCATAGCGATGATGACAGCGAACTATGCGAAACCAATACCGAATCAATACCGTAACAATTATGTTATGATTTTCTGATCACGGTACTTTAAATTTTTGTTGCTGTAATTTTATATCTTGTATGTATTTTTTTATCATAACTTTATTGTTATTATTTTTCACTGTACTTTAAATTTTTGTTGCTTTTATTTTTAATTCATGTATGTAAGAATAATAAACCTGTTATTGTAAATACAAAAAACTCCCCACGAAACTAACATTTTACTACCAAAATGTTAGAGGTTTGCGCACCAAGCTCAACACCCTAAGGTGTAATATTCCAACGATAAATAACGATGAGTACTGCCTAACAGAAACCTGGCTTCATGAAAAAATATCTTCCCCTGAATTAGGCTTCACGATGTTTACCGGCTGGATCGTGAAAATATTATTGGCGGCGGGGTTTTAGTATCGATCAGAAAGATGTTCCATTCAAAACTATTAAAACTAAAAAATAAAAACATTGAACAAATAGCTATATTAGTGAAACTCAAAGCAACAAAAATAATTATTGTTTGTGTGTATATCCCCCCCCCCCCAAGTTAGTGCTGATGTGTATTGTAAACATTGTGATGAAATTGAATCTTTGAAATTGAAATATCCTGATGCAAAATTAATAATTTTTGGGGATTTTAATCTCCCAAATGTAAACTGGGTACAACCCACTGAGTCTTCAAATCCCATTTCTGCTAAAGCCCAATTAATCATTGATATCATCAACTTTCTCAACCTTAAACAATTAAATCATGTTAAAAATATAAATGAAAGAATTCTTGACCTTGTCATATCAAATATAAAAAATAGTATTGTCAGCGAATCGCGTGAACCAATAGTATCCATTGACTCTTATCATCCCCCTTTACAAGCGATCATCTATTTGGCACCCATTGAACTCCTCACTCCCCAACCTCCCGTTCACGAACTAAACTACAAGAAAGCCGATTATAATCAAGTGCGCTTATATCTTTCTTCGCTCAATTGGTCCCGCATTTTTATGTCTGCAAACGTAGAAGAAGCAACAAATGTGTTCAACTCAAACCTTTATGATACTATTGAAAATTGCATACCAACTTCTATTGTAAAACGTAACGACTGTTACCCAAAATGGGTTAGTACTGAACTAAAAAAACTCATTCAATGTAACAAAATTGCCCACATTAACTTTAAATCCAATAACTTCACTGAGTGCTATAATTTTTTTTTCTGTTTTACGAAATAAATGTAAAAGTCTATCTAAAAAATGCTATTCAGATTATATTACAGATGTAGAGCAGACTATCAAGTCAAATCCAAAACATTTTTGGAATTATGTGAATTCTCTTAAAGACAACAACCGCTGTCCTAGATCAATGTATTCAGGGCGAAAACATGCTGACAGTGATCAAGAAATAGTTGACCTCTTTGCTGATCATTTCTCAAGTGTTTATGAACAGAAAAATGATAATGTAACTATACCTGAATTTAAATACACCAATGTAACTGACATGTCAACATGCCACATTTCTCTGGATGATGTTAATACAAAGATCAGATCTCTAGATTATAATAAGGGGTCAGGTTCTGAAAAAATTCCACCGGTATTCATAAAGGAATGCGCTCAGTTTATAGCAGCTCCACTTCAACACATATTCAATCTGTCACTTCAAACTGGAATATATCCTGATCCTTGGAAACTTAATCACTTGACACCTGTATTTAAATCAGGTGATAAAAATTGTGTTTTAAATTATAGACCAATTTGCATACTGTCTACCATCCCGAAAATGTTTGAAAGTATTGTCTTAGATAAAATTGCTGTTAAGTTTAGGCATATTATTACTCCAGAACAGCATGGTTTTGTGACCGGTCGGTCTACTAAAACCAATCTTCTATTGTATGAACACTATATCTGTGAAGCTTTCACGTCTCGTGCACAAGTAGATTCAATATATACTGACTTTTCAAAAGCCTTTGATAAAGTAAATATTAATATCCTTCTCGCGAAACTGCAAGCCCTTGGTATACATGGATCATTCCTAAAATGGTTGAATAGTTACCTCTGTAACCGCGAACTGATGGTAAAATTAAAAAATAAAGTCTCATATAAATTTAAAGTAACATCGGGAGTTCCTCAAGGGTCTCATCTGGGCCCACTTTTCTTCGTATTGTTTATAAATGATCTATCTTTATGCTTCAAAAATGTCAAATTCATTCTATTTGCAGATGACCTAAAGCTTTTCAAGATTATAAAATGTTTAAATGATGCACTTATCCTTCAGCATAATATAGATAGACTTGCTAGCTGGTGTGAAATAAACTAATTATTCCTAAACGTAAAAAAGTGTTTCCACATATGTTTTTACCGTTCACGGACTCCAATAACCATATCGTATTCAATTAACAATAATGAAATTGCATTAGTACCATTTATCAAAGACCTTGGTGTTATTTTTGACAGAAAACTTACCTTTGATCGTCACTGTGAAACAATTTCCAATAAGGCCATGCAAATTCTAGGTTTTGTAATGCGTAACACAAGGAGTTTTCAAAACATTGAGTCAATTAAATTACCCTACTGCTCTCTTGTGAGATCGCACCTAGAATATACATCTCCTGTATGGTCTCCGATTTATACCTGTAACTTACACCGCTTGGAGAAAGTACAAAGAAAATTTCTTCGATACGTTCAATTCAAATTGAGACAGCCTGTAATTGATATCTGCTACAATACTTAAATGTCTGGTCTAAAAATACCACTTCTTTCTACCCGGCGAACTATTAATGACATTCTTATACTTTTTAAATTACCGAACAATCTCATAGACTGCCCTCAAATGTTAAGTGTTATAAATTTTCGTGTCCCTGTTAAATCAACTCGACTCCACCACCTTTTCCACAGTGACAATCATAGCACTAACTATTTGTATCATTCACCGTTGGCGCGTTTTCATCGCACTGCCAACACGTATACAGACCTTTTTGATATTTTCAAAACCTCACCGTCTTGCATCAAGGCAAAAATACTTGGTTGTGAATGTAACTGATATGTTTGTGAAATGTTAAATGTCTGTTTGTACTGCATCATACTGACATGTTCTTCTTTATATGTAACATATGTATGGTGTTCTTATACATATACATTCCGCATATATACATATATGTGAAATGTATATGTATAGCATCGTATAGAATATAGAATGTATATATGACTATACATGTATATGTATAGTCATATATACATTCCACATATATACATATATGTGAAATGTATATGTATAGCATCTATATAAACTGCTTGCTTCAGATGTCTTATAGTGTTGGCTAACGGATGTATTATTTTAATAAAAAATGTTACTTTTAATTGTCAAGTCTCTGTCAGCCCTGAATTGTTGAAGCTACTTTGCCATAGTGCCTTAGCTAAGTGAAGATAAATTTGATTGTAACAATAAACTCACTACTATTTGCGCTGTTATAATATTTAGCTAGATTATATCTGTTGGCAAGTCACCTTTTCTGTATATTTTATCCTGTTTAAATGAAGTACTTTCTATTATTGTAGCATTCTATGCCTTAAGAAAATTTCAGCTGTGTCACATTCAATGTCGTTTTGTATACATATTGTTGTGTTCTTAAATGTAATACTAATATTCGCTTATGTACTACTGTGCACTTATAATCTATGTATCACATTATTGTAAAAGCCTTTTATGGCGTTTAATAATTAAATAAATGTATGTATATTTCTTTCTAGTGTTAAATTGTGCTGCCTTTATGTATATATGTAAAAGCCCTCTGAGCGTAAAATAAATAATGTAAATGTATTTGTGAGCTTTAAAAGGTGGCGTTGACTTATGAAAATTAAATTACATTAGAGTTAACGGATGGAAGTTTTTGGTGCGTCTGCGTCAGATTTATTGTTATTGTTTAGATTAATTGTATAAATTCTTCACTCGATTCATTGCTGACGATCGTGACCCCCACTCCGATTTCCTTGGTGGACAAGGCTCCTCCACTTCTCCCAGTTCTTCGGGTGTCCGTGGGTGACCTCGAAGGTCACTCCATATCGTTTACATTTTGGTCATGGCGTCTTTTGTCATGCAAATCCATCTTTTCACTTCTCTTTCGCAATCTCCTTCAACACTTATAGACGAGTCTAGGTATAAAATCTTGAAACATACTCAAACAAGGGTGTCGCAGAAATGTCTGTAAAATACCAGGAAAGTATTATTTTTGATTTAGTTATTTTATTAATTTTAATTTGGTTATTTGGCTCCCAATTGAATTTGGTGCGCATTTTGAGTTAACCGTCAGACAAATCACCAAAAGCGGAACACGCCGCAGATATATTTCAGTACCGTCATTGGGTCAATCTAAACTGGGTGACAGCATCCCGCATCCCGCAGCCAGTCTCGGCTGCTTTTTTCCTCTGCCTAAGTTTAAATTTACATGTTATTTCCTCCCCGCTTTAAAAGACTTGTTAAATGATTTTTTAAAAGGTATTTATAGCGAGTTTTACTGCCGTCATGGGCGACACGTGATGCTGAAGGACGGGTTAGTGACGACAAGTAGTGGATATCGGATGTTTTCTATTGAAAAAACAACGTTTTTGACACGAAACTCCTGTAAAATAATTTATTTTTTTTCCTTTGAAACGTTAGTGTTATCACTTTGAAACCATTTTGCGATGATTAGATTATATAATTTTGTTATGTAATTAATTTGCTGTATGTACATTCTGTCTTCTTATGGTTACCAATGAACGACAACTGTGACTATTTATGTACATGAGTTATTATTGTCCTGGGCGATTTTTTAATATTATTATTAGTGATTTATTATTATATTATTCTGTATTGAACTTAATTATTGTTTTAAATTTACAACATTAAAATCCTTATCTTAACCTCTCGGGCTAATGTGTTCGCTTTTGGGAACAACTCATATTGGTCTCATGGAAAGTATTGTATCTCCCTTACTCTCATGGTGAGAAATATGATCTAAACGGTGTTAGAAAGAGAAAACACCATGCTTTATATTCAAATCTAAAAGGAAAATTTTAATGTTCATCTATGAAACCGAAGTTTACGACCGCAATTTAAAAAAAATTGTAATGACAAAAAAGTGAGGTGGCAACATTGATGTATTATATTTAGACCAGTGGATCCCCCGAAATGCTTAGCAATTGCTAATGTCTTTCTCGGGTGCCTCCGATTTCTTCCATCATTCACTACTGTATACCACAATTTTACTGTTAAAAAACTATATTACATCGACTTTAATTCTACTCCTTATCTCATTCAGGTGCAGAGATATTGCGTTAAGCATTCCTCGAGCGTCACCGACTTCATCTACTATTTAAACATCTCAGAACACTCTTGGCACTAATAAGAACAAACTTTGAACTTTTCAGCGATATTGGTCGACTACTTTTCGAGTTTTGCGAGCTCAAACATACGCAGAATGGGTTTTTATATTTTAAGATGAGAAACCAGTTAGAATTTAAAGTTAAAAATCGTTTTCATAAAAATGAATAATTAAATACGTAAATACTTTACTTTGCAGTTGTACGTTTATTTATGATAAATGCGTTCTTAAGCTAACTTAACCTCTTCTCTAAATAAAAGTTATAAGCTTTTTGAAAATTTTATGTGAACTTTGAAATGAAAAATTATTATTGGAACGCCTAGGATGGGTTGTTTTACAAAATTTGGACAGTTCATCAAATTTTAAAGTTCTGTTATTTTATCATTATAGGTCAGTTTCTTCACATTACTGATATATAATATATTTAAAAAAAAATAGAACTTGAATAGAACTTTCACAAAATTTGAAATTTAATGAATTGTTCAAATTCTGTGAAACAACCCGTAATAACTTGTAAAATATTTAACTTTTCACTAATGAGAAACATGTTTTGACTTTTTTCTTCATTTGGTTAATCTCGGTGTGTGGTGCATTTAGAATTTTATCTATACAAAGTCATTATATAGGAATGTAAATATTGTTACAAAAAATACATAGTTTTCTCTATTTATATTATATCAACAACATTTTTGCAGGATGGCCAATTATCAATTTTCGACATGTTCGCGGGCCGCAAGGGGTAGGGTACCTATAGCTTGACATTATTAAATTTTCAATTGATTTTTTAATGCTTATACCGTACAAAAGTTTGGTTATTTACCTCTATTAAACGGAACACCATTCAAAGTATCGATTGTAGTGAGTACAGATAAGTGTCGCAGAAGAAACTTTTTCTAGGTAGGTACAAAGACAAACCAAAAAATATGCTGTTAATTTTTATTCATTTGTGAAGTGGGCCGCCGGTTGTGCATCTCTGTGTTAGAACAAGTATTAAGGCCCCGTAGCAAGCGTTGAAGATGTTTTGAAAGGGAGATGTGCTTAAATACGTATGTTAGAGGGAGCGCGCTAATATTTAAAAAAAAACGAAAATAATTAAGCGAAAATGGTGACAATATTTACGTTTGAAATATTTTAAGATACACTGCTAATTTTGTTCATGCCTATAACATATTAAATAACAGTACAAAACGTGTTTTTAATAATTTTCGGAGCTTACTTTGCGATTTTTTTCTATCGAGAGAATTTCATATAATTAACGTTTCGACATAACAAATGTATAAATATTATCTTCAAAAATAACATTTGTTTTTTGGAACTTAAAAACTTAAAGATTTAACGAGAATTTTGCTATACATCGGTAGAAATCGGATATGTGGGGGCTTTAACCAATATCTAATGAATCGTATATTGTCGAATATTTATCCTTGTTATAATCAGATGGGACAGAAATAAACATCTTAGCTTTATTGAAGCAAAATGTAACCGAATTATCTTATGCATCACAATACTATTTTATATTTAAACCCCAGCTTTATTGTATCTACGATTTTTTTCAATTAAGACCCAATAAAAGTGTCCGTGTGTTAGTGTTCGTTGAAACGAAATATTTATGATTTGGCACTGAAACGAAATGAAAGCGTATTTATTAAAACGTAAATACGTCTTTCATTCGAAAAAAAATAGCGATTTCCGAATTCTTGTTAGACAAACCGCAATCTGAAGCGATAATAATTATTTTGACAGAGATCTCACGTGATACTTAATGGCCTTCCTTGGCTATTTGGATACATAGATGAATATGTATCATTAATTATACAACGTTTCTCTTCATTAATTAACAATTTTTTGTACACGACTTTAGTGATTGATCTTTCATTGATATTGTATACGTAGATACATTGTGAAGAAAATTCTCCCTAGATCTAAGAGATAAACTGACAATTCAAAGAAAATTTTCTTCTTATAATAATTGCACATGTCTTCAGGTAAAAATATTTCTCTGGGTATCGTACTGTATCTGTTATCTTACTCGAAAACTAATAATAGTCGCAATTTAAAATTTAGAGAAAGGTTTGATTGAGAATTAATATTACTTAAATGCAGGCTTTGTTATATATTTAACGAGCATCTTGCCTTGATCCCTCTGATTTAGTTTTGTCTAATTTTGTTAAAAAAAAATGCAGTCTTTTGGATTCAGTTTTACAATGTTTAGATATTTTTTACCGGCTAGCGTTATATGATGCACTAAACCTGCTTTACGTAACTCAATAAAGGTATTACTCAATACAAATACTCAATGGTACTCAATCTCAATAAGGAAGAAACCTTTCAAGAAATATATCTTTGTATACTGAAAACTAACAAAGAACTTACACTAAAGAAGTAGGTCAAGCTCCAGTTTCAATATTATATCAATTATTGGATACTGCAAAAAGGGCATATTTAAGGGTATTTTGTTATGTGACACATAACAAGAACGCCCCTGTCTGTACAGTTTAGACAGATGAACTATGTTGCTACCCGGTAGGGCAGCGTTGTGAGGCAGGTTAACATCCTGCATTTCATCTCTAAAAAAATATATATATTATTTGCCGAGCTGAAAAAGAAATAACGAGAAATTCCCTTAATAGAAAAAAAATTTCCCCGAAAATCTGGTTCTGTTATCTAACATGTTATAGGTATGAAAAAATTTACAGTGTTTCTTTAAATGCTACTTAAGACATTTGCCGAGAGATCTTTCCTCAACTTAAAGTAAGTCATGCCTCTTAATTATAATCTTTTTTTTATATTAGTGCCCTCCCTCTCACGTTCCTATTTCCATTTCTCCCTTTCGGGTCTTGAAGAGGGCTGGATTATATATAGGAAGAAAGACAAGTATCGTAGTAATGCAGCATTCAAATATTTATAAGTTTACTTCAATATGACAAAGAAAAAAAAATAAACTAAGGTTGAGGTGTTGCAAGCTTCTTCACATTATAAAAACGCCGATTAATGATATTTTGAATTTTCTAAATTAGAGTGACCTCCGTTGAACGCTGATTCTCGGACCGATTGAGCTTTTGAGCAAACTGTGATCAGCTCTCAAGCATAATGGCCATGCTTTTATTCTATTCAGAAGACCACAATTTAAATATGAGCGTTTAACGGAGACAGTTAAAATGTTGAAAAATCCAATGATTAGGTGCTTTTATAACTCCCAAGTCTACGGCACAGTAATAAAAGCAGCATTATTGTGATAAAGAACGAACGTACGTATGTGTGGTTCCCCCAAACAAAAAATGTACTCATTGTCATACATCTCCCTCACAAAGAAATGAAACACCCTTGCTGTTACCATCGCCGTGCCATGCGTTAGCAGTAGCAGTAGATGGGGTTTGAAACAACCCTACCTAATAACCTAAGTAATTTCGTGAATTCAATGAATACTGATGAATAATTAATAGAAATACCTACCCTTCGGTGGTTACAAAATTTCCGATAACTTTCATCACAATTCATCGGCGGCAACGCATATCGCGTTTCCTTAAATTCATCACAGTTCGCTTAATGAACTTCATGGGTCGCCTATTAAACTTGGTGTTTGACTTCAAATCAAGCATGTGATTGCGGATTATCGGTTTATGTCTGTCTCTGGGCGCTTTCCGATACACCGAGACAGAGCGCAGTTGTAATACAGCGAGATCTTGAGCTAATCTAACCCTGGAATGAAATTTTATTTTATATGCGCTTATTACAAACCTTTATCGATTCGGTTACGTGTTAAAAAAATTAAATACGTGCAATGGATAGATATTGGAACAATAGTTTTTATCCACTAATTTCATATTTAATTCTTGCAGTGCCAAATTTAAATTTCCGCCGTCCGCCAGCTGATCCGATTTTCGCAATCACTTTTTTTTTGTTGCAAAATTATGTTTTTGTGCATTGTACCGTTTTACATAAAATATTTTAATGGCATTAGCCTGTTTTTTTTTTTAAATCTTAAATATAAATATCTTGCATACGTAGGGATCCCTCGAGAAACATTTGAGATTTTAGTAGTAACCCCTTGTCCTATGAGCTTAAAAGGTGCACCAATCGTTGGTACTAGATATCTAGTTAGATTACATACCGTTTAGAAGTCGTCCATCAACGCAAAAAACGATATTAATAATTATTTTTTGGCGTAGTCGATTCAAGCAAGGTTATAGGCCATAGAGGGTTAAACCATTTTCGATGTAGTTAACCTTGGGTACGGATAATGTAATTATGTATTGAATTCACTACCAAACCTTTTCAATGTACCAAGCATTTAATTGAAATAAACTAGTTATTCTCTATTAGGTATGTGCGTAATGTCATGTTACTGTCCAGTTTGAAATCAACGAATATTATGAGGTCCTTTCTAATTTTGTTATTGTAGGATTGGTCGAGGAAAAGTTACTTTGTAAAAGAAACCTAATTTGAAGTCGTTCCTATCAAATTTACTTCGGTTGTGAAGTTAGAAATAATTTTGAAGACATAATGTAGAACGATTTCAGAAGCTTAAAATAGTGAAAGTCTTTTATCAAACTTTTAAAGGACTCCAGTTAATAAACTATTTGATTAATTTATATAAAGAGAAAATTTTATAAAAAAAAAACAAAATTTCAATTTGAAATTTTTTCAATCCCAGGGGAAAAAAATATGTACAAAAAAAATCAGAACACTTTGAAAAGTAATATAAAGTTATGAAAAAATAAATTAGGTAACTAGGTTGGTTAAGATTAGAGGTTATTTTATAACCTTTCATGATATAGTTCTACAATTTTGGAGGCATGTATGGGTACCACCTAATGCGTGGAAGGCCGGTTCGGGAAAGACTGGTTGAGGCAGACTATTTGACCTCTCCAACAGGACTCTCTTGACACACCGCAGGGGGAGAAATGGATGTATGCGTCCGTCACTCCTGAACTCACTGACCCCCAGATTTCTATCCACCCCTCATGCCTGTTTCCTTCCCAGAAATTCCTCTCCTTTAATTCTTTTCAAAGACCCTCCACACAGCATCCCAAAAATTACATAAGCCACGAGGAAATTATTTTCTTTAGAGCCTTCTGTGTGGAACTAATTTAAAAAAAAATTTATTCATAAATCCATTTTCTTTTGTTTATAACAGACTCAATTGTCACTGAAAAACTTTTTGGGGAGTTATTATAAATAATTATTATTTATACATATTATTTATAACAAGCTTGTTATAATATTACAAAATGTAGGTAGATTGAACATATTAGTAGTAACACAGAATTACAGTAACACACAAAATTATGTTACGATGGCAACATTGTATATTGGTTCTTAATTCTGAATGGAATCTTGATGAGTATATTGTTAGACATCAGAAAATAATGAATAATAATCACGACATGATCATAAATTATCAATAACATATAATTATATTTTTTTATCGAGTTCAAATGTGGTTTTACAACGAGGAAAAATATTCTGAATTACCATATCATTACACACACAGCCGCAAAACTGGACAAAAAATAAAGTATGTAACATTTATAGCTTGGAGAAACAAGCTGAAGTGCCCGGCGTTGCTCATGCTTTACGCAGAGTTTTCGCAATCAGATGTAGGTACTAATAGTATCAAGCACGGGAGATCCCAGTGAGGGTATCATTATATTATATGTTTGTATTTGTTACAAAAGGGCCATTAAAACACTTACTATTATAATTTTCCTCTTATTTTGAAAGTCAAGTGTGCCAAATTTCATCAAGAAGTATCAAAATTCTGCTTTAAGGGGTGGGAAAAGGTTATGGGATGATTTTTTTACAAATTTCATGTAGACCTTTCTCTTGTTTTGAATTTTAAGTGTGCAAAATGTCGTATATCTCGGAATAAAACTTTAGATTTCAACCTACAGTCACTATTCATAGTAAAAATAATATATAGATAGATATACAGGTAATATGTAGTACCCGGCTTCTCGTGAATTATCTTCATTCTTTCAACTCTATTTCCTAACATTGATCATTTGAAGATTGTGGAACAAATATTACGCACAATGTATTTTATCATTTGCAGATAAGTGAATATGTTAATTGTGCATGATGAAAATTACGTAGAAAGTTGAAATTTGTTTAGATTTCGAAACACCAAAGAAAAATCTGTGCAAATTTCATATCGATGTTCACTGTTTGGTGTATTTTTTGCGGCTTAATCCACATATTTTTCCTGCTTTTGAGTTAAGATGCAAAATGACTTTCAAAGACGAAGACGTATACACGTTATATGTGGAATGACAAAACGACTAATTTGGGTTGTTTTTCGAGGCTATTTTGGTGATATTACATATTCCAAGCAGATTTCAAGGATTCTATTCTTACCTTCGAAATCAACACCGTTTTTCTTCAGGCAACCTTTTAAGTAAATATTAAATTGGTTTGGTTTTAGCTTAGTGACTTTTACAACAGGTTTGTGTATTATTTAATTTATTTTTGTGGTTTGCATGCAGTTGGCAATGCTTTCGTAAAAAATATAGATGTGTCCAATTGCAGTGAATATAGTTACAAGAAGGCTATAATAACATACCCCAATAATAATAATAATTAAGGTTACTACAAGTATTCTTCTGCATAGGGTCTATAAATTTTGACGGGTGCTTTTACTTTATGATTACTGTTACACTAAATTATTATGTGTTTGTTAAAGCCCATATCTAATAATTTGTGCATTTTAGAATTTGTGTATTTTATAAATCGTGCATTTTATAATTTGTGCATGTTTTAATTTGTGCATTTTAGAATTGCGTATTTTATAATTTGTGCATTTTATAAGTTTCGTATTATTTCATTTGAATATTTATCAAATTCGCATGACATGGCAACGTCGGCAACCTGAAGTTTGGGCACAGCACATTGAAAGTTCAATACACTGAGAAAATTATAATAAAAAACTATTCGAACGCCATTGAAGCATTATAAATAATTATAGATTCCGAGAACCATTTCAAAAGATCTAAGCACTGACGGTAAATTTGAAAACATTTGAATTATAATATTTTATTTTCAATGTAACGATTCAAATATGTAAAATCTGTTATTTTGTCGAATAATCATTGCACAACCAACATTTCCCGTTTTAATTATGCAGAACGGCGAGTGATTTCAAGTCACTTGAATGTTTGAAA
This sequence comes from Hesperophylax magnus, assembly GCA_026573805.1. NCBI lineage: Eukaryota > Metazoa > Arthropoda > Insecta > Trichoptera > Limnephilidae > Hesperophylax > Hesperophylax magnus. The sequence continues at coordinate 24,894,471 of JAIUSX010000014.1, read as the reverse complement.
ACATTGTACACTTCTTTAGTAAGAAGCCAGGTAGAGTATAATTCGCCTATTTGGTCCCCATTGTATAAAACGCATTCTGACAATATTAAAAGGGTACAGCACAAATTTCTAAGATTTGTTAACTTTAAACTGAATATTCCAAATCAAAATATTAACTATGTTCTTTTTATGAATCAACTTAACTTAATAACGCTATCAGATAGGCGGATCATCTCTGACCTTGTACTTTTAAATAAAATTATTAATAATTCCTTTGACAACCCTGAAATTCTCGCCAAAATAAAATTTTACGTACCGACTAGAAATACGAGGCAAAGTGCTACATTTTTCTGTGACAATTTTAAAACCAACTATGAAGCTCATACACCTATAAATAGACTACATCACTTCGGCAATAAATTTGGAAATATTGTAGACATGTTTAGATTCCTTATTAGTTATAAAATGAAATATTTTCAATCATTTTACTGAGATGTATGAATTCACAACTCCGTAGTGAATACACTTTTTTTAATATTTATATGTTCCTTAATACATATTTAGCTTTCCGTAATCCACACTATTAATTTGAATTTACCTTAATTTAATCAAAAATAATAATTTATTGTAAACTATGTAACACAACTGTATTACTTGTTAACTGCTTTTGTAAAAGCCCACTAGGGCGTAAATAAATAAATAAATTAGGAGGAATTAATGTTATTCGTAACGTTGCACAATGGGGCGACTTCATGTAACGCGTTGGCTGAAATTCAGAAAATCAAATGTTCTTTACAATGAAGCAAGTATGCTAGTTTTGAAGTCCATTAAGTGTTTCATAATAACCCTGAAGCGTTTTGCCCTAATCGCGATACTGACGGGAAGAGATCAGTTTGAACTTGACCTTTGTGCGGGTGACTGTGTCAGTTTTCGAAAGAGCGTAAATTTCAATACTTTTCAAGTTTATAAAAAGCAAAATCTATCAAGTGTACAGATCCAATTCAATATGGATACGATGTCTTATGGTATGTTCTTTAATTATATTATAGTAGTTATTGATACCCTCATACTATATGTCATAAATTTAAATTAAAACAGACACCTATTTGAATGAAATATTTTCTTGTAAATATGTTAAACATAGAGGTATATAGTTTAGAGTTCCACGAGATCCCGTCATATTTTAATTGTTTTTATATAGTTTAGTATCTTAGCTACAAGATTTAATTATAAGTAGTTGCAAGTATGCACAATTTTTTTAATTATAGTACTTGAAAGTGAGGACTATCAGTTTTCATAAAAAACAGTTGTAGTCTAATAATCAATGTGTTTTGTTTTAGATACATTTTCTGGCGTGGTTCTTACGAGATTCGAATTATACATGATTATGAAGAATTCTGGCGTTAAGAAATTTGACGAAAAAGTAAAATTCCTGAAAAAACACCTCTTAGAACTTACTCATTGTCAACTCTTTAATCAAAAATAACTTTTTAATGAAATAGCTGCATTCTGTTCTAAATTGAAAACCAAATGGTTGAAGTGTCACAGAATCCATGATTTCTTTTTATTAAAAGAATGGCTCGAAAGCCTCCTTATGTTTAAGAATAATAAACCTTTACCAGAAATAGTAAAAACGAAAAGAGGTCGACCCACACTGTCATTTGATATGTCGTCTGAGCGTACGAAACGTCATAAAACTATACTATTGCGATCTAAAACATCTAGAACTGAGTTAGCCTTTGCTACCACATGAGTTTTCGGTTGGCAGGTAAAGCAGCAACATCGACTGTAGTCAAAGACGTCACGTTAAGTACGCCGACCAGAGCAAATAAGTACAGAAAAGCTTTTACCGATAAAACCCAAAACAAAAAGATATTGAGTGGTGATGAAGCACTTGCTTTGATTGTAGATGCCAAAATTAGTCGCTACCAATACAATTTAATAAGAGAAAAGGATAAAGAGGTATTTCCTTCATACAAAATTGTACAAGGAGCTAAGAAAAAATGTTACCCATTAAGTGAATTCATAACGGTCACGGAATCTTCAGCGGAAGTGAAATTGCAACAATTGCTGGATCACACTGCTGAGCGTTTAATACAAGTTCAGCAGCCGGACAATGAAGACAATTTCAAAAGAAGTACTGAAAATGCTAAAGACACCAGACCCTAATACGACTACCAGGAATGATTCGATAGTTGAATCAAGTATTGATGACGATAGTATATTGTCACAAGATGATGAAGACGATTTATTATGTGTATAACTGTCAATAAATAGCACGAGAAATAAAGTGAGCATTTTGACTGATTTAATTGCCTTATATTATTCAATTTTATATTTTTGTACTAAGTATGCGTGACTTTTCGAACATTTTTTTTCACTTATTTTTATCAACATGTCTATACGGAACTAAAAATCGAAAAAGATTTGATGTCATTGCAACCACTGATTTGATGCCAACTTTCGGGGTCATCGGCCCCATTGTGCGTTGGAAGGCGTCTAAGAAAAACAAAAGAAAATTAAAAAAATATTCATGTTGGTACATTTACTTTCACTTGTAATATTGGAGAGTGAAAAAACTATCACTATTAAACTTTTAATAAATATATTTCAGGTCTCTGGAGCTCATCGTGGAAGAGCTATTAAAAATTCTCACCATTAGAGAGTCTTTGCTCTTACGAATCTGATTTATGGTTTATTTTTGTTTATTTTCAATGCTGCTTTATGATAAATATTCTGACAGCACCTAATGAATTAATTATCGTACACAACCATTTAACTTTATTGATGCCTGAAAATATCAGAAAACATTTAGTGCGCGCGGGAAATTTATCTGGTTAATTCAGTTAATGAGAGCATCACCGGCGAAATAACGTGTTTATTATTTATGCTTCAAATTGGCTTTGCCGACGGTTAATTCAAAACCTACACGAAAATAAATCAAAATTACAAACAAAACAATTCTTTAAGCTGTATTATGAATGAAATTATGAAATATCTGCAGTTTTTGTTAGTTATTTATTTTTAATTTTTGGATATAATAAAGTGAGGAAAACAAAATAAAATTTTCATTTGCAAAATTACAAAAATTTCATAATGTAAAATAAAACCATATATACAGGTTTTCCAATAAGAGGTGTTATTTTGATATTCAATCGTAAAAGATCAATGGTTTCGTAGCTTGTGTGGCACGTATCTTGTTAAAAGTAAACGTTGTCCAGATCAATACCATCCAATTCCGGCCATAAAAAAATCATTAATCATCTCTCGATAGCGCAATCCATTCACCGTAACTGTTGCTCCAGCCTCATTTTCGAAAAAGTAAGGTCCAATGACTCCGCCGGACCATAAACCGCACCAAACACTCACACGTTGAAAATAGAGAGGCTTTTCAATAATAACTCTTGGGTTTTCCGAGCCCCAGATGCGACAATATTGCTTGTTGACGAAGCCACCGAGGCGGAAATGGGCCTCATCACTCAAGATGAAGATGATTTGCATTTGATTCACTCAAGTGAATTTTAATAATTTCAATGCGTTGTTGAAGCGTGTATCGTTCCATTTTTATTAATAACGTAGTTTCTACTTGTCAAATGTCAAAAAATGACAGCTTCAAAGTAACATCTACCGAAATAGCGGGCTATTCAAAATAACACCTCTTATTGGAAAACCCTGTACATGTAATACACAATACACACATCATTTTATACACCCGTACCTCGTAATATTTGACGATTTTTTTCATTACAGCCTTAATTTACGAGTATTATGGTTATCACCGTCACCGACAACATAGACTATTCTATCTCCCAGCCTGCAGGACTAACTTGCCAATGGTCATGCCGGCGGTGAGAGCAATCTTGCTGTTAAACAGAATCAATATCGACAATCAATCGGATATCTTCATTTTTAGCACCAATGAAGCTGCCTTTCAAAGGCAAGCGCTATTATTATTACTGGTATAGTTGATATACACACTGTTTATATGAAAGTAAGAATTCTTATTACCAAATGTATTTTAAAAAAGCATTAAAATTAACAATTTTGTAATGTTTTTAAAATGAATTGAATTGAATTGAATAGAATTATTGTATTTCATTTAATTTCAATTTATTATTTCATGTTATATTTTTATTGTATATTATTTTGTAAAATGGGGACAGCAGCACGGGTAAAGAACCGAGTGAGGTCGACATTATAATTTGTTTTTTTTTTTTTTTTTTAATTTATTGTGTTTAATTTACAACAACACCTCGTAATATTTGACGATTGTTATTATTACATTCTTTATTATTGTATTTCATTTAAATTCAATTTATTACTTCATATTATATTTTTATTGTGCGTTATAAAATAATGTTTTTAATTTATTGTGTCTAATAACAATGTATTTATTTATTAAATAATTAATCAATTTACGGTATAATAGTATTACAGAGTATAATCAATAATGTTAACTAAAATAATTCATACAATTAGTTTCACTGCTTTTGATTTTTTAATGTTCCTCTTCTATAAAAGCTGGCGCTTGTGTCTAGAAGAGTGGTGAGCATCAAGATTAAGAATATTTAGTGTTTGTAATTATGAATATTAAAACTTATAATTACTTAAAAAGATAGTTTCATCATTTTGGTATTTTTACATTGAACTTCTCTTTAATTGCTTTTAGTAGGTGTTTATCGTTTTCTATTGTTCTGATATTTTCGGGTAGGCTGTTGAAGTATTTTTTCACTAGATATATGTAATGATGTTGAGCAAAAGTGGTGTTACATTTTTGTTTTGGAAATATATGTTTTTTGACGGGTGCGACTTTCAGTCAAAAAGCTGTGATTTTGTTTTTCTTTTATTAATTGAGTTATTATGTTTTTTTGGACAAGATCATTAAAAGTGAATAAATTTACACAAATTAATTCCCAATGGCCCGGACATGGCGACAATATATCACCAAGTGGGGCATATTGTGAGGCTGAAGGTAGTGACAGAGGGGAGAGATGGGGTAGAGTAAGGCTATAGATAGTTATACTAAATAAGGCAAAAGCCATTTCAGGCAACGTTTGGTTCCGAATGGTGGTCTTTACTTTTACCAAGTCGACAATGAGAGAATATTCCACTCTGAAGCTTGCCAGACAAATAATTTGCTATTGTATTATTTTATATCCGTTATATAATGTGAAATAACATAAACAAATAAATTATTTGCGAAAATTATCGACGACGGAGGTCATCATCGGAAGCAACGAAAATGTAATTATTTGACATGTAATATTTGAAATATTGGATTGATAGATAGATAGTAAACCTCGCGTCCTATAGTAAATAAATTAAAATTTCTTATGAAATAAAATAATTAATTATTATACATGGACATCCAAGATGTCTATGGAATTTACAATTTATCCAAAGAGATGTAGCCATCTCAACGACATTTCAAACTTTCTTCGGGCTGGTACCTAGATATATTAATTATTTCGATTTAACAACTCGTCTTAGTAAGTTGTATGAAAGAAGGCCACAAACAAATTTAAAGACCGATGAAATTTCAAATTCTCGAGTTAAAACAGGACTTCGCTACACTCAGTCTAAAATCTAAATATACCTATCTTTGTAAAAAATGAGTTTTTATTCATAGATTTGTGTCATGAAATTTGAATGCTCTGAAATTACTAAAAAATGTTAGAATACGGAAGACTATAAATAAAAACATCTTTAATTTAGGAAACGAACGCACGTAAAACAAATTTATGGTGGGAGGCAAGAATTTCACAGGTGTTCCAAATATGAAAATTAATTGATCGCTCATTTTCATTGGTTCAAGCTTCACAAGATTGAGTTACAAATAAAAATTGCCACTTTGTTAACAGAACGTGTGATAAATCTTATTAAACTCTTGAAAGGATTTGACCTCCTTGATGATACCATTTTAACTCCAAGCACTCATTAAATTTGCATCCAGTCATCCTTATCTCATAGCTTCTCCAGAGGGACTAACATGAAATGTCAACATCGACACGATTTAAGGTTTTAGTCGAATAAGTTAGCCCGTTGACATCGAATAAAACCTAGCGAGTATAGCGAGGCCTTTCCCTCTCTACATAAAGTTGTCTATATATTGATCTATATATTGAAGTCACGAATTCGTCATCAAATTCAAAACTATACGCCTACAAGTATTTTAATTTAACAGATTTTCGACAGTTAAAAAAATATATGGAATCACAAAAATAGTTCGTCAAATCTGTTTTGCAAATCGAACTCATTGAAAGTTAACATTTTTAAACGATAAACTAAGCGATATATGAAATGGGTCTGCATTGCCATCGTAGCGTGACAGCTTATTTTATCGTACTGATTCTGGTTGGTTATCGACATGGAGCGCGATAGGCAAGCAAGTCACCTATGAAGTAACCATGGATCAGATTGCTAGTAGTCTAATGTCTTTGTATTTGACTGTGATCATTTTAAATATAAAAAGTATTAAACATCTTCCTGACTAGAAGAGGCTCATCTCGTGTGTTCTATCTCTCTGATCTCTCCAAAAAATGAATTACGCAAGTTAAACATCTCCATGACGCGCATTGGCACAATTTTACTCCAGTTTTTTGTGGACCCTGACAGAATTTTTGTTATTTTATTTATTTAGCAGTGTCAACCGTGAACCATTCAGGCATTACACCAAAACGGTGACAGTCGGACGCTTATAAATCAAAGCGAGTTGATCGCGTTTATGAAAATAAAGTAGAGGGGACGCATTTAGAATGGGCGCACGAAGAAGAGAAAGAAGAGGATGGTTATTTAGTTAGTTGGGCAGGAGGCGGGGATCGCAGAGTGTCCGAGCAGCTCTGTAAATAGATTGTCACGAGGGAGAGGCGTCGCGACGTCGTCGGCGCTATACACTCGCGCCAAGTCAAAATACACTCATTGTTAAAGAGCTACGAAGAAGATACGTCACTATATATGATTTTTTTATTGAAAAAAATAATATTGGCCGTCTTGTTCATAATACGCCTGGTACGAAAGAACTTCTGATAAAGTCTTTGATTATATATGCAGGTAAAAATGCTATACTATTCCAGTTGACACTGCGATCGGCGATTGCCTATGGTTGAATATTTCAAATATATGATATAAAGTCTACTCATCAAAATACAAAGATTTTTTTAATTAATGATTTTTCTTGCATTCTTAAACAAAAATATTTATTCTATAAAGAAATATGAGACATCTCTTAATTTTTTTTAGTGCGAATACATATTTTAAAGAAATAAAAATGTTTGAAAATAAATGAAAACCTCGAAAATTACACTTTTGTAAAAAAATCGCATGGTCAAAATTTATGTATGAAACTATTCTTGTTTTTTTATAATGATTATGTATTCATTTTAAACAATTAAGATTTTGTATAAAAAATCTCCTGGTTACTTATTTTTTTTTACAAAGGCTGGTACTAAAATATATAACCGCATGAATTTCAGGACCTCCTGAGTGGTCATCTTTGATTTCTCCGTCAAAAACTGAGTAGTTACAAAAGTCATCGATGTAACGCATCCTCTGCAGCATTGGTATTTTCCAACAAATACGCTGCAGATGAGAAGAGAACTGAAGGGACTAACGCCCGCTCCACAAGCAGACACTGAACTTTCTGAGCTTTGGAGACGTTCGCTCGAAAAAACGACCAACCCAACGCATAGAGCTTTTACGTAATGTGTTTGAATACAGGAATGACCGTGACTTCACCACTTCATCGCTAGACTTGTAGAATTATATGGTACACGACTGCGTAGATACAAGTCAGAGTTCAATAAACTTATCTAGTTTTTTTTTCAATCCATAGACAAGCCGAAAGCCCGAGGTTTTCAAACATTCTCTTTCTATAAGTTGTTGATATACATATTATGTATCAATCTGGTACAAATGCAATTTCGCAGTGTTGCTCCATGTTGCAGCACGTATGATGAAAATTACTCTGATGACAGCCAACATCCGATAGGAGAAGGCATCAACAAAATAAGAAGAAAAAAGAGATACTTAATTATTTTTTTATAAAATATAGAAAAAACACTTTCAGTGCTTGTCTTTTTTTCGACATATCCATAGCTCTTTATAAAAATTTCATTGCGAGCTGAAAATAGTTGAATTGACCGAATATCTCAGACAAAGAAGGCTGTCCAAATCTCATACAACCATCAACACACAGTTTAAGTTTAAGTTTTTGCTGCTCCGAACAATTAAATTTTCTGCCTTGTTAGTTTGTGAGTTTTTGCTGATAGGATTTCAATAATGGTTTAAGGCTACGCATTCCCAATTTCTACGGTATATTTAAAAAGTTTCTCTTTCTGTTTTTAAGTTAAAAAAGTTATTTAAGATAATATCTATACTATAAATTCCCTCGATAGAAAAAAATCGCAAAGTAAGCCCTGAATATTATTAAAATCACGTTTTGTTATGTTATTTAATTTAATCTTTGAATGCACCTAAAGCATGTGTAGAGAGATTTTTGCTCTATTTCCAAAGAGTCATGTTTTATTAAATATCTTCACCATTCTCGCTTAAGGCGATGCACTACGTAGTAATGCAAAATCATGTGTTTTTGGTTTGAAAATTTGGTCGCCTAGAAATGTTTCAGATGCTTTAATTAAATACTGCGAGTAGAATACATCTTGACCTTTGAAATAATCGAGTAGTTTTTAGATAAATCTTTTTATAAGCCCAGAAAAAATAATGTAAAGGCCTATGAAAACTGCTTTAAAGTTAAAAATCTCCTACTTACAAACCCATTTTCGGTTATGATTTTATTGTATAATGTGGCAAATTAAGTTATTTATAAAATGATCAAAAAAATAAAATAAAATGCACTTTTTGGCCATGTTTTTTTCTTGCATAAATCAAATCAGGCGGATGGTGTTAAGCGGGAATTTAAACCTTATCGCCATCTACGTAAGGGTTGTTATTGATAGCGGCTCAATTTAAAATATTACACGACGCAGTGCATCGCCTTAATTATTATCGTTTTTTTAATTAGCTCGCTTCCTCTGATATTCGTATTTACATATATCCCTTTTAAACCGTCGTTGAACGCATACTTCGGGGTCTTAAACTGAATGTTTGAACAAACAAAATAAAATTAGTTAGTCAATTCATTCGTGACCTACGGTGACCATGACAGTGAAACTATTTTTTAAACGTTTTATCAATGAAAAATGATTATTTATTAAAAACTAATATGTTTTGGTGTGATCTGTGAGATCACACCTGTTTATTTTCTGTCTGGTGACGCATCTGTTATTGCAACTGAAAATACACTGCTTATGACCTTTAGTAAAATGGGATGTAATCTTCAAGGATCGATGCTGATAAATTATAGCCCACGTAAGACTTTATTATCAAAGAGACGAAGTTCTTTCGTTGAATTAGTGAATCAATTTATTGTTATAGTAATAATATTTTTGGCTGATTTGCGCAGTTTTTTTTAAACCACTTTTGATTTATCATATTTTTTTAAAAATATAAACTTTAAATAATAAAGAACTTTTTTTGTTTTTATTTCTTAAGGCGATGCACTACGTCGTGTAATATTTTAAATTGAGCCGCTATCAATAACAACCCTTACGTAGATGGCGATAAGGTTTAAATTCCCGCTTAACACCATCCGCCTGTTTTGATTTATGTAAGAAAAAAATATGGCCGAAAAGTGCCGTTTATTTTATTTTGTAGATGTTCAGGCATAAATATTTATTTTTTTTCCGATCATTTTATAAATATCTTAAGTTTCCACATTATACAATAAAATCATAACCGAAAATGGGTTCGTAAGTAGGAGATTTTGAACTTTTTTCTGGGCTTATAAAAAGACTTATATAAAAAATACTCGATTATTTCAAAGGCCAAGATGTATTCTACTCGCAGTATTTAATTAAAGCATCTGAAACATTTCAAGGCGACCAAATTTTCAAACCAAAAACACATGATTTTGCATTACTACGTATGGCATCGCCTTAATATTACGCGGGAACTAAACGAGATATCCAGGTAATTGAAAATTCAAAACACTAAATTAATATAGCACTGCCAAGCAGGACCGGCCCTTTACAGGCGCAATTGGAATAATCAGCCCCGAGCGCCGAATAGCTAAGACGCTGAAAATACCTAACAGTCCTAACATAGGTCCCTTGAGATTATTTTTCAAAAAAAACGACGCTATATAAAAATATAAATATACTCATATTATTGATTACAGCGATCACCTACCCTGGCGTCTACCGGTTTTGACAAGGGGCGCCAAAATTTTACTCGCGCCGTGCGCTGAATGGCTCTAGGCCGGCCCTGCTACTGAGAACACTTTGACATTTAGCTCCAATCACAGAGGTCCAATTTAGGAATTTGAATTAACGACCGCGATTTCAAGTAGGTACTAACCAAAAGGTCAGGTGTAATAGATGTAAATAATTAAGTAGCTGTATAACTAACCCCAACTTGAGAATAAGCGCTTGAAAGGACTGTAAATAATAATATTCATATTAAATTGAACCTATACAAATATTTAAAGTAATTTATTAGGAAGTACAACTCTTTTATCAAATATTTAGCATTTTCAGTAGTTACCTATTTGCTTGGATAAAAATGGACACGTATACCAAACAAACGCCGTGTAAAATGTATTTTGCGACATTCTCGGACTACAGTGTGGGCAGAAATGAGGCCATTTGGCATTTATTTAGGACCATTTATTCGATGACACTAAAACACCTTTGAACAACAAAACAGTATTTAGCGACCCTACCAAAATAAAATATGTTCTGTGTTGGATGGTCTGTCTTCGGGGAATTCAATAGCATTCTCCAATTTCCAGTCAAAACATCAGAAATAAGATTCATTTTTAGATTAATCACCGGACATGCATTAATGGGAAGAAAATTTTATTTGATAGGCCTCTCGGATTCTCCAATTTTCTCGATATGTGAACAAATTGAAGATGTCGGGCATACTTTGACGAATTACATTATATATGAATAACAGAGAGTAACAATATTGAAGACCCCAAACCCATCGGAAATTCAGAATTCAATAGCTTTAACTGAGATCTATACCATAACAAGAATCATGAAATATTTAGTTTATTTTTGAATATGTTTTGAAGTAAATCTTTCATACATCTAGGAACATTTTAAATAAAATAATGACAGTGTATTAATACTGTCAATTAAAAACAGATGAGACAATATACAGCCTCGATAATATACATGACAAACGCTCTTTTGCAGTTTGCCTTACATCTTATATCGTCATCCCATTTCAATTTCATATCAATGATTGAACACAGTTTTGTATTATTGATTTGCGTGACTTTTTGATTGCAAAACACGGCCACATCTTATTTATTGTATTTCAGCCTAACTGTATATAAAATGTACCTAAAATTGTGAATGCTGTAGACCCACTGGCTTCTCTGTAGCTGGAACTCTAGGGCGGTATAAATATATATATTTATTAACTGCGAGGAAATTCTAACTATGTTTGTTGGTCTTATATTTTATTCCAGCGCTCCTCTACCAATTTTAATCTTCTCCGGTGAATGTTATAATATGGGAAAGTTGCTCTCGAACATTCTCGATATCTCCCATCAGACGGTTGCTATAGAGTTTGCGAGGATTCTCTCACAGCGGTATTGAAACAAACCCCCATATTAAGTATATGTATGTTTAATCCAATCTGATGGTTTCCGCATTGCGGTGAACTCCGCGAGGAAGAAAACTATATTTAAAGATAAACTATAATATTTATCTGCAGCCTGCAATGAGATTGGTTAGATGTGATGAGAGATTATCTAGTTAATAACTGAAGATAATTCTGATCTCGTTCGTGATCTGGATTAGATGATAATCGATGAGCCTGAGCTCTTGTGAAATTGTGGTGCTATTGTATACTAATATCTCATCGGAACGTGTTCTACTATTTTCACGCATGTAGCAGTGCGCGGGGACCGGATTTGGTAGTTTGCGGTCGTTCAGCGTAAGAGCGTTGAGAGCGTTGGAGGTCGAATTGGATGTCGGTAAAAAAGTGGAACTATTTTTTTCGCTTCTAGTCTCATCTAATGGGAATAATCTGAATTCTCGACAAAACAGTTCCACTTTTGAAAATGGCTATCCAAATAATTTTCCGTTAAAAATATTATAATATGGGTATTGGGTAGGTACTTTATTGAGTTCTCCAGACAAACACTTTTGATTTTTTAAATGAAATTTTAACTCAAAACAATAGTTCTAGAGTTCATTGAACCAGAGTTACATAAAGAGAAACAATCGAATTTAGTGTTTTTAATTAATTAGGTACCATAAATAACAGTTTTTATTACATAAATACTATATTAATATGGTTTCACGGATCATTTTCCTTACAAAAATATAATAACCTCGATTGTATCAACTACTTAAATTCTATAGTAGAGCTGTACCTCGACTCGCATTGCTGTGGCTCAGTCTGTGTGTGCAGATAGAGAAACAATGGCGCGTGTTGCTTTTACGTCCAACAGATGGCGCTGTTTTTCAAAAAAGTATATTTTTTACCTCTCACAGGTAACATCTAAATAATATAGGTATATAAAAATCACACGCGTATTCGAATCGAACGTTGTGTCAAAATTTCAAAGCAATTGAAGTAGAACTTTCGTAGATGTAAGATGTTGAACAAACGAACATTAACTTTTTTATTTATACAGATAGATAACTTTAAAAAAAATAATGTACAAACTATTTCAATAGAACTCTATTGAAATAGTCTGTGTATTCCTTTTTTTAAATTCTTATCAGTTTTTGTTTAAAATCTTAACCCTTTCACACCCTGCAAAAACGTGAAAGCCAAAATTGGGCGTGAATAAATAATCTCATTTGTTTAGTTCGCGCATTGATAACATTACATTAAAATGTATTTTGGGAAAATTAACCATAGTTTCCATCCCATTATATTTATAGTAATTTTTATCAGTCTGGAGTTGATATTGCACATACACAAAACTGACGTGAATAAATTGCATGGTAGTTTGCATAAAATTTTATTGACATAATGTACTTCGACAAAGAATTATTGTCTACAGTAAAGCAATCAACAGCCTTTGATTTATTTTTAACATTTTATTATTAATTATTGCTCATACACAATTGAAATATACACAACAGCTCAAAATCGATTCTATCATAAGATTGTAACGATTAAACATCACAAATTAAAACATTAATGAGATATATTATAGACATAGACAAATTACACACTTACTTTCACATATTTTGGTTCCTTGAAACGGGCAATTTGCCTAGTTAGGAACCAATAATTTCGACCTGAAAAGGTATAATAATCTATAATCACTAAAAATATTTTAATTATATCTTGTATCATATTGTACTGTGTGTAAATCTAAAGGAATAAATAAATAAATAAAAAAATAAAAAATATTTGTTTTTAAAAATATATTATGCAAATCCTGTTAAAAACATGATTGCAATTTATTTCCTATTAAAATAATAGTGTTTTCCGAATATATCGGTTTCATGCAGGTTTCCTTTTCATAATACATATAATGACGAAATGTTACAATATTCCAAATTTTAGGAACACGTGTTCCGACATCCTAATAATATATTCGTGTTTTACCGACAGTTTGTTAGGAAATCTGTCAATTCATTCTTTGAAGTCCTGCAGTCTTGTTTTTAACATGCATATTTTATATCAGTAACTTTTCTCCGTGTGTGTAAGTATTTTATTTATAATTTAAATTAATAATCTTTATCAAATTAAAAATCTGTGATCGCTATTATTGTTAGTAAAAACTTGTGCGAGGGATGAGATACGAAGTCGAATTGATAAAGTGAATAGTAGAAAAAATCGGGGACGCAAAAGGAAGACATGGCACGATCAAGTGAAACAAACAGATTTCAGTTCTTTCAATAATACTATTTCCACTTAGAAGTGTACCCAGATTCCAGGTAGAGTAGAATTCATAACCTCAAACTTTAGTCCAAATCATTCATAAATCATATATCTAGTAGAGAAATAGCTGCTCCTTTGAAAATAATATTTGTTTATGCAACCATATGATACTGTGTTAGATTTTTGTTGTTGTTGGAAGCCGGTTGTTACAGAAAACATATAACACCATTGGTTATAATAATAACCTAACCTAACCTAATGAGGTATCTGAGATCTGGTGTTGCGTAAGGTACATTTATCCACGATTTGAATACGAATTGGCAGTACCTACCTTTAATGTTTACCTACCGAGGTATCTATGCAAAATAATATTATGGTTTATCGTGGTGTAATAGATAAAGCCAACATCAGAACCTTCGTAATCGGAATATAAATCAATCTGTTGTAGGTGGTCAGCATAATAAATTTATTATTGCATATATTATGCATTCAATTGCATCTATATCAGTATACCATATAAGGTACTCGAACCTCAGGCTTGAAAGTTAATTGGATAGTTGACATTAACCCTCTTAATATTTCCGTGGGTAAACAAATTTCATTACCTATAACGATTATGCCTTTTTTAACCTTTCCTTTCATATTATTTGGAGTTTAGATTTCTATTATGAATTGACGTTAAGTCTTATAAGTCTTATTATTTATATGACTTATAAATTGATTAGTTCTGCAGCATCAGATGATAAAAAACAGTACGATGTTTTTTTTACAACATTAACAATTGATAAAAAAAGCAAAGATGACAGCGGAAATGGAACATGTTTATATATGAGTAGAGCAATACCGAACGAGAATACAGCGAGGTCTGTTACAGGCTTAATGTAGGATACAACTGGATTAGTTCGTGATACTAAGCTTTATGCTATTTAATTTGGTTACAGAAGGGTTAAGGTTAACAAAATGAAACAAAAATCAAAAACAATCACACAGCTACCTTCCTAGTGGGATAATTCGCAGTTAGAATACAAAAAAGTTCGTACATGTTCGAGTTTCTTACAAAAAGAACAGTGGAATCAGGGTCGGTTTATGCGGGCGCAATTGGAGCAGTCCGCTCCGGGCGCCGAATTGCCGAGCCGCTAATACAGGACCATTGAGATTATTTTTCATAAAAACAGCGCTACACAAAATAAAAACAAATCATCCAAACATCATTTATTACCTATTTACCACTACCTACTACCTAGGGCCTAGGCGTCTACTGGTTTTGACAAGGGGCACCAAAATTAACTCGCACTAGGCGCCTTTTGATTAAGGGTCGGCTCTGAGTGGAACCACTCAGCCTCATTTTTGTACTTCACATCATCCTGAAACTTTCTGCAACATGTTCCACAAATGTTGTCATATTTTTTTATAACCCTTATTAAGGATAATTGGATAATAAGAATTAAGTCTTATTAATAGAAAATATTTTATTTATTTGCGTAATGACTGAGGAAAATCAGTAACGAATCTTACACCAAAAGATTCAATGCTCTGACATGAGTTGGCAAGTCTAGACATCTAAGCAAAGGAGAATCGATTGAGGAACAGCAATAAATTCATTATTTCGGAGTCTACGGGAAAGAATATTGAATTGGATAAGTTTTTTGCAAAGAAAATGTGTCAATAACACTATTGATGATTTTGAAAATACGAATTCTTTTCAAGACGAAAATTTTCAAACACTCGCCAACGAACAGTAAAGAGTTTTTACTGTACTTATGATTAAAGTCAGAGGTAATTCTATGAATGAAGCAGAGTAGTTTTTATCCCTTTCATCACCAGTGTTCTTCCTCAGGGACATCAAGAAAAAAATAATATCTCTTAGTTTTGTGAAACAAATAGCCCAGTATCACTTATGAAGGATATTCCCATATATGGCGTCTATTTTTTCTGCTAGGTTTCAATCTTTTTTTATTTCAGTGGCAGAAAGCGTAAAATTTATTTAGTATAGATATTAGGTATATATATTTAAAAATGTTTTGTCTATCCAACTAGGATAATATACCGTTTTAAGTCAGGCACAATTTAAATAAACTACAATATTTTGTACTATTAAAGATAAACGAAAAGAAAAGAAAGAAAAAGGCAAAGTGCGTTTCAGCTGTTTTGCTTGGACTGGGATGCATTATTATTTTTTTGATGTTTTTGTTAATGTGATGTTTATATTTACATAATAAATTAAGATTATTTAATTAAGTAATTGTTTGAAACTGACATAAAATAAATACATGGAAAGATATTTACATTGCTAGTCCTGCCAAATAAGGTTTATCCGTCGCATAAACTTGAAATAATAATAATTTCTCATCGAAGTTTGGAAATTTAAGGTATTTCAAATGTTCTATATTTTTTTCATTTTGAAGATGTCGTATAAATAACTACCTTTTTAGAATCTAGATAAAATGTCCATTTAGATTTTTGTATTTGAAATATACTTAATATTTTAAAAAAGTTCAAAAGTTGTAATAAAACTACTACAAACATTTTTAATCAAAACGAAAAGATTCAGACAATTAGAAATTCAAAAAACACGATCCTTTTATTTAAGGAATTTTGCTAGAAAACTGTCACTTAAAAACGTTATTTTTATTACATTATTTGTACAAAGTGTAACAAAAACACAGTTTAACGGTTGTGATTTTTTAATAGCTCTAGCTATTTTTTAAGGCTCTGTATTTAGTAACGAATCAATATAATGTTGAAAAGTACACAGTCAAGGAAGGATGTAATTTACTTTTACTTTTACGGATTTTATTTATAATCAACAAAAATCCAGAAGATATATTCATCTAGAATAATATAGGTATCTATTTTCAAATACTCAAATTCAAGCAACGCACACTTGATGTCCTTTTTCCTCAAATGACCATATTTATCAATACAGATAATCTCTATTTTAAAGGATTTAAGATTTTTAATGAACTACCGACAGCTGTTAAAGAAGCTAAAAGCCTTGCTGCTTTTCGTGGGTTATGCCTACTATAATGAATAAGTTTTAGATGTATTTTAAAGTGTCCTTAATGTCATAGAAATAAGTTGTTAAAAGGTTTATAATAGATATAAAAATGTAATTTTTTATAACTAAATAAAAACATACAAAAAATAAAAATACGCACAACCATAAGTGTGTGTTGTTTGGATCAACTCTCATTGCACGACCCGGAAGTGTTAAATTAGAAATAAATGATTTCATATGCGTTTGATTATTCCAAAATATATTTTTCCAAATTATAATTAGGTAGGTGCTACTTGAATGCAACATGCTTTTTCGGAATCATTTCATCTATATACGAGGAAAAACAATAATTACTTTCAATTTAAAGTTCTCAATAATAAGAACAATTGTTAATGATGATTGCAAAATAATTGGTTTAAATTCGTCTTGTTGTAAACTTAATTGGCACAAAACAATTTACTGCAAAATTAAGAGAGAATTACATCGCTTAAATAGAGATGCGTTTTAATTAAAACAATCGTTAGCACGTAAATACACTGGCGCCAACTTACTTATCACGCGTTTAGTTTATAAATAATAGTCAAGGATAGATATATTTCTTTAAATGGAGGAGTTAATTGATGTCAAATACTGCAAAGGCGAGAGGAGAATACATTATTAAAAATAATGGTTTAAACAATTGCAATTGCGCTCGACGCATTGCAGGATCAAAATGATAAGGCTGTTAATGAAATGTGTATTGACAGTCGTGCTTGCTTTGGAACATGAGCCTGGAATCCATTAGCTACGTGCAGACTGTGCCGCACAACGCACCGAGCCGGTCCCAACTAGCATTAAATTATACAGTCAAAAGAGGAAAATGAAGGGTAAACAGTCAATTGTGACTTTAATCGTGTGACTTTAATCGTGTAATCGGTCGGTGGCCGAGTTGACACCTCGTTTGGGTCCCACCAAAGATATTAGAAGAACGAGATATGCTATGTTGGCCGCCGGACCGTAGCCGGAGTACTACCTAATTAGGGTACTTTGAACGGTATCGGGACGTGTACGCACAGAAATCTGTTCTATGTATTAGTTCGGATACCTTAGCGATGCCTTAGCGCAAGCGAAGGTGTGCAGTAGTATTGGTGAACAAAACCGGCGACACTCGGCAAAACAATTCCACTCAGTACGAACTGCGCATAGCACATCTCGTTCTTCTAATATCTTTGGGGCCCACCCAGGCGTAGTGTGTTCAATTCCTCGGCTGGCTAAGTCCTACATCACAACACAATCTACATTTTCAGCTTACTGTGGTGGTAGTAGGAGATTTTCAAATATTGTCAGGTTATTCGTAACCCGGGAATGTTTGTCTTTCTTTTAAAGAAATAAAAATGAAATATTATTTTCGTTTAAAATACAGCAGGTGCGTTAATTATAAAAAAATATAATATTTTTTTAGAAATAAACTTATGCTTATAAGACAATGTTTTTATGCGAAGCTCAAAGGAAAACAAAAAAATAAAATAAATAATTATTAGCCTGACACGCAAATATAAATTGAAAAAATCTCCCAAGAAAAAATAAATGCCGCCGACGGGAATTGAACCCGCATGAAAAAAATAAAAAGCAATAATTGTTTAATGAAATACTAGTATTTATAAAATTGTTGACGTAGCACAGTGGTTTCGTGCACCTGACTGGCAATCAGAAGGTGCGGGTTCAATTCCATTCGGCAGCATTTATTTTTTCGCGAAAGATTTTTCAATTTATATTTTTGTTTCAGGCTAATACCATACTGTATTTGTATGCCTTTCTTTAAAGAATTGAGTTTTTTGGACAAAAATACTTATTCATATTCATATTACGTATGTACGGGCGCAAACAAACAATTTGCCTTATTTTAAAACATAACTTGTAAAAAGTGTATTTACATAAAAATAATTAAATTAACGTGATCTATTAACCCTTAACCATTGGAGTGATTGGTGTTGTATACAGGGTGAATCGACACTAACCCGACAAACTTTAACCAGCTATTCCTTAGCACATTTGGAGTAAAAAATGTTATGGGCACTTTGCTGTCCGGTAGCATTTTTTTTCAATTAAATACAAAAAAATTAAAAATTTCCACACTACATCACTGTCATTGGCATTGCTTTTCGTGTTCAACAGCTGTTATAAGCAAGTATGTCGAAAAGCGTCTTCGCTCTTTCGCACACACTAAATAGTAATAGTTAAAAATGAGACGAATGGTGCCGTGCCATTTCGTTGTGATTGTAAAAGCGCGCCAATATAGGTACACACGTACATTCTTCAACGGAATTCGAATAAAATATTGCCAGATGGGTTTTCAAACTTTCACAAAGGATAAAACAGTGGTGACATGTGGTGAAAATATGAATAATAATTTTTTTATTAAAAAAAACGTTACCGGACAGCAAAGTGCATATAAGATTTTTTACTCCAAATATGCTAAGGAATAGCTGGTTAAAGTTTGTCGGGTACGTGCCGATACACCCTGTATATACATTTAAAAATATATTTAATTAATACCATTCCTCAAAATATCAATATGGAAACATCTCCTGCGACTTAAAGCAAATAAATTCACCTAGATCACGCCGTTTATCCCATATTTTTAGGTTATATAAACATGGCACATTATGACAAGCAATCTCTCAAAACGTTTTTGTGAAATGGCAAAATATGCCAAAAAATCACTCAATGGTTATAAACAAGACATTAGAAACTTTCTACGTTGTTATTTTAACAAGGTTTTTCCATCCAGTCCCATTGCATGTCAGTCGCAAATCAAAATTCATTGAACGAATTGAAATGATGCACACGGTATGACCACATTCATTGTGCATGTGATGGAATAATGGTTTTCCACATTCATGCCTTTGAAGATAATTACGTTTAGAGAATTCTCCGCAACAAAACAAAGAACAACATATAGTACATTTGGATGGGTTGGGGTAGTTTCAGACGTAAAGCAAACTGTGTTAGGAAAATATTTAAAGCACGTTAAGGAAATCGAACCTAAAACATTCAGCAGCAGTTTTTCAGCAGAACAGGAGAGTGGTACCTATGGTTAAAAAAGAGATCGCTATATATTGTAGAAATTTTTCATAGTTTCTACGCTGTAAATAGGATCGAATATTCTCTACACTAGGGATTCACTTGTGTTTTATTATTAAAGGCATAAATACAAATTGCACATTGTTTGTACTTAAATT
The DNA here is from genome assembly GCA_026573805.1 of Hesperophylax magnus. Lineage (NCBI taxonomy): Eukaryota > Metazoa > Arthropoda > Insecta > Trichoptera > Limnephilidae > Hesperophylax > Hesperophylax magnus. Next base: position 24,874,356 of record JAIUSX010000014.1, on the reverse strand, counting down.
AAATTGCCTGGTTTCAAATCTAAACTACAAAGCAGAAAGCTGATTGTGAGCTCTAGCGTAATCAATTATTTTCATATAACAAACGTCAGTTCAATCATGAGCTATGTAGCTTGACAAAATCTACTTGACTGATAATTTTATTTTTAACAATTTTTAAATATATTTTTTACATATTTGAGGCTGGGTGGGAACTTACTGAAGGTTATTTTTAAATAAATAATAATTACATTTGTGGCCTTATTAAACATACTTATTTCAATCGTTGGTGCATGGGTAAGTAATGTGACATATTCATGTATAGTGCGTAACATTTTTCATGTTCAATGAACTTTTAATTGCCTACTACTAAACTACTTGTTAGATATTATAAAAGCGACAAAGTAGGTACCAAAAATTATTTTATTAATAATTCTTTAATCTTATTTATTTTATTAAAATTTTTGACAGATGCTTAAATGAATTAAAATATTGAATTTTTTTTTTACTTTTTTAAAAACAAAGACAAACATTCCCGGGTTACGAATAACCAGACAATATTTGAAAATCTCCTACTACCACCACAGTAAGCGGAAAATGTTGCTTGTGTTGTGATGGAGGACTTAGCCAGCCGAGGAATTGAACACACTACGCCTGGGTGGAATCCAAACGCTATGTCAACTCGGCCACCGACCGGTCTATATATTATCGTCTCGGTAATATACTGAGACGATGCACGTGGTTTCCTTGAACTAAGTCCAGTCATTCTTTGAATTGTTATCCTTTTCAAAAGCCGTGCTACATTTTTTTAATTGTATTTTTATAAATAATATAATGTGTCTAGTATTTTTATAATGTCATAGGATAGACGTCGTAATTTTTTTAATTTACTAACATTAGATAGGTAAATCCAATTCTTTTGGAAGAAAATAATCCCGAGTCAAACATGTTGTTTTATAAATTCTTCCTACTCCTCAATTTCTACAACTATAAAATCCCGTTATATTTTATGGGTCTACGCTAATGTAATATAATTAACTTACGTTCCTAGCGAAATAAAGCAAAACCCCCCAACGCTATTTGATCATTGTTAGCATCCCCTGCATAGCCAGAATGCCAAATTGCATCCAATTTTCCACAGTTGTGAGTTGTGTTGAATGCACTATGCCTATGCATTTGGAGTATTTGCCGAGGGCCAGCATACTGAGTGAGTGCAATCATCCCATGGAATGCAATCATTGACCAATGATGCGCGTATTTTAATTAATATCTAGTGCAAGGTTTTGTTTCTGAAATCATCATCATTAAGGGTCGGCACTCAAAAATGCATACTATAATTGCTATTTTTTAGGAAAATATCTTAAGTTTACAGCGAAATTCTTAAAACTTAATTTTCTAAATTGCACATAAAATGCGTATTGGAATTTTGGTTCCATGGCAACTCAGGTCAGTGGAAATTCAACACACCTTTGAATAGAATTGCACAGAGAAAAATGAATATTGCTGATTTATTAAAATCCGGTTAAAAACGTAATCACAAGTCGTTTCCTGTTAAACTTTTAGTACATTCCTTATATATCGGAAGACATGTTCATGCACCTACATTTTCTCCGATAGTATATAATGACGAAATGCGAAAATATGAAGATTTCTTTGAACACGTGTTCCGATATCGCGATAGTACATTTCTGTTTTACTAAAAGTTTAACAGGAAAACTTTCAATTCACTCTTTAAGGGCCTGCAGTCAATCTAAACCTTACCTAACATAACCCTTTTAACCTAGTTTTTTCATCACTTTTCAAGAGTGTGTTGAATTGTTACTTTCTTGAGTTGCTCGGTTACCGGAATTTTACTTAAAAGTCGGAAAATGCTACGCCGGTTTTCAAACTTCACCTATTTCCAGACATCTTTTCGAGAAATCACGGGATATTATAGTTTCAATTTTGAAAAAATGATTTTAAAAATTTCTGTTAAATATTATGTTGTAGGTACCTTACCGCTGTCTAAATTATTCTTATATAATTTTGAAAATGACACTTAAATTCAAAACAAATTTGAGTCTACTGTTTCCTACATTTCACGCAGGAATAACTAACGCTCGTCACATACAAACGTAATTAGTATATTTGATGTTTTTCATGGAATTTGAAAAATAAGAATTTTATTCACTGGAAAGCTTGTAGGTAAACTAGGTATTAGCAATTTATAATTTGGCGTTTAGCGCCATTTTTAATGTTGACTAATAAATGTAATAATCACCAAAAATAGGAATATAAATAAATCCAGTTAAAATGTGTTAATCGTGTTGAAATTAAATTAAATTGATTTCTTTTCAAATTGATATAATGTCATAGAAATGAACGCAATTTTTTGTCATTATTATTGAGCACATTTGTATGATGTATTTTGTACCCTTATTTGGTGTTAGTAAGCGACTTACGAAAAAATTTCGCAGGGGCCAAAGTTAAAAAAAAAATTCTCGCCCGAAAATATTATATTCGCGACATTGCAAATTTGGACAATAAGGATACTTTTGGTTGCCAAAATTGTTAAAATTATGTCATACAAGTAGACAATTCGATTATGTTGTTTAAAATATGAGTTAAAAATAACTTATTTTTATTAATTTGTGAAAAGAGTCCATCCATTTTCCACCTTAATATTATGATGATTATTAGCGTTTAAACCTTCAAAATAACCAAGAATAAAGAGTGCGGACGAACGAAATTCTCTTATCTTCTCATCAATAATGTGATCTACTGTTCATCTGATAATCTTGTAGTTACAGCGATACGCTATTAACGCTGTTGCGGGGAGGGAGATCTTTGTCGGGCCGTCATTCGTCGCTTGAATAGTCAAATATTTCCAAGACAAAGAGAATCGGTAGGTACATTGTGTAAGGAATTCTGTTGTGAACACAAACCTTACTAGCTTCCGAAATCTGCCCAAAGATGGTGGTTGTTACGCTACAGGGGGCACGCCTGAAAATCATTTTCAGGAATACGCGCTCCCAGAATATAATATTCCTACTTCATATTGTATTTGTGTAGGCACCTGATAGTTACACACCTAAACAATTGGATGAATCGGCATCATAAAATAATTCTTATAAAAAAAGTTGCTAAGTCTATAGGTGAGTACCTATTTATTGGAATGTTTTCATTGCGACAAACTGATACTTGTAATCCTCCCAATTACTGTTTCAGAGTGATTATTAATACATTTTTTATGTAATACTGCTTCGAAGTCGATATAATTTTCTTTGAGCTTTTCAGTGCATAGTTGAGCAGTTTTTTTTAAAAACAAAGCTTGAAATTCATGAACCTATCCGATTTGACAGTGAAGCTTAAGTCACTCTAGTTTCGGTGTCAAAAGAAACATGACATGTAGAATGTAGGTACGTCTGAAATAAATGCGTCCACAGGATTGTTGTTTCAGACAATCCGTAATCAGTGATTGATTTAGCGGTTTTATAAATTATGCAAAATTACATTTTTTTAAATTAGTCAATAATATAGATTTACCCACGTTATATAATATTTTTTAATGTTTTTATTTTTTTGATGAAACCAACAGAAGATTTGAATGTAGAACTTTAACTGAAACAATGATTATTTAGGGTGCCAAAGAAGTAATCAGAGTGGCCTGGCTGGTGATGGATGGATGAGTGATTGGTAGTTACCAGGATACGTCCCGTGGTGGTCTGTCCCGAGATGAGTTCTCCGGCCCAGTCCTTGGCCTCTGTCATGAAGGTCCCCTCGAACTCCTGCTTGCCCTGACGGGCGGCCTTCTGCTCCTTCTGCTTGGGATCGTTGGGTGAGAACTCGGGCTCCTTGCGGCAACAGATGAACGCGGCCAGGCGCCATAGCACCACGACCGCGAGCCCCGCCAGGAAGGTGACGATCGACGAGAGCAGGAAACACCACCATTTTCGGACCTTAAGACAATCATCTATGGGGGTCGGCTCGGTGGCCGCTTCCTCGCATGACGCCATGGACACGAAGGCATTCACCCGAGCAGCGCGCGCGCTGGCCCCATCAGGCCGTCAGGCGTGTGGCTGATGCCCGCTCGAGTAGCCCGCCCGGCCTCGCTCGCTCTACTGCCCGAACTATTAATTTATACTCTCCCCCGATCGATAGGCTGGTGCGCGCGCCTCCCGCCCTCCCGCCTTGCCGGCCTTCCCGCCCTTCCCGCCCTTCCCGCCCTTGTCGCCTTTCCCGAACGACGGAGCCTGCCGCCCGACTTTTTTCGCGCCAAATCGATGAAGCCCGACTCGTCATTCGGATGAAAACGGCCGGCAGAGGGCGGATGGCGAGGATCGTCTCGGATGCAGTGCCCCCTGGTCAGGAAAGTCGAGGAAACTCGAGCGGAACATAGTATTACAACACCAAGATGAGCGGACTCGAAGAAAGCACCACTAGGATAAATGTCAGAGAATTAAAATGTTAAGGAAGTGAACGTAACTTCGGTCCGATGCAGTGAATTAGTCGCGCCACCGGGAACACAAACCACTCGCGGGACATGTCGCGGTGTTATGAAGTTTACTGTACGGTGCTGGGGCAGAATCAGAGCAGACTGACTTGAGTAGCGACAGCGACACCGGCACTGACACCGACTACTACTGACAGTGACTGTGGTAGCGCGCTACGGCTCCCAGCTCCGGCTCCGGCTCGACTCGCGGCCCGGCCGATAGGTGGCGGCTCGCACCCGCGTCACTCTAATACCGTCCGCTCGGTCTCGCTCGCCACTGTGGCGCTTCGGACGGCTTCCGGCACCGAGGGACCATTTCACTTTCCTCAGGAATGATGATTGTTGACGTACACAAGAAAGTGACCTACATCCATCACACCCCACCCCTCGAAACTACAACATGATTGATGGATTTTAATACAAATAGTTGTCACTAACTTGTCATACCTAGGGTCGTATTGGTTTCTTTCAAAAAAGTTTATTATTGAATTACATAATAAGAACGTATTATGTTTTCCTCTTGTAGTGCGTTCGGAAGTTCATAACATTTTTATGTTTCAGCCGAGAGCGTAAAGTCGAGTAGGTAGATATAAAGATTTAATTTCGCTGTCCTGAGAATATTAGTCAAGTGGGTAGGTATCAAGATTTTAATTCACTGTCCTGAGAATATTAGTTAAGTAGGTATATATCAAGATTTAAATTCGCTGTCCTGAGAATATTAGTCAAGTAGGTAGGTATCAAGATTTAAATTCGCTGTCTTGAGAATATTAGTCGAGTAGGTAGGTATCAAGATTTAAATTCGCTGTCCTTAAAATATTAATACTTATTTATTTATTTATTTATTTAACGCCCAGAGGGCTTTTACATGGTTGGTAGTATAATTTTAATTTGACAGATATTTTGAAACATAAAAAATAAGAATAAAATTACATTTGATAAAAGCTATGCAACAAGTCATACAAACACAAGAAACAAAAACAGAAAATTACAGCTATTTGTAGGTTTACATGATGTGTTTAGGAGTATTGTTGAAATAAATGTTTTAAATGATCCACAAAACTTGCCAAGTTGGTATTGAATATGTCAACATCACCCAAGTAATGATTTCCCATGGTGTGAAGTCGTTGTATCGGAGAGTGGGCAATGTAGTTACGCTTATGTGTGCTGCTGTAGAATATTGTATTTTGTCGTGTTGTTACTGTGGGTGTGTGTATGTTTATAAGTTGCAGGAGTTCACAACAGTCGAATTTAGAGTTAAGTATTTTGAATAAGAACGTTAAATCGTTTATTTTACGTCTATCTTCTAATGTATGTATTTTTAGAATATTTAATAAAAAATTGTATTTTAAGTCTTCGACAGGGATATTTAATTGAAAATTTATAAAACGTAGAAATTTTTTTTGTATTCGCTCAATGTTGTTAATGTGAATTTTGTAAGATGGAGACCAAACTACTGAGTTATATTCAATTAGACTTCTTACTAGAGATACGTATAATAGTTTAATGGCTTGTAAGGAATTAAAGTTTTTAGTTGTTCTTAATACGAAGCCTAGTGTTTTCATACCTTTGTTCACAATTTGATGGATATGATTGGTGAAACTTAGTTTTTCGTCCAAAATAATTCCAAGATCTCTCATTTCCGTGACTCTTTCTAAAACTATGTTATTGATGGAATATTCGAATAAAACAGGATTTTTGTTTCTGAAGAAAGTCAAGGTTTTGCACTTTACTACATTTAAAAATAAATTATTTTGAACGCACCAATCTCTAAGCTTACTAATATTTGATTGTAGTATATGGCAATGATTTATGTCAGTTATTTTCTTGTATAGTTTGATGTCATCTGCAAAGAGCAATACCTCGACATCGTTGAAGCAATTGGTTATATCATTGATGAAAATGAGGAACAAAACCGGGCCAAGGTGACTACCTTGCGGTAGGCCACTGGTAGCCCGGAAAGCTTTCGACATCCAAGATTTTATTTTAACAAACAGTTTACGATTTGACAAATAGCTACTAAACCATTTTAACATGTTATCCCTTATTCCTAGAGCAAATAGTTTTTGGATTAGTAGTTTATGGGATACTTTGTCGAATGCCTTCGAAAAGTCTGTATATATACAGTCGACTTGTTTATTTTCTGCAAATGATTGTATAATGAAGTTTTGAAATACCGTTAAGTTAGTTGCGGTGGATCTTCCTTTGATAAAACCGTGCTGTTTTTGATTTATTAATTTGGGATAGATTTCATCAAGGACCAATGATTCAAAAAGCTTTGGCAGTACTGACTGTATACAAATGGGGCGATAATTAGCTATGTCAGTATCGTCTCCTTTTTTGTAGATCGGTGTAATGAAGCTAGATTTCCAGCGGTCTGGAAAATGTCCAAGGGACAAGAGACGGTTAAATAGTAATGTGAGTGGTTTGGATAATGTATTAGAGCATTTTTTGAGGAATATTGGTGGAATGTTGTCTGGGCCAGCGGATTTGTCAGTGTCTAAGGAAAGTAATTTTTGTTCGCAGCACTTTTGTGTGATTTGGCAGTTTGTTAAGTTTGTGGTCATATTAAATTTGTATTCGGGTATTTTATCATCTGGAGTGTCTTCATCATATACATTTTTGAAGAAGTCCGAAAAAAGGTTTACAATATCCTGTGTATTGTTTGCACTGATTCCATTCATTTGCATTATTGGCGGGTAGTCTGTGTTTTCATTGTTCATTTTTTTAAGAAATTTCCAAAGGTTTTTGGATTTAAAGACAGTGTCCTCGACAGAGGTTATGTACATTTTGTAACATTGTTTGGAAAGATCTTTACATTTTTTCCTAGTTTCGCTAAAAATTATATAATCATTTATGGATTTACTTTGTTTGAATTTTTTGTGTTGACTCTTTTTTTGCTGAAGAGAGGCTGTAAGCTCTGATGAAAACCAAACCGGGTAGGTATAGCTTCTCGGTGTGTAAAAAGGTACATAGGATTCAATAGTATTAGAAAAATATAAATAAAGTTCATCTAACGATTCATCAACGCTTTCATCGGATAAAAAAGACCAGTCTGTATTTGAGAGATGGCAGTTAATTGAGTCGAAGTCGGCTCGTTTAAAGTTTAGGACACTTTGTGAAGGTTTCCTTTCATTATCATATGTCATATTTAATTTAATGTATAGGGGAGGATGATGATTATCTATAGGTAGAAGTGGATCATTTGAGAGTTCAACAGATATTTTAGGATAGTTTGATAAAGCTAAGTCTAATAAGCGATTGTTACTGTTATATATAAAATTATGTTGATGAAAGTTTAGAAAGTTTACCATGTCCAAAATTTCACGTGCACGATCGTTTTCACTTTCGTTTATGATGAGACCACAGTTATTTGCTTTCCATATTAAGTTTGGTAAGTTATAATCCCCAAGAATAACAATTTTCATGTGAGGATATTTTGATGAAATTGTTTCGATGTCTTCACAGTGGTTTCTATATGACTGAGGGTCAGAAAGTGGTGGTAGATAGGCCGTTCCAAATATAATTTTCTCGAGAGGAGTCGTTATTTGCACAAAAAGATGTTCGATATTATTGTGTTTCGTGGTTAATTTTCTTGCTGACAACTTCTGTTTTATTGCAATTAAAACTCCTCCACCTCTTGACTTGGAACTTGATCTGACGTTTCTGTCGCAACGAAATACTTTGTAGTTAGTAAGACCGAGTTCAGTCGATTTGATTTCCGAGTTTAGCCAGGTTTCCGTAAGTATTTTCAATGTTCCGATGTATTCTCTTTAATTCTTACTATCTCAACTTAGTAGATTTTCCACAATTTTTGCCGTTTGAAAGAAAATTTATTTTTTCGTCCATGAAAACAATTAAAAATAATGAGAGTGCATGAACTAATTATCAGGGCCTCTGTCATCTTTGAGGATGGTATGTGGAGGGTTTTTTAAAGAAATAAAGAAGATGATTTTCTGGGAAGGAAAAAGTAGGAGGGGTGGGTAGGAATCTGGGGTCCAGTCCTCCCACAGCGATGCAAGTCGTTGGGTCGAGAGAGTCCGGCCGGAAAGATGATAATATCTCCCTCAACCGGCCTCTCCAAATCCGGCCCGCTACGCAGATGGTGGGCAGACACATCCGTCGTCAAAACCTGGACGAATCTCACCTCATGAACCCGGGCACCCCTGCTAAGTCACCAAACAGCGCAATACTTGAGGTGACTCTTATAGGGGTGTTAAATATATACATATATATTATATTACCTACACGGAGCAAAATGAGTATTGCCCATTTATTGAAAATCTCTTAAAATTATTGGTAATCCGTTTAAAAACGGGATTGCAGGCCTTTAACGAATTAATTAATAGATTTACGGTTAAACTTTTTGTAAAATTCGAATATGTATTCGTGTTTTACTAAAAGCTTATCAGGAAACCTATTAATTCATTCGCTAAGGGCCTGCAATCCCTTTAATAAATTGAAGATATTCTTATTTATATTATATGTATATATTATAAATTTAAATGCATGGTATCATTTGAGAAAGCAAATTCATTTTCATGTGGGTACTTATTTAATGAAAAATGTTTCGCATTCATCGAAACAACCTATAGATTGATCGCAGCAAACTGTTTTATAAACGAAGCTCGAAATTATCGTCAATTAAAAAGTAGCGATTAGATCGTTAGTTTTCTATTTTATTTTGCCACTAACAAATTAAGTTGGTACCTACCTAATTGTTTATTGTGTGTTTTGTGCGCAATAATAATTAAAGAAGAAGCTTCAAGCTTCGTAAGATGAGTTTATATCAACACCCACCACCATAGGTCTAGGTTGCACAATTAGAATTGATTTGAACAACGATTTTGTGCATTGGTACATATGCATACACTTCCAACAATGATGTCCTTGAAAAGCGTCACTGATAAACAGTATTTTGTCTCACTTACTTCTACTTAGCGAGAAAAGGTACAACAATATGTACCTTACCTGTAATTTGATCAATTGTAAGTGTTCTTAAAGTTTTTACAGACGTTTGAATAGATAACAGTGTATTTTTATATGATTTAAACGAACTTTTTCAATTTCACCGGAATTTTCTTTAATGAAGACAACATTATTTTCATCAATACATTTACCTCCTTATTTATAAACGCGATGTTTAAGGTCAGAACCGTGAAAAACTTGACCTATTACCATAGCGTTTGTTTGGTTAAAACGGTATTAAACCAGGCTCAAGGCCGGCTTTACCAGACCAAGATTGAAGCAGCATGCAAGAATCTAATTATTAACAGCATGAAAATCTATCTTTCGATTGTTCTTTCGATCCGAGAGTGAAATATTATTCACAGCGGAAAGTTTATCACAGACGTACAAAAAATTTCGGTTATTAGGGTTGAAATAAAATTTACGAACGATAAGGTAATAAATATATAACTCGAATAGTCGCCATACAGGCGGAGTTATAGTATTACTGAGATATAATATAAAAATTTTAAACAATTTCCATCGAAAACCACAAAAACTGTTCTCTATCTTAGTAGTAATAAAAATTAAGGGATCAAAAAATTTAAAGTATACTGCGTATTTTACCTCTCCCTAAATGATAGTAAAAGTGACTTTATGAATTATTTAGAAAATTTGTGTTCAAATTACTCTAACGAAACTGATCTCAATCTGCTTATTGGAAACTTTAGTATAAATATGAAATGTGAAACTAATTTTTGCAAAAACAATAAAAAAAAACGTCATCAACAGGAATGAAACAATTAGTCAAAGAGTACTAGTGTATACAAAATGTTTGTGTCATCTTAGTAGATAGCACAAACATTTTGTACACTCATAGATCTTGTTGTTCTCAAATGAACATGAAGTAAATGTAAAAATATTATATACTCTTAAAATAACAAACCATAGCATCAATGATTTAGTGATTGACAAAAAATAAGAAAAAACAAAATTGTGCTATAGAGAAGAAATCAGTAAAGATACGATAAAACTAAAATGATACAGGATTTGAAAGAAGTAAGTAACTTAAAATATTGATTAAAGCTGAAGCTATAGTAATAATATGAAAGAAGCAATAAATAAAATAATACCAGAACAAAGTATAGTGGTTAACCAGTGGCGGCTCGTGACTTTTGGGTGTACTAGAGTGCTAATATTATAAAAAATGGCATTTCTGATGTTGTTATAGCTGAAAACGATTTTTTATTTTTTTTTTTAAATCGTTTTTTTGTATGAAGATTTTCAGGAAATTTCAGTATAGCCGTGCACTGCACGGAATTCCTGAAAATCTTCATACAAAAATCAATTTTTCGAAAAAAAAAAAATCATTTTCAGCTTCAACAACATCAATTAATCCATTTTTTGAAATATTAGCACTCTAGTAACCCAAATGCCACGAGCCGCCACTAATAACTTAAAACCAACAATCAATGTTATTCTAAAAAACTAAGACAGATGCAGTATGAACGAGATATGTCATATAAAATAGCAAAAAATACAAAGGATAACGACCATTGGAATCATAGACATATGAATATTAGTAGACCTGCCCTAAGTGATTAAAAGCGTATTATCCCCACTCTCCATACCGGTTCCATTGGAACCGGCTGTGCTCGCGTATGACCTCAAGTGAAATTTGAAAACGTGACGTCATCATTCTTGTGCGAACTATGGTCGAGGCATCATCGGTTCATTTTACGAAATAACACGGCAAAATGTTGACTTGTACTATGAAAACTTGTAAAAATAGATGTGAAAAAGAGAATAAACCCAATTGTCGTATTACATTCCATATATAAGCATTATTTTAAGCATATTCACATCGTATAATATAGATCAGTTTTAGAAACATCACATCGAGAAACGTCTGGACGCGAAACACAAAGCTGGTTGGTTGCTGGGAAGTAAATTATGAACATTTATAAAAGTGTCTTAACTAAATACTTAAACGAAATATTCGACTCTGAAAATACAACCGAATTTTTTTGCCGAATTTGGACTTCGCAAATTTGTTCATAACGTGGCGAGTAATTTGCGCTCCCATGTAAAAATGTCTATTCATTCAAAAGCAGGTTTTACTTTTAAGAAGTAAATGGTGATATTATAATGCGAGATGCCTATTTACTGTCAGATTGATTTATTGACGAATCACAGTCAGCCTTACTCCCTTCGTTCTTCAACAGTTGATTTTACCCCTCGCCATTATCTTCTCATCTATTAATTCCTATGTCTGTGATTGGAATAGATTTAGAATAGTTAGAACAAGTAGTCAAAACTTATAAAGGTTAAAAAAAATAATAATTCATCAAAAAAAATTAGCAGGAAATGGGAGATCCAACGAAAATGTGGAATTAATTAAGTCACTCATGAAGAATGAATATAAATATGTGGAATAAAAAATCATATTCCTAAAAAAAATTGTTGACTAAAGGAACATGGCCAAGTTTAATAAATATTTTGTGATAAGCATAGAAAAATTAACAAATACATCCCAATCATAAAATATAACAAAGTTTTTAATTTTGTAGAAAAAAATGCGAATTTATGTTTAAAAAATAAACGGTTAGAAACTCAGAAGAATATTGTCCAATATCAAATCGCCCAGCCCAGCCCAGCCAAGATGGGATCACTATTTAAATAGACGGTTAGAAACTCCGAAGAATACTGTCCAACATCAAATCAAAGCCCAGCCAAGATAGGATCACTATTCAAATAGACGGTTAGAAACTCCGAAGAATACTGTCCAACATCAAATCAAAGCCCAGCCAAGATAGGATCACTATTCAAATAGACGGTTAGAAACTCCGAAGAATACTGTCCAACATCAAATCAAAGCCCAGCCAAGATAGCATCACTACTCAAATTTTACCTGTAATAGCAGAACAGTTACTTAGTTTAATAAACGGATGGAAACAGGAAAATTTCCCGAATCATGGAAAACGTCTATGGTGTTACCGATTTCAAAAATTAGGTACGCAAAAAATAAGAAAAGACTTTTGACCTGTGAACATGTTACCAAAATATGAGCAAATAATGATGGAATAAATAATTAAATATCTACTTGAAGAATACTGGATGAATAAATTGTGATGAACAATCTGGATATAGGAACAACAATTCATGTGAAAAGGCGTTAAATTAAGTAATTTATGATAGGAAGGAAGATATAGAAACAAACTTGTTTATTGTTGTGGTGTTTTCAGATTTTCAGAAGGTTTTTGAAATAATAGATGAGAAGAGTTATTAAAAAATTTAAATAAATGTAGAATAAAAGGGAAATAATTAGAATGGTATAAAACTTATTTAAGCAACAACCAACAAAAGATAAAGGCGATTAACAATACATCAAATCTAAAATTAGCTGGGGTGCCGCGAGAATCGGTATTAGGCCCGATATTGTTTTTACTCTACATAAATCATATAGTTAAAAACTAAAAATTTCAAAATTAAACTGTTTGCAGACGATGAGTTGATTTATATTGAGGGAGAAAAGAATGAAAAAGCAATCAAAAAGATAAATAGTGATTTAGATACTGTGTCCAAATGGCTCAAACTAAATAAATTAAAACTAAACATTAATAAGACAAAAACATGAATATATGCAGAAAAAGCACACACTTATATTAAAAAAGAAATCATAAAAAAATTAAACAAATTTAATACCGGAATTATTGTAGTACTGCTGACATGTACCTGGCGTTGCTTGGGGTTGTGAATTCTAGGTTAAACATCTAATTTCTCTACGTTTTATAAATATAATATGCGTGTACTATATAAATGCATATCAAAATCAGTTGCGTACTTTAGAAGAACTAAGCGCACACACGGACAGACGCGGATAGCGACTTTATTTTATACTATTTAGAGGTGTCTACATTGACTACCTCAAATATTGATGTTTTGTTTGTGATTTAATATGATTATATTAAATTAAATAAATGTTTTTATTTTTTCCAAATAATGTTAGTAATGTTAATTTATATTTAGGAATATGTTTCAAAAATTATTATTATACAAATCATTTATATTTAAAGATATACTATAATGTTATTTTTTTTATTTTATTTATATATGTTTCGTGACGTAGCTCTAATGTTAATGGTACGTAAACATTAGCGAACTGAAACCCGAACCGAGCCACGAATGGGTTGTGGTTGTTTCGTTCCTTTCCCATAAGTTGAGGCTCAGCACGGCAGTTCGGCTCGCGTATGTATACGTAACATAAAACCTCTCTTTCACTTTTCACTAGGCATATAATATAATTTTTTGGTAAATATAAGTTAATTTCCTCTTACTTATGTATGCACATACGAGTCGAATTAAATTCGACATAATATTATTTTTTAACATTAAAAATGTGGAAATCAGTAGTAAAAGGAAGACTTTATCTCTTTAAAACCCATTATCTCTGCACTGAAATGACATACGCAGTCGAATTAAAGTCGATATAATGTATTTTTGAACAGTAACATTATGATGTAAAGTAGTGGAAGGTTGAAAAAGTCGGGGACGCCCGAAGAAAACAATAATGAATTTTTGGGTTCTGTGAAAGTCCTATTCAAGTTCTGTTGTTATATCATTATAGGCTAGTTAGTTGCTTGACAGAACTGAAATAATAACAGAACTTGAAAATTAAATTTAAAATTTAATTAATTGTTAAAATTCTCCGAAACAACCAGTCCTATCTCTAAACCAGAGGTTCCCAACCTTTTTTGCCCCGTAGACCACTTGCCAAATGTTTTTTTTTCCGTAGACCCCCTTCATGCCGAATATTGAATTTTCCCAAAACTATTAACGTCCCATGTGATAATCATTTATTTTTTTAGTAAAAATATTCCCTTCCCTTGCCTGCCCAACAACCGGGTGGCGGTATAGTTACTCTGCCTTTACATTTTGCAGACAGGGGCACCCTTCTGAGGTATTACACCAAATGAAAATGAAGCACGATAAGCAACAGGAATTTCTTTCTGTAGCTAGCCCTACAGAACTGCCCCTTAAGTTCTTTGTCAGTGCTTTTTCCGGTCAGTTCTTCTTGTCACATGATATCCGATTCTTCAATGTTGCATTTCCATAGTCAAAATGTCCTCAAACTTAGTTTTGAAGTCTATGTGAAGTGCATTTAAATGTTGAACGTCATTATTACCCTGGACGTTTTTCAAAAACAAGTTGGGGAACTAGGAAAATTCGCGGCTTGGAATGTGCAATGTTTTGCTTGAATATATTAATTCTGACGAGAAAAGGAACGTGGACTCTATTTATATACCTCAATTAACAACTTTACGAAATATAAAAATACAAATATCAAATAATTAATTTCTCAGTCTATTATATTTGTGTTAGGTCTATTGTGTCATTTACGGAACTCCTAAATGTTGACTTGAGGTAAATGGGGGTCCGCTCGTATGTACCCCCATTTGAATCTCGTGGACCCCCAAATTTTTTTCTCGCTGACATAGACCCCCAGCATGCCGATATCGACCCCTGGGGGTCCATATAGACCACTTTGGGAACCTCTGCTCTAAACCATTCATAATCATCATCTGAGTAACGCCGGGTGCACGTCAACTAAATGGTTTTCCAATAAGATGTGTTATTTTGAATAGCACGCTATTTCGGTAGATGTTACTTTTTAAGCTGTCATTTTTTGACATTTGACAAGTAAAAACTACGCCATTAATAAAAATGGAACGATACACGCTTCAACAACGCATTGAAATTATTAAAATTCACTTGAGTGAATCAAATGCAAATCATTTTGAGTGATGAGGCCCATTTCCACCTCGGTGGCTTCGTCAACAAGCAAAATTGTCGCATCTGGAGCTCAGAAAACCCAAGAGTTATTGTTGAAAAGCCTCTCTTTCTTCAACGTGTGACTGTTTGGTGCAGTTTATGGTCCGGCGGAGTCATTGGACCTTACTTTTTCGAAAATGAGGTTGGAGCAACAGTTACGGTGAATGGATTGCGCTATCGAGAGATGATTAATGATTTTTTTATGGCCGGAATTGGATAGTATTGATCTGGACAACGTTTACTTTCAACATGACGGCGCTAGGTGCCACACAAGCAACAAAACCATTGATCTTTTACGATTGAATATCAAAATAACACCTCTTATTGGAAAACCCTGTACGAAAAAAAAAAATTGATATATCTTTCGACGCACTAACATACTTTGAATACATCACCATTACATAATTTTAACCACTGTTGAATTTGACAGCCACCTCTGGTCAGGAGCCCTAAAATATTTGAAAAACCGTTGACTTTTGTTAACATTATTGGTTCGGTTAACCTTTTGGTTGAAATTTTTTAAAACACGAGAGGGTCATTTCTACGCCTCGTTCTTGAATTCAACAGTTCGGCAGTGGACAGATTTTCGTGTTTCCTGCCTCCTACAACATGGGTCCTAAAGAGAACCACATTTTCTCAAAAAGACGCTCTGCACAGCATCCCTTAAGATGACATAGGCCCTTAAGAATTTGTTTTCCTCGGGGCCTACTGTGTGGAGTTGATGAAGTTGAAAAAATACTTGTTAAAATTTGTGTGAAAATTTGACTTATTTCGGTAAAATTGTGTTGTATTATAAATAAATTGTATTATTCCATTTAAATATGATGAAAAGAGTTTGGGCTAATCCCGTATGGGGAGAGGGAGGAAATGGAGGATAGGAAGGTCGGGAAGTACCTGGCTATTCACATATGGACACCAAATATGGCTAAAGCAATTTCAAGCAACGCTTCGATTCCGAATGGTGATCTCATGATTTTCACCAAGGCGCTGCCGATACTGAAAGTATCTACGACCATGTGCGATTCTTCACATAAATACAATTATTCTTAACACACTCAATTCGAAAATTTGAATGTCTTCAAAGGTGATATGTACAAGGTGCTAATAAATAACGTCGTTTATACATCATCAATGCCCAAGTAACACTGCAAATATTCCTGAGATTTTTCCCTTTTATTCCGAATATTACTTTTAATATAATAATTAGTATAATATTACCAATAAATTATAAATAAATCATTGCAAATGCATACTGAGTCGCTTGGAGACACTTGTATATCAAAAAATTAAAATCTCGCAGTGGAAAATGGGCTTCTATCTACGTCACGACATTCTAGCCAATCACCGCTCTACCCTCTGAGCTAACCTTGTTAAATACGTTTTCTACGAACCTTCGGTAACGCCCAAAGTTCGTAGAAATTGTATTTAATTAATTTTCAACGAACCTTGGGAAATGCCCAAATATTCCCGCGTAAAACTATTCAGGTCAAATGAACTTTTCATTTTCAAACTTGTAACTGATAATAAATACGGTTCCATGATAACTCAACACAGTGACAATTCAACACACTTTTAAACAGTGATATAATGTCATTAGAAACGATAATTTTTTTTTAACCTAACCTAACCTACTTAACCCAATTAATGAAGTTTTTGTTTCATCACTTTCCATGACTTTATATAACTTTTTAAAGATGTGATGAATTATCATTGTGATGATTTATCCGGCCACCAATAAATACATGAATCATCTCTAAATACGCGTCTTTATTTTAGTGCGCTTAGTTCTTCTAAACTACGCTACGGATATCGATAGGGTTTTCACTATCATTTAGAGAATTTCTTCCGGAAGGTTTACATATATAATACATGCATATTGTATTTATATAAAGTAGAAAAAAATCGATGTTTTATAATCAAGTCGTAAAAATATTTTTTCGAGCAATACATTGCTAACGCTGGCTTAACTTTATGAGATGCATCAAAATAATGTACAACAGTACATTAGGTGTATGTCATCTTCTAAGAGTAACCCCCAGCAACGCCGGGTACACGTAATCTAGTAACAGATAGATTATAAAGTAGGTACTTACCAAAAGTAATTTATCAGGTCGGCATGAAATCAACAAATCCCAATTTAGCAAGATTTCCAAAAATCATGAATTATTTTCAAATAATTTATGTGGTGAGCCCTGTGCGAGTCTATGCAGCGCAAATTCACAATAAATTGTCCCCGTTCTTAATGCACGCGACCGACCGACCCGTGAGGTAGCGGTGTAAGTTCAGTCAGAACCTGCTGACCAATCATAAGGCGTTTAAGTCTCTTACGGTTTTAATCGTTTTTAAAAGACTTTTTAATATTTCTACGTATAATTATACAAAATCTATCTAATATATTCAGAAACGGTATTTGCTAATATTCAAATATATGTTTTTAAGCCATAATATGTTTCACTCAAGTTCATTACTCTGTATATGAAAGCGTATTTATTTTATTTACATTTTTGACAGATGATTTTTCATGTTTACGAACGGTGTTCATTCGAAAGATAAAATAACGAGAAATTTATTTATAGATACGTACTATGAAGAAAATCAGATGCAAATCTTTTATAAATACTTTCCAATACAATACAAAACACTAATACTATATGTAATATTAATTAAGTTAAGTTGAAATATTTAATTACTGTTCACGGGTCTGCGCTAGTTTATAATAAAGTGCGAAAAACTTTAATCGCACTGGCAGCAATATTATATATTATAATATTGAAAATGGAATTATTTTGACAACAGATCCCAACACAATATTCTAACCGCAGATAGGTCAAGGGAACATTTGAAACAATCATCATAAAAGGGCAGCCTTTATTAGACCGTGCGGTAGTTACCTAGTTATAAATGCCAGGGAATGTTGAAACTAGATAATTAAAGGGAACAACACAACCGTCGAAAATAAATGCAATGTAATTTTCTGAACTGCCTTTTCACGGGAAAACAGAGGGAAATGAAAGACAATAAAGGGGCGAAACAAAAGCAATTTGTTGAGGTGGGAATTGCACATAAGATATGAGATAGGTGCACAAAGGTTTGATTAGAGCTTGAAACACACCTAGTTAACTTTGATTAAATATTACTTTACAGTAAATCGGGGGAAGTGTAGCATGTTAGTTAACTAGTTGAAATTAATTACCACATTGCAAAATAGATAAAAAACGTAAACCTAAAGTTTATACCAGAGGTTCCCAAAGTGTTCTATATAGACCCCCAGGGGTCAAAAAGCGCATGCTGGGGGTCTATGTCAACGAGAAAAAATTTGGGGGTCCACGAGATTCAAATGGGGGTACATAAGTCATAAGTTAACATTTAGGAGTTCCGTAAATGACACAATAGACCTAACACAAATATAATAGACTGAGAAATTACTTATTTGATTTTTTTATTTTTATATTTCGTAAAGTTATTAATTGAGGTATATAAATAGAGTATACGTTCCTTTTCTCGTCAGAATTAATATATTCAAGCAAAACATTGCACATTGGAAGCCGCGAATTTTCCTAGTTCCCTAACTTGTTTTTGAAAAACGTCCAGGGTAATAATGACTTTAAACATTTAGATGTACTTCACACAGACTTCAAAACTAAGTTTGAGGACATTTTGACTATTGAAATACAACGTTGATGAATCGGATATCATGTGACAAGAAGAACTGACCGGAATAAGTACTGACAAAGAACTTAAGGGGCAGTTCTGTAGGGCTAGCTACAGAAAGAAATTCCCGTTGCTTATCCTGCTTCATTTTCATTTTCAATGTAACGACAGAGCAACTATACCGCCACTCGGTTGTAGGGCAGGCAAGGGAAGGGAAGATATTTTTACTAAAAAAATAAATGATTATCACATGGAACGTTAATAGTTTTAGGAAAATTCAATATTCGGCAGACAGGTCTATGGAAAAAAAATTTTGGAAAGTGGTCTACGGGGCAAAAAGGTTTGGGAACTTTATTTAGCCTCTTAGCCATTTCTTTATTTAGCCTTAGCGCGGGAACCATAAGAGCATTGTACTCGTAGAATGTAATATATATAATCCTACCCCCGTGAAATGGGGCACGTGCGTATATCTAATTTATATTTTTTTTTATAATAATCACAGAATTTTATTAATGTACTTAACATGTTAAAGAGAAATAGACTTTATATGCTTTGGCTACATAATTAAAAATTATAATAAAAAAAACAAGCAAACACGAAAAGTTTTATTATTATTTCGGGGGGTAAAATTCACCATGAAAATAAAATGACCGTCTGAATCACAGACATAGGAATTCACATGTCTATGGTCTGAATACAACTTGTGCGGTATTCATATAAAAATAAATAATAGAAATTGATAGACGCATATACCCGTAGACGCGCTTCCCCCGACTGACCCAATATTAAAGACGCATTTTTTGTCAGTTGGCTGTCAAAACAGGTTTAATTGGATTACAAAGTTTTGATTTTAAGACAATATGTTTTTAAACGTTAACTGTGCACCAGAGTCCCAACTGTACGAAGCCAGTGGGACTATGACATTCCCAAATTGGGGTATGTTATGAGGCTGATGGTATGGGAAGGAGATTGGGAAGAGCAGGTGGGGTAGTACCTGGCTATTCAGATCTGCTTATGAAACACAGCTAAATCCATTTCAAGCAATGTTTCAATTCTGAATGGTGGTCTTTCACCAGGGTGATACTGAGAGTAGGTATCTTCCACTCTGAAACGTGCCGCAAATATTGGTAAAGGACGTAAAGGTAAGCGTAATAAATCAACGCAATATAAATATCGCACAAAGAATAAAATAGCCTTGTGACCGACAAGTACTGCTGGCCGACTCACGGCCGGCCCAATGCTGGCGCAATTGGTGCAGTCCGCTCCGGGCGCCGAATTGCTAAGGCGCTGATAATACTTAACACCTAACAATCCCAACAAATCACCCATTAGATTATTCTTTATAAAAACGGAGCTACACAAAAGTACAAATCATCCGAATAGTAATGATTGCAGTGATCACCTACTTAGACGTCTACTGGTTTTGACAAGGGGCGCCAAAATCTTACTCGCGCCAGGCGCCGTTTGGCTCACGCATTATAATGTTTTCATAAAATTTTATTAATATAATTCTAAAATTATAAACATTAATTATTTAATAAAATTCAGGTGATCGTTTTTGATCTAACTGATGTGAATATTGTACTTTGGTATCCTCAATATTTACAATGTCAAATGTGAAGTACCTAGAGTGTGATCCTCGCTTATATGTCTGAAGAGATAAATATGTGAAACTGTGGGTGCAGCTTGACACAATTAACTTTGCAGGCGGCCAAAGTATCGAACGAACTGACTATTTTAAATCCCTAGATTTTGTGTTTCCAAAATATGTACCGTGGCTGCACCACAGACTGCAATTAAATGTGTCGATCTCATAGACATATGAATATTAGTAGACCTGCCCTAAGTGATTAAAAGCGTATTATTCCCCACTCCCCATACCGGTTCCATTGGAGCCGGCTGGGCTCGCGTATGGCCTCCCATGAATTTAGAAAACGTGACGTCATCATTCTTGTGCGAACTATGGTCAAGGCATCATCGGTTCATTTTACGAAATAACACGGCAAAATGATGGCTTGCGCTATAAAAACTTGTAAAAATAGAAGTGAAAAAGAGAATAAACCCAATTGTCGTATTACATTCCATAGGTAAGCATTATTTTAATTTGTTGTAAGCTGATTCACATCGTATAATATGGATCAGTTTTAGAAACATATACTATCACGCGATGGACGCGACACACAAAGCCGCGTGCACATGAATCAGGGATGTGCTGTTTACTGGGGTAAGTAAATTATGAACATTCGTAAAAGTGTCTTGACTCAATAAGGAAACAAAATATTCGACTCTGAAAATAGAAGAATTTTTTTTTGCCGAATTTGGACATAGCAAATTTGTTCATAACGTGGCGAGAAATTTGCGCTCCCATGTAAAAATGTCTATTCATTAAAAAGCAGATTTTACTTTTAAGAACTAAATGGTGATATCATAATGCGAGATGCGTATTTACTGTCAGATTGATTTATTGACGAATCACAGTCAGCTTTACCCCCTTCGTTCTTCAACAGTTGAATTTACCCCTCGCCATTATCTTCTCGTCTATGTCTGTGGTCGATCTGTATTTTTAAAAATTTACTTCCAAAGGCAATGAAAACATAACGGCGATTTTTTAGTACCTTAATGTGATCTATAGGTAGATACCGATTTGGAAGAAACCTCCAATTTACATTGTTGTTATTATTATTTAAATTTAAATTTACGAATCTTTTGCGCGGTTTTATTTCGATTACTGTATAATAATGTCTAGACATTTAATAAATAAAGATTCGAAATTTTAAAATTCAAAAAATTCATATGTCATACGGCATAGACCTATTCTGGTCTACTAATGTGTAATTTCTATCACCTAAGAAATTCTAAAAATATAGTACTATAGGATTTATATGTCTTATACTGATTTATAAATGTGTAAATTCTAACTATACAATTGTAAATGTTCTCCAAAATGCCCTGGAAAGAATCTCAGAATTGTGATTTCCCGAAAGAAACCATTCATCTGTTCTGAATGCAATTACTAATAAATGTTACTCAAATTGACCCTGGTAATAAATTACAACTTTGCGATTCTTTTAAGGATAAAGAAACCATCCTGTCACTTTGAATGCAATCAACAATGTTCTCAAAATTTATTTTGACAGCATCGCCATTCCATTGTAAGAATATTATGTACTAAATACACAATTTGGCTGTCGACGGGAAATCGGGAAAATCGGGAATCCTTCCCAGTTGGACAGACAAAGGTTCATTTTGTTTTGTATTGTTTGTAATTTATATATACATATATATAAAATCGGGAATCCTTCCCAGTTGGACAGACAAAGGTTCATTTTGTTTTGTTTGTAATTTATATATACATATATATATACATAATTTATATATATTTTTATATAAAAAATATGTATTTATATATATATATATATATATATATATATATATATATATATATATATATATATATATATATATATATATAATATAAAAAATAAATAAAACATAAGACTATTAGACCTAGGAGTTGTTCATGAAAGAATTTGGATAAAATTGAGGGTGACCGGGCATATCATCAAAATAACAATTCAACACACCTACAAAAAGTGAACGTCATGAAAAGTGATGAAACAAAAACTAGGTTACAAAGGAAACTATTAAACCTAGTTTTGTTTCATCACTTTTAATGACTCTTTATAACTTTTCAAGGGTGTGTTGAATTTTAATTTTGATGAAATATCATGGAACCAATGTAAAATTATATATTATGTAAAAAAAATTATAACATTTAACTGTTGATTTCCTAAAGATTCTGTGAGAAATACTTAGGATGCAGGAGAATTCTCCATTTAATGTTTTTTACTGTCATGTTTATTACTGCCTGTATCTATGTTTTCTCCAATAAACAAAAAAAATATTTTCAAATTCAAAAATGAAATCAACATATTAAATCCGGACGATGCATATTGATGTTCCGTTGATTGCTGTTTATTTGAAGTAACTAAAACAAATTTCTAATCGACGAAAAGAAAAAAACTTTCAACCACATTCCGCAATGTATTCATAATATTATTCTACTGCGCATGTGACATCCCGTCCGATCATATATTCTTATTAGAATTATTCAGTTGCTATATTATTCCACCCATGAACCTAAAAAGCCCTGGACAGAACATTAGTGCGATTTTGTGTGAATGGCATTGAAGCCAAATCTAGGGTGAGGGGAAATTGACTGGATGCCATCTTGTATGACTACCTTTCGAACTGATTTATATTCAAAGTGGTGCGTAATGAACTATTAGTATTTTATTTTTGTGTTTTTAATGTAGTTATAAAGGCTTACGATTTTTTGAGGTATTTGATGAGTCAAGGAATAGGATACATCATTCAAAAAATTAAGTAGATATTGGCGTTTTCCATAAATCTTCCCCTTCATCCCATGGCTTCAAGCTGTTCTCGAATTGCTCTGTCCGGTTTTTTAGGTCCACGATCCATGATTCCACCCGACAAATCTTCATAGAAAAAGTTTGACAGATAGCGCCGAACAGCCGAATGTTGCTATCTTCGGGTTACATTGGTAGCGAAAGCAATAACATGAAAGGGGCAGAAATTCTTAATTAAATAATTGTTCGTTCATTAATACAATTAGTATAAATTACAATGTGTTTCGGACCCTTCTCTAGAATATGCCATTGGGGGCCTTTGATAGCTTTAGGTAAGGTTTTCTATTCTCAAATTTGTGGACTTTTCCCGGTGTATTGATTGGGTTTTTAGGTTAAATTGTTCACTCAATTTTACAAACAAATAGTGCTATCTTTTTACTCGTATGTAATTTGGCTAGTAAATAATGTATCGGTGACTTGTTTTTGAGGTGTTAACTAAATCTATGTAATTTGAAATTTTGTCTTTGTAATTATTTATTCAGTGACCCATATTATAACCTTGATTGGCTTATTGAAACATGTAGATTCCTTTGTCTATTGTCGGTTTGGTTTACGTTCAAGTTTATTGATTGTTTTATTCTGATTTTGAATCTTCCCGTATTACAAAAGTTGACAGAGATTTTGAACGGGACTTGAAATTTATGCAAAAACGGGCAAGGAATCGAACACTAGTTTTCTTGTGTTCACAGTTAAACTTTTACAATCTTGTCTTCTATATTTCGATGGATTTACTTTAATTAGTTTTGTCGTTTCGCAGGTATAATTAAGATAGTAACATGGATGACCCTGCACTGCCTGAGCATGTGGTGGCCCCCGTGGACCTCGCTGGGCTCCTCTATAAACGCCGGAGTCTTCTTAATGTTGGCGGGATGCACCATATTCTATTTCCTGTCGGCGCTTGCTTCGGGACCGGGATTTGTACCACTAAAATGGGTCCCGGTAAAGAATACAAATTTCTTATCTTAATTATCTGAACTAGCACAGACCCCTGATATTATAATTGTGTTCACGCAATATACATGGGAAATAGGTAGGTATGTATTCTTAAAGGTTTGATGGATAGGAAACCTCAGTATTAAATCCTGCAATCGTCCTACTTACCTAATGCACCCATCCTAAAATGTCGCCATGACTGGAAATATTGTTGCAAGAAGAAGATGTCAAAACCTACCTTTCAAACTAGCAGTATGCTCAGTGTAAATTAATACCTCGGACGGAACGGACAGATGTTTGAAGTACTAGAGACCATGGATTATTATTTATGTGTAAAGTAATACCTCAGAGAGGATGGATTGATGTGTAATATAAAGGAGACCGCGGAATATAAATTTTTGAGAATTTAACATTCATATTACTAGTGAATCATCTGGAAGCTGGCATGTTTTGTGGCCCCAACTCTGACGGGTGACATGTATTTGACAATTAAATGACAATTTAAATAAAATCCCCCTTCCTAATATAATTTTTAATAAATTTATAAGTAAGAACCTATCTATAAGGATTGTATTAGAACACAGATAACAATGTACCTATTTGAAATACTACAAATAAATAAAAATAATTTTGCTTAGGACGGGTTGTTTCGGAGAATTTGAACAATTCTTCAAATTTCAAAGTTAATTTTCAGGTTCTGTTAAAGATTTTTTCAAGTTCTGTTTTTATTTGAGTTCTGTCAAGCAACTACCATATGCTGATATAATAACAGAACTTGAATAGGACTTTCACAGAGCCCGGAAATCAACATTGAAATTTGATGAATTGTTCAAATCCTCCGAAACAACCCGTCCTTACTCTTTATCGCTTGTCTGATTTGATAGGTAATTCTAATTTAGATAGGTATTTCCTATTTTGAAAATTAAAAGTTTTGTGAATATTGTGACGTCATATTATTGCCTAACTATATCCACAAATTAAAAACTCTGAAAGTCTACGGAATAAACTTTCACAGTTTTTCATTGGTGTATAGTATAATAAGTAGGCTCCAAATGAGAATTGTACTGTCTATATATTGGCATATCTATGGTTTTTCAGGAACAATTTGTTTCATACAAAAAGTCCGAAGATATCAATCTAGTGAGTGGTTTATTTATGGTTTAGAGCTTGAATAATGTTACGCGTTATGCAGGAATCTTTCACAGTACTTACCAACTAATAAATAAATAAACTTACCCATGCACCAACAACCGATAGTATATAATTATCTTACAACAATTTTGAACTAATATGAATTATTATTTACAGGAGAATACAGATGACTGCAAGTATCTGCAATTCTGTGTAGTTTGTATGGGATACAAAGCTCCCAGAGCACACCATTGCAGAAAATGTGAGTAGGATTCTATTTAACTTTTCCTTATCTGTGGTGTGTATTTACTACACATTGCTTCTAATAACTTTAATAACTCTATAAATATAATAAATTCTGGGTTCAGATTTTAGGTATTCCTCCGTTATACATTTATGCACTGAATTAAAAAATAATATTTCACATAGTTTTCAAATTCAATTAAAAATCGGGAACAAATACACCAATACAATCAACCGTGTGGGGCCGTTCAAGTATTACGTAAGCAGATTTATTACAATTATTTACCCCCTCTTCCCCCTTGTCACCAAAAGTAAGCAAAGCTCTTACCCCCCCCCCCTGTTTTTTTATTGATTCATAAGCAGCACTTATAAAATAGACTTAGGATAGAGGACTTTAATGCACATAATATTCATTTAAACAAACTTTATTGACAGAGTATTCAACATAGAGTAAGGTACAAATATTATAATCTTATTAAGTACTATTACGAACAAAACAAACTTTTGGTATACATATTAATTCCAATTAACAGTCTTCAGTCCATGACACCCGAATCCATGATTCTAAGTTTTCGATTACATTGGATGTTTGCTGCTTAATGTTGTGTATCTGCTCACATTCATTCGGTTTTCAAACATAGACAATGTGTGGGTTGCCAATGTGTAAAAAAAAATAACTACTGCTGAGCAGTGCTGACGCAATCACTATCTCGACCCCCCCACCCCCCCATGTCATCAAAAATAAGCAAAGCAAAGACCCCCCTGCCCCCCTATAGTGCTTACCTAATACTTGAACGGCCCCTGTGATACTAATACGCGAAGAGTGTGCGAGGAAATGAAACGCAATTGATGTCCCGCTTTAATTCGCTATGCGGAAACATGAGACATCCACACGTCTGCAGTTGTATTTTGTTTTAGACCATCGATACCTACGACCGCACAGCTGTTTTTGTGCCAGCCGCCAGCCGCTAACCAGTCGCCCGCGAGCCTTCGTTACATGTGGACCCCTTGCACGTTTCTTTAGCATCTGCCAATGGTTTTTTCATGTTTTCTGCAATTAAATTACAATTATTATCACGTTTGATATAAAATATAATAAACATAATCGATTAGCTATGAATATTCATATTTTTCCTATATTAAATCGCTTATTTTGAGATGTGTATTACTACACAGCACCGAAACGTGTGGATTTTTTTAGCGCAGTAAGGGAAAGGTTAATGTGGTTTTTTAGCATAATCAATTTACACCTTTTTATCTACGCTGGACAGACCTCTGAAGCATGCTCGTGGTATTTGAAATTGAGTCAAGAATTTACATATTTGTTTCCCTTATTCGGAGCCCAAAAGTATGTTGACGTTATAATCTCAATCGTCTGGGTTAACACGTTGACTGCCAACTACAAGATAACTCGTACATTGCGTTCTTTGCTAGGACGCCGACTACGAGATAACTCGTAGTGTGTTTAATTACCATATTCACTAAAATACG
Source organism: Hesperophylax magnus (assembly GCA_026573805.1). Taxonomy (NCBI): domain Eukaryota; kingdom Metazoa; phylum Arthropoda; class Insecta; order Trichoptera; family Limnephilidae; genus Hesperophylax; species Hesperophylax magnus. The sequence goes on along the minus strand of JAIUSX010000014.1, from coordinate 24,847,254 downwards.
ATAAAATTCGTAGTAATCAGTGCTAATATGGATAGATGGCTTCTGGGAAGAGAACAAAAAATCAATGCTGGCTTGCAGAACAGAAAATTTATTAATAAATTAACAGAAAATATAATTATAAAAAATTAAAGTTTTTAATAATATAATATGATTTTAACCTCTCAGACATAGAATTTTATTTATTATGTGTCCCTTTGAGAACTGTCAGAACGTGATAATTTTTGTGTTATTTACGAGTTTTACTAAAAGCTTCATAACTCACGTTTTGGGAAACGTAGCCTCATTCTAAAAAATGTTTTGGAAAGATTATGAAATCCACTATCGCATTGTGTTGTTATACGTAAATATTTGCGTTTCTAAATATACATTTTATGAAAACGTCAAAAATATGTAAAAATCGCTTACCATTATTTCAAAGCCTTGAAAAATGTACTTTTTTGTGAGTAGCATAAAGAAATAACACTTTATATATTGAAGAAATATATTTAAAAACTATTAGTCACCTCAAAATATTAACCGTCCAAACTAAAATATTTTTAATAAATTATTTAGAAACGCAATAAATTATTAACGAACATCTTGACAGTTTCAATCGGCTTAGATAATGCACCTCTACGTTCCATAGATATTCTTGAATACAGACGCGTAGCGTTATTCATTATCGATACTCTGTTTTTTAAATCATGGGAATCCGTATACTAGTGATGGAAATAAATCAATTTTTCTAAAATCTCGCGCGTTTACGTGAAAAGACGTTCTAATGTGTTGACCGCTATTATCATATTTACGTCTTTTGACGTTCTAATGTTCTGAGTGGTTAAATAAAATTGGCTTTTTAGACCGGAATTCTGAAAATTGCCGTGGCAGTCAATGTGTTAATGATGTTGGTTTTTAGATTTACAAAAATTCTTACCATAAGCAAAAATGATAGAAGAATGTGTGTTAAAGATGGCACTCATTTTATTTGCATCAAATGTTTTTTTAGTACTTTTCCCACACTATAATTATAAAATATAATATTTATTAATAAATGTTTTCATAATTTACGCCCTGTGTATATTTTACTGTGATTAATTGGTAAATTATTGAGTTATTTTCAATTAATAGATGGAGATTGCCCCTTTTGTTAGAATGGATACTGCCGGTTTTGTTGCAAAAACTTGCGGATTTTTACTGTGTTGTTTTTAGGATACAGTATGCGGTTTACACTTTGCATGGGGCGGCTATGTTAAATATATTATTTCTGGCTATCTGATTGGCCCAAACAAATACTGCCGCCTCTTTTTCTATAACCTAAGAGAGGAGATTCCCATTGTTGTTGCGGAACTAAATGCAATAATTCTAAAATGTATGGGATACTGTCATTTTTTCTCCGAAACGATATTTTGTCTCCGAAACTGAAACTTCTTTCTCTCTGCAGCTGTCAATAATATTTTTGTTTCTCTATCCATCGCCATATCTAACTCATTTTAGACCAATGGTAGAGATTTCCATCTTTGTTTTAACACGCCTCAAATATTTGATGACTACTAGTAATTGAACTATGCTAGCTAAATGTTCAGGTAATCCATTATTTTTGGTATCTGCTGTAAAGAAGAAAATATTTTTATCGGAAGCAGAAAAGCCCTCGAACTGTGAGCTCTGGCGTAATGAACTTTGCACAAATTTTTCAGTCTGGAATTTCTCATTAGATGACCTGGAGGCCAAAGTCCTTTCTATTATGCTCTAAAAATCTCTCTAAACCTCTCGAAACCTAACTGTCAGTCCACCTGGTTGTGCATATAGAGGGGCAAACCTATACTCTACCGAAATCTGTTGGATAAGTCTGTAACCTCTAAAATCTATCTACACTAACGCCATCTTTATTGTGTAGCTCAAACTATCACAATTACCTTTATTATTGTACGCAGGTGGTCGCTGTGTCAAGAAAATGGACCACCACTGTCCGTGGATCAACGGATGTGTGGGCTACGCCAATCACTGGGATTTCACTCTGTTTTTGATATTTGCCGTGTTTGGATGTTTCCAAGCTACCACCGTAAGTATATTTCCTATTTATTAACACATCTTCTATTATTATGGTAGTATTTGTCTTATCCACTGCGTTGCATTGCTCATCTGTACATTCCGGGTCCGGAATGTACAGATGAGCAATGGCCTTTTTGTCAATATTGTGAAGTCAAATACATATTACAATGTGTAACAAGCTGATGATCTTTTGACAAACAAATATTTTATTATTATTATCTTATAATATGTATCCTAATCTATCTATTTATATGAAAAATAGTGTCTATGGCGAACGGATGCGTGGCGGATATACAGGCGGCGGCCTGGCTTTGGTTTTTATCATAGACATATGAATATTAGTAGACCTGCCCTAAGTGATTAAAAGCGTATTATCCCCACTCCCCATACCGGTTCCATTGGAACCGGCTGTGCTCGCGTATGACCTCAAGTGAAATTTGAAAACGTGACGTCATCATTCTTGTGCGAACTATGGTTGAGGCATCATCGGTTCATTTTACGAAATAACACGGCAAAATGTTGACTTCTACTATGAAAACTTGTAAAAATAGATGTGAAAAAGAGAATAAACCCAATTGTCGTATTACATTCCATATATAAGCATTATTTTACTTTATTTTAAGCATATTCACATCGTATAATATAGATCAGTTTTAGAAACATATTATACTATCACATCGAGAAACGTCTGGATGCGAAACACAAAGCTGGTTGGTTGCTGGGAAGTAAATTATGAACATTTATAAAAGTGTCTTAACTAAATACTTAAACGAAATATTCGACTCTGAAAATGGAACCAAATTTTTTTGCCGAATTTGGACTTCGCAAATTTGTTCATAACGTGGCGAGTAATTTGCGCTCCCATGTAAAAATGTCTATTCATTCAAAAGCAGGTTTTACTTTTAAGAAGTAAATGGTGATATTATAATGCCAGATGCCTATTTACTGTCAGATTGATTTATTGACGAATCACAGTCAGCCTTACTCCCTTCGTTCTTCAACAGTTGATTTTACCCCTCGCCATTATCTTCTCGTCTATTAATTCCTATGTCTGTGGTTTTTATACAAATCTACAGTTTTATTCCAATTTGATGAAATTTTGAGCACTTGGCCTTCAAAACAAGAGGAAAGTCACTGGCTATATGAGATTTCAAAAAGCTCTGTTTGATTGAAATTGAAGAATGTAAAAATTCATTCATTTTTTCCGAACGAGCTTTACTCAAATGTAAATAATCTTAAATAGGTGATAATTTTAATAATTTTAGTTCTACTTACCTATATTACTGTAATAATTTAATTTATTTGGTATGAACAGATATTGGTGATATGCCTGTATCGAGGCATCCACCGCAACTGGTATCTGTACTACGGGTCGGGCAATGAGCCGCTGGTGGAGTTCACGGTCATGACACTCATCACAACAGTCCTAGCCCTCGGTTTGGCTATTGGCGTGGTTCTGGCCGTTGGAATGCTGTTCTACTTTCAGGTAAATACTAAATCATTATATGTTATAATGTGACATTGATCGTACTGTTTTTGTATGCTACGTTAGGGCTGTCAATCCCGTGATTTTTTTTCAGAGCCAGGATTACAGTACTGGCATCTCAGAGTAGTGATGACATGAGACTAAATGCTGATTGTTATTCAGGCTTCAATAAAACTTGCTAATAATAACTCCTTACTTTTAAGAAACAGTGCAATAAATATAACCTAACCCAAATCTTTATGACCTTATCCCAAGATCTCAAGAATATTGTGCAATAAACGACATGCTACAGATAAGAAAAGATAATCCCACGGTTGAACCAAGGTCGTGAAACCATTGAAAATCCCGTAATCACGGGATTAAGACAAGCGCAGCACCGGGATTACGGTGCCAAAAATGGATGAATGATTTTTGTGCATACGGTTCCATGCTAATAATTGTTCATGGTCCATCTCTATCTTGTTTCTATTATCTGTGATCCGGAGCTGTTTTTCTTAGCTTCGTCTGTGGCTGCCAACTTGATATTGTCACTCCAATTGATTTTTTTAAATTTCGCTCAAAACTGCTTTCTGTTGTTTGTAACCGTAAATAAAACAAAAACTGATGAATTTTAAATATTTTTCCAGTTCAAAAGTATAATTAAGAACCGCACAGCCATCGAGGACTGGATCGAGGAGAAGGCCATCCACCGCCTGGCTGACAGCGACGAGGATGGCAAGTTTGTGTTCCCGTACGACCTGGGCTGGCGGAGAAACCTGCAGGAGACGTGCAGACGCTGGCCGGCAGGAGACGGGATCACATGGCCGGTTGCAGATGGCTGTAATCAGTATACTTTAACGGTTTGTTTATTTATGTAACTAGTACCCAGCCACACGCGTTGCTGTGGCTCAGCCTGTCTGTGCAGATAGATAAAAAAACAATAGCGCATGTTAATTTTACGTCCAACCGGTAGCGCTGTATTTAAAAAAAATCATGTTTGTCCATCAGATGGCGCTGTTTTTAAATAAAAGATTATTTTACCTGTCACAGGTGGCATCTATATAATATAGGCACATAAAAACACGCATATTCGAATGCAACGCTGTGTCAAAATTTCAAAGCAATCTGTGAAGAACTTTTGGAGATTTAAGTTTTTGAACATTCACTATTTTATTTACATAGATAGATTTTCATATCCCAGCATTTCTGTAAAGGATGTTCTAGCAGATAACCGCGTTTGCCTCGATTTTATGTTTTTTGTACCTTAAAAAAATTTTCTGACTTGCTGAAATATAATTTATTTGCTTTGCAAGGAAATAATGCATCTTAAAATTATTCTAGCTTGTCGATTGACTTATTTTTATTGTAAAAAACAGTAAAATATAATAAAATTCAAGAAAACACTGCCAAACTTAAAACTTATTTCATTTTCAAAATTGAGAAATTGAAGAGTCATTGAGCTAGAGTTACTGACAGACAGATGGAATCACAACCGAAATTAATATTATGTATTTCCTTTTCCCCTCAGGTTGAGCAGCTGAATCAGAAGCAGGAGAAGCGTGTGCGCATGCGCATTTATCAGATGGATCGCACCATCGGTGGGGGCTGGTGCCCCCTCTCTGCAGGGCTCGGCACCGTGGTGAGGCCCCCGTGCACTGACGAACCCCGCGTGGCCCTCAACAAGGACGATCATATAGCTGTCACTAGGTGGCGCCCGTGAGTATAATTTGTATTGCTTTTATCGGCAAGCTTCAACTGTGAAGCAGGAATCTGGTGGTTTGATGCAGCTAAATGCGTATCTATTTATTTGTTTGTTTAAACTGGGTTTTTACAGTATTAACAATTTAACAATCCAAGTATACTAAATCAGTTAATACACTAATAGGTACAACAATTACAAAAATCTACTCAGACGTATGTTGTATGATCTAAGATGGTTATGTAGAAAATTTGAAAGATAAGAGTCTTAGCATTTTTTTTAACCGATTTTACAATGTTTTCATATTTACAGTAATGTGGATTCCAAATAGTTCTTCCATATTTAAGTTTACTTCTAATTAAGGCACTGTAAAGGGTAAAAAAAATGATTGAGGGTCTTTGAAAGGTTTACACATTCTGTGAATAAATCTCATAATTTTAAGTGATTTGCACTCAATGTCATTAATATGTACATCAAATAAGAATTTAGAATCGAGAGTGATTCCTAGATCTCTCATGGAAGACACTTTTTAGAATAGAATCATTAACCCTTAGTTAATATAGCTAATATATTGTAAATATCTCAAAGCCAAATAAATATAATATTGAAAATTATATTTGAGATAATTTACAGACATCTACGATTTCAACGTTTTACTTAGGATTTTTCATGGACAAAACTTCTAAAACCTAGCTCTATATACTGCACATTGCAGTGCAGCTGAAGGTAGTCATGATTTCACTGAACTGCTATTGTAGTTGATCATATCCTAAGGGTTAATAACCTTTAAAAAAAATCCTTTACAATTCTATTTCAAGTGAAGTTTAAAGTGTAATATTTTTCAACATTCATGTGCATATATTGACAGTACACCAGTTATTGAGTGTGACAAGGTCATTTTGAAGCAGTTGATGATTGGAAACAGACTTAATTTTCATCAGCAAAAAATGTATAATCACAATATTAATTTAACCAATTTAACCAAGGTCATTTTGAATATTAGAAAAAGCAGAGGGCCAAGATTTGACCCCTGTGGTACACCAGAAGTTACAAATATGTTTGATGTTTTGTATCCATTAATAAGCACTAGTTGTGTTCTGTTATATAAATATGATTTCACCTTGCGAAATAGGTCTCCATGTATTCCTATTTAACTTTTTCAAAAGCTTTTTGGAAATCGGTATAAATTGCATCTATTTGTAATCTTTCATTAAAAGAATTACACACATAATTACAAAATTCTAAAAGATTTGAATTGATAGATCTTTAGAGGAACAAAACCCTTCTTGCCTTGCGCAGAGAAAGGGTTTTTTTTTCCATTATTTCTGGCTTTCATCCTTCAAGGGTGTTCTTGGCCATAATTTAAAATGATTGAGAAATGAAAGGTGAATTTAAATATTAATTTTATTTAAATAGGCAAATTTCAAAATTATAATGAAAATTGGAGTCGAGTTCAGACTTAGAACTCAAATTGTGAAAAAATATTTTTGTATATCAGAGATTTAAAAACTTTGGCAGAACATGATATTAAAGATTGGTCACATGATTTGAACACTGGTACCACATGTGCCTTTTTACGCAAGTCAGGAAAAGTTCCCGCGGTTAAATATTCATTATAAATAATAAAAAACGGTAAATATAAGGAATCTGCACAGCAACTGACAAAGAAAGGAGGACATTTATCAGGTCCAGGACCTTTACTGGAATCTATTTTACTCAAAAAAACATTTTATTTCATCTGCACTAATTTGTATTTCACCCAGATTGCTTTGGTTGTGTTCAGTTATCAGCAACAACATATCCAACCCAAGCTGTAATCTTAGATCATAGATCAAAAATGCATGCCCAATTCTGATAGTAGCTGGCGAAACAAAAATAGCAAATACGTAAGTAGGTGAATTATAAATATATTTATAAAAAAAAAATTAAGTCACACCTCACAAGAGCGCCCCTGTCTGTAAAGTGTAAAGATAGGGGAACTATATCATCACCCGGTTGGGCATCGTTATGAGGCTGGTTAAGGTAGAAAGGAATTAATTAATGTAGGTTTTGAGGAGGCCCAGATTATATGAAAGAGGAAAAACAGATGCCCGTAGACTGTTTCACGTACGAGTCGAAGAAACGAACCGTTCTCATGAAAACCAACATCAACTGTGATCGAGTGTTCCGCTTGTGCGTTTCGCCTACGTAATACAAGTTTTATACAATTTCATTTGAATTACTTATTATTTAGGTTTAAATTTAGTAATTATTCATTTTGGTATATTATAAATAATTAAGAATTTCGATTCCTTGTAGAAGCTAGCATGTTATATAATATATTATGTAGGGCATTTTTCTGAAATAAATTTATTTAGAATTAACAGCACAAATGCCATTTACGTACATGATAGTTATTGACAATCATAGTACAAAATAGAAAAAAGAGAGAAAAGAAAAATAACACAAGTTAACAAGGCACAAGAAAAAATAATATATATTAATACAAAGTTAATGAAATAAATGAAAAAGAAACAAAAACAAAAAACTTTTTATGCAGTGACCTCGTTAAAATATGATTTATACTTCAGTAGAGGCATATTAAAAACATCAGCTAACATAGCATAAGGGTTACCAATGATGTGTAATCTATTAACAGAATCGTAGACTGAAATAGTAGTATAGATAATTGTCACAATAATACATACATATATCCAGAGTGAAAGATACTCTCAGTATCACCCTTGTGTAAGACCATAATTCATAATTGAAATTTTGTTTGAAATGCCTTTGGCCTTGTTTGGTGACCAGATCTGAATAGCCAGGTACTTCCCCACCTTCCTCTTCCCCATCTCCTTCCCCTCCCCATTACACAAAACCTTCAGCCTCATAACATACCCCAATTGGGGATGCCATAGTCTTACTGGCTCCAGACGGTTGAGAGCAGTTGGGACTCTTATGCGGTTTCGCATTACAATAACAACAACAAAAATAGTAGGGAACTTTGATCTAATGTTATTGTTAACACAAATATATAAAGTAGTACACATATGTACATAATGTACATACATACATACACATGCACACGCAAATATATATATATACATACATACATGCATATATGCATATATGTACATACATACACACAACATACATATACCTACATACATGTATCTTCTTCCTCACACATGTAAACAATATATCGTCGAATTAATTCGTAGAATGCGTAACCACCAAATGTAAAATTTTACAGGAGGCACAACTTGTAGTGAAAAAAAATGAAAGACGGCTCATTCTTTTTATTTATGTTTCGAACATATAATATATTTCGAAATTTATTTTCAATCATTAAACTTTTGTAAGTTAAGGCTTTCTATTTCAAATCGGAGTTAGGAAGTTTACATAAAAACCGAGAATGGAGATACATATTTTACAAAAGATACATACTTTTCTGCGAACAGTTTTATGAACAACCTAGCGGAAAATTTGGGAGATAGGAATTTTACATTCACAAAATAAAACACTACAATGTATGTTTATGTCGAGGCAGTCTATTTAGATGCATTTCAATGATTTTAATGATGCGGAAGGTTATCGTAAAAGGAGTGGTAATCCTTTTCTAATGTCTGTTTTAAGTCTTGTAAATGCTGGTACTTTTCCTTCCTTAAGGGATTAAATCTGACTCTCAAGTGAAATCTTCAAACTCTGGAGATCATTACAGATTCGGCGACGGTTTTGTGCTGGGTGAGATCTACACTGACCGGGAGTAGTCGTGTCAGAGATGCTCGTTAAGTGACGTTTGGGGTTGATGAAGGAGATTGTAGAAGAATTTGATCTGACATTGTCGATCACCCTTGTTGTCCTGTAGAAATAAAACTGATGTACTTACTAGGGTTTGCAAGACCCGGGCAAAGAGTAGCCATGACAGGAAACGTTGTGAAAGAGACTCCTCAGAGTGTGAAGATAGGTGGGAGAGACTTGAAAGTGGAACTGGTGAGCAAACATGTGCTTTAAGCGTAGAAACTCTTCATGCTCAGCATCACTTTGGAGTAAAGTGAACGCTTCATCTTGCCCGGCTGGTCGATCCCGAGGCGAGAAGAAAGGACGTCGATAGATGCGTGCGTTCCTGCGTACAATGCAGGACAATTGACCCTCCGCCATCATCCCATGAAGCGGGTAATCTTGATGTTGTGACAACCTGGAGTCGCTTGGCAGTTGATGTTACTCATTTTGGTAGGAAATGTTTACTCACATTTATCGATTGCGGTCCAAGTAGATTTGCCGTGTGGTGGGAAATCGAGTCAGATAATGCAGCTTCGATTATCAGACATTTGGAAGAAGTGTTTCGGGAAAGAGACCCGCCCAAAGTAGTTCTCATGGACAATGGTACTGCATTTTGTTCCTACAGTGTTACAGATAAGTGTAAGAGATGGAATGTTCAAAGATTTCTCGCGGCATACCGACCAGCTGGAAACGGTATAGTTGAACGACATCATCAAACAATAAAGAGAACTGCAGCCAGAAGTGGAAGCGATCCCCTGCAGGCAGTTTTTTGGTACAATCTTTGGCTGCAAAAAGTCAGGATGATCAAGGTGTTGCGCTGTCTAGTATAGTTCACACTTACTCTTAGAGACACCCTTCTGCGCAAGTGAATATAGAAGAGGAAGTATTGACTGACTTCTAAGTGGGCGATCTTTTTGCGGCTAAGCCAGTAGATGGGAGATGCACATCGTGCATGGAAGGGTGACAGGACTTACTTCAGTCAACAACATCGAAGTAGTTGGCATACCAAGACATGTGCTTGACCCGCGGAAGATGCCTGACAGAGAATGGACTGTGTCTGAGGAGAGACGAGATGGAATTGCCGCACGTTCCACCGTCAATATTTTGGGTTTGTTTGAAGAGGACAGTGAAGAACCGGATCCGGATATGCATCAGGAGGAGATCCACTTGCAAAGAGATGGTGACCTTGAAGAAGAGATAATCACAGAACAACGACCTATTAGGTAGGACGCGAAGGGCTCCGGGTTAGTTAAATCAATTCGTGCAGTGATGATGACATCAGGAGGGCGTGTGGTGATAAGCAGGTACCACTGTAAAAGCGGTGAACGCAACCGCAGAGGCACATAAAACAAGAGAGCTACGGCAGAGCGTCACACGGTGCAGAAGACGTCAGTTTAGACTACAGATACAAACACTATTCGTGACTTCACAATTAAAATTAAGGTTATAAAATGTTCAAAATTGATTAATCAACTTATCTCAGTTAATTTCACGGCAAAACTATTACACCGTAAATAAATTTCCTCAGTCAAAAACACAACAAGCGTGCACGGCTCACCGGCCAATACTGAATTAAGGAGTTTCGAAGTATTCGCGAGTAAAAATGGCACCATGATTTTACGCAGTTTCCTAATTTGTGTTTATCTAAAAGGTTAATTTTTTTTTTAAATTTTCGAGTTTTACTAGTCGATGCCGGACTAATTTTAACACCAGATGGCATTCAAAACGTATTTTCGAAAAATTTGGAGTTACGCAGTCTACGAATTAATGCGACGATATACACCTCTATCTGAGTACGAGAAGCAGGTTACCGACACTATCCCACTCACTCATCAAGAAATCCCCAAGCGCCTTCCTGAAACTGTTCTATTTGGCAATTGACTTTATTTCTATTGGTAAATTGTTGAAGATTTTAGGAGCAAGAAAATTAAATTGTGACTGAGCCATTGAGGTTCTTGTTGCTGGAATAGTGTAGTTGGATTGGTTGGAATATCTTGTGTTATAGGTTGATTCGTAAATGTTTTTTTTCATATGTTTGAATTTGTAGTAGGAGGATAAGTGTTTGATGTATGGGGATTTTATATTGAGTACTTTGAAGTCCTTAAATAAGTCCTCCGTGGGGTGAATGTAGTGTACTTTGTAGATTGTCCGCATAATCAATTTTTAAGCTTTGATTAATGTATCTAATATAGTTTTAGAGCATCCTCCCCAGACTACTATACCGTAAGATATAATTGATTGACATAAGGAAAAGTATACCATAGTGTGTTTTTATTTAGAATATTTCGTAATGATCTGAACATATACGCCAATTTCCGTATACGGTTTGTAACATTGATCTTCCCACCGGAGTTTATTGTCAATTATTATAACCTCAACACTTTCAATGAGTATAATAAAAAATCATAATCTCTTGGTTCTAAAGGAATTCCAAGTCTAAAATTAATATGTACACCTCAAAAATTTGCATTGGACTCTTACAATGATATTAATGTGGTTATTGTCCTCATGGGTGCTTCGTTATAAAGATAACCTTTGCTTATTCTTTATCGCAATGTATTGAATTCAGTTATCAATGATTTGTATTTTATTTTAGATACTGGCTGTTCGGCGAACGAATTGAAGAAAACAAATGCAGATCGAGCAAGGACCGGGTCAGAGGATGGTTCCCAAGGAATGCCGCCACCGAATTAGCGGGTGAACTAGATGATTTGTACGAAAGTTACGAACAACAAGATGATACCAAGAAAGACAAGTAAAGTGAACTAGAGAAAAGACTTATTTTCGGGTCGTGTTGACTAGTACAATATACCGTGCCGAAATTTTTTTGGAAGCGCAATTTTTGCCAGAGACTTTGCCTAAATGTACCTTCTTTGATAAAGTTTTGAAAAATAATTATTTAATAATTTAAATACCTGCATAAATGAGACAAGATGTGTGGTACTGTTAATTTTTCCCTGTGCCTGCAACACCATTCATGCTTAATGTTACATAATGTAATAATTTTTCATATCGTAAAATTTGATATATTGTACATTGAGATTTTTGTTAGATGTTAATTTGGGTATATTTTTGAATCTGCGAATTTTAATCACGATACCTGAAGTTTCAACTGAAATATATGAATTTTAAATATTCTTTTAAAAAAATATTTTTTTACTAAAAAACTGGGCAAGCGTTCGGTTCGTGAAAGCGGCAGGTTATAGTTATAATACAAAATATGCAAAAAATTAAAACAGATATTTCATAAAACAAACTAACACGGCAGGTCGATCTTTTCTAAAATTTCCATTTTTGGTTAAAGTTAAAATGTCATGTTTACGCTTGCGAGAAGACTCCATTTTTTATACTTATTCAAACACAAAACGTGACAGAACAAAACAAACAGAAAAACATATGACAGTTGCTAGAATACTAGAGGACTAACCTGAGTGGGTCCTGAGCCAAACGGTGCCTGGCTCTGTGCTAGTTGTTAGGTATTATCAGCCCCTTAGCTCCTTGGCAAGTAGCCACCCGGAACGGACTGCTCCAATTGCGCTTACAGGGCAAGCCCTTGGACTAACAGAAATGTCCTTACCCTGGTGACTAGTAAAATGGTCAGAGAGAGCACACTAGATAACTTTATAGTAACTGAGTATTTAAGAGCAAGATAACCCAAACAACATCGCACATGGCGGAGTAATGATTTGACATATTAATACTGGCGAATTATAAATCTTGATTTTGTACTTTCAACTAGTAAAATAATGGCTGATTATACGTAGTAGTTGTCGGATTACTGAGAGAGTTCTGTATTTGATTATGTATAACATTTTTCATGTACAATTTTTTTAAGGCAGATAACTAATTTTTTTTTTTTATAGTGAATACCTCACAAGAGTCCCAACTGCTCCCGTCTGGAGCCAGTGAGACTATGGCATCCCCAATTGGGGGATGTTGTGAGGCTGAAGGTAAGTGGGGAAGGGAAAGAGGAAGGTGGGGAAGTACCTGGCTATTCAGATCTAGTCACTAAACACGGCTAAAGCCATTTGGAGCAACGTTTCAATTCTGAATGGTGGTCTTACACCAGGGCGATACTGGTAGTATCTTCCACTCTGGAACGTGCCGCAAATATACTATATATTATTTTAATTAATTAATTGTGAAATAACACAAATTAATCAAATAAAATTTATTTGCGCACGTCGGGTTCGAACCCGCGACCTTCGGAATGGCAGTCCAATGCGTTACCACTGGACTATGCCGGCCGTCAATTGCTGTAAAGTGGTATTTACAAAGCTTTACTCATACTAGAGTGTGGTGAAAAGTATCCAGCCTGACAAAGTAATCACCAGTGGTACCAACTTTATAGGGTGATCCGTCAAGCTCCTCAAAATACCCGCCTACAAATGACTTCCTCGTTGCTCTGAAATTTTTGTCCTCCGAGGGATGTTTTGAGGTTAGGATATAGATATAGTCGCTGGGTGCTAAATCTAGCGAATAAGCCGGTTTGGGAATCAATTTGAAATTGAATTCGTTGATTTTATCCATCACAACAACTGAAGTGTGTTGGTGTGTTGGTGCATTGTCGTGGTGAAACTTTTTTTTTTGTTTTTCGTCACTCAAACGTTGCAGTAAGTTTGCACAGTACTCGCTATTAATAGTTTTACCCTTCTGAATGTAATCAATAAAGAGAATTCCTTTTGTATCCCAGAAAACAGTTGCCATAATCGAACGATATTCTCTGATAAATGCTGTCCATTGTTTTGACTGTTGTCTACTTAGTTCTGTTTGATTGTAGTGGTGGATCCAAGTCTCATCAACGGTTATCAAATGATGTCAAAAAATTGCTTGGTTCCCCTTGTTCATTGCCAAATTCTCGATTGAAACAGTCTTGGGGCGTGCTTTTTGATCAATGTTAGCAAACACAGCACCCACCTAACACACAACTTTTCCATACCCAAATGGTTGTGTAAATTATTGTTCAGTTGACATTGAAGCAGCTTCAGCTATCTCATTCTCTGTTAATCTGTGATTTTCCAGCACAATTTTATGGATTTTTTCGATCATTTCGGGAGTTTTGACCTCAACTGTCTGGAGAGTGGTTCGTCATCAGTGCTGCAACCTTTTTGAAATTCAGAAATCCACTGTTTTATCGTTGATCATGACGGAGAAGAGTCTTTAAGCGTTGAATCAATTTCTTGTTTTATTTAAAACGGAGTTAAACCTTTCAAATAAAAGTATTTTATAACCACGTGCTTTTTCATTTTCACGAATATAACAAAAGCTTCTTCATTGAAAGGGTGTCAAACATTTACTAACCGAGCTATTGGCCCGAAATTTGGCATGCAAGCTAGTGAAGAATAGTATTATAGAATGCCAGTACAAAATTAGAACTGCTGGCGCCATCTATGTGTCAGGTCGAAAACTTCTCACCCCACCGTCGTATATTATACAATAGAACTTTCTTTTAATGACTACTGGAATTGCAAGTTAAAGCATTATGTGCAAGTTGTCTTTGTTATTATCTCTATACTTTCATTAACTGTTGTAACATACAATTTGGCAAATGCACAAACCCTCTGCATAACTGTATTACGTACTAAGCAAAAATTACAAACAACTTTTGTATTCGCCGAATGTCAAATTCGCTTTAGGGTATTTCTGAGAGATTTGCCCCAGTAAAAACTGTCGTAAGGTAGCGTTTGTAGGATTCACTTCTTTTTTCTTATAATTTTATAACTTTGGTGTTTGTCTTACACTGCATATACATTTGTGAGCTGAAATACTAGCGGAGCCTCGAATTGTGGGAATGAAACGAAGCAACCGCAAGCGGCATTTCGCTCGGCTCGTGTTTCGTCTCACAAATGTATTTGTGCCATTAGACGGCAAAATAGTAGCATCTAAATTCATTTTACCATTGTTTTTCTTTTTTTTTAATATTCCATATGTAGATTTTAAACATTAAAATGTATTTAAGATTTTCTTTTAATTTTAATATGTTCTAAGATATTGTTTATGTGGGAAAATCCGTAAAATGTGGGCTTTTAAATTTCTCCAATAAAATGCTTTCTGTAAATATTGAAATATTCTGGAAATATTTCTGGGTAATATTTTGTTTTCTCATCATACTGATATATTTTAACTGATGGTACAATTGACAGACAACCTCTGATTATAAAGAATAATAAATAAATTAATAAAAAAAGAGTAAGAGCGAGCGCCCTTGAGGTAATTTTGCACAAAAACGGTGCTGTACAAATCATCCAAATATTATATTGATTTTGCTTGTTTTAACCAAGTTCGACTGTCTATTTATTATTTATTTTACTTGTAAATTTCAAAATTTTATGATTTTTATTGAATTTAGAAGTTTTCCTTTCCCGTAATACATACTTCAATTTCATAGTTGATAATGTAATATAAATAATGTATTAATTCTGTTCAAACATGAATTTGTTTGAAGAAATAAAATCCAAGGTTAATTTTAGTTTTTATATTTATTACGTATAGGTGTACATTTTGTAATGCTGAAAACAAACTACATGATATTTTAACAATGTAAAGGTTTAATTTATTAGTTACAACCATTTTAAAATCATTATATTATTAAAACAAGCAACATTAAAAAGTAGAAAAATAACCTAGGTAATATGAAATAAATAAATATTTTTCAATAATTATTACTGATTTTTTAAAATTAAT
The DNA here is from genome assembly GCA_026573805.1 of Hesperophylax magnus. Classification (NCBI taxonomy): domain Eukaryota; kingdom Metazoa; phylum Arthropoda; class Insecta; order Trichoptera; family Limnephilidae; genus Hesperophylax; species Hesperophylax magnus. The sequence goes on along the minus strand of JAIUSX010000014.1, from coordinate 24,831,616 downwards.
TATATTCGATTTGATAACTAAGGTTTTGTTTCATTCCCCGTTCACAATCAATAAAACATTTCCTTACATTCGTAAATACACGAAATTATAAAAAAATAGGAGGGAATGTTGTCACAAACATTGATCATAAAATTGAAATGCAATAATATTTCATTCAAGCAAATAGTGCAAGGAAGAAAAAATCATTTATTAATATAAACAAACTCTGTCAGTTATAATGTATATTATAAAGCACAATATGGTATTGATTGTAATGAATCTTAATATCTAATTAATATTCATCTCCGTCATCGATTTCGCCCTCCACAGAGTCCACTCCGACTTCTTCGTAGTCCTTCTCGAGGGCGGCCAGATCCTCTCGAGCCTCGGAGAACTCTCCCTCCTCCATGCCCTCTCCGACATACCAGTGGACGAAGGCTCTCTTTGCATACATGAGGTCGAACTTGTGGTCAAGCCTGTCAATAAATATATAGATTTCATTCAGTATAACTTTTATAAAAACCGTCATCAAGTAAAATTGCATACACATACTGGTATATAGAGAAGGGAAAAATATGTAAATTAAACACGAGTTTTGAGGAGACAGAACGAACTGGAACGTTTATTTGAATAACTTTTAAAACCATAGACAAGATAATCATAGATAACAGATCATTTTGATATAAGAAATTAACAAAATATCTAAAGTAATTCTGATTCTACTTGAAGTAAAAATCTTCAAGGCTGTCCTGCAGTGCCGGCCCTATGCGGGCGCACTTGGAGCAGCCCTCTCCAGGCGCTGAATTGTCAAGGCGCTGGTAATACCTCACCTAATATATCACCCTTGAGATTATTTTTCATAAAAAACGGCACTACACGAAAACACAAATCATCCAAATATTATTGATTACAGTGATCTCCTGCCGGGCCTATCCGTCCACTGGCTTAATTACTTGATACAGTCAATTTTGCATAGAATGTAAAGACACATTGTATACTGTGCAGCAATGAATTCAATTTGTTGTTCACCTAGCCCGAGCTTCTGCGATGGCCATAGTATTGAACAGCATACATTGATGCATTTGCATTACTTATAGTAAAGTTGTATAGAATACAGTAAAGTTGTGTAGAAAGCATTAAAGTTGAGTTTTTTACTTGGCACAAGCTTCCGCGATGGTCATAGTATTGGACAGCACACATTGATGCATTTGCATTACTTATAGTAAAGTTGCACAGAATACAGTAAAGTTACATTGAATACAGTAAAGTTGTGTAGAAAGTATTGAAGTTGTGTTTTTTATCTGGCCCAAGCTTCCGCGATGGTCATGGTATAGGATAGCATACATTGATGCATATTCATTGCTTACAGTAAAGTTGTATAGAATACAGATTGAATACCGTAAAGTTGAGTTGTTTACCTGGCCCAAGCCTCCGCGATAGCCGTAGTGTTGGACAGCATGCACACAGCGCGCTGCACCTTGGCCAGGTCGCCCCCTGGTACCACAGTGGGTGGCTGGTAGTTGATGCCCACCTTGAAGCCGGTGGGGCACCAGTCCACGAACTGGATGGTGCGCTTCGTCTTGATAGTGGCGATGGCGGCGTTCACGTCCTTGGGTACTACATCTCCCCTAAAGATTTAAATGGAATTAGTTAATTTTGTTGTAAAAATCAACTAAAGAAATGTTCATTTTTCTTATGGTAGTCACAGCTTTTAATCCTTGATAGACTGCATGCGACTACTATACCATTGAATGTATTTTATTTATTTTTACGAAATGTGTTTTTGCTAACGTTTTTATTTTAATTTTTTAAATTCTTAGAAGACGGCTAATATTTTGTAAATATCTCAAAGCCAAATATTATATTATATTTATTTTCAATATTTATAATATTGAAAATCATATTTTAAATAATTGACAGGCATCTCTACAACGTTTTACTTAGGAATTTTCGTGGACAATATTGAAATGTGTTCAAAACTTTTGATGATTTCACTGAACTGCTATTGTAGTTGGTCATATCCTAAGGATTAAATAGACAATATGTAAAAGAGATGTTTTATTTGAATTATAGCCATGATTGGAATGTTCCGGTAGCAAAGTTAGTCCGAGGTTACTTACAGAGGTCACAAATGTGCTGAAGGCTGTCAAATGAGTTTTTTTTTTAATAGGGAGTATGTTTATTTCTATTTAATTTATGACCTTTTAAACAACACATCAAATTTACCTGTACAGCATGCAACAGGCCATGTATTTTCCATGTCGAGGATCACACTTAACCATCTGTAAATCAAAAAAGAATTCATGAAAACAACAATATCATCATATACTTTCATTTTTTGCTGATATGCATTACACAAAATAATAACCTAGATTTAGGTGACTGAATGAATAAAAGGAAATGAAGGGAAACAAGTGGAAACATTTCCTGGAGGTAGTCAGGACTCCGAGGGTAGTAGCAGGTAGCGCCGATGCTAATGAAAAGTTGAATAATCCATAATTAATTGGTTTCAATTGAAATTTTGCCTTTACCTGATTTGCTGGCTCAAAGCAAGCATTGGTAATCTCAGCCACAGTCAGTTGTTCATGGTACGCCTTCTCAGCAGAGATAACCGGTGCGTAGGTGGCTAGCGGGAAGTGAATACGAGGATATGGCACCAGGTTTGTTTGGAACTCTGTCAGGTCAACGTTGAGCGCTCCGTCGAAGCGAAGAGAGGCAGTGATGGAAGAGACAATCTGTAATCAAATCAAATTGATGGCTTTACCACCTAATTTTGGAGTTATTATCACCTTTTTGTTAATAGCAGCATGCTAGAAATATTATGCGCTTATATATATGGATAGATTATGCAACCTAGAAGAAAATCAAATCAAGCTGCAGTTAACGGGTTAACCTGGTAGCAATATTGCTGAACAAAATACAGTCCATTCGGTTTTTACATTGTATTTTTTCATACGATTTTGATATTACACGGTCAAAAGCGTAATGGTAATATCCATTCTTATAGAATCTCAGTTTTTGTATTCTGAAATTATTCCTTGTGTAAAAACCAAAGAGTATGGATATTAGTAAAAACAGAATTCAGTGTGATGATGTAAGAAGCAGAATATAATTAGTCTGCGTATTTTCAAGGACTTCCAATAATAATTGTTTTTGAGTTAGTTTTTAGATTAGGTTGTATTTGTATAAAATATTAATGATGAGGATTGCAATTTGTGGTTACAAAAAATTAAAAAGGGGGTTAATACATAATGACATTTCTGTAGTGATTATCAAGTTATTGTTCTTCTACATATTAGATTTTTATTTGAATCCCATGAATATCGTTTTACTTATTTTACCTGTCCAATGAGTCTGTTCAGATTGGTGTACGTGGGTCTCTCAATGTCTAAGTTCCTGCGGCAGATGTCGTAAATGGCCTCATTATCGACCATAAACGCGCAATCAGAGTGTTCCAGGGTGGTGTGAGTTGTCAAAATGGAGTTGTATGGCTCCACCACCGCAGTTGACACCTTAAACATTTAATAATAATTAATAACTAAGCATTATTCAAAAATTTCACAAAAACTCCAAATGTAACATTGTCATCAAATGGCCAATCAGCGCTATTTTGTTTTTTTTTCATTTGAATATTAAACGTCGATTATAAGTCAGGTCATAGAATTCAGCTGTTTGTCAAATTGTGATTAGCTGACAAGCATAACAACATGAAATTGGATTGAAAGTTGAAATGGATGAAAATCAGCAGTTTAACGGGAACCTTTCAAATGTCAAAAACACAAAATGGCGCTAATTTTCCATTTGATAACAATGCTACATTTGAATTTCTGTGAAACACCACAACATAAGGTAGGTAGATTATGTATCTATTAATAATGTGTGTTGTTATTACCTGTGGGGCAGGGTAGATGGAGAACTCAAGCTTGGATTTCTTTCCATAGTCCACTGAGAGACGTTCCATCAACAGGGAAGTAAAACCCGAACCGGTGCCCCCACCAAATGAATGGAAGACTAGGAAACCCTGGAGAGTAATAATTAATAAAGTTAGTATTTACAAATATAGATAATTAGAATAACGCTCGTATATCAACCAGAAGGTAGGTACCTACTTAATAACATAGCAAATAATTTAGTTTAATGTATTTATTCACGGCTTGAAGGCTTATGTATATATTGCTGTAGGTAAGTTGTTCAGAAGTACAATAATAAATGTAAATAACGGACTATGAACGATTTAGGCAGATACAATATAAGTAGTCATGAGAAATGTCATAGAAAAGACATGATCAGTGTTTATATTTCCCCCCTAAAAAAATGTTCCTTCTGAATTTTATTTTATCTATGATTTCAGACAGGAAGTGAATTGATTCAGAAAATCAAGAATCAGTGGCAAAAAAGAACTTTATTTTAAATTATTGAAAACCGATGACAAAAAGATGTGGTCAACTGGTTTTTTTCGATATTCAAAGTGTCAAACTAGAAAACGCCGAAGGAACTTTAGCCGAGCTTCAGTAGATAAAGTATTATAAATGTCTACGAAGAATGCCGCTTTAAAATGGTTCTTGAATGGCAATGGGTTGTAAAGTATATATTTTCTAAGAGCCTTGGGTACTACGCATAGGGCATACATAATATAATCAAGGGAGATGTGCAATGAAACATTTTTAGTATAAAACCAAGGCCACAAAAGTGTCGACAGCATCGTTCATCTGTACACACCAAATGCATAACTTTCATTGGCTCTGCCGCTTTGATAGTCCGTGCAGTTTGGTCATGGTCTTGTCTTCAGCCTTCACATAACTTACAACGACATCTGGGCATCTTACAATCATCTCCAGACATAATTCCCGCCAGGTCATTATTTGAGCTGTCAAGCACAAACGAGCAGTGCATATTTTGATGTCCAAAAAAATTTGTGTTACCAATGGTATTGTTTGTATACCATACTACATACGGGGACAGCATCGGTCGGTTTCGAGACAGCTCGGTCCACCGAAACGGTGACATGAGAGAGTCAAATTACGCTCATAACGGCAAATCATGTGTTGGAAGAGTGCAGATGTATAACTCATCCCGTGCAATTTCGATGCATGTGCGGGAGAGCCTTGAAGGCAAATGAATTTCGCACCACTTTGGTCATGCGTAATTCAATGCGTCTGGAAGGAAATCGTTTGGAAATACTAATTTACAATGTTAGCGCTATAATATTCACACATTGGCACTCGTTCACGGTGAATTTAAACAGTTTCACGAGATTCTCAGCAACTGAAAATTGCTTGTCCTTTTATACAATCGAGATGAAGAGTATTATTTATTCAATTATTTTACAAATGTAACTTAGGAGAGTGAATGAATTGTAGAAGGTACATTATTACTTTGTACGCCTGTATTTAGGTACATTTTAAAAGTGAAGTGCACTGCTGGCAATTTCAGTCACGAGCCGCCTCTGTCCCCGACCCAAAAAGGACAAGGGGAAGAAGATGAAAGATGAGATGAGATGAAATGTTTGATCCTCACCTGCAGGCCCGTGCACTGGTCAGCCAGCTTCCTGATGCGATCTAGCACTACGTCGACGATCTCCTTCCCGATGGTGTAATGTCCACGAGCGTAGTTATTGGCAGCATCCTCCTTTCCGGTGATAAGCTGCTCCGGATGAAACAACTGGCGGTAGGTGCCAGTGCGAACCTCGTCTGAATGCACAAATAAATAGATTTAGTTTCAGTAAGATGTGATATTGTAGATTTTTTTAGTTTAATAAGAAGATAATAGTGATTAATGTAAACGAAATATGATACAGAACAAGACACAGAAGCAAGACAGAGATTTTGAGTTCGATTACCAATTGAGACCGTTACTTTATTTTTATTTTCTGTGTCTTGTTCTGTTTCACGTTTCGTTTAGATTTATTAGTAGTATCTTCTTCTTCAATGATTAGTTGTTATTTAAACAAACATATTATGGCGCCTTGTCCTGTATTTTTTAATAAATCTATTGGAATTTGACATTTGTTTTCAGTAATGAATGAGTGCATGTCTTGGAAACGGAAATTAAAACACTTCCCGAGATCCGATCGAGCCGAAACTCGACAGATAGACTCGTTGTTGATGACAATACATTATATCTTTTGGTGGCAATCACGCATACACACGCAGACATATACGCATTTCTTTGATTTGGATTTCTGAGTTAATGTACGAAATAAATGCTGGTCCTACCCAATCGGGATTTGTCTCAATTTTTAGCGTGGTTAACTCCAGTTCCTGGGGAGGAAGGTTCAATCCTCAGTGACACAAAAAAATATATATTAATAAAAATAGATGTATTATAGTTAAAAAAAAACTATGTTTTCCACTGGTTTAAAGTGATAATTAATTTACCAACTAATAATACAACAGCAAACTATTTATCTGCTTTATTCTCGTAGTCGAAATTTTACGGGTTGAAAATGGTAATTAATTTACCAACTAATAATACAACAGCAAACTATTTATCTGCTTTTTTCTCGTGGTTGAGATTTTACGTCGGTAAATAACTTCGTAAAACATAGTGAAAAACTTTTGTACGATGATTCTATATTTTATGTATCATACAACTTTCAGAACCTTTAAAGGTTATGTGGACCTTCAATATTATTTTCACTTATGTTTTATGCGTTCGGCTGCCTAAATGGTTCAGCCTGCCTCTCTTTGAGAAATGTTTGGGTCGATAACCCAGTCTGGCGGTATTGCTGGCGTTACAGTCAGTGGAGGCCTGTGATTTGGTCACTGACCGGTGACGACTGCTCACAGTATCTGCTTATTGGCCACTATGCTGCGATAATTGATTATCTAGACGGGTTCTACGGTCTACGTCTCCTTATTCCTTGAAACTATTTGGTCTAAGAATTATGCCTAATCCTTATCTCGTCAAAGGTACCCATTAATTTGATATTCACTTGGGCTAAATATAGGAAGAAATAATATATTAAGATCATCTACCTTGTGGTTTTTAAGGGTTTGGTTACTGTTTCGATAGCTCTTGAAATATTCTTTATAAAATATAGAATATCGAAAAGGGAACGAAATGGAACTATGAGAGGATGCAACCAGAATAATGAAATTCCTACATTTGGTCCTGGTGTGCTCAATGTTCCCTCTTTCTGCCAGCACGTAAAAAATTTCCACGGCGTATTGCACTTAACCCGGAATAGCAACCTGTTATCAGAGGGGGTGCAGAAATTGTACCGGTAGTACTTCCCGTCTCCTGGTGACGAACGAGAAGATAGGGAATAATTATTCGTAATAACAATTGGTTATATACCCGAACATTATTGAAAAATCCGCTTTATTGAAAATATCCAAAGTTGGATGCCAAAAAACGCTTGTAGAAGAGTCTGTGTGTGTAAGAAATAACTGCACACAGCTTTGATAGAATCATATTTAAAATACAGGGTTCTCCAATAAGAGGTGTTATTTTGAATAGCCCGCTATTTCGATAGATGTTACTTTTAAAACTGTCATTTTTTGACATTTGACAATCAAAAACCCCGCCATTAATAAAAATAGAACGATACACGCTTCAACAACGCATTGAAATTATTAAAATTCACTTGAGTGAATCAAATGCAAATCATCTTGAGTGATGATTCCCATTTCCACCTCGGTGGCTTCGTCAACAAGCAAAATTGTCGCATCTGGGGCTCGGAAAACCCAAGAGTTATTGTTGAAAAGCCTCTCTATCTTCAAAGTGTGACTATTTGGTGCGTTTTATGGTCCGGCGGAGTCATTGGACCTTGCTTTTTCGAAAATGAGGCTGGAGCAACAGTTACGGTGAATGGATTGCACTATCGAGAGATGATTGATGATTTTTTTATGGCCGGAATTGGATGGTATTAATCTGGACAACGTTCAATTTCAACAAGACGCTGCTACGTGCCACACAAGCAACGAAATCATTGATCTTTTACGATTGAATATAAAAATAACACCTCTTATTGGAAAACCCTGTATAAGAGGCCTGTGTGTTCTAAAACCAATTATGATCGTGTGAGAAATGTGGAGATTCGCAAAGAATGCATGGCTGATTTAAGTGTAATGAGTAAGATTAAAAATGGGAAGCTTAGATGATTTGGGCATGTAGAGCGAATGGACGAAAAAAGAATATATTATAACGCGAATTTGAATGCTAGAAGAAATGGGGGACGCCCATGAAATACAGCGTACGTATGAAGGCGAATGAAGCAAGGAGTGCGTGCCAAAATCGAGTCGATCCATCTTCTCCGCTTACCCCTGCGGAAACGGCGTTTCAAATCGAAGTATAAGTATAAGTGGATAAACTAAAAACTGTTTGTTGAGTTCTGTGAAAGTCATGTAAACCATTCGAGCGATTGGTGTCATATATATACGTTTACCATATTATTTACTTATAATACCATTTCTCAAAAGATTAATTAATTAATTAATTAGAAAACATATGAAACTGCTTACTTTGGTTTAAATCCAATGAATCCACCCAAATTATACCAAAAATCGCTCGAGTGGAAAGTCTGTTACTATCCAAGTGCCTACCGTGAGACAACCGGCCCATGAAGAAATAACAGAACTTGAATTTTATCTTTGAAATGTTCAAATGAATTTTTCAAATGCTGCTAAACAACCCGTCCTAGACCGCACAGAAAATGATTAAAGCAGAACGGGAAGGACTGAAGGCAAAGGACCGCAGCCAGTGAATATCATTTGCGTAGGAGGCCAAATTCCAGCTCCACACCAGCAGACTGCAGACTTACCGACAACAGTAGGCTCTAGGTCCACGAAGACCGCTCTGGGCACGTGCTTGCCGGCGCCGGTCTCGCTGAAGAATGTGTTGAAGGAGTCATCTCCCCCGCCCAGCGTCTTGTCGGATGGCATCTGTCCGTCGGGCTGGATTCCGTGCTCCAGGCAGTACAGCTCCCAGCAGGCATTGCCGATCTGAACACCGGCCTGCCCGATGTGCACGGAGATACATTCCCTCTGAAACAAGTAATAATATTATAAACAGATCGATATTATCTGATGTTTCCAATGATGGTGAAATACCTGGCTATTCAGGTCTGGCTAAAGCCATTTCAAGCAACGTTTCGCTTCTGAATGTTGGGCTTTCAACAGGGCGATACTAAGGACGGGTTGTTTCGGAGAATTTTAACAATTCTCCAAATTTCAAAGTTCATTTTCAAGTTCTGTGAAAGATTTTTTAAAGTTCTGTCAAGCAACTAGCCTATAATGATATAATAACAGATCTTGAATAGGATTTTCACATAACCCGAAAATGAACGTTGAAATTTGATGAATTGTTTAAATTCTCCGAAACAACCCGTCCTAAGAGTGTCTAACACTTGGCAGCTTCGGCATCAAAGCATCAATGCCATAAATATACCATGTATTATTTCAAAGGAATAAATTGTGCGTCAACAATTCAGGCCCTCCCTGAGGAAAATAATAATTATTCATATTGATTAACCTTTCCCTTACGGTGTTAAAACAAAATCGGCTCGCTCCTGCGCTGTTAACCCAGTGTATGTACACATGGAGTTTTTTTACTTACGTCCTTCCACACAAGCGACGATTTAAAAAAAATCTTCGAAGATATAAGCTGCAAATTGCCGAAAAAATGTCGAAATTATAGTTAAACAGCCCTTACACAAAAAAATTCCATTCGCGTTTTTATTTTAAAATTTCGATTGGCTATTATTGGGAAGTGAGTTAGCTAAGAGCTTCACAGATGCACTCATAGAGGGCAGTGCAAAGAGCTTGCTTGGAAGTCCGCAAGATGGCAGCTAGTAGTCAGTAGTCGCTAGGGCCAGTTAGGCTGCTCCCAGACAAACATGATGTTTGCAGATCTCATTTAGCCAGCTCCTAGTTAGGTCGAACATCGAAGTCACTCTTGTAATACGCGAAGTATTGAATAAATCCCTGATTTAATATAAAGAACTTATTCTCTACAATCTCCTTCCATGACGAGTTGGAAAACTGTTTCTGAGAACACAACAGCTATAGAATAGAAAATAATATTAGAAGTGCCTTCCATACAAATTTGAATGAAAAATAATGTTTCATTTAGCCCAGCGCTCCGTCTCATTTACACTTGCCTATCATAGATCTCCATCCCATTTAAATTTCGTAAATATAGTTTTTATTGAAATTTAAGCCTCGATTAGGCAAATATTTGCGTCACGAAACACGCCCAACTCATGTGGACCGATCAAATTTAAAAAAATAAACAGTATTTTGGTATTTTTATAAAAGGATTTTTTTATTTGACAACTATAAATTTGCGTGCTTACATTCGCAGCCCATTATTATAAGTAGAACCATAGACATATGAATATTAGATATGAATATTAGTAGACCTGCCCTAAGTGATTAAAAGCGTATTATCCCCACTCCCCATACCGGTTCCATTGGAACCGGCTGTGCTGGCGTATGGCCTCAAGTGAAATTTGAAAACGTGACGTCATCATTCTTGTGCGAACTATGGTCGAGGCATCATCGGTTCATTTTACGAAATAACACGGCAAAATGTTGACTTGTACTATGAAAACTTGTAAAAATAGATGTGAAAAAGAGAATAAACCCAATTGTCGTATTACATTCCATATATAAGCATTATTTTACTTTATTTTAAGCATATTCCATAGACATATGAATAATTCCTATGTCTGTGGCATATTCACATCCTATAATATGGATCAGTTGTAGAAACATATACTATCACATCGAGAAACGTCTGGACGCGAAACACAAAGCTGGTTGGTTGCTGGGAAGTAAATTATGAACATTTATAAAAGTGTCTTAACTAAATACTTAAACGAAATATTCGACTCCGAAAATACAACCGAATTTTTTTGCCGAATTTGGACTTCGCAAATTTGTTCATAACGTGGCGAGTAATTTGCGCTCCCATGTAAAAATGTCTATTCATTCAAAAGCAGATTTTACTTTTAAGAAGTAAATGGTGATATTATAATGCGAGATGCCTATTTACTGTCAGATTGATTTATTGACGAATCACAGTCAGCCTTACGCCCTTCGTTCTTCAACAGTTGATTTTACCCCTCGCCATTATCTTCTCGTCTATTAATTCCTATGTCTGTGAGTAGAACTAACGTTTTAACATTGTAACATTAAAATAAATCGATTTATCTGCTATCTTCCTTTGTTTTATTCTCATCACTAAACCATTTAAAATACACAATAAAGTTTGTTATCCGCTTCGAGTTATATTATTTATTAAATAATATATTCACAGTACTGCCATGTTTGTAAAATATAAGGCTGTGGAGATCAATAACTATATTTATTGATAATCAAGTTTTAATACAAATAGAAACACACAGAAAATTTCCTCACCATTTACAAAACAAACTTCATCAAATATAAACAATTGAATCTTTTCAAACACATGTTTGTATAAAAATAAAAATATGTTCAAGTTTTCCAAAGAAAATCGTGGTGTTGATTATGTTAATACTAATAAATGTCTTATTATCTTTTTTGTAACAAATGGAGATAATGTTATCCTCTCAGGGATCTCCCATGCTGAGGATTTCATTTACATAATATTAAAATTTGTAGTATGAATAATATGAAGTAATAATTATAAATATGTTGTGTAGTGTTTTTTTCTGAAAGAATTATAAATATTAGGTGGTGTTTTTAGTGCAGTTGAGTGGTTTCAGTCTGTATTTGGTGTAAGTATATTTTCTATTGCTTATATCACTATGTTTTGTATTAAGCTTTTTTTCAGATTTAAATGTTAAATATTGTTGTGATATTTTTAATGGGAGTGGGATTTTGTTGTAGAGTTTAGTACCAAACTGTAGGAAGTTTTTTTTCCAAATGTTGAAATTTTTTTTTTCCTTTGTTGACACAATTTAAATAAAAAAAAACTTTAAATAAATTTAAACGAAATTTTGAAGCCTCAGTTTTACCAGAAACTTATATTAAATTGAGGAATATGTTATTTCTAAGTAATTAGTTACTTGTTAACACGATAAGTTGCGTTAAATTATTGTCCAATAACTTCAAGGAACACGCAAAATCGACTATCGAGGGAAACCTATTTAAAATCCTATCCTTTTATAGATGCCAGAAACTGTACTTAAAATCATTTCGGAATGCTGTGTAATCTACATTCTAGATATTTTAATGTAACTAGCTGAAGTGTACCCGGCATTGGTCGGTGACTTGTAAATGGTTTGGAGTAAAGTTTTGAAGTTATTTATTTATTTATTTTACGCCTATTAAGGCTTTTACATACATATATAACAATATTTAAAAAATTATACTCGTAAATAGTGCAGGAAAAGACTGTTTAAAACACATATATAAATAAAAATATTGTTGAATTTGATCCACACAGTATGTAGGTACAAAAAATAAATATAAAAAATCCAAAATATTTTTTTTCTTTCAGCTGACAAAATACTGTAATACTGTCAATTTAAATAGCTTTATCAAAATATTCCCCTACTTGATGAAAAAAACTTCAATAAGGTATGCTTATATAATGAAATTGATGTACTAAATATATCAACAACATCGTAGTATTTGTTTCCTAGCTGTTGAATCCGTCGCATAGGAGTGTAATATTGGGACGTTGATATAGAATTGCTACAATAATGTAGTAGGTACTGTCTTGTAAATGACCTGGTTGGAGTATGAAAAGAGATTACATATAATAAATCGGGGGTATCAGGTTTAGTTGTGAGGCTTTAGTGAGATATAAAATTCCGTGGTAAATTATTTTGATGTATCTTATAAGTTTTAGCCAGCGTTAGCAATTTAAGCGCCTGTAAATATATTTTTGACGACTTGATTACAAAACATCGACTTTCCTCTACTTTCTATAAATATAGACAAAAGACATCCCTAAAAATTTTGACATTATCATTCATGACAATTCCAAAATACATAATAAAAATTACTGTCTCCAAAACTGCACAATACTAAAAAACACAAACACAATCAAATATCTAGGAGTAATTATCGATAAAAATTTGAATTGGAAGGAACAAATATGTCAAATAGTAAAAAAAATCAGAAAACTGATATATGTATTTTTAAGAATCAGAAATTTTTTGTCTTTAAAAAACCTATATTTAATATATTATGCCTTGGTCCAATCAACTCTACAATATGGTATCATTAGTTGGGGATCCACATACAAAACTAACCTTACTCCAATAGAAGTGGAACAAAGGTAAATAATAAAAATAATATTAAGAAAACCTTCCGATTACCCAACGGATCGATTATTCGAAGAATTTCAAGTGCCTTCATTTAAAGATCTTTATACTAAAAATGCATTAATTCAAATCATAAAAGAAAAAGACAAGTATCAATTTCTAACTGAAAACCGTACTCGACTTAAATATATTTTTCCATGCCCAAAATTAAACACTTCCTTTGCACAAAATTATTACACTTACCGGGCAAGAATTTTTTTCAATCGACTACCTGAAGAAATTAGAAACATTAATGATAACATCCAAATAATAAACACTGTGAAAAAATATTTTAAAGACAAACTTACAAAAAATAAAAATGTTTCCAATTGAATTAATCTTAAGAATAACTCATCTCAATTAGTTTCCTTAAGTAACATTCCATTCTTCAAATAAGTTTAAAATCATTTTATTTTTAATTACCTACATACTGTAATAAAACCATGTACACTCCATTTCCAGCCACAAGCTAATGCTTCTATGGAAGAGGGGTCTTGAAATATTTGATCATATATTGTAACAAATAAACAAAAATGTACTTATATAATAAAAAATAAAAATAACATGCGTGTATTATATATATAAATCTTTCGGTGAGTGATAGAGAAAACTATATCAAAATCCTATGCGTAGCTTAGATGGACTAAGCACACAAACCGACAGACGCGGAAAGCGACTTTATTTTATACTATTTTACTATGTAATACTAGCACATACCCGTGAAAAATCAAGGGATGCTGAACGACTCAAATAAACACTATCATAAATCTATTTAGCTATTAGTTTAGTAAATAAGGCTTTCTTGAAAATGAAAAATGCGCAGACCCTTGAAAAATTACGAAATCCTACTTTATTTGCTAAGATTAACCCTAAAAAATTTGAACAAAATAAATACAAATTTCAAATACTGAATTTATTATTAAAAAAAGTTTCTGGTAAAAAAAATAACATTATTATAGGAAGGTACCAAAAAAAAATACAGAAGAAATGAATACGAAATAAATCTGTTTGAATGCAGCTATAACTTTCTGTTTATCAATAATTATAAATAAAATAAAAAATGTTTCTTTATTTAAACCACTATATGTTTTGTATCAAAGCCGACCGGTTTCGGAACAACGGTACCTTCCTCAGAGTAAAATATATATTAAGATAACTTAACATATAAAAAAATATATAGTAGTCCAAAGAAAGTATTACTGCTTCAATTATTATATTATAGCCTACTTTATCGATTATCACTCAGTTACAATTTATTTCCAATTTTGAAAATGACACTTAAATTCAAAGTTCTAGAGTTCATCGAACCAGAGTTAGAGACAAACACAGCCGAAATTGGTATTATTGGTGACAATGTAAAGAATTAATACGTCAATATATTTAATTACTAGTCTGAAGATAATTTCGTCAAATATACATACCTAATTGCAGGGTGGCTCAATTTAGCGATAAGATTTAAAAATTCAACTTTTTGATTATTGTGTACTTTTAATTATTTTTTAGGAATTTCAATTTACTTTACAACGGTACTTCACTTAACCTAACCTTAAAGTAACCTAACCTAATCGAAGCTAACCTAACCTGATCTAGCCTTATCTGCCGCTCCTAATCTTCAAATCTGCACACAGCTGTAGTAAAGGTCTGTATAGGTCTCATTACCTCTTTTTCAATATTTTTTGGAATATAGGTACCTATATACATTACAATAGAAGTTATCTTACGTTAGTGTTATGATAAATAGCCTTTGTAAATAATTCTGGATAGTAAATTTGCTAACAGCTCATTGGCCAATGGCCATACTACATTGCGAGCAAAATATTATTTTGTTATGATAAATAACCTTCTTTGTTCGTGAAAGAATTCGAATGATGTCAGAACTGTCTCGGCTGCCTTATTCAGACACGGGACGATGCATTTTAACTAAACCAATTGGCAACTTAACCATATTTATGTAGGTATTATAACCCAGACCGAATATTTGTATCTTGTTTCACAACAAGTAGACACGAATGTGAAATGGAAAAAAAAACACTTATTACTGATTGCTGACTTGTTTACATTAACTTCACACTGGAGGCCCTAAGGAAAATAATTTCCTTTAGTCCCTATGTCAACTTTGGGGATACTGAGGTTCTGGGATCTAAAAATGTATGACCGGTGTGTAGCAATGTGGAGCTCAGTGTGTTCAGGAGTAATACGTGAATCCATACCTCCGACTGCGGTGCAAGGCGATGGGTCGAGAGAGTCCGGCTCAAGAGGTCAAAAGATCTCCCTCAACCAGTCTCCCGATTCGGCAATCGATAAACTTCACCCCATGAACCCGGGCACCCCTGCTAGTCACCAAAAGTAACGAACCACTGAGGGCGATCCATGACAGAGGTGTAAATTATCAAATACATGATTTCGGCCAGAAGTGTAAAGGTGAATTATAAATACATATATATACTTAATAAATGCTTTGTCTTTTCCTTTTCTCTACTTTTTAAAGAAACACAAATATTGCCAGTTTTTGAATAAACTGCCAATGTTTGAAAATTCTTAGGACAGGTTGTTTCGGAGAATTTGAACAATTCATCAAATTTCAACGTTCATTTTCAAGTTCTGTGAAAGATTTTTTCAAGTTCTGTTTTTATTTCAGTTTTGTCAAACAACTAGCCATAATAACTAATAATGATATAATAACAGAACTTGAATAGGACTTTCACAGAACCCGAAAATGAACGTTGAAATTTGATGAATTGTTCAAATTCTCCGAAACAACCCGTCCTTAATACCATAATTATATACAGAAAATATTGCATTTGAAATGATCGAGGACTTAGCTAGAAAAGGAAATGTAGGTGGGAACCCGACGCATTTTTCGTTGGCGTTTTTACGTGCGATATTATAAATTTCATGTCTTTATGAACCTCTTCCATCTACTTGCGTGTCACGTATTTATTATTATCCGGCGTTGCTGGGGGTTATTCTTAGGATATAGACATATAACATCGCACACTTTTCTGTTGACCTTTTTAAGATATACAATTCCGTAGTACATTATTTTGATATATATCATCAGGTTTAGCCAGCGTTAACAATTCAAGCATCCGAAAATATGTTGTTTACGACTTGATTAAAAAACAACGACTTTTCTCTACTTTTTTGAATATAATATGCATGTATTATATATATTATAAACCTTTGGGAAGAAATTTTTTAAATGATAGTGAAAACCCATCAAAATCCGTTGCGTAGTTTAGAAGAACTAAGCCCACAAACAGACAGACACGAAGAGCGAATTTATTTTGTACTATTTTGAGATTGTGAATTTCGCCCAAGAGTCCCAGCTGCCCGGAGCGATGGCAATACTGAATCTCCTATTGGAACAATTTGTAGAAATGCTATTGTCAAGCTTTTACAATAAAATACTGCTACAATTTGATTTGAAGCTGGCAGCTGTTTCACCTTCAAGGAATTCAAAGTAACAGAACGGTACATTGAACATCTGGGCTAAATCCAACATTAAAATGTCCACAATGGTGTTAGAAATGCGTAACTCTTGACTAAATCAATTTTACAAAGTAATAAATTTCACTAAGTACTTGAAAAGGAAATACTTTCGGGTGTTAAATTGTGAAAAAATAATCTTTTCAATCTATTGTTATGTAGCGACGTTGTTTTGTAACCATTCCTCTATGTTAGTAACAAATGGCGTTGAATATTTAGCATTTTCATTTATAGTCTGGCAGCCATTCGATCAACTTGAGGCAGTTGCCAGAATTTTCCTGATCAGATATAGGTAGGCAGCTTGTCTAGCCTATGACAGGGTTATAAAACCTTTAATCATATCCCAGACAAATAAAATTATTCCTGAACACAGGCCTTAGACATCTCCTTGCAATCGAAGGTGATTTAGGAAAAGTCATGGTAGAGGTAAAAATGGAGTCTTCTCTACACACCTGCCCCTGCCGCAGAGTGTAACTGATCGTGCAGCGAAGCGCTCGTCGATCAAGATGGCGATACTGGAAACATTAGCACACTGGGTGATTCAACACTAGCCGACCTGATATCGATCCCAATTACGGCATTAGGGACAATTTGTCTTATCACGCGGTGATCAAGGAAACCAACTAGGATGTTCCCAGTGATCCCACCACTGACCTGATATTGCCTCTGATTGCAGGGAGGCAATATCTGACTGTAAAATTTTCAGGGAATTTCAGTTTACTATTTTCAAAAATAGGTTTCCGATCCCTGGCCCAGTATAAGGCTGTATTGTGAGTGTGTACCGTCTGGGCGCCAGACAACCACCCCCTGCCACCCTTCCACCCCCCATCAGACGGACGTTTCGAATAACTGCAGGCATAAAAATGAAAAAGCTACCGGGGAAATGTTGACTCATGGTTCATGGCTCATGGCTTATTCCCTACGACGACGCTCTTAAAGTCACCTCTACATTATTATTTTCACAGTGTATTGACAATTGTATTAATATGAAAATAATGACAAGATTTCAAAATACAAGTACAAAACTGTCAATGCAATAAAAAGCATAATCTTCAATAATTTCTTTTTTTTTTGCGCAGTAAATTTTTTTTTATTTGTAATTTAGTTACAAATAAAATATTTTAGTAACATTAATGAATAAGTATTGTGTTTTGATTGTTTTGGATTCCTTTTAGTTATTGAAAGTTTTATGTAGATAACGTGTTAAGTATTTTTTATGGTCATATGTTTTTTAAAGAAATGTACAAAATGACTGAATATTTTAAGGCGATGCACTACGTTGTGTAATATTTTAAATTGAGCCGCTATCAATAACAACCCTTACGTAGATGGCGATAAGGTTTAAATTCCCGCTTAACACCATCCGCCTGTTTTGATTTATGCCAGAAAAAAGCATCGCCAAAAAGTGCCTTTTATTTCATTTTGTGGATGTTCAGGCATAAATATTTAATTTTTTTTCGATCATTTTATAAATAACTTAATTTGCCACATTATACAATAAAATCATAACCGAAAATGTATTCGTAAGTGGGACATTTTGAACTTTAAAGCAGTTTTCATAGGCCTTTACATTATTTTTTTCTGGGCTTATAAAAAGACTTATATAAAAAAATACTAGATTATTTCAAAGGCCAAGATGTATTCTACTCGCAGTATTTAATTAAAGCATCTGAAACATTTCTAGGCGACCAAATTTTCAAACCAAAAACATATGATTTTGCATTACTACGTATGGCATCGCCTTGTAGATTCCAACAATAACTATTTTCAGCAGATAGATTATTGTTTTACGACCTTTGATTGAGTATGTACTTTTCTGATATCTATAATTCAAGTCTGCTATCGATTTACCTCAAATCGTCTCTAAATTACGCGTGATCCACCCCACTTGGAAGGTGGTCAATAGAAACGCAAAAAACTGTTATTCATTATTAACCTCGAGTATGTACCTATATTGCTCAACTGCACAGCTATATAAATGTAGGTACCTATACTTACAAAATATTCAGCTCATAATTATATTTAATCAAAAAAGTAAAGTAGATAATACATACATAGATGGATTATATTGAAAATGGGGTTTCTAAGGTGATTTATGCCAGAAGCTACGATATGGGTAATCCAAAATCACCACTATCAGCTATTATGAAATTTTTGACCATTTTCTTGAATATATTTAACGAAACTATAGTTTTTTTTATATTTCAACTGAGCATATTATTGACGAGTTAAAAATCTAACTATAAAATTAAAACCAGACGCAAAAGGGAGTGTTTTTTTTATTTTTTATTTCGAGGAACAGCCGGTTAGTAATATTTAGAAATCTATTGACATAAAAATATCAAATTTATTATATTTCTTTTTTAAAACTTCATTTTTGGGATGAGGAACGAATAGGTAAAGTTATAATCAGTCCAGAGCCGGATTTACGTTTTATTGAAATATATTTTGTTGTTTCTCTTAGGATACTCATTTTGTTTTTATTTTAATTCTCTTGACAATGAAATTTCATTATTTTTTAATGATAAACTAATGTTTATAAGACAAAATTTTTATGCATAGCATAAATTATAATAAATTATTATAAGCAATAAATAGTCGCCTGAAATATCAATACAAATTGAAAATATCTCCCTAGTAAATTTGACAAGTCAAAATATTTCACCAACAAATGTAGATATAATATGTCTCGACGCCATCTAGTGGGAAATTTAGCACTAACAAAGCCTTTCCTACAAAAATAAAGTTGGTTGTTTACAGGTTAAAAAATATAATAAGCGGTAATTGTTGATTGAAGTACTAGTACATATTAAATTATTTGACGTGTTAGAAACAAGCCGACGTGGCTCAGTGGTCCAGAGCGTCTGACCGGACATCAGAAGGCGCGGGTTCAATTCCCGTCGGCGGCATTTATTTTTACTCGGGAGATATTTTTAATTTGTATTGATATTACAGGCGACTAATTATTGCTTATAATAATTTATTAATGAAATTTCAATTTCAAAACATCTAGACTTTCGCGAAACAACACAGATCACAGAAAAAAATAGATTTCACAAAAAAACATACTCAGAAATGCGAGGTAATTTAGTATAGTTCGAATGTTAACAATTTTTTTTCCTAATATATATTTTCAACAGGCGTCAAATCCACGTTACTCCAGGCCCCATTTGGTTCAGGACCGGACTGACTAATGCCCTGATGCTGTGATGCTGCACATTGTGATTAAAAGAGTTCCCGACTATCTTTTTTTTTCTCGCCAGTGACAGCATCAAAAAAGTGTCACCAATGCTATAAAATAACGTTTTTATTCCCAATTCGAACATTAAACGTGTCCTTTTTGCGCCCTTTTAGATTATTGTGAGTCCATTGGCTGCAACTTCTTCGGTTTATCTGTAAATCCGGCCCTGGAGTGGGTAGTTAGTTGGGTAGATTGTTTTGTTCGGCAAACGAAATTAAATATTCATGGTAGCCGGACGGAAGGGCAAAAAGTCTCTCCTCGTAATTTCTTCTTATTTGCATATTTACAGCTTTGGTTCGCTTTTCGTATGTTAATGTCGATTGTAATATGCGACAGAAAAACACGGAAAATGTGTTATATTAACACATATAAGATATCATGTTTTACCGCAAATATTGCAGTACCATAGGTGTATGCCTTATAGATAGGTATATATTTTCTATACTAGATATTTTGGGTAATTGCGGATGCTATGAGACAAGAGAAAGCAAAAGAATAGGTAGAGAGGATGATTGGGGAAAACTTGACTGTTTAGATCTAGTCACTATACACTGCTAAAGCATTTTCATGCAACGTAAAGTTTCGAATGGTGGTCTCTGATATTTGATCTCGACCGGCTTTGAACTCACAACCTTCAGATTCAAACAGGTTGTGATGAAAGGCTTAAATCACAGTGAAAAACAGATAAACCATAGCTGCTAAAAATATACAAATTATTAATGAAAACCGTCATTCTAGCGACATCTGTTGAGGTTAAAATTGATTCAGTTTGTTTTTCAGTAGGCCCCTGTAATAGTTGGAATTATGTTGAGATTCTATAGTATAAACACAGAGGTCATTAAAATCGTCTAGGAACGACTAGGAACCCCCTTTTGAGGCTTCAAAATAAACATTGAATTTTGTCAACCAATAGATCTGAACAAAGAGCTATAAAATTTTGAGTAACCAATCAGTGAACGAAGAGGCGTACATCAAATGCAGACAAAGGAATGAACTGTGGATCAGGCAATAAAAAAAGATAATTAACGACATTTCGATTCTCACAGAAATTGGAGGTGAACGCACTTTAGGGTCAACATCGACTTTCAAGGTGACAAACTCCTGGGAATGTTTACAATAACTGAGACATTTATGGGGTATCGAACCGTTGAAATCGGGTGCTTGGAAGTTTTACAGGTTGTAAAGCGCACACACAAAAATGCAATGAAAAAAATTATAAACGTGATAGTATAAAGGAAGGACGGGAAAAGCGAAGGAAAGTTGCTGGCGGAATTTCAACTGTAGTGCAATTATTTATGATAGAAGGAGGGTGTCATGTTCGATAAAAATCGTACTAAAGAGAGGAGTGAGTGTTGGAAACAATGGAAATTAATCGTTATCAATTTAAGATGAAACGGACATATTGGTAAATCAATCTTGAATGAAAATCTCGCAAAAAAAATAGACATTTTAGAAAAGTGCGGCGACCGGATGGAAGGATAATATAGAGATTTTGGACTGCTACGAAGGTCCTAGGGACGTGAAAATCGAGTATCAGAAGAAGACAGAAAAATTAAACATATAGCGATAGATTAGATTCAGGAAAAGTAGACATTTTACATAATTATTAGGTTAGATATATATTAGAGTTACCCAATATTACGGAGGGATCGAAACAAGATAAAAGGTTGGCGGTCTCATGTATATTTTGAAGGGTAAACAATCGAAATCCGAACATGGTTTTTATTTACGTTAAGGTAATAACCCATTAGAAGACCAATAAAATTTAACGTGGAGCTTATGGAATATTTATTTAAAGCAAAAGATATTAAAACTAATGGCTCTAAAATTAAACTAAATTTACGGCCGTAGTACATAAAATCTGAGACGTAAACATATGTCCAGACGTATAATTTATGTGAAATCTTGTAAGTGAGGGATGGAGAATGGGCGGAGATTGGGTCAGACAATAAAAGTGACACATATACCAGAGTCTAATTAGGTATATCTTCCATAGAAGTGTGGAAAATTATATATTAATTAATAATAGATGAAGTATGAAATTTTCCTGGAGACCACACACATCGGGAAAAGTGAAGAAAAGATAAAAGGAAGGGTAAAGAACGGAGATAGGAAATGATCCATGTGGAGAAAAGCGATACAATTCGAATTTATCCGTGAAATTAATAAATACGACTTGGAAAATGAGTAATTATAAGAGTTATGAGAAATGACATAAGAATCAAGAAGAAATTGTGCAAGAAAACGTCGCGGATAAATATAAAATTCAAAGATAAAGGAAAAACTCAAATCTGCGACAGGGAGATAGAGAGTACGGGTGGAAATGGAAAAGCTCATATAAGTAACAATAAAATTAAGTAGAATTTAAACAAATCGAAATTCAAAAATGCGTAGTAAAGATTTCGACATGGATTTAAACAATTTTCGCACGAGATGCATAAAATTGAGATGTATATATATATTATTGAGGACGGACCTATCGCAAATTGAGAAAAAAAGGAACACAAAATCATGAGAATTTAACTACATTTTGTATGAACACAGGACAAAGGAAGCTTGGGCGATTAACACAGACTTACCCGATTCGGACCCTATCGATTTAGATTTGTGAGATGGAAACTGGCCACCGCCTTGAGCCGGAAAGGAGAACATCTTATGGAAGAACGATCGAAATTAGGGGAAGGGGTGTTCGGATTTACGAGTTGATAGGAAATAGAATTAAGCATCAAGAGAAATTCAGATACGTCTTTTGGGACCTGAGAGGGATATAAAAGATGGAACACAACAGTCAGGAGGAGTCGCGCCGGGAATTCGAAAAGTTGTTACGTGGCAGTACTACGTCTTTGGTAGGATTAACAGTGAAAAATCTTTAAGTGTTAAATTTTAAATAAGCCCTGGACTTAGGAAAATTTTGTGGAAAATACAAGTGCTAGAGTCAGTGAAATTTAATTTGGTTAAACAGTGAAAATAAATATAATTTAAACTCAGTGCTTAAAAGTGTTAAGTGAAGTGCAGAAAGTGATTACGGAATTAAAAGTGAATTATTAAAAATTTAAAAATAATTATTTCATTCAAAGTGAAAACATTCGAATTAAATTTAAGAGTTTGTTATCGTTAAATTAAAGTGGATGTGCTCGTGAATTGATATTTAAAAATAGATTATAATTTTGTTTAAAATTATTAATAGTAAATACTTCATCTTAGGTTAAAAGAAACACAAAAACAAAAAAAAGGATTCGATAATAATAAACGTTTAAACCTTTGTTCTAAAATTAACAGTTAGAAAAAAAAATTAATTTATTAAGAGTCGAGTTTAATTAAAAGTTTGCACAATTCGGAATAAATTTTCTTATCAATTTATATAAAAGGAAATTTAGAATTAATAAATTGTTCAATTAAAATCCATCGTGCGTATAGCGACAGTGTTAAAAGTGTTTGTCGTTTTAACCGGAATTTTAATCATCAGTCTATCATTTCGAAAAAGAATTTGAAACAGCTATCATTCAAAAGCCTAAACTAGAAAGGTGTTATTAAATCAACGGGTTTTCTGAATTAGGATTTCGTTCGGAAGAAAAATTAAATATCAGCTAATTTATATGATTCAAGCGAGAATAAAATATTAAATAGGAATAAATAGTCGAAAAGATTTATTTTGAAATTAGTTGAAAAATACAATTAATTAGGTAGGATTTCTTCATCAAGGTTGTTGTGTACACCCGACCGGAAATACCTTGACGGGGGGTAAGTTTTCTTTTTATAAATAATTTTCAGGACCTAGGAGTGAGGAGATACAGCTGATTATGGTATATCAATTAAATTATTAAAAACAACAAAACAAAGCATTACACATTAATATATGTATATTATGTATTTATTTATATAAAATAAAGTAATATATTGTATATAAAGAATAAATATATGAGTAATGTATTTATATATATATATTTTACTTATTAATCGAAGCATCGAAATGGTAGCGATTTTTAATACCTACCCGAGGACATATCTATATTATTGAAAAAGAATATATGTATATTATGTATTTATTTATATAAAATAAAGTAATACATTGTATATAAAGAATAAATATATGAGTAATGTATTTATATATATGTATTTTACTTATTAATCGAAGCATCGAAATGGTAGCGATTTTTAATACCTACCCGAGGACATATCTATATTATTGAAAAAGAAAATATGTATTTATTAATATTCCAGGCTATGTAGAATCATATATTTTATATTTATTTATTAATATATGTACTCTTTTTTTAACATATTTTGACAATCGAGATATGTGTACTTATATATATATATATATATATATATATATATTTATATTTAATTTTCACCTAACTTCTAGTAAATTTACTAAATTCGGAAAATGAAAAATAGTTTAACTGCAAAAGGAATTAAAAATATTCTAATTAATTATGCACAATAAAAGGTAACATAACTGAATTATAGGGAGAGGTAGAAATATTCCTTAAATAAACAATCTCGCATCTAGGTTAGTGTGTCAAAGAAGGTGTTTATATTATTCGATTTGTTTACAAATAGAGACACCAAAGATCTGGGTCAACCGCATGGTTTGAAAACGACCTTGGCCGTAACTAGATAATTTATCAGGGTTATAAGGATAACCATCAGGATGTCATTGTGCAATGTGCAGCGATATGGGTCATTTACAAATACCTATCATTCACAATCTACAATTGAAAAATCATGGGTTAGCAAGATTTATATCGAATATTACATGAAACATTTGAATACCATTGATTAGATGGTCGCATAGATTTTATTAGTTACCTGAAACAGCTAGAAGCTGCGTGCTTACAATTACCTACCATTCACAATCTACAATTGAAAAATCACGGGTTAGTAAGATTTATATAGAAATATTATACGAAACATTTGAACATTATTGATGGAGTGTTCGCATAGATCCCATCAGTTGCCAGAGACAGTTGAGAGTCGTGTACCCTCTTATGTGGCAATCAATTACTTGAAACAATTGAGAAATCACGGGATAGGATGAACAAAAATTAATGTTGAACCCTGGAGGTAAAATTTAAAACAAATACAGTTCATCAAACAGGAGGCAGTGGTCGCTCCTACAACAAGACCATTGACCAAACCAAATAGAGATGACGATTCTCTTAAATAAAAACGTCAAAACCAAACAAAAAGCCTGGAGTTCGATAGCTCTCCAAAACAAACTATCAAATAATTTCTTATTCTACTAGTATTTATTAGTATAACCTTATTCTTACGTATATATTCGGTTACCAATCCTAGAGTTTCGCAGAACTCTTCGTGCGAGATCCGAGCTCGGAATGCGAGGTAGATAGCCTCGTATTGCGAGTTATAAACCTTTCCCAAACTGTATGTATACATATATTTATTCGTATGTACTGTTTACTGGAGAATGCGGACCTGCATACAGCTTGCATTTAGGTCGGTAGACCACTCTCGCATTCTCTTTTAAACGTGGAATGAGGATTCACGACCCGTAAGTCCACACCAACCGTGAGTATATGATTGTATATAGGACGAAACCGGTTCGCCCTAAGTAAATAGTAGACCTTGGAGGAGATGGAATTTGGAGGTATCGGGACCCGAGGGGAAACTTGAAGGCAGTACATGATGACGTGGAAGGTTCTTTGGGACGCGATAACTTAGGTATCAATCAAAGGACCGTGTCAAAGGATTGTGCAAATTTCTTGTTGACTCACGATCATCTCGTTTACTTGCAGGAGGATTTGGAGCCAAATTTTTGCTAGCAAAGGGTTATTCTGAGTTCGTCAAATATACAATTAACTAATAACATTAACCTACTAAATCAATTTTACATGTACCTTATAGCAGCAGAATCAAGAAGGAGTGGCGCCAACCAGACACAATAATTAATCATTGCCAAATTTACTAACAATTAACCATTTGAGTTATATTTAATTACCTGTCCAAATAAACATGTATAATATCTTTTATCAGCGTTTAACTACAACTTTGTTAGGGTGCAGGGAATCAGAATAGTTACAATAGGAAAGTTAGCTCATCCAGAGAATTCATTTAAGTCTAGGTTTGCAATGGAAAGACCAATTAAAATTGTAAAACTCAACACCTCGATCAGAACCGAGAGGGTTACCACAAAATGAAAGTAATTAAAATCCTATATCATAAATCAAAAAAATTACACAACGTTTGATGGAATTTAATTACAATATAAATACGGGTATATTTGCGTTCAAGATCGTAAATAACGTATTAATTAGTTAAGTACATATGTCTATAAAGATATATAGTACAAGAGAGCTTTAAGTAGCTTTCTGTAGATATCAAAGAAAAGGGTCCAATTTTCATGGAGGCTTATGTGTTGTAGGGGAGGAATTTTCCATCCCTGCGAACACATATGCAAAGCCTTAGAAAAAAAAAAGAAGTATCGATCATAGCCAAGAAAGAAGAAAATTTTATATTGTTTTAAACAAGTAAAAGAAAATGGTGAAAAGGCGAAAACATTACAAGGTTGATATACGATTTATTTTTATTAGTTTTCAAATAACTTGCTTTTGCAAATTAATTTAAAATAAATAACTAGTTAATTAAATTATTTTTCTAATAAAAAGGTTAATCCCTCCACAGAGCATCTCTACAAATAACATCCGCCTGAAGTGCGTAAATAAATTTATTGAGCACAAAAAAATTGCAACACTCAGATACGTACCTACCTATATACTTGTCCCCCTGTATACATTTTGTCCCTCTTCGTTGTACCTATCCACAATGTTCATGTAGGTACTACCTACGATTTGCCAGGGGGTGTGCGAATTACGCCACTGATAATATGCTGAACAAAACAGAGATAAGATAAGGTTGAAGAATAGTTGAGGCGTAATTATTACCATAAACCATGCATAAACAGTAATCGTCTGCTGTTGTTGTTGGCATTCGACTATCCAACGGAGAAGTGGGTAAACCGCTGCCCTATTTAATAAGTGATCATAGTAAATTTATGGCAGGTTACTGCAATGAAAATTTTGGCGGAAAACAGAGAATTAGTGATGTAATATATACTAGAAATTTAACAGAATGTATGATATCATTCGAATCAATTATCATAATATGTTTCAGTTTTGCAGTATTTGTAGTTATACAGATGAAATCTCGTTCTTGTGTTACTGAGATCAACTCGTAATTCAATGTTATTTATTTTATTTATTTTTTTACTATTCCATATCCCACACTCAAAAACTAACTACACACAACATTTCATTTTTCAGAGGACATGCACAAAATACAATAATATATTTTCCATTTGTCCTTAGTTCAATTTACTAAATGCATATTGGAAAAATTAAATCAAATGTCAATTACGTACCCTTCCCCTCTGCCGTGTGTAAGATATAATTCTATATTATTTCAAGTTTTTTTTTTGTAAGTAAATGTTTTTTTTAAGTAAGGTTTTGTATGTATGTTAAAATATTACAAAAGGAAAATTGTAAAGCAGTATCTAGAAGCAACGTAACAAAGAATAACACAAGCGTTATTCTTTGTTACGTTGCAGTACTGTATCTATATTATTCCTTCCAGTAATCCATATCTTGGTACTTATATGGAAGTCGGTTATTTTTTAAATAGTTTTTTATTGTAACAGGGATAATATTAAATAATTTTGTAGATAAAAATTGGATATTTCTTTGGTGAATCGACCCGAGTTTGTATGTGCAAAGTTATCCTGGTTTTTGAATGCGAAATGATATCTTTTGAATATAATTGTTTCAGAGACATTAAATTCGGGGCATTACAAACATAGTCTGTTGGAGTTCTGATGGGGACTGCCTATATTTTATCAGTGATTTAGATGTAGCATTAGATATTATATGTCCTCAAATTGTAATATTTAATTATTGAATACAATTTTAGCGATTCCTAAACGAAAATTTGAAACAGAAAAGATACGGTCTCTACCAATTGATCTAATGGGACCCTATCTCCTTCGGTCATATTTAACTCTATCATTCTTCGAATAAGAACTACCAACATTGTCTTCATTTTCTTGCCGCACATTTTTATTGGCTACTATCTCTATGTATGATCCCAAGATTCAATCCGAACCAAATGCAATCTAGACAGTGTGTTAGATAAATATTTCTTATTTTTATTTTAATGTGCGACATCTATTGACTTTTTCTGCAAGTCTAGGATGAATATTTATTTTTGGAATAACTTACCGAGTAAAACCTCAAATCGTCATATTTAATTATTGAAGACAATATTAGCCTAAATGAATAAATAACATATAGGACTTGAACCCAGGAAGTCCTTGACGTGACCGTATCTTTATCTGATTTTTCTTTTTCGAAATTTTCTTCAATAGGTTATGAAATATTATATGTCCATTTATTTTTTAATATTAAGGCCTATTTTGCTCCTTTCCATGTTTTTCTAATTCTTTTAACAGTACCATAAAGTACAGTTCCTTTTATAAAGTTCACCAGAGTTTTCTTTGGGTATTTGTGCAATAATTCTTGGTTCCACTACGTGGCTTATCGACTGTGTGAGCGTTATAAATCATTGCTTGCGTAAACTGATCGTTAGTCAGATTAATGCTGTCCCCAATTTAGGAAAAAGGTCTGAAACATTTACTTTTTTAGGTTTTTTAATTTAGTGAGTAATTTAGAATTAGAGATACCAACGAATTAAAGCTTAAATTAAATGACAACGAGGCGCGGTTTACTATGAAAGGACGTTGGGGTAAATTAAGTGATAGAGAAAATTTGAGCTTAAACAAGACAAATAGGTACGCCGCGTGTGATTTGTCACGCAATTTCCTAATCGGAACTATTTTCGTCACCGACAAAACACTTTTGTCACGTATTTCGATTATCCAACAATATTAATTATAAAAATCTGTTTAGGAATACAATCGTTTTATTTAATAAATTAGCGGATATTTGTTGATTAAAATTTTATAAAAACTTTTCTAAAAGGATTTGAATGAATACAATGATAAGCGACTCAGTTTTCGATATAATGTGAAAACGCCGCTCAAAGAAAAGGGCTTGATAAATGATGTTGGCGTAATGGTGGACTGTGATATTGGTACCAGGCACCATCCTTTTTTGCAACATAGTGATATTTTGTTTAATACATTGTGTACATTTTTGATAAAGAAACACATTTTCTCATTAAAATACAAATGGCAGAGGTATTATTTTGCTAGCCGAAGCAAAACAACATACAATTTTCACGTGTAGCATACACTTTGTGGATATGCATAATTATAATAAAACAACTTTGTTTTTAACATCATTTTATTGTATGCATAAAACCAACCGGTTTCGGTTCACCCTGATACAAGTTCAGGGTGAAAATAAAAAAATAAAAAACAATTTTAAAAACTATCCAATAAAGTGGTATTCAAAACAAAGCTATTAAAATAATAGATGTAGTGTAATTGAGCATTTGCCTGTTATGCCATATAACCGATATTACGGATATATTATAAAGGGTGTGTTCACTATTCACCCTCGTGTGCTGAATCCATATTATTTTTTTATAAGCTTGCAGTAAAGCAGGAATCAGACGGTTCACTTTTCGTTCTTACATTTTGCCTTTTTCACTCGAAATGAAACGTCTGAAAACAAATTGAAACAAAAGTGCCGAATGAATTCTAAACCGATCTGTCGATGTTGGATGTTGGCATTCGGCATCTTTTACTCGCACTCGGAATGAAAGAAAAATTAAATGTTTGAACACAGATTGAACTCTCTTTCATTTCTCTCAGTACAATTGCAGTTATATTCGTGCAGGTATACTCTCTCTCGTCAAAGTATCTTCGATAAACTTGTCGAATTCCGCTTCACGCTTTACGCAAAATATATATATGGCACTTGGTTTCAACTTAATTACCTACCGCAATAAATAATAATTTATATCGTGGGAGATGGTAAAAAATGCGTAGATATTAAAATAGAATCGTGTTGTTTTTTTAAAGATCCTTTACATTAAGTGGAATTCGACAACTTTACCGTATCTTCTTTTTTTACTGATAGAGCAACAAGTAGTAGCAGTTTTTCAAATTTACTCTTATCCTATCGATGATGATCAAAGTATGATTCAGGATCTTTTTCTGCTTATACTCTCAATAATGTATTGATGATCCCGATAAAGTTCTCCTTAAAATCTGTTGTCGCACCCACCACCTTCAATGTCTATGCTTCTTTTTAGTAAAATTCTTCGCTCCAATGGTCACCAATCAAACGAATTTCAAGACGCACGACGTTCGTTATTCGTTCGACCACATCATAGTGGGAAAGGACGGATGACTGTTAATTTCTTTACCATTTTGTATGTGCCGTGTAAACGCGAATGAAATAAAAATGAACGTTCACTCAAGTGAACCGTCTGATACCGGCTTAAGTGTAAAGTTCATTGGGCTTGTATATTTTACTATTCTGAAATATTATTTGATATATTTAATGGGATTTTTTATCGGATTGTGAAACCTTTTTTACGACACCTCGACGAATATTATAAAATCATGCAAAGTTGAGTAAAGCCGGGGGCTTATTTTTTGTACAAGGACGAGTTGTTTCAGAGAATTTGAACAATTCTTCAAATTTCAAAGTTAATTTTCAAGTTCTTTGAAAGATTTTTTCAAGTTCTGGTATTATTTCAGTTCTGTCAAGCAACTAGCCTATAATGATATAATAACAAAACATGAATAGTACCTTCACAGAACCCGAAAATGAACGTTGAAATTTGATGAATTGTTCAAATTCTGTGAAACAATTCAGATAATTTGAACAATTCTTCAAATTTCAAAGTTAATTTTCAAGTTCGCTGAAAGATTTTTTCAAGTTCTAGTATTATTTCAGTTCTGTAGAACTGAACGTTTAAATGTTTATTTCACTTGTACTATTTATTTATTTGACGTGTAATAATAAATTTAATAATAATAATAATTAGATAATTAACTCAAGGGCATCTAATTTTATTATTGATAAACAGATTCAGAAAAACATACTCACCTGATAGGTAACTTCAGATAAACATATTTAGTAAAAAGTTTACGACTTACCCACCGGACACTTTAGTAAAAACACTAGACATTTTACATCTGCTTCTTTACCCACCATTACTATTAATAATACATTTATTAAAAGATTAGTGGCAAAAGAAGACTGGAGAATTTAGGACTCTTTAGGACTGGAGATTTTCTAGAGAGGGGTCTGAAAAACCACGTGGAAGTCATGAGGACTGGATGTTAAATCTATCGAGAATATACTGCCTGTACAAATCTAACTGTGATGTATGTGCTGACAGATGAATATTTTTCAAAACATCGAAGAAAGTTGGAACTAAACAAGGGTTGAGCTGAGTACGAAACAAGTATAAAAAATAACGATTAATTCAGTCGATAATATTGTGTTGAATCTGCATAATTTTAATAAGAGCCTAGGTACGAGTACCTACTTTTTCACTCTCATGGTAACCGTACTCTTAAATTACTTGGCAAAGGTTTTCACTTCCCAAACCTAATTCAACGTACAAAAACAAAATCATAAATTTCTCGACCAATCGTTTCACAACCTTATATCTTAATTTAGTTAGAAAATCGGAATATTTTTTGAACAAATAATTGAAATAGTTCAACTTAGC